>OV816025.1:41198053-42439819 GCA_929113105.1 Agrypnus murinus
ATTTTTTATATCTGTCACAGATCTTTATATATTAGCAACAACTTTAGTTGTGCTTCAGCTTTCCTCTTTAAAATGATACGTCACTTGAATAGTTTATTTTAATAAATGTTGAAGTTATCATTTTACCTTTACTACTTTCATTATTTATATACTACTTTATTATTAGAAATACCAAGGAAATACGGGATATCTATTGTATTAAAGTACTGTTTTATACATTGATAAGATCAAAATTGGAACTGCAGCCTGATTTGGTTTCAATACCAGTAAATATATATTTGTTTTCTTGAAAATGTATTGCGTAAATTCTGTAAATATTATTACTACAAAACATATGGTACCCATACCTTATGGTACCAACAGGTTCTGCTTAATATTGTTAATGAACTTCACTCCTATAAAGGAAAAATCTTGCTAGCCTTGTAACATATAACTTTTTTTAATCTAAAATTAGCATCGATGACCGTTTATGCCATAAAATTAATTTTCAAATTTTTTCTCAACAATTGTTCCAGTGGTTAGATATATAGGGTGTATTATCGGTTTTGTTACATAGGCGAATAGCATGTAAAAACACAGTTTTTCAAATATTGGCTCCCCTAATTATTTTAGAGGAAAATCCACTACAGCAAGGTTGTAGACCTTATTGAAAGCTGTTCAAAACACCCCCACTTTAGCATTCTGTGTCAAATAGTTTCCAAGATATAAGTGGTTTTCTGGTATAGGAAATTAACTTTGTAAATCGCAAATTCACTAATACGAATTACCGCGTTAAATTTAGACATTAGGTGTAAATGTAAGAATTATTAAGCAGTTTCATGGAGCAAAACCACTTATCAGAATGTTACAATTGCTACCGATTACAATAGATGAGAATTCTCCAAAGAATCTATGTTTATAAAATTTTGTTAGCCATGATTAATTAATAATTTATTAATAATTAGATTAAATGTCAAATCTGCAACAATTCTTTAAAATAATCTGACAACAGTTGCCATAATAATAATAATTGCTACAACCCATAGCCTGGAAACCAGGCCCCAGAAGCTATAAGCTTGTGCGGTAGGGAGGGGGCGATTATTATTTTTATGTAGGCTCTAAGTGCGGCTATAGCCGACTTACAGATGAAACAGCGCAAATCCCACATTTGTGTCACAGCTAAGGAAAACTGCAGAAAACCTTAACCAGATCTGCCGGCACCGGGAATCGACCTCGGGCCATGGTTAATAAGATTTTATAGAAATAAATTCTTTTGAGAATTCTCATCTATTTCTTCCACATCGGCAGCAATTGTAACATTCTGATGGGTGAAACTGAAACTGTGCTTAATAATTCTTGTATTTACACCTAATGTCTAAATCTAACATGGTAATTGCTATTAGCGAATTTCTGATTTACAATGTTAATTTCCTATACCAGAAAATCACTTACATATTGGAAACTATTTGACACAGAATGCTAAAGTAGGGTGTTTTAAACAGCATTCAATAAGATCTAGAACTTTGCTATAGCGACTATTCCTATAAAATAATTAGGAGAGCCAATATTTGAGAAATTGTGTTTTTACATGCTATTTGCCTATGTTACAAAACCGATAATACACCCTGTATACATAAGCATTTAATAAAGCTGTGTATTTTAAATAGGAAACTTCTTCTCGTTACAGGGAATAATTAGAATAGAGATAGGAAGTTCGTATTAGTCTTAGAATTTTTAGTTTTTGTTTGGAATCAAATGGGCACCCGTCAAAACGGAAATTCCAACGTGAAGCAAATAAGAACCACCCTAATAACCATCTTCCAAGAGATATTGCGTTATAATCTGTCATGTTAATTTTCACATAATGTAGAACTGTCAAAAAAATTAAATTTCCTTTAATCACTAATCCTAATAGAGTGAGAGCCGAGAGCCCCCAGACCTACGTCATTTTAGCAAAGCTAGAATTTTCACTCTGAATAGTACAATATGTACCTAAGAACGTATGGGTACTTGCTTGTTTGAAAGCGGGGCCCTTTCACAGGTAGCAGCTACTAAAGGTATATAAAAACCTTACTCACCTACGTTAAACTATGATAGCTGAATTTTATATATGTTTCACAGAATATTGTTAAAAATTAATATTCATCATTGCCAGACACTTCCCGTGGGCCCTAACTTCCACCAGACGCTTTAAAGCTCCTAAAAAAATTAGTTAACTTACGTCATACTAGCAAGTCTACATTTTATATATGTTACTTGGGGATACTATCTTAATACTTTTTGTTAACAGCCAGACCAATCGAAAGGGCCAAACATTCCCCCAGACACAATAAAAGTTCCGCTATGAGTTAGAGCGCGAGAGCATTATCTATGTGCTTGGGTGTGAGCGAGATGTACTCGGCGCATGAATCTCTCATACTCATGGGCTACTCTGTGTGTGTAAGCGTGCTTACTTGCCTGTGATTGGTTCAATAAGACAGCTTCATAAAATTTAAGTTGTTCATGATTTTAATAGATTTCTTTTATAATTATTCAGTAATATTCTAATGCCTAATTATAAAATTAATTAAAATGCATTAAATTTGGCAAAATAGATGTTTAAAGAGTTCGATGGCAACTCAATTATTAATTTTTGCAAATTTCTATTTAATTGTTTAAAATTATTTAAAATAAATATTTTTTTGACAGAAATAAATTCAATAAAGTGATAATTTATTGATATTTTTTACAAAGATAAACAATGCAAAGAAAATGAAAATTTAAAAACTACATTTTTTTTATTAATTTATTATTATATTAACGAATCTTCATTTTTGTCGTCATCATCATGAAATTTTCGTGATTCTTCGTCAAGATAACCTTCCAATTGAATATTCGATTCATCATCATCTACATCGTCGTTTAATTCCTCTATAAAAACAAATTAATTAATTAAGATACGAAAAGCTTCAAATACATAAAAATAACTAGAAGTGAAAGAAAAATACCTGATTCATTTAGAAGTGAATCACTAACAAAACTTGGTAATTGATCGCCATCGAACCAGTGAAAATTGTACTGGTTCTCTGCCAATGTCCAACCATTATCCTCGGGATTGATAATACTTGGATGCTTTTTATGAGCATTACTCCAGATACTTGCAATATAGTTTGCTCGGCGGAATTGCTGGAATAGCTCACTTTTGCAAGGGGGTAAATTACTAGCATCAAAGTTGTTGATACTTTTGCGATTGAATTTTTCATTTACATCGGAAACTGTATAACAGTTGCACAACCACAGGCAAGTAAACACGCTACACACACAGAGTAGTCCATGAGTATGACAGGGAGAGATTCATGCCCCGAGTACATCTCACTCGCACCCAAGCACATAGATAATGCTCTCGCGCTCTAACTCATAGCGGAACTTTTATTGTGTCTGGGGGGATGTTTGGCCCTTCCGATTGATCTGGCTGTTAACAAAAAGTATTAAGATAGTATCCCCAAGTAACATACTATATAAAATGTAGACTTGCTAGTATGACGTAAGTTAACTAATTTTTTTAGAAGTTTTAAAGCGTCTGGCGGAAGTTAGGGCCCATGGGAAGTGTCTGGCAATGATGAATATTAATTTTTAACAATATTCTGTGAAATATATATAAAATTCAGCTATCATAGTTTCACGTAGGTGAGTAAGGTTTTTATATACCTTTAGTACCTGCTACCTGTGAAAGGGCCCCGCTTTCAAACAAGCAAGTACCCATACGTTGTTAGGTACATATTGTACTATCTATAGTGAAAATTTTAGCTTTGCTAAAATGACGTAGGTCTGGGGGCTCTCGGCTCTTAGACTATAACTGAATAAAAATTTAAGTAGCCTTTAGAAAAGTGATCCCACCAATCAGAATGGATCATTACCTACCCAAGACCTGTACCTAACTGATAACTAGTACTTACAATAAGACTGGTTAGTGCTCATTTTACAAGATCGTTTACCTTCTACTGCTATAGATAAATTCATGCAGAGAGCAATTAATAACTGTACAATCTTTCAAATCATTTTTAAATCTCTAGGTTTTACGATCTTCAAAAGGTTCAGACAGTACTTTTTTGCATTGGTAAAAAAAATTTAAAATGAAGGTTCAGACTAAAAAATTTGGAGAGACCTACCTTTGTATTGGTAGAAAATTGGAAATGAAGGATAAAAACAAATATTCTTAATTACAGTTTAATTTCACAATTTCAAATGAAGGCCCAACTACTCATTAGATTTACTGATTTCACATGGGACAAAAAAAATGAGAAAATCTAAGTTAGAATCTACATAGTAAAAAACAGCTTACTAGAAAACTTTCTCTCCGAAGTGGCTTATAGTCTATTTTGCACATAGATAGAAACCCTTAGGAGTATTAAAAGATCTTGAAATTGAAATAAAACGATTAATAATCATTCACAGAGCTAGTCAGGATGTATTTCAATATCAAAGCACCTTCACAACAATGAAATACTTAAAACACATCAACATAAATTACTAGATTATAAAAGAACGTTTTAACGAAACAACTCCCCAAAGTTGCACTTTGAACGGCTACTAGAGAAACTAGAATAAGTTTATTATAAGACTTATTACGAGAAGGAAGAATGTTAAATCAGTAAATAATTTATATCTAGTGCACTGCTTATTTATTTATAGATTACATTAATAAACTTTTGATTGGTTCTGTTATTAAATTTTGATCATTGATGTGCAGATATATCAATTAATAAAAACTACTGGAAGTTTGTCTTATGATTGTATTATTTGTATAATTTTACAGCTGTTAAGATAATAATTGTATTGAAATGTTGCTATTAATATACTAAACACATAGCCAAAATACATGACACGAAAATCGTGTAATAGTGAACTTGATAATATAAATAAACATAAATCTATTAATACTATCATCAGATCTAATTAATAATTAACTAATAACAGAATTATTCAACAGTTTTCATTCAAAAACTTACCAAAATTGGCGACTAAAAATTTATTGTGAACTGTCAGTTTGACAGTCCTGTTCGATTTCAACTCTCAATCGCTATTCGTCAGAATTTTAGCGCCAAAATCAGTGGTAATCAAAAAAACTTAAATGATTGATTCTTGTAATCTATTCAAAAGCTATATATTGCATTATCGTTTGACTAACTTAATTACTTAAATATAATTATATTTTATTATTTTTACTTACTTGTATTGTTGAAAAATATCATCTCAAATTACCAGAATCCTAAACAGCACATAACTTTAAATTGTGTGAACAACAATTTTCTATTTTTAAAAATAGATTTTTTAACATAAAAATATAAACCCTTTGGCTTCAACAAATCAATAACTGCATGCGAAACCGTCTTATATAAGTCTGGCCGCTACTACTAATAATGTTAAGGCAAATTTAATCTAATAAATGGATATTAGTGCAACAATAAGCTTGTTGTACTACCATTTATTTATGAATCACAATAATCATTAAATATAAATTCAAATTCAAGACTTATTTATATCTTTAATCTTTAATAGCAATAATTTATGTATTGTTATTTGTTCGTAATTAAAGATAAAAGTAGTATTAGAAAAAATACTATATCAAAGGATTGATAAGCTTCTTTTATACTTTGAACTGAAAGAAAAAATATTACACATTACACTGTAAAAATGTATAATTTTTTATCAGTTTCCTGTGCAGACGCCTAAAATTGATATCGTTTAAGTCCATTTCCAAATTGAAAGTAACAAAATTAATTCCTGTGTAGAGGATTTAATAAAAGGAAGGCAATCCCCTTTAGACTTTTGTGCTTTTACTCTTTACTCGTGTGCACGTCAAGGTTATTTGTCCTCTTTCTGTGTGTGTTAAAAAACTATTACGTGTACAGAATATTAGTTAATAAATAATATTAATTTGCATTTTACTATAACAATTTAGATACAAGTTAATTAAAAGAGTGTTTTATAAGATCATTATTGTAAGTATGTTGTTAAAACTTTATAATAAAAAACAGTGGTGTAACAGAGTAGATTCCAGGGCCGACTGTAACCCCAGCTCCACACATGCGTTATTCGTTGATGAATGTTTGTTATTTGTACACAAAAACGTGAAGTGTGGATGAAACTTTCGTATTCGTATACGAATATTTGCTATTCGTCCACGAACACGAGCACGATCCGTCTTGTAGCGGTAAATTAACGCGAGTCAAAGGGATCAAACATTCGTCTAACCCCCACATGGGTAGCCTCTATACTCTAGACGCAAATATTCGGTTACAGTATGCGAAGTGTGTAGGGAATTGTTTGCATACATTCGCAAACGAACATTCAGCCACGAATATTTGTGTTTGCACACGAATATTCATATACGCATGTGTGGAGCCGGGGTAAGACTGCATCTTCTAAAACACTTTTTCCCTGTCTTTGTCTAGACTCTAGTCTAGAGGCACGTTGTTTGTCATTGTCCCTTATGGACGCCCATAAGGAATCGCTTGCTTTTTCTGTATTATTTTAATTTTAATTCTAAGCTTAAAACAGTGATTATTGTTAAAGTGTGCTTTTTTATTTAGAATAAACTGATTTTTTTCTGTTATTCGTACAATATGTAATACATAATGTATTACAGTGTGCATATAACGTAAATATTGTGTATAGTATAATCTAAAATGGTGTACCTAATGTAGATTTTTAATATTTTGTTGTTTATCAACTTAGCAATATGTTATGTGATTATTTTGCCCTATTGCGCAAGTTAAGAAGAAAATATCCCAGATTTAATTCTGCTTATTGAGGAGATACTCCTGCAACCAGAGTTGTCAATTGGAGGATTGGAAACGCCAATTACCATTAAATTTCCAAAAGTATAATTTTTGTAAAAAATAATTTAAATAAGGGCTAGTGTCACTAATTGACTTCTTTGCTTTGATATACTGAATATTACATATAAAATTTTGGTTATAAAAGTGTAATTGCATATTAAGCAAATCACTTTTAGTCCAATTCAAGCTTGTTGTAAACTTAATTCATGCTTGAATCAAGTACGCTTACAGGCTTGGCATGGGAAACTTTGTAGACGCTAGTATAATAAGTTTGACACAAGCATAATAATAGTAGATTACTTACCGAGGCGGGAAGTAGAACATTACGCGGAGAGAAATGTTGCTGCCCGAGGCGCGAAGCGCCAAGGGCAGCAATTGCTCGACGCGTAATGTCTTCCCGCCGAGGTATGTATACTATTTTATTCACAATCGTACATAATTATGTTCTTTAATTGATACCTTATACTTGATATATGTAGGACACAACACCAGCGTCTTCATTCAGGTGGCGATAAAATGACAATTGCTGCAACAATTGTCAAAGTAAATTCGTGTCACTACTAAACCAAATTTAATTACATTGCTACTAATTGCAATTTACACAAACTTCTGCCATCTGTTGAGAATATTTAGAACGAGCAAAAGGTAAGTAATGGATATTACTAACCAAGAGAACTCATTACTAACCAAGAGAACTTATTATTGACTATGGTGTATAATAAACTACTTTCTAACTTTTTAAACGTCAATAATGAACACATTATGTATCGATTGTGAATAATAGTATATTATGTATTAAGGGCTTAATTGAGTGTGTTAGAGCCTGCAGAGTCAGTTAGCGCTTGAGGCGAAAGCCGAAGGCGCTAAACACTAATTAAGTCCGAAAGGCATACGTTAGTTTATGTCCGGCCTAAGTTTAAATTAATATTTAATTCTAAAATAAAAATAATTTAAAAAGTGCAAAACTTCAAGTAGGTAGGTGCAGTGATAATACTTCAAGTAGGTAGGTGCAATGGTATATAATTACTGTTGTTACTATGGAGACGGCGTAAACAAGGGTAACTATTTTTCTATCGGGCTGTAAAAAGTTTTAGAGCCCTAGAGCTCTAATTTAGCAACTTACGCTTTAAAAACAGGCCACTAAATAGGTCGTAATCGCTCGACCGCACATAAATAATCTTATTTTAAGCTTGTTGCAAGCTTACGGGTTAGCTAGGTAAATAAGTGTAGGTATCCTAAACTTGTAAACCAAGCTTGCTGCAAGCTTGTCGTGCAGAAACTAGGAAGTTTGATACAATAAAAAGGTTTGCAAGTACAATGCAGAAAATATGATTTAAGTTTAGAGCGATTTTTAACAGGGAAGGAGTAATATCTCATTGAACCAGTTACCGCCATGTGAACTTTTGTTTCAACGTGTCACAAAGTCAGATCTTCTTCTGATTTCACATCAACTCTTTTCAGCGTGTAATTTATTTGCGCTCATAATGCGGTATTAAAAATCCTCACATATCGTCCTTTTCATAACGAAAAGGCGTGTCTCATTTTTTACAACTTTACAGGAGAGCAACTGAAAAGGCTTGTAATAATAGTTATTTACATAGCAAGACCGTTACTTAGAACTTTACGTGCGAGCATGGTACCTAACAAGCGAGCGATTAGCTAGCTTGTTATCCGTTCGTGTAGCGGTCGAGCATTGTACACAGTTTTATGGTATACTGACTCGTAAATCTGTCATAAATAATTATTTTATTTATTGAAGCAGTACAACACAATACGTAAGATATACAGTGAGAATCAAATTGAGTGAAGTTGTTTGAATTTCGCGCCTTAGGTTTTAGTGTATTTCACATTGTTAGTGTAGCACTATTGAAATGTGTTGTCTCAAATTACAGCGTTACATGTTGCCAACGCAACAATAATAATTTAACGTGGCGGTAAATTCACACTGTCTTCAGTTATTTTGGATCACCCTGTATATGAACGTATTAAATAAATGTATGTTGTTATGGTATTGATGATAACGAGCCCATAATAATTTTTATTTCATACTGTGTCACATTTGTCAGTTTTACGTCAAACTTCTTAGTCCAGAACATGCGATTTTACAGTTTAGTATACCTGTAAACAATTTTACAGTCACTTGTGACTGTAAAAAATTTTACCGGACGCAAATAGAATCAATCAACTGGACAATGTTTTAGTACGTAATCAGTTACCATGGGTACTCGTTCTTCATAGATGTCCATATTTTGCATTCGGAAATTTATTTTATATAATTTTTTTTAAATTAAACCAATATTCCAATAATTGCAGTATGAAATAAAACGCATTACGTCATACGTCCTGGAAATGGTCTTACAGTCTCGTTTCGATGTTCCGGACTCGGCTCCTTCGTCGCCTTGTCCGTAACATCTTACTCGACTGTAAAATTCCATTTCTAGGATTTATAACGTAAATTACTATTATTTCCCCCTTCTATGTAAATGATACTTTACAGGCCTTTATGTAATTAAGTAAATGAGTAATTACAGCTACAGCCCTATAAAACTTTACGGGCTTCTAAAAGAGACCTGTAAAGTTTTACAATGCTCATCAACAAACATCTATGGCAACTAATGCGTTGTTTAACCACAACACCATGGCAACGCATAGCTATAAATTGTGCTACCGCCTTTGATTCCAAAATGTCTTTCATTCATAACAATTCATAAAAAAATGCTGGTGAAGGTGGAAATAAAAGTTTGTACGCGACACGCTTTGCAATTAATCGTTACTGGGCTCGCTGGGTCACTGGATCAAACTTTCCAGCTCGCCCGTAAAGATTAATTTACAAAGCTTGGCACGTAAATAACTATTATTTACACTTTCTATGTAAATGACACTTTATAGGCATCTATGGTAACTTAAGTAAATGAGTAGTTACTACAGTCCTGTAAAACTTTACGGACTCCTAAAAGAGACCTGTAAAATTTTACAATGGTCATCAACAAAAAGCTATGGAAACTAATTTGTTGCTTGACCACAACAACATGACAACGCTTAGCTATAAATTGTGCTACCGCCTTTGACTACAAAATGTCTTTATACACCGTGACTCATTAAGACATAGCCAGACTTTGCCAGTGGTTAGATAACCATTAAAGAAAGAAAATTCCTATATACCATTTTTCTCGTATTTCTATACCTTTGGAGAAAAACGGCATCGAAGTTCAGCCTAATGTTTTCAAATTTAATAGTATGAATGCACATGACAAATATTTTAAAAGTTCAAGCAGATATTCAATACTACTAGAATGTGCAAGGATAGCGTAAAGTAATAAAAACGTCTTTATTTTGGCCAAGTGTTTCGTAGAATAACAACAGATAAACAGAATTAAATAAACAAAGCATGTTGAGAACGACCTCTCGATGGATATTGTTTCAAAAATGGTATTTTTGTTTTGTGTTGTTTCTGATTACTAAGACAATTTCAAATTCTTTTAATAGGCACATTAACCCCTATGTGTAATACAATACTGCAGGTTTGTGAATAAAAAATTATAGTACTCGTGATAGTGATACATCTTTTGAGGTCAAGATCAAGGAGATACCCAATACTATTTGGTTTCTCAAATGATAACAAATTGCAAACCCCTTACACTGCAGCTTTTAGTAATAAAACGTATAACAGTACTTGTACTTGACTATGTAAACAAATCCATCAATCATTCAGGGTCGTTGAATTAAAACATCAAAAAGAATAATAAGGTTTTAATAATGAATCATTCTAGAATTCCAATAAAAATAACAATACCTATTGATGGATAGATCAAATTAGCTAAACATGTCTTTACTTAATTAAAACTAATATCTGTTTATTAACGCATAACACATCGAATTTAATGATACATTAAATGGGTCAGTATTAAAATGATGTCATTTCTGTCTGCGTTTACTATTAGAATAAAGGGGAATCCTCTGGATTAATAGATCGTTTTGTTTTAACATCTAAAAAATGGAATGTGCGTCGTTTGCATCCTTGTTGTGCTTGTTTAAACAGATGTCACGTTTTTACTGATGGTGTCAATTTCTAAAGATCTTGCATTTATTTCTATTCGACTTAACTACACTGACCTGCATCAATTATACGTATTTTTCTGAAAACGTCGGTTAAAATTTTCGAAATTTTCAAGTTCATTTAATCAAAAAAAGTTACTAAGGTTTTATGTTTCTAATAACCAGAGAAGCTTATCCTCAAAGTCCGATCATTGAGTATTGAATCACCGTGTATAAAAAAGATACAATTCATAAAAAAAGCTGGTAAAGGTGGAAATAAATAAAAGGTTGAAACTTTGTACGCGACACCCTTTGCAATTAATCTTTACTGGGCTCACTGGATTATGGAGGCTCGCAAGTTATGGAACTGTGCTATTTTGACAAATAGAAATAATAACATAGTTTTGCTTCAAATAATAATGATTCAAACGATACTAGTTTTATTAGAATGCATGTGAAAGCAGTTTAGATATTATTTATACTATATGTTTTTAATTAGTTATTAATATTTTTAAAGTCAGTGATTAACGCACACAGAGATTGATTTTGATTGTTTGGTCTAAACTTAAAAACGTGGAAAAATGACGAAAAAACAATTTTTCTAACTATCCAACTATTCTAACTACATAGTAATTTTTCAATTACTATGTAAATACTAAAAAATAAAGAAATCTTTCTCAAATATAAATAAATTATACCTTCTAAAGTAGTGTAAAAGTGACAACGTTGCCTGAAGTTGGCACTAATATTTCGTTTGTTGTTCCGATGAAAACAAATTAATGCAGTAGATGCAGCTTTGACTCAAGTTTTTAGGTTATCTTTGCAAATATTGCAAATATATGTATATAGAACGATGAATAAAACACTATTCAGATTCATTTAAAATGTAGCAGTAACAAATTATGTATCTTTTTATTTAATACTACTGATTTTGTTTTATGTAAATTACGGACGGCCAGTGGTGCTGCATGTAGCTACTATATAACGCGTTTAAGTTTCCCGCTTGTTTGAGACGTTGTTACTTTGCGAGCTATATTAAGCGTTCAATCGACAAATTCTTCGTATTAATTTTTTTTGGCAAAACTATCTTTTCAACAAACTTGAAACTTTAACGGCACAATTTTACGTTTTTACGTGAAATGTTTTGGTGTCAATTTTTTTGCATCATTTTTTATGAAGTTGTCTTAATAAGTGTATGTATGTAAACTTCCTAATCATTAAAGGTTTTTCAGGAGATAATTTTGTAAATACATAAAAATCTATCAACTGCAGTAATTTTTTTACATTTTCATCGTATTTTTGTATAGACACAAATTCCTTAATTAATCTTTTTCTTTATAATTTATTTCATGAAAAAATGTATGTTTTAATGAAAAAGTTACTATCTGTGCAAAAAGTTACTATCTGTGCATTTGTAAGCGACTGATAATGATGTTGATAAGAATGTTGATAATTCATGCATTTAGTAACTGAATTTGAAATGTAAATCTAATCAGTAACATTTCTTTTGTGTAAAATATTGTGTTATAAAGATGAAACATCATTTTAATTTCAAAAAACACTAACAAAAACAAAATTTGCCGTAAGAACCATAAATCTATTGTCGAGAGTATTCGTTGTATCGTATAAGAAACTTTAAAACACCTAATGCGAAATTTAGAAAATTAACAACAAAATTGCAGGCATGACATGCAAAAACAAACAAACCAGAAATTTAGACTAAAAGTAACAAAACGATAGATAATAGTAAGAACTGTAAACAAAATGAGCACAAAAAATTCAAATCATCCAGAATTATAAAAGACAGGCAGGTATTAAAACCCGTTTTTAAAATAATAATTCTACTACCGTTTCTTTAATTCTTTTTTGTTTTAGGTCTTTACCTTACAATCTGCGGAATGTTGTCATTTGTGGCTCGCAAATAGGGCAATGAAAATTTAAGACAAGGACACAATATTAATAGGGCCATGTAGTTTATAAACAAAGAGAGGCGTACGAGTACAGATGAACAAATAAATCTTAACGTTGTCTATCTCTCTCTTACGTGTGTAAACTACCATTTTGTATTCTTCTAACTACAGTTAAGTGCTATATTTCGATTACTAAGTAACATACTGTATAGTCGAGACAACTTACCAGTGGTCTTTCGTCATTAATGAGGAAATTACATTAACAATGGTCACTATATAGTAACATGAGTTACACGTATACATAAACTGATACTCTGTTATTATTTAATTATATCTGCCATTTGTACGTTTTTGTCTACAACTGGAAAAGTACGTTAAACATTAATAAAAAATTGGGTTAATTGTTTAATCACACCTAAACCATTGAATATGCCGTCAAAGTAATTAATTTTTACATAAATATGTTAATAATTTGGCCTACACGGTGTCCCATTAAGGGATAGTCAGACTTTGCCAGTGGTTAGATAATTATTAAAGAAAGAAAATTCCTATACCTATATCATTTTTCTTGTACTTCTATGCTTTTGGAGAAAATAGCATCGAAATTCAGCCTAATGTTTTCAAATTGAATAGTAAGAATGTACCACGGTTGAAGTGTGAAGAAAAATCTTGGTAGCTATTTTAACATTATTTTATTAGTAGTTTAAACAAAGCTATGTGTGTTCATCTCTATAGCAATGTTAAACGATCAGCTTTTCATTACCCTAACTAACTAATTTAACAATAAAATTAAAATTAGATTAAATCTTCGTATCAGCCAGTCTCGGTGGATTAGTGGTTTGCATGTTTACTTCATAATACAAAGGGTCGCAGGTTTGATTCCCGGCCGAGCTGGTGATTTCTCATAGCAGAGAAAAATTAAAAACATGCCTTCTTTTCGGATAGGAAGTAAAACTGTAGGTCCCGTGTCAATGCGATGTTTGGCACGTTAAAAATCCCTACTGGGGGTGGAATTCCCCCAGATTCGGTTAAATTATAGTAGGGTCGGCCAAATGATCATAGCAATCGCTGCCATGAGGTATGAAGGATGCTCTGCCATCCTGATTCCTCGCCCAAAAATAAATAAATAATAAATCTCCGTATCATAGCAACACTTTTTTAAAGCCCATTAATAATAGAACATCTAAGGCGTCTACATTTTTTATGTCGCACGTAGTATATGACACATATTTTGAAGCCAGTCTCGGTGGATTAGTGGTTTGCATGTTTGCTTCACAATCCAAAGATCGCAGGTTCGATCCCCGGCCGAACTGGTAATTTTTCATAGCGGAGAAAAATTTAAAACATGCCTTCTTTTCGGATAGGAAGTAAAACTGTAGGTCCCGTGTCAATGCGATGTTTGGCACGATAAATATCCCTACTGGGGGTGGAATTCCTCCAGATTCGGCTAAATTCTAGTAGGGTCGGCCAAATGATCATAGTAATCGGTGCCATGAGGTACGAAGAATGCTCCGCCATCCTGATTCCTCGCCCAAAAACAAGCAAACATATTTTGAAGTTCAAGAAGATAAACAATACCGTTTGGTTTCTAAAATGTGCATAGTAGCAGGTTATAAAAAATAAATCAGCAATAAATACTCTACGTACCGTTTTGTTTTGTTATTTCATTGAACACAAACACAGCTGTGCACCTTCTTTATGGTATTATGTTTTAATCTTTTAGTTATAATTTCTTGGAATTTAAAATTTACTCCTTTATTATCTACAATCCATACGAATTTGTTATAAAGAAGAAGAAAATCTTTTTGCAACTCATCTTTGCACTCTCGTAGTCGTAGTTAGTTAGAATTATTATGAATTAATAATAATTAGATAATATGTATTTCCATAAAGAACATACCTACTGCTATTAAGATCGTAAGGTCGTATTAGCTTACTGATCCAAATGACAAACAGATCAGTATTGCAAATAATCAGATTGTATAAAGCACTGGAATAGGTAATGTTAAAGTCAGATTAAAAGACCACAAGAAAGAATTGTTACTGATGTAATGTATGTACCAGCCATTGCTGCAAATTTATTATCAGTTTATAAAATGACTGAAAAGGGGTAAACTATAATCTTACTGAAGAAAAATGTAGTATTTATGAGGAATACAATATTAAAGGTGAAAGTTACAAAGTTATAGTTACAGCAACCAATATTGCCGAATATGTGAGTTACGTCAAATGGTTGCAGCTACTGTATCTGTAGAGACACAATTCTTTCTTTCAAATATGTAGTTAATAAATAATTGCGCAATATGTATTTTTAATTTGAGTTTGAGTTTTCTTTGCAATGTTATAAAAAATCCATGAAAAGAGGTGTAAGTACCTAAATATTTCCATGCTTTTATTAAGAAATATTTTTAAATCTAAGATGTGATTTTTTCATTTTGCCTTTTCTTGCTTAACATATTTAATTTATTACATACTGATTGTCTATGGTTACATACAACGTACTGCTGTAATATAGTTGTAGCTTACTAATTGTAAGTATGTAAAATAACAGATGATATTCTAGGACGGCTTTAAGTTATTGATGAATATCTTTGCTTGTATGAATTTAAGAAAGAAATAATAAATAAATACGCCATAAATAATAAGAACATATATTTTGTTCACCGTGGGTGAGACATAACTTCAACTGTGCATTATTAGCGTGCTAAAACACTTTTTCGTTAACCAACAGCAAACGCGAGCCGCGAGGCCTCGGTTGTTTTGCAGATATCTTCGATTGTATTACTTATGACAAAAATAAAAGCACCATTGTGTTCACAGAAAATTAACGCAAAACGTTTATTCCAGTCGATTTTTCTTAATATGTACTAGATTTGAAAATATTAAGTGTTAAATGTAATTTCGTTAAACCTTAAAAGTGCTGTTTCGAAAACATCGACTTTAAGGGGTCTATTCTGTAACTAACCGTTCACAAATGGCGCCGTTCGTGAACGGCGATCGTTAGCGACTTCCTCAGCGACTACTTCAACGAGAATCGACAGATAGGTTATTCTGTAACAATAACCGTTAAGCTATGTGCACTCTCAACGATTGTCTAGCGTTTTCTAAAAAGGTAATACATCTTTGACGTTAATATAGATACAGTTTCACCGTTTTAAGTATATAGTGCGCATGTCATATTTATTATTTCCAATTTTATAAAAATGTCTCAGTTTTAAATTGATTTCAAAAGAATTGAGATTATATGGAGGATAGGAAAAAGTCTAATCAAAAAACCACAAGGCAACAATACGTTGTTCTTGGAGGAATATTATTAATAATAGTAAAAGTCAGTTAATAGTTTTTTGTTTGTATTGGTTTTTATGAAATAAATTAATTACAACTAATATTTATTTATTAATTATTTATTTAATGTGTTGTTTCACTTTTGGGTATGCAATTAAAGTTAGTTTAGTTTAAACGTATATTTCGATCCGTTTTAGATCTTTGTCAGGGGTTTATTAACATTAACATAATATAACTTATAGCGGATCTTAATACATTAATTGACAACTTATTAAAGTGGTTTTATTAAGATCCACCGTATGTTAAAGTTGCTGTAACCCTGACGAAGATCCAAAACGGATCGAAATATAGCTTCTAACTAAACTTACTAACTTTAATTGCATACCCAAAAGTGAAAAAAAAAACACAAATTAATAATTACGTATAAGTTTCTTACGATATCTTCGATATATTTACTAATTCTCAATTACTTCAAGAATTTAAAAATATGAGTATAATTATTTTTATAGAATTCTATTCAAATGCACTAAGAAAATTTTACAAATAAATTCCTAAAAATGTTTAAAATACCCCAACAATAGTGAAATTATCAACCTGCGATAGTAATTCTTTCTTTTCCCATTTCATTGAGAAAAAATATTCTATCACTATTATTATACCTTCTTAAGAGATTATTTTTAATAATAACAATCCTTTTGTAATCTGTATTACAGCTGGATTCCACCTGATCTAAGACCACCTCTAATGAGGTAGGTACTACCTGAAATAACAATTTATTCAAAGTATATAATTGCTACTATTGCTAAGCGGCTATTAATAATTATTATTGATTCCTCTCTACCAAGTTTTTGAGGTTAGATTAATAAGCTTCATATATTTATTCTTTCTAATTCATTTACAATTGGATTAAGTAAATTACTTTCCATTTTCCCGTACTGTGATATAATTAATACAATAATTGCACATATAAAATTTCTTTTATAGTTATAAAAATAAGCACGAACGTTGGCTAACGTCGACTAATCTGCCACCGTTCGTGAAAGGTTCATCTTCGAAGGGTGCGCTGTTCACTAACGAGTGCATAACGGTGGTTGTTTGCTTACAGAATAGCTTTAGAGCGAAAAACCTTTCAAACAACGATAACCGCTCGTGAACGGTTCGCTCAAGGCTTACAGAATAGACCCCTAAAAGTAGGAATTCCCGTAAGAAATAATGTAAAAGAATATCTTAATTATTCTTTTGATAACTTAATTATGGATGTAACCATTTACAGTTTTGTCACAACATAGCGAATGATGTTCCGCAACAAATAACATAAAAATTCAATTTTACCCGTTTTTTTATTAAACCCCCCCCCCTCTCTCCAAGTCACTGTCTTTGGAGAATCCGTTTCCGTTACCGTAACACCATTTACCTTCCCTGGTGTAATTGCGACTGTAGAGTGAATAGATGCCACTCTACAGTCGCAATTACAGTTTGATTCTTCGCATTTGACCATTTGATGGACAAGATCTATGTGGCTGTTGCCAGCAAGGATATCCTGGAGATCAAGACAAACCCTACCTCCACATGTACTGTCAAATTCAAGATTCGTGGCGGTAGTTCGTTATATCGACTGGCTTTCAAGCGCGTTGTAACGCATCCCAATAATGAAGTGTAAGCAATGGAATTTTGATTCAAAGAAGGCCTTGGAAATTTTAGGTTACATCTGCACTCAACGACCTGATATTAATTTTAAGTAGGTAGTAGAACTACTACAGATCATTAAGAACTCTCTATCACTAACTGACAAACCTACTTTAAATGGCGCGCACGCGTAGCATTTTAGTTCGGATTTCGGAGCTATCAACAATCTTTAATCAAGAAATATTTCTCTTTGTACGTTAAATATGAATGGCATTGTTAAAAACTGATTTTTTCTGATTTTTTTTACAGTTAATCTGACAGCCCTCTTCAAAAAGTGACAGTTTAATTAAACTAATTCATACGATTCAAAATTTCACATGACCGATATGTCTATCTCTTTCTTTCAAGGCCAACTCTGAATCAAAATTCAGTTGCTCACACGTTATAATAATACTAATTAGAGTTCCTAAATATGAACTGAGCTCTGTGTTATTTAGAGTTAAGTCACACATGTCAAATCTTCTACTGACATTTCATATTTTGAAACTATTTATTAGAAGGTTGGTAATCATGAAAATTGGTTTAATAAATTAAACTGTCCGTATGAGAATTATATAAATCTGAACTTCGGTACAATTAATACTTTATTAAAAGCTGTGGTAAAATTGATATATGTATTATAGTAGGTTTAAAAATTCTCTACAAACAGTAAATAAATGATAAAGTGCATATTAAAAATTTTTACATGCATAAAAATAAATATGACAGCATAATCTAAAATTTTTAACTGGCAGCTGCTGAATGTTGTCACTAAAGTAAAAAGAGAGAAAGAAGTATCTCTGTTTCAGACAGCTTAGTTTTGGCCTAGAAAGCGATAGATTTTGACATCCGTGTCCTAACTCTAAAATAACACAGTTAAAGTTTTCATTTAGGAACTCTAATACTAATAACAACAGTAACCAGAAAACATTGGATTGTACTTCAGCTGTACGAAATGATCTGAAAAGGACTGTACTAAAAACGATCTTTCAGCTGTACATGTGTAATATATATATATAAATACGTTCATCAAAGATTGAAATCATTTTTCGCCTTTTTGTAAACAAATTACAAAAATATTCCAGCCGGTCAAGTGCGTAGAATGTAGACTCCCTTCGTTAGATTTTCAATTTAGAAGCTTTATTGCCTAAGATAAGGGGGTTAATGGGGGCTTTTATTCTGGTGTCTTTAGATTTACATATATGCGATATTAATAATGTGATTTGTATTTTACGTCACACTTTTTACTAGTTAAATATATAACTATTTAACCACTAATTTGTTTGCAAAGTGCAGGGGAAAACATTAGTAGCGCGTGTACCACTTGACCGTGCAGACGTGTGTTAAATCGTGGTCGTCCATTGTTTGTTTTATGTGTATGTTGAATTATAAATATTAAAATACAATTAATAACCAGTTTTATTTCTGTGACTGAAACATTTCGGAAGTGGAATAAACAGCCGCGACAAATTTCATTTCCAGTGAATTCATATTTGATTATGAAGTGAAACGTATTTTTAAAATGACAATAACTGATTAAACGTATTTATTGTTTATGAAAACGTTTCAAGGCAAAATATATTAGGCCACTGTAAATTAATACCATAAAAAGGTAGATTCAGCAAATTTCAGCAATGTAGGTACGCGTCATATCATTTACTAGGAATCGTGAACCGAAGCCGAATGGCATAATTTGTTAAAAAACCAGGAATAATCTTGATCAGTTGGCATTTTCAATTTTGATTAATGTTTATACATAACTTTTGTAATAATATGTAAAAATACCGATTTTTTTCTATAATAAGCTATTAATTAATAACTATATATCTTTTTCTTTTTTTAATAAACAAAATAAATAAAAATGTTGTGTTTTTCTTATTATCCTAATTTTTACTATTACAGGAATCTTAAGGAACCTTTACTATTTTAAAGATATAAGTTATCCTACACAAAGTGGCAAGTTTGAAAATTGTTGCTTTAACTTAAAGATCATGTTGCAAAGGGATTACAGGTAAAGTCGTACGTAAAGCGATTTTATATATGACAGAACATGCTCATAATTAAATAAACGTAAAATATACGGCGCTTTGTGTATATTTGTAATACAGATTGTATTTTACATGCCTCATATGTATTAACAGTGACATAGAATTTACGTAAATAACAGATGCATAATGAGGCGGACTGCGCACATAACGCTCTCCAGATGACTTGAATTTTACTTAGCTATCAGTGTACCTGACAATACAAAGATAGTATATTTATTTTAATTAATAATATTAGAAGTCTAAAACGACCTTATTGTACCTCTAAAAGCACGTCCCATAACATGATGTCTTAAGGACATCATTTGTTAGTCATATGACGTCGCCGACTAATAATCACTTAAAAATAACGTCAGTGTGCTGGCTGGGTACTTCATAATGCAGTCGTGCATTAATATTTTAATATGCTTATTAATGTTATTGCTGTCAAACAATGTAGTATATCTCTTTCCTCAAAGCTTTATTTTAATATCGACAACTGTTTTGAAATTTTCCAATTTTCTAGTATAAATGTTGCATCTCTCAACAGGGGTTATAAAAATTAATAAAAGAAAATTATTTAGATTCAGGATATGTTATTTTTTTTATTTCTATTATTTACAAAACTAAAGCCAAGTTGAGAAGAAATAATTTAAATATCATTTAGTCACTAACTTTTCGTTAAAAGTGGCTGACAAAGAGGAAAGCAGTATATTTAAAACGTAAATATACAAATATAAAAATAGTAATTATGGTGTGATTACCCCTTAAATTGAAAGAATAAAAAATTTTCTTAAGCCAACTCTGTTCCGCTACGTCATGAAACTATTCCACGCGCTTCGCTTTAGCTTTTCACACATGGCAGTCCTAATATACGCGTTTTAGAACACTTAGCTGCTGTTTTAAGTGTTATATAGATGAAACAAACAGAATATCCAATATTGTACAAAAAATAACTACCTAAAAAGTATATTAATAAATTATTATAATTATCATTAACTTGCATCTCATAGGAAAATATTGCAATTTTAAAACATTACAATTTTATTAATTAAAAATATTGGTAATTAACCTTTTACTTTTGTGCATTACAATAGTATATTAAAGTATTAGTTTCATAAGACACGTTTTTAGCGCACGCGTCCGAGTCTAGAAAACGACCCGCGTAGCGGGGAGTTTTCTAAAGTACAAGTGCGCTAAAACGTCTTATGAAACGAATACTTTATACTATTTTTTCTATTTGCCTTATTCTTAATCATTTTAAAAAAGAAATAATTTAATTTTAAATAAAAATTGTTAGGGGAACTCACTTAACTTTTTTAACAGTTGGCAACACTGAAAACTCAGGTTCCGCATTTGTTTTTCTTTACGGCATTTAATAAGTTTGGCATTTTAAAAACAGCTGTTCAATACTGATATTAACTATAAAACATAAAATGTTACTGTTTTCCGTATTCTAATAAATCTCATTAGGACACGCACAATGCGTGTCCTAATGGCTTCATTAGGACACGCAAATATAAAAAATCTATTAAAGTTCTCAAAAGAACAACTTTTTTCTTGCTGGGAATTTTTCTCATAATTAGTGAAAAGACTTCCTCTGGCGGCATTGATTGTGAATATATGTAGTATTATATCCAATCAGGATATGATTGAATGCCAAATACGAATCGCTTTATGCAGAAAGAGCTTAAGTCACAAAATCTGAATTTAAGAAAAACGACAAAAAGTGTTTTAAAGTTTCATTATTTTATTCCTAAATTGCCCAGAACGTATGAAATTGTTGCTAAAATTCTTTATAACAGTAAATGAAATTTAGCTCATTTCTACATAAAATGGTGTGTTTTGATATGCAGGGTGTTTTACTGAAGATTCGTATCCTCTGGATAGGTAATATAGTACTCGTCGATAGGAACAAAACATCCTTATACCATTTTTGATTTTACGCACATCGAAAAACATTTGCTAAAAACTTTTGGAAACTCCTGGAAATAATAGTCAACACAAACTGTGACATCACCTAGCATCAGCTGCATCAAGGTATCAAATATTACCTTAAAAATTCAGTTAGGTACATCCAGCTTCAACTGCTATTCTTAAACCAGTGACTACAGTAGGTATTGGGGTACTTGAGACCAGCCCCTCCAGTTTTTTTTGGCCACGCCTGCTGCGCTCTGATTGGCTATCCCCTCTCCTCTAGCTCCTCCCCCTTGCTTCTGATTGGTCGACGCCATCTTGGATGACACGCCTCCTGTTCTCTGATTGGACGAGCGCCATTTTGGATGACACGCCTGCTGTTCTCTGATTGGACGAGCGCCATTTTGGACCTTTGGGCGCCATTTTGGCCACGCCCGTCCGCCATTACGGAAATCTGTATTACCGGCAATCTGTGTGCTGCCAATAGAGGGCGTAATGCTACAATTAGTGTGTATTGCTAAGAGAGGGCGTCATGAAGGGATCTTTATTATCGATGCGTTGTGTACTACTACTAGGTGGCGTGTCATGAAGAAGAAATCTGTATTACTACTACAGAGAGGCAACCATTTTATATCACAGCATCTTGCGTGCGCGCGCGCTAAATTTGAATCCGTCAATTTTAAATATTTGTCATTTTTAAATCTGTCAATTTTACTGCTGTCGTTTTTACATCTGTCATTTTAAATCTGTCAATTTTGCTTCTGTCATTTTAAATTTGTCATTTTTGCATCTGTCATTTAAATCTGTCATTTTGAATTTGTCATTTTTGCATCTGTCATTTAAATCTGTCATTTTGAATTTGTCATTTTTGCATATGTCATTTAAATCTGTCATTTTAAATCTGTCATTCTTAAAGCAACCATCTTACCAGATTTGAATTTTAGCGCTAACTCTGGGATTGGATCCTTTCACTAAGCTGAAACTCTTTCTCTCTCTCTCTCTCTCTCTCTCTCTCATAGTATGACTACTTACCGGCTTTGTAGCTTAGGATGTTCGCCGTCGGAAATCTTCGGCTTTATTCGTGTACTCTCTCGCTGATGACAACGATCTACCTTTTTTATATAGTCAACCCCTTCACCCTGTGCTAGTAAATGAAACAACAACAATGTTTATACATATTATTTATTTTGATATTTAATGGACAATTGTAACATATTGTTGGACAAATTATTCATTACACAGTATGAGTTGAGATCATCGCGTAACACTTGCAAATTGTTCAAATATTTTTGCAGCCTATTTCTAAGATAGTTTATTTCCGCCATGGTGTTCTTAATACGACGGTACAAACGTTGTTGTCGTTGACGTCTCCGACTGCTGCTGCTGCTGCTGATATGATTGCAGTCGTGTACGTACGGCATCGATAAACTTTTGCGGATAATGTTTTATTATTTCTAATAAAATGAACGAGTTCAATCCACCACCAATTGCTGCTGCTGTGTTGTCTATTAAACTGGTAGCTGAGTAGTATCCGCATAACAGTTCGGACGTGAATAAAATTGAATCGGTTGTCGGGAGCGATTTATAGGCATCTTCATGGCGTCTCAGTTGACCTTCTGCTACGTTCTCTATGTTTGCGTGGTAGAAACGTGAAAAGTCGAGGTGACGTAACGTTCGAGCATGATGATTGATCAACGGTGCTAAATGCAGTATAGACTGAAACTCGTAATCTTTTAAGGTTATAATCCGCTGTTTATCATGTATGGCCATCCTGTTGCCGAAAAACTCGTTGTGAATAATCTCGATGTATAAATTGTCACATAGATGGAATTTCAAATGTTTATCGCGATGTAGTACACTGTTGTCCTTGTTGCAACAGCAGCAACCATAAAAGAAATTTTTAAACATTGCCTCGACTCGTATATCATACAGCTCGAACCAGTCCCGCTCCGACAACAATTCACCATACTCACATACGTTATTCACGCACTCAAGCTTCACTACCACGGCAAATTCTCCCTGGGCGTCGTCGTCGTCATCGGGCGGAATAAGTCCTACTTGGATGTTGTGTATATGATCGTAGTTTTCTTTTTCCCCTGGAGGTCTCGTTACATACAACGGATACTGGACAGCCCCGAGCAGTTGAACACGTACTTCACGTTTAGCTGCTGCTGATGCTACCGGTGTATCTATGATGGTAAAGTTTGCTGATGCTGCTACAGCGTCATCATCGTAGTATAGAGGCTGCTGCTGCGACAGGAACGCTAAACAATAATAATACAATAATCGATTAATATAAGCATAAACACACACACAAAAGTTTTAAACAACTTACCTGTTTCTTCGACTTCGTTGTTCCACGCTTGACCGTCGTCGTTGTCGGCACTTGCTGTTGATGATGATGATGTATGATCTGCAACATCCGAACCTTCTTCATCTAAACAAGCAACAGCAACAAAATAGACACAAATTAGCATATAAACTTGAAGTTTTATAAACAACAACAACAACTTACCTATTTCCAAGGGTTCACTCTCACAGTTATCATAACAATAATTAGGACTGCTTGACATCATCGTAATTGCTGTTGCTGCTGCTGCTGCTGCTGCTGCTGCTGTTGCACACGTACTGTCTACTGCTACACGCTAACAACGGTCGGCTTTATATAGTCACCTATACTTACCTAGATCCAGCGCATGCTCAGTAACTCGCATACGGTAAACAGACAGGCATCGCTGGCAGACAAGTTTCATCCTGTCGCTGACACGTCATCATCATCACAGGCAGGTGTTCGTAGGTAATTACCTCATTCTCTCTCTCTCAGTTATAGCTATCACTTTTCATGCCATGGTACAGCTGGGTGAGAATAGTAATAATACACATATATAAAACATTAATCTTTTTATTCTATGACAATCTTTCTCAAAACATTATTAAACAACAAAACAATAATACTTAAATAACTAAACAACTATCTGTTCTCGGATAACCTTGATAGAACATCTTTTATTCTACGACAATGTTTCTTAAAATTATTAAACAACTAGACAATAATCAAAATAACTAAACAATTATTATTAGGTTGAAATCTGCTCCGATAACCATGAAGACATACTCGTTTTTTCATGAAACATCCTATTGAATGCTTTGTACGCTTTGTTATGCCAAATATTCTTTTCAACAATGTCTTGATCTACTACTACTACTACTACTACTACATAATTGAAAAGAACAAAATCGCGTTTATCAGATCTATTTCATGAGTATGTTCCCCTGAGTATCCTCTTGTGATTTACATTCAATCACCCTTAAGTTTCACCATCTTTTTTAATAATTACTGTACATAAGGTATAACTCTTGTCAGCTTCACTTATTATTATAACTACACTATACTGACAAAAGATGATTGAACAATTTACAACAACAACTAATTACCTAATTATTACATTCTTAAATAATTTCGAATATAGTATACACAAAGTATAAACCTAGACATCATCATCATCATCACTTATAATAATAATTACATCAAGCCGAAGGTCGATCTCTTGTGATTAACATAACCCCCGACTACTGCTACTACATTTGAACTGTACATGTACTTATTACTATACAAATATTTTGCTACTTAAGAGTTAGATATGATACTACCTATACAAAAATTTACAAAACTTAAAAATACAACTATACTACTATACACATGTCTATTACTACAACGATTGAACTGTACAATAATTATATACATTATGATAATATTTTACTACTTAAGATCTAAATATAATACTACCTATACAAATTTTTTACAAAACTTAAAAATACAACTATACTACTATACACTTACATATATACAAGAGGGGTTTAATGTTTATACACGTGGTCGCTTGTTGTTATAGCCGAACGGAACGGAATCAAAATCTTCTACACGTCGTCTCTTCGCGAACGTTATCTTATAGACTTTTGATTCCGCTCGCGTTACAAGCTGATGGTCAGCCGTACGCCTGATGTTGTTGGACTCTACAATAATCTTTTCGTCCATACCTTCCAGCAGTCTAAGCATGGACTCAAAGTTTATTTTTTGAGTCGCGGCGTGGTTTAGGGTGATGCCCTTGACCTTGACGACCACGTGTATCTGTCCCGTGGTCGGTGAATAAACTTTGTAGGCGTAGTTCTTCTGCCCGCCTGACACAAACTCTATAATATACGATCCGGGACCGTACTCTTCGAGCTCGTCTGTGAGGTCGCCCAGGAAGCTTCCTGTTGGTAGCTCGAAGTCGCCCGGCTTCGAAACGTATATTACGGAATCTGAAACAACGAAAAAAAAAATTTACTCTAATATAAACGGTGTTGATGTTTGATAGTACAATGACTTACCTGTGTCATAGTATAATACTCTCTCTCCTAGCTGATCCAAATAGGAATACAGCTTAAGACGGGCCTGTGCAGTGACAAATGCCGCGATGACCACGTTAACTGACGACAGAGGATCTGCTGCTTCCTCTTAATGCTGCCAGTTAACCGCAATCACCTCGTCATTTATTTCCTGCACATGATTAACTTCTACGCCTGGGCTGGACAACAGGTCGAAAAACTCCTTGGACTCGCTGATTATGGCTGTTTTCGCCTGGTTCTCACGCTGACCAAATTTCCCTAGAATACAAAAAAAATATTAAGTAAAGAAAACTACATAAGGTTATTATAACTTACCCCAGAAGGAATTCAGCATCAGTTTGGCCAACGATCTCAAACCAGGGTTCTTGACGATCTTCAACGAATCCAAGGAGACTCCCTCGTTCTCGAAGTAGTCATCAACGTACTGTTTCCGGGCTCCATCGATACCATCCGCGCCGTTGTTGTTGGCAGTTATTGAAGATGGCCAACCGCTGGCTTCCTGCTTCATCTTCAGGAACTTGTCGATGAAACCCGAAAACAGTCCCCCGGTCTTGGACGCTTTGTTGTACTGGGTTACATCGTACGACCAGATCTCTTGTATGTCCTGCACGATGTAACCCTTTCGTATGGCCATTATCAGTTCGTCCAAGACCCAGGTTCCGTTGATGAATCGGTCCTCTACGCCGTGCTGACATTCGGCCTGGTTCAATTCTTCGGCGCAAGTGCGACATAGAGGGAACAGCAGCTTTTGGTGCATCTTGACGGGTAAGACCGGATGGTATAGATCTTGTGGCGGTAACATTGTGCATTTTACCACGCCGTTGATGTTTTCCAGGCCCCCTTTATCCCTGATTAGGTTTTCACAAGCCGCCTTGCCTACGTAAACTTCTGGATGGCCAACTGGGAATTTGGAATGGTGTCGCTAGGATCGTCGTGTAGAGGTTCGTTGCGACGGGTAGTGAAGCAGGTGGGACATCCATGGAAGTAACACCCGTGAAATTGAAATATGGTATTACCATACAGCCCGTCAACCTTTAACCCGCCCACGATAGCTTCTCTCTGCCTGCCGACGTGTTGAATCTCAACACCTCTTTGATGTTCTTCCAGCAACAGCCATTGGAGAGCTACCTTAGACTGGTTATCTGCGCGTCTATAACCACCCTCTGGTATCAGTCCAATGGTGGTTTCTTTGAGGAATTTCCTCCGGAACATGAGATTACAGGCAGAGGCGATGGTGATGGCTTCCGTGAACGGGTCAACGTCGCATTCCTCAATAAAGAGATTCCTAAAGTGGATACAGGCTCTCTTCAAAATATCGACGTCTGTTCGACAATATTCGACCAGGTCACGTTGCATGTCGAACTCCGTGTCCCTGTTCGCCTCGTACCACTTTAGGAACGCTTTACGAGCCTGGGGTTTCATGGTGTCGGGGCTGTAAAATTTGATGTCCGGAAGAGGACCCACGTAATGGGCATTCGCCTCGGTGTTAAAAAGGTGCGGGAAGTATCCTTTGGGAGCCGGTAAATCAAACACTTTAGGCAAGTCAGCCAGAGCCATGGGGAAAAAGTTGAGCGAGTCGATAATCTTTAGATTATCTAGTTGCAGCAGCAGAATTTTTGAACCGCGCATAATGAGGTCCGGTTTCAAAGAGGTGTTGTTGGTTATCAGATAATTTAGAATGAATTGCGTATCGAAAGCTTGCCCGTTATGGGCAACTGCTACAACTTTTTTGAATTTTTTACGCATCTCCAACAGGTGCGCGAGAAAACCATCTATACATTTTCCTCGCAAGATCTGTTCTCGCAAACCACATCTTACACAACTGGTAGCAGTTGATGATGAGTCGTTGTTGTAACACTCAGAACAGACTTGCTGGAAAACGCATAGATTCGGCTCGTGGAGGTTGACGCCGGGCGCAATTTCTTCTCTTGCCGGGTCTCCAGGTCGAAGAACACAAACAAGGTGTCTTGCTTTATGTTCCTAGGCCCGGCCGGCTGTATATGACAGAAATGGTTTTCGGGTTTATGGCTCTGACAGATCTTACAATAGATCTCCCCGCACACGTGAGCCTGCTTCCGGGTCTTGATGTTGATGGTTTTGAAACATCCCTCGCATTTTTTAACTTCCCGACACATGTTGCCCTCCTGATGGATGTTAAAGCAGGCTTGACTTCTAAAGTCTCGCCTGCAGTCCGGACACCTAATCAGCTGCGCTGTTCTATCGCAGGGCGGAGAGCTACCGCAGCCTACGCAGGACTTTTCACACCGGTGATCTCTCTTGTTGTTATAGGGTACGTGGCAGTGCTCACAGAAATAATCGCAGGCAAAGGCTGAGGTCAATGATGTTACGACGTTATAATGATGCTCGTGATACAACAGATTGATGTTCTTTGTTGCGGCATCATTATCAACGACCCCCTCAAAGATAAGTGAACGCCCTTTCGAGCCGTAGCTATACACGACTATCCTGTAGTTGGGGGCCAGGAACTGCTGGAACAACCTTAATTCATTGACCCCGGCTCCCTCCGGTGGAATGAAAGCTACTCCAGCATCCCGCATCATTTCCTCGGCCTTTATCTTTTGCACGCTCTGATTTCGGCGTGTCTTCACGTAATCAGCACTGTTATCTGCGTGAGCCCTGCCTACGACCAAAGCCCTGGGTAGGCATAGATTGTCACTGGTGTTGTTAATCGTGACAATCCTCTGCGACGGCTACACTCTTCGGCAAAGGTGCTGTACGTACCATTACGACAGCGACCTTGTCCGGCTGGTGGTGTTACGATTGTAGCTATTAGTCTGAAGGTGTCCGAACTCAGGGCTTCAGGATCGCTCTGTAAAATCGATTCTAAAATGCCCCAGACATCGTTGAAGGTGATTTCATCAGAGCGCCCGAGGCTCATGTAGCCGGGAAGTTTTTGTTTGAAACTATCAAACTCAAATGTGGCCCCTACTTTATCATTTGGTTGTGCTCGGCTTAGCACATCCCTTAGAATTTGGTTGATGGCCGATTTAAAATGCTCCAAATGATCTTCACCGACTGACGCGTCGTTTACTTTAAACACCAGTCGATGTTTCAGGGTGCCAAATTTCTTGATGGTGGACACGTTTTCATCGATAATTTCGTAGAGAGAAGACATTTTGTACAGGAGTAACAGCAACAATAGCAAAAAAATATCGCACTTGCACACTTAACAAAGGCTAAAACAACAAAGATTATATGTTGTTAATTTAAATAAACATTGACTAATTATTATTAAAGTTTAAATGCACTGCAAGCTATTAAATATTAGAAATTAATTATAAAGATCAATTTTAATGCAAATTAATAAAGTCTTTAGCCATTCTTAAACTTTTAATAGCAAGCTAATTTAAACAAATATAGAGTTTAAAATTGTTACTAAATCCCTTTGACAGATTATTATTATAAACAACAAAATAAGCTAAAATTGTTTGAAATATAACAGCAACAGGTAAGAAATCATATAGCGACAAATGGACAGATAAATCTTTTACCATTCACGAACTGCTTCTCTTAACCCCTAATTAAAAAATAAAAAGCTTAGATGCTACGTGATGGTAAAAAAAAATTGACGCAAAATAAACAATAACCTCTGAATGCAATGCAGGCTATTAAATATTATAAATTATTTGCTTTGACAAAGTTAAAGAAAGATCAGTTTCAATGCAAATTAATAAAACCTTTTAATCGATATTACACTTTTTTAACAACAATCTAATTTAAACAAATATAGAGTTTAAAATTGTTACTAAATCCCTTTGATAGATTATTATTATAAAAAATAAATAAGGAACGGCTAAAAACAACAAAGATTATATGCTGTTAATTTAAATAAACATTGACTAATTATTATTAATGTTTAAATACGCTGCAAACTATTAAATATTATAAATTAATTATAAAGATCAATTTTAATGCAAATTAATAAAGTCTTTTAGCCAATCTAAAAAGCATAAACTCAAATTATGATTTAAATAACTATGTTACAACCCCTAGATAAACAACTAATAACGATCACACTTCGCATAAAACAATTACTACTTTAATCGATAATCAAACTAGGGAAATTAAAAAATATAAAACTATTCCTGCTAAAATTTCAAATTTACCATTATTATTATAAACAAAATACCTTATATATTGTTCAAATGTAACTTAAATAATTATTTTAAACCGATTATGTTACAGTGTCGTAAAAAATCATGCGAGGACGAGATTGCCGATTATTATAAAAAACAATAATAATAATAAATCCTACCTTTTTGTTCGATTAAAGCTGTAGATTTCACATAGACTCTGTAGCAACAATTGGTAATAACAATCAAGAATGGCACAAATCACTTCAAACACAAACGTAATAATTAACAGTACGCATAGAAAACATACATGTGTTGATGTCTCGAGTAACCCCAAACAAGTGATTGTCTACTTCCGTGGTTGGCTTTATAGGTTCGAATTGTTGCGCAATATTATGCAATAAGATAAAAATAAAACTCGAGTCAATTTGCCCGCTTAACAAAGGAACAAAGCGTTCTCTCCGGTGAACACGTGTGGGTCATAAATCAGTTTGAAATGTTATTTTCTGCACCAGAGTTGACATACCTTCTAGATTTTATCTATTAGAATAAAAACGGTGTACCACTCTAACCCTCTGGGGATATAATTCATTCAACTGTCATACCGTTATTTATTGAACGCAGGTGTGACGAATAAGTTATGACCCTGTCTGTATTAAATAAAGGTTACATTCGATATCGCCTTTTGTACTTTAGTGTCTTTCCCGGTTCTATTTGTGTTTAGGTATGTGATAAATTTCAACGTATTGTGCGAACAGAGAATGCAATGGTAATATTATATTATTTTTATTAGGCTATAGACAGATTGTTGTCAAAATTCGATATGATTCCCTTTTTAAGGATGTGTTTATAACTTTCAACTCATAAATGAACGTGGCAAACAGTTGAGGTTTGATTTAATTGTGTGCTTTTTATTTAAAGAAAATTCTATAAAAATTTAAAGTGTGTTCTTTTAAATGCTCTAAGAGACAGAAAGGGCTTTTTACCTGGAAATAGCTTTAGAAATCAGACCCGTCAACGTGCGAGATTTACAGGTACTTAATAATACAAAGAGTGATGAAATGTTTGATTATTTTGCTATTACAGTATATCAATATTATAATCCATTGAAACTTTTCTGTTAAATGTGATTATGATAAATCGAAAAAAACCATTTCTTTAAATAGGTATATTTTTAATTAAATGTCTAAAGTATGACAAAAAATACTTTTAATGCTCTAACACAGTCAACCTTTATTTAGAAGATCGGTCACATAGATAAGTGCTACCTACATTGACAATGCAGGTGTTCTTTTGTTCGTTAACGAGTTTCTTTGCTCAGGGTCTGTGTGTGTAATAAATTAAATGGTTATCAATAGTTACATCTAAAAGTTGAATTTAAAATTTTTAATGTTGTAGTAAATTATAAAAACGACACCGAGGGTAATAAATTTAAATTTTTATCTAATCGTGTTCCTTGACAGTGCAGGTGTCGATCCCTTTTTTTTAACAATACCCTTTTTGTTCCGAAGGGTAATAAATTAAGATTTTATCTACTTGTGTTACTTGACAGTGCAGATTGAAGCTAAAACGATTTCTCTAGGTTTGATGTACTTGGGGAAAACAAACTGTTATGATGATTGCCTGTTTGTGGAATTAAATAAGGTACGTGTAAACATCAAGTTTATACAATAAAACCCCTTTTTAATGTTCTATTGTTGTCGTTGTTGTTACAGCCCCTGGAACCACAAATAGAAAACAGAGGTCAGTCCTGAAGTCCTCAAGCACCAGCATTCTATCAACATTTTTTTTTATTATAAATTAAATGTAGCCTTAACACTATATTAATAAACATAATTTTTTTTTAATTCCTATATGGCTTTATTATTTCTTCTAGAAAAGGTAGTGGTGGAAACGTTTCAGCTTAGTGAAAGGATCCAATCCCAGAGTTAGCGCTAAAATTCAAATCTGGTAAGATGGTTGCTTTAAGAATGACAGATTTAAAATGACAGATTTAAATGACATATGCAAAAATGACAAATTCAAAATGACAGATTTAAATGACAGATGCAAAAATGACAAATTCAAAATGACAGATTTAAATGACAGATGCAAAAATGACAAATTTAAAATGACAGAAGCAAAATTGACAGATTTAAAATGACAGATGTAAAAACGACAGCAGTAAAATTGACAGATTTAAAAATGACATGCAAAAATGACAAATATTTAAAATTGACGGATTCAAATTTAGCGCGCGCGCACGCAAGATGCTGTGATATAAAATGGTTGCCTCTCTGTAGTAGTAATACAGATTTCTTCTTTATGACACGCCACCTAGTAATAGTACACAACACATCGATAATACAGATCCCTTCATGACGCCCTCTCTTAGCAATACACACTAATTGTAGCATTACGCCCTCTATTGGCAGCACACAGATTGCCGGTAATACAGATTCCCGTAATGGCGGACGGGCGTGGCCAAAATGGCGCCCAAAGGTCCAAAATGGCGCTCGTCCAATCAGAGAACAGCAGGCGTGTCATCCAAAATGGCGCTCGTCCAATCAGAGAACAGGAGACGTGTCATCCAAGATGGCGTCGACCAATCAGAAGCAAGGGGGAGGAGCTAGAGGAGAGGGGATAGCCAATCAGAGCGCAGCAGGCGTGGCCAAAAAAAAACTGGAGGGGCTGGTCTCAAGTACCCCAATACCTACTGACTACCAACCCATTTTTCAAAAACAATTTTTTCTCGGTTATTATAAAAGATAGTCACTAATGATATTAAGCTTTTTTGTTGTATTTTATGTATACTATCACCCAGTGCCGGATTACCGCATAAGCAGACTAAGCAATTGCTTAGGGCCCCCGTCAAATTGGGGCCCCTTCAAAAGACGAGATTTATTGATGCTTGTTAATATTAAAAAAAATAGCAATATTAACTAATTAAATTTGAAGATATTTCTAAGTATATATAAGGTTGCTTATATATACTTAATAATATTATTAATATTTATGAGTTCAAAAATGTCAATTTTTCAATCTTTCAAACTTTGGGCGATTAAGTTTTTCTATCCAAGAGTACGATTATTCAAACCAACCTCCCTTTTGTATAAGTTTAAGTTCATTAATGGCCTACGGCGCTGCTGTCGGTATTCTTCAAATTTCATGTTTAAACTTGAAGCGATAACGATGACGAAACAATAACAGTCCAAATAAAGAATGAAACTCTTGTCATAAAAATAACGTATAAAGTGTTGCATTTTTTCTTTTGGCCAATATACTGATTCTTTGAATGAAAATCATTTTTAATAACTTCAATCATTTTTATCAAATTTCGCACCCATTGCAAATGTCCCATCTATAACATAAACATTTTTAGTTAAGTTATATTGCAATTTGTCATAAATTTATAAACAAAATTGTAAAAATCCTATTTAGATAGATTTTAAATTAAAAATTGGAGTTTAATGTATACATTTGGATAAAAAATTGATCAATGGGGCCCCAAAATATTTACTGCTTAGAGCCCCGCAGACTGGTAATCCGGCCCTGCTATCACCTGTCCAAAAGATACGAATCTTAAGTGAAAAACCCTGTAGAGAAGCGTGAAAAGTGACTAGCCCTTTCTGCATGAAGCGATTCAAATGTTTTTGGAAGATTGGGTTAGAGGTTAAAAGAGACTGGAAATCTGGTACCAGCTCCAACAGTAAATGGAGATATTTAGAGAGATTTGAGGCTAAATATTCAAGATGAAGTTTTCCAAATCCGTGGGAACGAACCTATGGTAGTACTTGTAGAATTGCATAAACTCTAAATTAATCACCGAATCGAGAAATATGACGTTTTATACTCATGCCGATTAATACGTGATACAGAATTTTCTTGACATATCCAAAACCTAACCTTCTTTCCAAGTAATTTATCGGAGGTTGACAATTTTGACAGATACTTGCAGTTTGAGTTGTCACATTCCACGCATTACCCATCCAACCCTTAAAAACTAAATAACCCTATAATTCATTAAAGTACAGTGTACTTTATAGATAGCCATAAACGACTCCTACTGATAGACGTTAATAAACGTATTACAAACGCAAATTAGAAAAAATATTTGTGACAGATATGTTTGTTTGATTGCTTGTTATTGGTAAAAATCTACCTAGCCATGATTGCATTCTATGTTAGTTGTGCTATCCATATTGTTTATGTGTTTCTTGTTGCACTCATTAATGTTTGTATGTCTAGACTAGAGTTCCTAAATAAAAACTTTAACTGTGTTATTTTAGAGTTAGGACACGGGCATGGCATGACACTAAAGTCACTTTACATTTAGTGACTTTACATGACACGGGTGTCAAAATCTATCTCTTTCTAGGCCAAAACTAAGCTGTCTGAAACAGAGGTACTTTTTTCTCTCTTTTTACTTTAGTGACAAAATTCAGCAGCTGTCAGTTTAAATTTTAGGTTATGCTGTCATGGTTATTTTTATGCATGTAAAATTTTTTAATGTGCACATTATCATTTATTTATTGTTTGAAGATATTATATATATTATAAGAAGATATTACATATATCAATTTTACGACAGTTTTTAATAAAGTATTAATTGTACCAAAGTTCAGATTTATATAATTGTCACACTGACAGTTTAATTTATTAAAGCAATTTTCATGATTACCAACCTTCTAATAAATGGTTTAAACATGAAATGTCACTAGGAAAGTTTGACACGCGTGACAACTCTATATAACACACAGCTCAGTTCATATTTAGGAACCCTATATAGTCTAGACTGGTTTTCGGATAATCTGTGTATTAGGATTATTTGTTTGTTTTCAAGTTAAAATTTTGCATACGACTCGACTGCAAGGTTGCTAATTCTAAGAAATTTAAATTGCTTATATCTTGAAAAGTAAACCGCAAAACTGAAACGGGTTTTTGGTTTTCGTTTTAATTCTAGATACAGAATCTTACCTTTATTCTTTTCTGCATGTAAGACTTTTTATGGTGACAGTTTAAAATCCTTAGTAGGTAGGTACTACTTATGAGATTTTAAAATGTGTTGATTTGAATATATTTCTATGACGTATTATACAACTTGTATCAATAAATATCTACTCCTAAGCTCCCATAGCTAGCTACCCATAATAATTATTACCTACCTATCCTAGAGTGAAGGTGAAACGAGCTGCTAGTCTGTATATTATTATATTTTAATTTTGGTTTTCTTTGTTAGCTTTACTGTAGCCAAACCTGTACATAAAAGAGAAATTTTCTGGAAATTCAGATACCTACGTAGAAGCTTAAGTATAATAATAGATATGGCACTTATCTTTTTTCTATAAGCTATGGTCACCTTACCCCTGGGCTCTATTGTAGATATTTTATCAGCCTACTTTTGTAATTAGACTCTATTTAAGTTTGTTTTATTGTGGGGAATACATTTTTTAACGTATATTCTTTCTAAAATACTCTTGTCTCTGTAATTTCGTTTTCTAATCGCAATCTCAAATTAAAATTTGGCGGGTAAACAAATGAAGATGGAAGTAATTTGACATTGAAGTGGTGGTAAAAGTACCGCCCTTGACATGCGCATTAGCGTGCAAGTGAACTTCTGTTTCCCATCGTCAGCTGTTCTGTCAATACAAAATGGAAGTAGTAGTTTAGTTGTTGGTGTTTGTGATAGGAAGTACCAAGGTCGCTCTTTGTGTTGAAAGTGAACGAAAGAAGTTTCGTAGAACTGTGTATATTTCAAGTCTTATTTCAACACAAACGGTGTTGACAGAAATTAACCAAAATCAAATTCAAACGGACTCATGAACAACACAAATAGTTTGTCAGATTCAAATGGTTCTGGGACATTCTTTGTGAATTTTAACCAAGATTGCACGTAAGTTGATTGCAAAATATTTTAACTACGTATGTAATATGTATTTACAATTATAACGCGAAATGTTGTGTTATCATAAATGACGCAGTTAATAGGATTGTTTGGAAAAAATAATCATTTGTTAGAAATTTGCACACAAAGAAATTATTCAAGTGTTCTAAACACGACGTTGTGAAACGATAATACTTAGATCATTTTGGGTGTACCAGAAAGAGAAAGGTGTTTTCAATGACATATCTTAAAAAATTTTGAAAAAAAGTGTATTAAATTAAATAAGTAATTTATTATTTTGCGAAGAAATACTTTCAAATGCAAGTGCACTCATAATTGGGACATATTGCTAAAATAAACAAACAACTTTAATCAGCTGATTTAACGCTTACTTTCCTTTTTTCGTACAGGTGTTCTTATATAGCAGTAATAATGAATAATAGTTTTAAATTATTTATGTTAATATCGTAAGCGTCATAACATATAATTTTTTATAATTTTTGCAATGTATATTCATAAAGATATTTATGTACGATGTAGTACCTGAAAGGATAAGATAAAATGTCATTCTAAACAAGACTTGTTTTGTATCCAAGCAGTCTATCAATGTTTAACGCAAGTAATTTGCTTTTTACATAAATCATCTAATTTATTTTTGTTCTGATATGAAGAAAATATGCTTTTTAAATTGGTTTATAATATCTTTCGGTATCGTTTGATTAAATTTTTTAAAGCTGTTGCAAGATTTTCCATTCTGTTTACTATTACATACAGATTTTTCAAGGACAAATTTATAAACATATTTCTAGAGGGGTGCTTTACATTAATTAAAAGCTCTGAAAAAATTAACATCTCAATTACTCGACGGATTTTTGTTTTTTATTTTTAAAGTTAATAATTAAAAATTTTGAAATGCCTCTTATGTGTTAATAAATGTTGCAAAATTACTTAACAAATGCCAAATAAAGTTAAAAAATTTAAAAAAAGCCTCCTCAAATCTAAATTAAGATGAGGTTAGCCAGGAAAAATTTGAAATTTTAACTATTTTGCTGTGTTAACCATTTATGTTCCAAAATTTATAATAAATGATGCAAATATCATTTGACATTAAGCAACTTGATTTCTTTTTCTTTAAAAGAAACAAGTTATCCTTGTTCAGTATACTATTACGTGGTATTTCTCCATCTCTTTCTATATAAACGTTTTAAAATTTAGTCTAGCTACGATTGATTATAAGATATCCGAACTGTGAAGATTCTCATTTATTGTCAAACTTTGACAAACTATATTGTCGATGGTCACATACATAATACTTCTAATAATTTTAAGCAATTTTGGAAGTTGAACATAACCTCAACGTGCCAACTGTTTTTAACCATTCGCACAATAATTGATGACACTTTTAGGATATGTTAAATCTCCCAAATATACTTTTGTTATCTGGAAATGACTGATTCTACAGGGTGGTTCATAAGAGCGAACAAAATCAGTGGCACAATCTCGATCTCAATTTCGAGATATGATTAATTATTCGATATACGGACCCTTCTGAACCCAGACAAACCAATGATACTGAGTTGTAGAGGATAACTCAGAGAACAATAATCTGAAAAAAATCGCGCTGGTCGCTGGTAATTAATAAGAAAAACAATGCTAAAATTGCTATTTTGATGTTAGAATGTTATGATGTTAGGTTACAGTTAGTAAAAATGTTGGCTGTATTTATGTGAAAATCGCGTAAAAATGGTGTTTGTGTCATATGACAAGAAGATTTTATAATTTTTACCTGTTTTTATGACGTCTTTCCAAAGAAAATTCCTTAGCATTTGGTATATCCGTATGTATGCATGTACGATAGGGGTCTGGATATCGAATAATTAGCCTTTCTTGTTATTAAAGATACAAAAAGACTGTTTTAACACTTTTAAGGCATTTTTGTGTGTACGACTGTTTGGTTGAATCTGAAAGTGGTTGATTTTTATTTTATTCATTTCTTATTTACAGCATAAAGTTGTATTTTTTTAAATGGCAACCATAGTAGTCTGTGGAATGACCAGAATGGTACATTTTGTTACAAGTACAAATTTCATGTGAGTGTGAACATTTTGTGGAGTGACGAAGAACTGCTTCCTGTGAGTGACAGATACTATTTTTTTACATACGTAAACGCTGTTGACTTTTTGGTTGACTTCGTGTTAATTTCAAAATGACGGAAAACTCATCAAATTAATAGTTATAGTCCAGTCAAATTAGAAAAATAGCGGAAAGTTGAGGGAAGTTCGTGGATTTTTGCATATGCCTTCCTGGAGGGCTATTAAACAACCCCCTAAAAGTCACCGCCTGTAGGTGGCGAGCTCGAGGAGATAATGAGGGTAAACCACGTCTCCTATCGGATTTTGTTGTTTTTCTCGGAAACTATTGGGTTTATTTAAGAAACAGAACATGACATATCTTCTTTCTTCGATAACATAAAAAGAAGGTACGACAAAACATTCGGACATTTCTGGTAGGAATTTAAATAAACTTTAATTTACCTAACCTTCTTCATCTCGATAAACCTAATAGTTTCCGACAAGCTTCCATTAAAACTTTTTGAGAAAGTTTTTTAAAATTTGAAACTTTTTAATTTTATAATTTCAGGTTCTGTAATTGTTTCATATTTTATGAAAATCTTCATATTCTAGATACGACTTCATATTTATTCATATATTTTTTAAAATGCCTTACTTAATTTTTCATAAAATATTTATAATATTTTGAAGATTATATAGTGGCATATGGTGGTGTTTGTGAAGTTCATTACGCTTTGATTTACCAATCAGCTCCTACTATCCATCATTGCACTTCATTCTTCAATTTATTTTCAGAAGAAAGTTTCAAAATTGTGGACTTTGGAGGTTGAAACTATAGAGTTGCCCAACACGAAATTTTAGAGACTCAGAGTTGCACGCATTGTCACCCAAACACTGACTATTCTTAGTTTTGTCTTTGCCTTTGTCTTGCGTTTGCAATCCCATTTCCTGGACATCATGCTGGTCATAATGTGAGGTATCAATTGAAAGCTTAGGACAAGGAGAGTCGATTGGTACCTTCGAATTAAAAAACAGCCCTAGAAGTCAAAAGGTATGGTTAAGTTTAACATGGAGATATATGGGAAATCCTATGGACCATTGAATTTAACCGAGTTTAAAAGGTTTATTTACCTAGCGCAAATTTTAATCTAATCTAACTTTAACTGGGTTAGTTTAGAGAACCTCTAACCTAACTTAACCAACTTAAACTAAACCTTAGCTTAGAAGTTAGATTTGGTAAATGAACTTCTAAACTTATTAATGTAATGGTCTGTAGACTTTAATGGATCTGCATTACTTTCATGTTAAATTTTGACCCCCAGGACTGGTTCTTAGAGTTTACCAATCAACTTCCCTTGACAATGTTGATGATTATTGAGAAAAAAACAACTATTTTAAGAAATATTTTAATTTGGCAAAGTGATATACTGATTTTGACACAAAAAATCCACATAAGCAAAAATATAGGTGTTTCTTTCAAGATCATAACTTCGGATCATTTCTGGCAAAACTGGAAGTTGGCTATTTTGCATTTGTATGTCAAAAAATCTGAATTTAATTCGTCTAATTCTTCTTTGACACTTGCTTAAACCATAAAACCTAAACTGTTTAACTTAGAACAAAATGTCTTGTATTTCCTGTCAGTTTGCGATAATCTGTTTGGGGTGAACCGAATAATTCATGCAAAAATTTTTTAGTAGAAAATAAATACTTTTAAATATATTGTAATAGCCATAAATTCTTTTAATTACACTTTAAGAGAAAATATTTGAGAAATACTTGATTTAAATATATCCTACATAACTAGTTATTTATTTGTGTACAAATAATGTGTAAGGTAAAATGGGGTAACATTGACATAACTTCAAAATTGATTTTTTTCCTGTCACTTGGCAGTCTGATAGAGTGCTGCTTCTGTGACAGAATTGAGATTCATTAACACTTTTTACAATACACATGATATAATAAGAATATACCAAGTGATTTAAAGAATTTGCAACAAAATAAAAAAAAGTGAAAAGTGTCAATGTTACCCACGGCAAGTCTAACATTGACACCCTTATGAAAACAACATGTATATTAATGTTTTCTATCTATAGGGTAACACTGACACCCGCCTCAGATATTTATATGGAAAATCATAGAAATAAAACAAAAATTAAGGAAATTATTTATAATTTTGGATAGTTATACAGTATACACCTGAATATAACATTGATTGATTTTAGTCTCATGTCTTAGAAACCACAGTTGCAAACCCGAGAATATCTAGTCATCAAATGAGCATAAAGTTGGAATGTCTCGGTTTGTTCGCTTTGAAATTTTGAAAAAAGAAAATATGCAGTGTGTTTCACTTATTAGCTTGATGCTCCTCTGTCTATGTTAGTTATAATCAATTCTAAATTTTTATAAGGTATAGAACCTCTTAAAAGAAGGTTGTGAGTAATTAGAAACCCCATTTCTTATAATACACCAGCCTACTATGATCAAAAATAAATGCATATAATTAAAAAAAACATAGTAAGCTCTGTTTAATTGTAGACAGGGTTGTTACGCACCTGGAAATCCTGGAAAAGTCAGGGAAAAAAATTGCTCTGGAAAAGTCAGGGAAAAATCAGGGAATTTAACCACAAACCTGGAAAAATTATTCAATTAATAATAAAAATTATATTTAACAAAATTTCTTTATTATTTTTATAGATGAACATATTTTTTAATGTTAAATATATCGTTTTATTATTAATTACATAATTTTAGCAATTTCTTTACTTTTATATTTCAAATTTGGCGACATTATTTATAGTAATAAAATTCTGATTTCGTAACGTTATGTAGCAGTCACGTTATCAATCTTTTTACAAATGTAAATACATTTACTACATTGAAGAAAGCAACTTCAGTGGGAGATGTAGATGTTTCAAACAAGGAGAATCTGCTTAATGTTAAGTATGTGAAGATTGGTCATTAAACTCGAGCAGTTATTGGCAGACTGAAAGAGGTTAAACAAAAAGAAGTTTTGGAATTTAGGCAAAACTGCTTGACAGATTTGCAAACATTTTGTACCAAATGAAAATGAAATCCCCTTTGGCTTTTAAGTGTACAAGAAATTTCACTTTTTTGATCCTTACGTGATAAATAATTCTGTAAAAGTTGCGAAAAGGCGCCTCATATCTTTAATTAAAAACTGTATCCAAAGGGTGGATAAATGGGATATTCGGTGATGAAATCGAAAGAGAGTTCGGAAATTTCTGTTCAAAACCAATCAAGGACATTTTGCAGAATTATTCGTTTGAAGAAAAATTAGATACATTCTGGAAAAAAATAATTATAGATTTTCATGGCTCAAGCGAATTGATGACATTTTTAAAGATGACATTTGCTCTTTCTCACGGGCAAGCCAATATTGAGAGATGATAATTCAGTTAATAAAGAGTGCCTCATCGACAACACATTTGAAAGCATTAGTAGTTCAAAGGCAAGTGTGGGAAAGCGTCCAGAATGCAAAAGACATATCAAACATCAGTATTACCAAAAGTATGCTACACCAGCGGTTTCCAACATTTTTCGTTCACGGACCGCCAAACGACGTAGCATTTCCTTGCGGACCGGTAAGGTAATAAATTAAAAAATTCGCAAAATCTTGTAATTAGAAATTTACTTTTACACTGTACAAAAACAATCTAAAATAAATAAATATCCATTTTTTTATAATAAAAAAAATCGGTTTTCATACCTCATCCGCTTGCCGCATGCTAAACCTCGAAAGACTAAAACGGCCAGACATCGGCGGGTACCGAGAGACCGAAGCTTTTTTTTTTCGCCATACGAAGAATCGGTTGAAGGGTGAGGTGCGGCGCCAAAGACCATAATCGGGTTCTAGACAGAGAGGGCGGTCCATCGTTCACGACCAGAAGAAGATACCTCGATAAGGAGCGAAGATTAACCGAATACGCTGATGAATGGGTTTCGGGAGCGGCGGTCACAAACGGGAATGGGTTCAAATGACCCAGGGGGCGATCATATAAGGCTTTCAGAAGTGTTTCAGTTCTACTTAGGGGTCCGATTTCGAGTTTTTGGCTGTAGCTTTTTTCTTGCAGCTTTGTACAGCATTTGAATGGGAAATATTTTGAAATTTTCCGTCGTTTGACGCCAAGATAGTCGTTTTGGCTTCTATAGTTTCCGAGATACCTCAAAAACGGGCGGAGTCTCCTAGAGCGGAGAGTGCTAGATATACGGAAAAACCAATAGGTGCAGCACTACTCGTAGCAGGCTGCGTGAAATGGAATGCCGCCAGAAACCCCATGTCATCCCTAGCCCCCGCCCCCAGAAGAGTGTCGGCAAAAAACTTTTCTGGTGGAAACCATTGCGGTTCTGCGACGACAAAGATTCCGCGGTCAGAATTTCACTCCGACCTATCGTAAGGCGAGGAAAATTTTTTGCCACCTCCGCCTAACGGTTTACCGGAGACGGTCCAGACTTCAAATCTGAGACGGGAACTACCCAACGCATCTTCACACAAAAAACGGTCCAGACCCAAGCAAGTTTTGCGGCCCCCCGAAACCGCAAAACCCGGATTTTTATCGTTGAGACAAGACGAAAATTCTTTCGGTTCTGGAATGCCTAGACCCGTGTGCGCCAAACCCACTTAAAAATTCTAAAAATGGGAGATTCTCCTTATTACTGGATACTACCCCACCACACACACCGACACAGCCGACACATTATATATCACGTATGTGTATGTGTACAGTTGCGATCATTCGCTAAGGAACGATGAAAAATAGTGATCGGCGGTTTTTTTTACAAAATACACTGTAACTCTACCTGATTTATGAACCGGGCAATTATAATGTTAAAAAATGTAATTTTCTGAATACCATATAATAAACTTACATTTACATTGTACATAAAACTGAAAATCAGCGGTTTTGATTTTCTCGTCGTTCCTTAGCGAATGATCGCAATTGTACATAGCGCCAGCTCCGTATAAATTTACTCAGAGTCGACTTTTTACTCTTTTCAACTTTACTCTTGGTCAACTCCGATAAACTATTTGACTCTACTCCAGGATAACACAAATTAAAAAAATTCTTTCAGTAAAGTTCTGAAAAATACTGTTATTTCTCTGTGGACCGGCAAAAATTTCTGACGGACCGGCACCGAAGAATGAAAAGCATGAAACAGAAGAAAGGAGAAGACGAAAGAAAAAAGTCAGGGGAGAAGAAAAAGGCCAGAGAAGAACTTTGTCAACTGCAAAAGAAAAGAGCTGAGAGTGCTCAAATGCTACATTAAGATGATGAAATTCATTCAATTACATCAAAGATACATTAGAGGCCATCTTTGTCTGATATTTTAGTTTTATTGATAAATATCTTTTATTGTTAGATAATTTAAATGTTAAATTAAATATTAATCTTAAATAATTATGTATTAATAAATTAGTTTTGTTAAGCTATAAATGGTATAATATGTAGTATTTAATTGTCGTATGTGACGTTTCTAGTCAACACAAGTGAAGACTGAAATAATAAAATATGTTCTTTGTTATTATTTGTTTTTTTATTTCAAATCACCAATTGAGGGAGGGCTTTAAACTTTAAGGAAACAGTTCGTAAAATTAACCTGGAAAATCAAAAACTTTGCGGTGGAAAACCTGGAAAAGTCAGGGAATTTAGAAATCTCAAAGGTGTAACAACCTTGTGTAGATGTCGCTACGGAAATTTGTTTTGGGCCACTTGGAAAGCCCAAAACCAAATCATGGTTCGAAAATCTTAAATAAATTGTTTTAAATGCATTATTAAAATATTCCATTTTTGTTTTAGGACTGCCATGGCAATTGACAAAACTTTGTTTACTCTAAAATGTTTACTAAAAGTGTCATAAAGTTGCAGTGTTGGTATTTTATTTAACAAAATGGCTGAAATTATTTGTCATTGAAAAGGACAAATGGTTTGTTTGGAACTGTTTCTCCACAACCAAATGAACTGTTTCTCTCTCAAATGTAATTAAAAAAAATACATATAGGGTTTCCATTTGAAATTTTTCACTTATGGGCAATTATTTTAAGCAGTTATTTCTTTTTTTAATTCCTTAGTTAATTTTTAACTATTACATGCCACTGTGATATAGCATAGTATGATCAATCTATCACATCCATAGCCTACTTAATGATTTTGAAATAGCAATGACGTTCACGTTCCAAGGCTAATTCAGTGAAAAGTACTAAATTGGCAGTTGGTGGTCATTTTGAAGAATATTATTATGTTGCGAAACATCATTGATCAGATAGTCTTAAGCCAAAAGCAACTTGCTAAGAAAAATTTGAGGTTTCTGTTTAAAATAAAAAAAGTTAGTCACTTCCGGTGAAACCAAATGAGCTCTTTTGGCTATTATAATGTTAAATTCTAGCCTGCATATCCTAATATAGTGCATCAGCATTTGAAGTGTCTCCTTTATTTAATAATGAAAATATCTTGTAGGCAATACTTTCTGTGTTACCCAGAATATTAGCAGTTTAGGAATCTTCAATAGCAATAATGAACATTGGTGGTCAGATGCTATTCTTTATGCTATTAACAATGAAATCTTAACAAGACAGAGATACTTTCAACATTGGTGTATAAGGCATTCTTGATCTTTTTGACTGAAAATTGGCCATGGAAATTTGACAGCTTTATAAAGTATATAAAACTTGTTGTGAACTCAAGCTTTTTGTTATTTGCAATTTGTAGGTTATATTTTTATACTGTCCAGTCAATTTCTTGCTTATATGCATATACTTGAAATGATGCACATTTTTATATTGATACTGATCCTTGCATTTACTGTTACCATTTTTGATACTTTTTTATTTCCACATAGAATATTACATATATTCGGGGATATATGGGGATTCGAGGATATTACAACTAATGTATTTTATCACTTTAATGTCATACTACCATCTTTGTAAAAATTAAGAAATCATAAAAAATCTAACCTAACAAAAACAATTCATAATCAAATACTATATAAAACATATTGAATGGTTTCTATCATTATTGAAAAGTGCATCAGTCAAATTATCAGGTCTAGGCATGACCTTGATCACACAGTTAAGTACACAATCTTTTGTAGTTGTATGTATAAAATTACGAAGAATAATACACCATTCTACTTTTGTAAGTATGGCTACATGGGGTTGTTTAGTCAACTACATAATCAACAAGGTCACGTCCAGGTCTGGTAATTATGTTAATTTCCTAAAAAAAGTGTTTGTGTTTAGAGCTGACCACTAGTTTTAAGCACATTCAGATATTGGCTTTCAAAGTTGCTTTTGTAGCCACGTTCGGCATTGTAGACTTATTTACTTGAAGAGCTTGGTTTCCGTAGTATCCATTGTTGTAAATAATTGTCACTATAGCAATAGAGCTTTCAGAGCAAAAATAGTTGAAAAATAGTCGCAGCAAATGTTGCCATGGTGAAAGTGGAACAAAAAACTGTTATTTCTTATGAAGTTAACATAGTAATTGTTGAATTATTCATGAGAAAAATTAAAAAACATAATTTAGTTTTTTTTTAGTTTATTTTAAATAACAATAGTATTTATCAAAGATTGTGTATACGATTGTGCAAGTCACAAAATATTATTATTTTTACTAAGATTCTTACTGCACAACAATTACTTAAATACAAATACTGCCACTGCAAACAGCTTATATTCTACATACAAGGTTTGTATTATATAGGGTGTATAAAAATAAGCAGATCTAGAAAATATTTTCGAAAGAACAGATTTTAAAAAAAATATTGCAGACAAAACTGGTAGGATTTAAAGAGATCTATTTAATGGTGGTATCACTTTGATCTTGGGTTACGCTGCCAAGGTCAGGTAAAAGTGGCCTTAAATTTCTTAAATAGGAACTGTTATTTTATATGATATTCTTAAAGGCGAAACAAAGTCCAACCATACAGCCTCCAGGCAGTGCACATTGATTAAGTAACTCTAATATTGGTGGCCAGCTGACTTCAAATTATTCTACTATCCAAACAATTTACCCAAATTAAGTTTTGTCTGAAACATTCTTTTTAAAAATGCATTTAGGTAGAAAAGATATGTTGGGGTTTTGTTTCTTTTTGTACATTCCATGTATATTGATACAATCGATTTAGTGCCTCATGTTTGGGTGTACTAGTCAGGCTGAAATCTCTGATGATCTACTACTTATAGTCTTTTGTGGGTGTTTATTTACTAAGCATTAATTTATTGCACTTTTAAAGCCTCTTGATTTTCTATTTCTGTTTTCTTCTTTCCATTATATATAACTCGGCATCTTCCTAAAACCTAAAGGAATATAGCCAATTCTTCATTGAAGTTTATTTATCCATTTATTAGGGTGGATAGATTATTGTGAGTTTTTGGTTTAGAGAACACTGCATCCCTTTTTTGTTTTTAGTTTTGCCACTTTTGTTATGATTTTTGTTTCCCAGTGCTTTCTCTTTTTTAGGTGTATTACTATTTTCTTCATCGGTTGATGATCTTCTCTTGTTCCAGTGTGCCCTCTTTGTTTTATACTATAAGCTCCATTACTTATTTCTTCTTCATTTTGTTCATCGTCTTCTTCCCCTTCGTCACTGGTATTGACTTCTTGGAACTTCATATCTTCAATTTCTCCATCTATCTTTTCTACGTTATTTATCAATTCATTATTCACCACTTTCCCATTTATAGTCGATTTATCATATTTAATTATTGCAAATTTGTTTTCACTTCTTGCTTTCTTCATCATCGGGATCAGTTGTTTTCTTTTGTTTAAAACCTCATGTGTATATTCTTCCTTCCTTGTTTCACTTAAAATTTCCAATTTCTTCTTATATTTTGTTATTATTAATCTAATTGGTCTTCTATTTTTAGGATTTATTTTTGTGATAAAATCTATGTCTTCTATTTTAATTTGCATTTTTTCTCTTATTAACTTTAATAAATACTATATTTTTAAATGGCATGGGGTGGCGAAAGACATACCATTTGAAAGCTAAATGAATTTGCTTTACAGTAGTATTTTTATTTTTTGGATTCCGAGTATTAATTTCCACGAAAATGCAATTAAAGGCAACAGTACAAATTCAAATTTAATTTTACATTTGGAGAATTTGTCAACCCGACATCCTGATGGGTACCAGGGATTTCGAAAAAGAAGAAGAGAATTTGTCGAGTGATAACACAGCATTTGTTGATCATACGTTCTCGTAAACATTTAAATGCTTTTTATTTTGAATTTAGCATGTCAATTAAACACTGTATTTTGAAGTGTTCATTGTAACTATTCATTCAACATTTTAAATGGTTTATTTGATTGCAGAAAGCGTTGATATAATTGCGCTTTTCTTTGCATACAATGAAAATGCCGAAAAATTTTGGAAGACCGGGTTAATAAAAAGCAAAATGTTGAAAATCTGGTAAGAAATGAAGTGGTGGAAGTGACAGTTCTGGACCACGTTGTTGTCGATCCTACATTGAGTACAAGGCAAATGGCTATCGTATCGAGTATGAATTGAACCGGCATTTAACGAATTTTAAAACACCACAAGTTTCGTTCCTACAAGATTTATTTGCTACAAGAACTCAATGAAGACGACTTTGATTGCCGTTTGCAATTTTGTGAGGCTTTAAGTGAATGAGCGATAAATAATCCAAATTTACTTTTTAACATCTGTTTTTCTGACAAATGCAGTTTTTTCATAAACGATACAGTCAATCACCATAATTGTCGTTATTGGTCAGATTATAATTCGACGATGTTTCGCGAAACACATACTTAACACTCCAAAAAACTAAATGCTTGGGTTGGCATTTTTGGTGATTGCCTGATTGACCCTTATTTATTACCTGGTAATTTGAATGGAGAAATGTTAGAAGACAACATTGATCCAATATTAACTGATATAGAATATTATGGCCATTACCTCACATTTCCAACAGGACGGAGCTCTTCCAGATTATGCACTGCCTGTTTGACAGTATTCCGATCGAAGGTTTCTGGGTCAATGGATTGGAAGAATAAATAAATATATAAATGGTCATCTGAAGAATAAAATTTACATAACGGCACCAGACTTTTTAGAAGATTTACGACAACATATAATTACTGAATGCCATCTAATCACTCCACAAATGTTCCAGAATGTGCGATGACCTTGAGCAGGATCTTTATTACTGTGTGGACACCGATGGTGGTGATTTCGAGCATTTAATACAATGAATTAAGTTTACAACAAGGTATGGTCAACGAATGCCATGTTATCACTTGACAAATATAAAATTAAATCTTCATTTGTACTGTTGCTTTGAATTGCATTTTTGTGGGAACTAATACATGGAATCCAAAAACTAAAAATACTACTGTCACGCAAATTCAGTGAGCTTTCAAATGGTATGTCTTTTGTCACTCCATGCCAATAAGAGACTTAGGGTGAACCTCACCCCTATGTAAGGGTTGAGAATGGCTGAACGGAAAGTCATATCACATTTTCCCCTTCCTAATAAATTTGATGTGTCTGACTGTTTTTACAAAAAATTGCAGTTTAGTGCCTCAAACGAGCTCATTTAGTTTTCGGTAGACCACTCTGTATTTGGGCTTCCTCACTTGGAAGTTGCCCTTGTAAGTTATGTTAGTTAATGGTTAAAACTTGACAAAAATCCAAATGCCAATTTTAAAATCATTTTTATTTAAAAAATATGTGCGTAATAATTGTTTATGCTCTAAAAGATCATAATGCCAATTGTTATTGTACTAGTCCTGAACACAATGATAGATAACAATCCGAATTGTATACAAGATTGTAACTGATTAACATAAACGAATGAAGAGGTTAAAATAGTATATTAAAGAACAAGTTTTATAAGGGTTGATTTAGTGAACGAATCCCAAGTTAGAAAACGAGCCGCAGGCGAGTTTTTCTATGGGATGAGTGCACCAATGCCCTTATAAAACGAGTATTTTATGCTATTTTTTCTAATTTGCGCCCCCTTTTTTCTTATTTTAATACAAAAAAATATTTTGGTCGTCTAGAGAATTTTGTGTTAGTTGGTAACAGTTGGTAACACTCCGCGCCCACTTGAGTTTTTGAATCATTTGTCATCATCCGTCACTTTAAATAAATTAGTTATTACTTTTGTTATTTTATTAGTGTTACAAATAAATAAAATATGAGCGAAGACAACTTAATTTGCACTCCGCCCGAAATTCGCGAAAAAAAGCAAAGATGATTAAATCGATGATACGTGTCTTGTTTATAGTACCATAAAATTACAAACATGAATTGGACTTACTGATTTGTCCAAGCAGATTTGATGTAGGTACGAGACTTGTTTATGTTACTAATTAGGAATATCCAAAACCTAACCTTCTTTCCAAGTAAAAATAGATCATAACTTCAAGTGAAATTCCATGTAAGTAACAATCAACAAACAGCGAACCAATTCAACGATATTAATTAAAAATTTATCGGAGGTTGACAATTTTGACAGATACTTGCAGTTTGAGTTGTCACATTCCACACATTACCCATCCAACCCTTAAAAACTAAATAACCCTATAATCCATTAAAGTACAGTGTACTTTTATAGATAGCCATAAACGACTCCTACTGATAGACGTTAATAAACGTATTACAAATGCAAATTAGAAAAATAAATTATTAGGTTTGAAACAAAAAAGTTTTTCTACTCATGACATTGAAATCACTCATTTTGCAATCGATAACAATGGTTGAAATCGCATTTCAACCTCTAGAGGTTGAAATTATCGGACTACCGCGATTTTGAATTTCAAACTGTTCGACATTCAATTGCTGACAAGAGAAATGTCACTTTAATGTCATGTTTTGTCACTTAAATGTAATATTTTTTTCTAAAGTGCATTAATTTACTAAAAATTCGAAGAAAAAATAGTATATGGAATGCGTGCTGATAAGATTTCAAGGTCTCGAGTTACTTTTTCCACTCTCAACGTTGAAATTTTATTTCAACCACTTGTCCCGTAATATACTATTAAAAGTTATATGAGCAAGTATGCTTTTTTATGTTTTAACCGTTTTCTTAGAAACAAGTTATTGATGAATTCCATTATGTTACACAGTACCAAAATTATTTTAAGTTTTCAAATTGATGTTAAATTGTTAATAATATTGTTAAATTATGACGTGTAAAGCGGGCTCTAGACGTGCAATCAAATTAGTAAGACATGTCTGTGCAAACAACTTACAAAAACAAAAATAGCACCCACATTATCCAACTATCCTACGAATCCAACTAGAACTATGAGTGTCATCAGATCACGAAGTGATCTAAAAAAATTTCTACGCATGGATGAGACACCTTCCAATTACTGTTAAAGAAAGTCGTACTTTATATCGAGTGTTTTTTTAAATTTGATGTCGAAGGCGGCTATGGGTAGTTGATTGTGAACGGATCTTGATCGTATTAATAAATGTCATTGTCAAAATGTTCAAATCCAACCTCTGTCCAATAATTCACAATCGACTATTCACAGCCTACCTTGACGTCAAATTTAAAAAACACTCGATATAACAAACCAAAACACTATTATGAGAGATGCCACAAGTACATAAATGGTACTTTTTTTGTTTTCAATGTTTTAATGAGCACACGCAACACAAACAATGAATAGAAAATCAAACTCGGCAGATTCATTGAAAAATGATTGTATGATTTGTTTGTACAAACTTATCTACAGACTACACACTATTTTTGGTATGCACAAACAGATTTATGCAAACATCTCCAGTCAGATGTTGTAACATGTAGGGCCATATTATGTTGGTCGCTACAACTATTAGGAAACATAATGCCAAACATTTAAGAGTTGCTCTAACTTGTTAGCCAAACGCTGTTCGCACAAACAAATTACAAAGACATGATTATACGTGTAGTAGCGACTTATGAATGTGCATACAAATTACTAAAACATGTAAGTCATCTTTGCTGTAACGTCTAGTTTCTCAATAATTTTCTATGTACCAATTGTTTGTACATACAAACACGTCAAATTTGAATGTACGTCTAGGGGCCCCTTTAGCAGATAATAGCTATTTATGTATCTAGTTCATAATGTAAGACTTTATTGGACGATTCTAGCTTATGGTCGAGTAAGCTTGTGGGTAAAGCTAACAAAGAAGGCGAGTCTTAATAAAGTTTCATTATGTACAAGTTATTTACATAGTTTTATGTCCTGCTTTAGAATTCATTCCTGTGTTTCTCGTAACATAATTTTTAATTTTCTAAAACCTGTTGTTATGGTTTTATTTGATGTTTCATCATGTACGTACAGTTTTGTGGCCGAAAAATTTTTAACGCTAATTTATCAAGTTAGCACATTTTTCGGATATTCACATCGGGTGAATCTGGCTTGTATGTCATTTATGACATTTCAGATGAATAAAAGTGACGTCTCTTATGAGAATTGAAAAGTCGAAATTACGCAGTCGCAATAGACCGTTGAAATCTTTTGGCCGCAACTGTACTTACCATTTTAGAACGGTAAGTACACTACTTAACATGGAAACGAAGGTGGTAAATGAATGAAAAGGTCTGATTGTATAAAAACTTAGCTATATGTACAACAAGATGGAAATAATACATTTTCTTAGCGAGTTGCACAGAAGATTTTGTAACATTCAGTGTAAAAGTTCTTATAATTTTAATTAAATATTGTTTGGATGTGAAATACTAAGTATAATCAAGTTGCTTGAATTTCAAATACTATAATCAAGTTCTCATCACAAAATTGTTCAAATTTTTGTAGTTTACATACAGTGTGTTTCACGTTTACAGCACAAAAATACAGGGGTGTCGTATTTTTGTTATTTATAAATCGAATCAATTTCAAATTTTTATCAGGTATGGAACCCCTTAAAATGAAATTTATGGGCAATTAAAAACCCCATTTATTATAAATCACCAGCCTACTACGTTCGAAGGGAAATGAAACAAAATTGAAAAAACATAGTTAATCGGAAAACTCGTTTGAAGGAATCGAAAATTTGTTTTGGGCCACTTGAAAACCCCAAAACCAAATTTTGTTGTTAAAAAATATTGACTAATAATTATTTGGAATTTTAGCTCTATAGCCCTACACTTTTTTTATTTATAAACGAATCATTCCAAATTTGTATCGGGTATAAAACCCCTTAAAAGAGATTTGTGTGTAATTAAAACCCCCATTTATTACAAATCACTAGCCTACTACAATTGAAGATAAATTCAATAATCGAAGAAACATAGTAGGCCTTGTTTAATCATAAAAATCGTTACGAAATTCTCTTCGGACCAATTGAAAACCCCAAAACCAAATTTTGATTAAAAGAACTTCAATAACAATTATTTTAATGCATTGTTAAGAATTGTATTAAGATTTCTATTTCAACTTGATACCCCTGCATCTTTGTTATTCATAATCGAAACAATTCCAAATTTTTATAAGGTTTTTATAGAACCCCTTCAAAGAGATTTTTGTGTAATTAAAAATCCTATTTATTAGAAACCACCATCATTACTACGATCAAAAGTAAATGCAAAAAATCGAAAAAACATAATAGGACTAGATTAACCGTAAAAGTCGTTACGCGAATTTGTTCTGGACCGCCTGAATACCATAAATCCAAATCTTGGTTAAAAAATCTTGAAAAATACTTACGTTAAATAAATTATTAGAATTGAATTAAAATTCTTTTATTTTTTGGGATTTTCAGGTGGCTCAGAACAAATTTCCGTAACGACTTTTCCGATTAAACAAGGCCTAATATGTTTTTTCGATTTTTTGCATTTATATATCTTCGATCGTAGTAGGCTGGTGGTTGATAATAATAAATGGGGTTTTAATTACCCACAAATATATTTACAAGTTCTATACCTGATAAAAATTTGAAATTGATTGGATTAAAAATAACAAAAATACAGGGGTGTCAATCTGTGAAGTGAAGCACACTGTATATAAAAAATAGATTTTGACAATATTTTTGCTTTTGTTTTACTTTTCCATTCTAGGTAGGAAAAGTTGCACTTGTTCTCTCTCAAATGAGTATCGAAAAGTGAAACAATGGGTTACTGAATTTTACAAAGTTTATTTTAAATATCTACATTCAGAAACATTCACTTAAAAAAATATTGCCATCTATAAAATGTAGAATGTCAACATTGGTGTCATTTTGACAAAAAAAAGGAATCATCTATTATGTCAGTGTAGAATGAATTACATAATCATTTGATGTTTTCTTAATATAAGTTTTTCAAGACTTCATACATTACAAAGCTATAAGTTTCTAAAAGAAATAACAGCTGTGATTATTAAACAATATGAATGATTAACATTCGATTAGTTATCTAAAATAATACATGACCTTGCTTTTGTACATATTAAGCGAGCTAATGGTATACCAGATAGTAATTTAAATATTTATAATGAAACGTGTAAATATTTTGATTTTAATAAACTTGTCAAACTTGAACTTGAATTTTCATGTGCATGAATATGCCTTATTATTTATGTATTTTAATGTAATAACTACTGATACTTTCAGTTCCCTAGCAGTTGGTGGTAAAACTGGATATCAACTTTATACATTGAGCGGAATTGATTCGCTCGAACAGATCTATAGCAATGGCACCGAGGACATATGCCTTGTGGAACGATTATTTAGCAGCAGTCTGGTCGCCGTGGTCTCGCTTACGGCACCCAGGACACTCAAAGTTTGCCATTTCAAGAAAGGAACAGAGATTTGCAACTACTCGTATTCTAATACCATCTTAGCTATAAAATTAAACAGGTAAAATAACATTGTACATAATATAATTAATTTATTTAAATGTAAACCGCTTCGTTTTTTCAAATTTTAAAAATATATTTCAGGGCACGGCTAGTAATATGTCTGGAAGAGAGTTTATATATTCACAATATTCGAGATATGAAAGTGTTACATACGATACGTGATACACCACCAAACCCTCAGGGCCTTTGTGCTCTTAGTATAAATAATGACAATTGTTACCTTGCATATCCAGGATCTTCTACTATTGGAGAAGTTCAAATATTTGATGCATATAATTTGGTAAGTATTATATGGTACATAAAAGGAATAATAGGAATAAAAGGAACCTACTAGATTATTTCTTGAACAACCTAGTACAGTTTGAATAAAAAATAAATATGCAGTGATTACAATATTAATGCTGGGTGTTCAAAAATTTGTTTAATTCAGTAGTATTAGCTGGTGCAGGAACAATAGATTTTTAAATATATGAAAGCTGACCTAAATAAAATGAGTTTTTAAACACTTTTGTTCTAGTTTAACGATAAAAATCATTACACAAACATTAGTTATTTGATAAGTATAATGGCGTCTATAAATTTAGTGAGTTATGGATCTCCTAATGTTTGTTTATTATAAAATGAAAGTTACTATTTTAACTTAAATCAATAATTAATTACTTTTGGATTTTCGAATATAAATGCCATACATTAATTCTTACAAAAAAATTGCAATAATAATACTGTCCAACACCCTTGTTCAATAAGTTAGGTTATGTGTGTATCAATCAAAGACTGATTTAGAGGCACGTTTTTAATTTAAGTACAAAATTCGTTTTTTAGTCTGCATCAAAATTCTATCATTACTTATTGTTACAGGATTTATTAAAATGTTGACATGACAGTCAAAGGGCTAATTTATTAAATGATTTCCTTATAAACAACGTTAGTTGTGTTATTACAATTCATCGGGTTTCTAAGTGTGATTATTTAATATTAATATTTATTAAATAAACGCAATTGAACAAAAACAGTTGCAAATACTAAGCTTACCAGACGAACTTTTGAATGTGTTATTTAACAAACACCAACTTACCCCTCCACCACCAATCACAACTTATCCTATCTTTAGTTACCCCCGTCTTACCCCTTCGACTTATCTCCTCCTCAGACTTACCACCCCTCTCCCATCTTACCCCCCTCTGCCGGCTTATCTCCCACTCGGACTTCTCCCCTGACTTATTCTTATCATAAAATTTTACATTGAATTCATATATCATGTATGTATGCTTAATATATCAGCTTTTGAAACTTTGTCAGTTATTTTGTCCATGTTCCTTAAGAGACAAAACATTAGTTTTTAGAGATTCGTATTCTACTTTTTCATCAAATATCCCAATTTGCAAAATTTTGAAATTTCAAAAGAACGAACACACAGACAGACAGAAATATTGAATTTTGTGAAAATGCTTCACAGCAAATGTGATGAATGTACCAAAATATGATGAAGCAATCGGCCTTGGGAATATTGAAATGCATCGATTGCAAATGTTGCTTAAAAATTTAAATAAAAAATCACAAAACGAAAACTCCACAGACTAAAAAAAAAACCTTGTTTATTGTTTCCAGCCTTATTTTGTGGAACTCCATAATCATGAAATAAATAAAGATTATTAAAAGTTTCACAGTTTTATTAAAATATACCTGACAATATTGTTTCGACAGCTATGCTGTCATTATCAAAGGTAATATAATTATAAACAAACACGTCGCTAAGGTAGATACAAAATAGGTAACTAGATAAAATAATAATAATAATAAAAATTAATAATAAAAATCATAATTAAACATCTAATACTTCCAGTAACGGAGAATTACTGAGCTCAAGTTGTTCATTCATTAAAGGTACCCTGAGTTTGTGTTTGTATATCTCAAAGGCTTCTAAAATGTCTAATTTGCGTTTGTTATTACAAAAATGTAGGAATTTAATATTATTTTGAGGAGTCATTGTGTGATTTTGTTCTAAAAGGTGTTTGGCGTAATTCGATTTTTCAGGATGTTTATTTTTGTAATGACGTACGTGTTCTTTATATCTTATGTCAAAATTTCGAAGTGTTTGTCCAATATATACCGAACTACAAAAAGAACAATTTAAACGGTAAATGCCCGATTTCATGATATCATGTGTTCTGTCTTTAGCATTAAATAAAAATGAAAAAGTGTTAGTGTTGGTTTTAAATGTTATTTTATAATTGTTGGTTTTTCTTAGTATATGTGCAATTTTTTCTGATATTTTGCCAAAATATGGTATAGATATGTAATTTGTGTCTTCTGTTTGATTGTCAATGGGATATATTCTTTTGATAGCTAACCTATAATCTTTTTGTTTAATTAAAGTGTCAATCATGTTCGGATTATAATGATTTGCATGTGCTAGTTGTTTAATGGTTGATATCTCTTTGCTAAAATCTGATTTTGTTAGTGGAATAGTTAAAGCTCTGTGTACTAATGATCTATATGCTGCTATTTTATGTGTATTGTGGTGACAAGATTCATTTGGTATTGTTATATCTGTTTGTGTTGGTTTTCTGTATATGGAAAATTCAAAAAGATTGTCTGCGTTAATCTTGATATTTAAGTCTAGAAAGTTTATAGCCCTGTTTTGTTCTGTTTCTAGTGTAAATTTTATATTAGGATGGATATTGTTTATAAGAATTAAAAATTCATTGATAACCTCAAAAGAACTGTCAAAACAAGCTAAAATGTCATCAACATAACGAAACCAGAAGATAATGTGTTTAGAGAGGTTTAATTCAAATATTCGATCTTCAAACTTGTCCATAAATATGTTAGCTAATAGAGGACTTAGAGAATTACCCATAGGTAAACCATCCTTTTGTAAATAAATTATGTTATTAAAAGTGAAATAATTTTGACTTATACAAAGGTCAAATAATTGAATTAACTCTAACCTTTTAACTAATTCTATATTACTATTGATCAAGAAACTATCTAATAGAGGAATACATTCTTGTGGGGGTATTCTGGAGAACATGTTGCAAATATCAAAACTAACAAGTTTTGAATGTGGTGGAAGATGTATGTTTTGCAGCTTATCTACTAATTCTAATGAATTTCTAACAGAGTATTTCGATTTGTAACCTATCGTGTTAATAATCTGGTTCAGTTTTTTGGATAAAATGTGATTAGGTGCATTGATGTATGATACAACTGGTCTTATTGGCATATTCTGTTTGTGGGTCTTCACTAATCCATACAGTTTAGGAATTTGTGGGTTTTTATTAATGATTTGTTGCTTTTCTAATTCTGAAAAGCAGATATTGCAGTTTTCTAAACCTTGTTTTATTTCTTTTTGGAATTTTGTGGTTGGGTTTTTGTTTAACGTTTCAAAATTTTCTTTATTAATAAATTCATTAACTTTTTGTATGTAAATATCTTTAGAAAGAATTACCAAAGTGCTACCCTTATCTGCTTTAACAGAAATTAGATTGTTCTCTGTGATTTTCTGTTTTATAGATTGAAGAAGTGATATGTTAGATGTGTTGTACATTTTGTCCTGTTTCAAAGACATCTCTTTTAACAAATTCGAAATTTGGAATTTTGCATAGTTATTATGATCTTTCTTAAGTATAGTTTCGCATTCAACGGCCAAAATTTCTTTAATTTTGTTGGTAAATTTTGGAAAAGGACAAAATTTGAAACCTTTGTTAAGAAATCGTGTTTCTCTGTCATTGAATGTTATATTTGACAAGTTTATGAAACGAGGATAAAAGTTTGCAGTGTTCTGACAATTATGGTTATTTTGTAGTGTACGTTTTTGTTGTACAAGTCGATGAAGTTTATTTTTCTGTGTGGTGTATTTTTTGAATTTAATGTGACTGACGGTTTCTCTAATGTCAAAATCTAAGATGTCAAATTGGATATTGTGTAATTTATGAGTAAGTTCTGTATAGAGTACCTTTATATAAACGTGCATATTGTCTCTTATACTAAACCATTTCTTCGATTCTTCTTTGAGCCATCTTCTTTAGTGATTAGGAATGCTAAAAGAAGATGGCTCAAAGAAGAATCGAAGAAATGGTTTAGTATAAGAGACAATATGCACGTTTATATAAAGGTACTCTATACAGAACTTACTCATAAATTACACAATATCCAATTTGACATCTTAGATTTTGACATTAGAGAAACCGTCAGTCACATTAAATTCAAAAAATACACCACACAGAAAAATAAACTTCATCGACTTGTACAACAAAAACGTACACTACAAAATAACCATAATTGTCAGAACACTGCAAACTTTTATCCTCGTTTCATAAACTTGTCAAATATAACATTCAATGACAGAGAAACACGATTTCTTAACAAAGGTTTCAAATTTTGTCCTTTTCCAAAATTTACCAACAAAATTAAAGAAATTTTGGCCGTTGAATGCGAAACTATACTTAAGAAAGATCATAATAACTATGCAAAATTCCAAATTTCGAATTTGTTAAAAGAGATGTCTTTGAAACAGGACAAAATGTACAACACATCTAACATATCACTTCTTCAATCTATAAAACAGAAAATCACAGAGAACAATCTAATTTCTGTTAAAGCAGATAAGGGTAGCACTTTGGTAATTCTTTCTAAAGATATTTACATACAAAAAGTTAATGAATTTATTAATAAAGAAAATTTTGAAACGTTAAACAAAAACCCAACCACAAAATTCCAAAAAGAAATAAAACAAGGTTTAGAAAACTGCAATATCTGCTTTTCAGAATTAGAAAAGCAACAAATCATTAATAAAAACCCACAAATTCCTAAACTGTATGGATTAGTGAAGACCCACAAACAGAATATGCCAATAAGACCAGTTGTATCATACATCAATGCACCTAATCACATTTTATCCAAAAAACTGAACCAGATTATTAACACGATAGGTTACAAATCGAAATACTCTGTTAGAAATTCATTAGAATTAGTAGATAAGCTGCAAAACATACATCTTCCACCACATTCAAAACTTGTTAGTTTTGATATTTGCAACATGTTCTCCAGAATACCCCCACAAGAATGTATTCCTCTATTAGATAGTTTCTTGATCAATAGTAATATAGAATTAGTTAAAAGGTTAGAGTTAATTCAATTATTTGACCTTTGTATAAGTCAAAATTATTTCACTTTTAATAACATAATTTATTTACAAAAGGATGGTTTACCTATGGGTAATTCTCTAAGTCCTCTATTAGCTAACATATTTATGGACAAGTTTGAAGATCGAATATTTGAATTAAACCTCTCTAAACACATTATCTTCTGGTTTCGTTATGTTGATGACATTTTAGCTTGTTTTGACAGTTCTTTTGAGGTTATCAATGAATTTTTAATTCTTATAAACAATATCCATCCTAATATAAAATTTACACTAGAAACAGAACAAAACAGGGCTATAAACTTTCTAGACTTAAATATCAAGATTAACGCAGACAATCTTTTTGAATTTTCCATATACAGAAAACCAACACAAACAGATATAACAATACCAAATGAATCTTGTCACCACAATACACATAAAATAGCAGCATACAGATCATTAGTACACAGAGCTTTAACTATTCCACTAACAAAATCAGATTTTAGCAAAGAGATATCAACCATTAAACAACTAGCACATGCAAATCATTATAATCCGAACATGATTGACACTTTAATTAAACAAAAAGATTATAGGTTAGCTATCAAAAGAATATATCCCATTGACAATCAAACAGAAGACACAAATTACATATCTATACCATATTTTGGCAAAATATCAGAAAAAATTGCACATATACTAAGAAAAACCAACAATTATAAAATAACATTTAAAACCAACACTAACACTTTTTCATTTTTATTTAATGCTAAAGACAGAACACATGATATCATGAAATCGGGCATTTACCGTTTAAATTGTTCTTTTTGTAGTTCGGTATATATTGGACAAACACTTCGAAATTTTGACATAAGATATAAAGAACACGTACGTCATTACAAAAATAAACATCCTGAAAAATCGAATTACGCCAAACACCTTTTAGAACAAAATCACACAATGACTTCTCAAAATAATATTAAATTCCTACATTTTTGTAATAACAAACGCAAATTAGACATTTTAGAAGCCTTTGAGATATACAAACACAAACTCAGGGTACCTTTAATGAATGAACAACTTGAGCTCAGTAATTCTCCGTTACTGGAAGTATTAGATGTTTAATTATGATTTTTATTATTAATTTTTATTATTATTATTATTTTATCTAGTTACCTATTTTGTATCTACCTTAGCGACGTGTTTGTTTATAATTATATTACCTTTGATAATGACAGCATAGCTGTCGAAACAATATTGTCAGGTATATTTTAATAAAACTGTGAAACTTTTAATAATCTTTATTTATTTCATAAAAAAAAAACGGTTTTAAAAATAAAAGTTAAATAAAAATTAAGTAGTGTTGACTAATCTACAGATTTAAAACTTTAGTATAAAAAAGAATAAAGCAAATCGGTCATGTAGAATCGTAGACAAATTCAGGCTTCATAGTGCAGATGACCTTTGATTGTAGGGGTTTTAGGGATCAAGTTTTCTCAAAATAGGGATTATAATAGGGGGGGTCAGTCTTTCAGGCATTTTTCGAATAAAATAAAAATTGGCATGTTTTAAAAAACCATTTTGTACAGAGAAAAAACAATGTTTCTAGGAAAAATCATATAAAACAGATAAAATTTATAAAATAGGCATAACTAGGGGTTTCATTTTGAAAATAAGGATGTATTAAGAGGGTCAAATTAAAATAGGGATATTACAGGGGTTATAGGGGAGTGACTATGAAGCCTGCAAATTCGAACAAAAATGAGCTGTGTTTTAAATATACAGATTAGTAAATAGTAATTGATCTACAATAATTAAAAATCTCTCCAGTCATTTATAACTTTTGTAATAATTTGCAAACGTATCTCGCGTTTTGCCCAGATGAAAACAAGATGAAACAGCTACATTATAAATAAGCAATTGTCATCATCTAATATTTGAACAATTTGTTTGCTTTAATAACAAATCAACCGTTACCGCAAGTGGTGGTTGCAGCAAACTTTTATAATCGTGAATAGTTCCAAAATCATCGTTACCATCGTGGAAAGTAGTGAGATGGGGCTTCAAGTGAATGTTCAATCCATGCGTCTCAAATTGAACATTTTATATTTATTTAAATTAAAAATATAAACATTAAAAAAATATAAAAATTAAGTAGTATTGACTAATCTACACCGCGAAAGCTTCAATATAAAAACAGAATCACGTAAATCAGCCCAGTAGAACTTTCAAACGAACTGGAATAAAAAAGGCCTTGTGTTTTAAATATTATAGATTGTGTGCAGTTACTTTGGGACTGGTAATGTAAAAAGAACATAAAAAAATGTTTTTTTCTGAAAAAAATCACTTTCTGGTTTGTCTCGGCAGATGAGCCCTTAATAATAAGAATTTCTTATAGAAACCAGACACCACCTGATTACTTTTCAATAATCAAATATACACATAACAATGATTTATAACCGTATACGGTAACCGGTGGGGCAATAGTGTGGGGAAGTCCGATAGCTCCTAAATGGTAACAGCTAGAAAAATCGTTTTAATACGGATGTAAACAGTGGATAGAGGCGCATCTAGAGAAATTATTTTCAAATATACAGGGTGTTTCAGAAAAGTGTGGCACGCTTAAGTAATTTTTTTTTAAATAGAATGGCCCAAATATTTTTGCATCTTTAACACCTCTCTTGGCAGGTTTATCCATATCTAAAATTTTAGCGCCATCTAATGACCGGTTTAGAAGTTATAAATTTTTTTCCAAAAAATTGAGTTTTACATTATCCCACTTAGCAGTTTACCGCTTTCACGGCCGCAACTGTGAAGCCGAATTTAAGTAGGGATTTTGTTGCAGGGGCTTGTAGGGTGCTCTTCTTTAAAAGAAAATGGACCCACCATGTACAGGGTGTTCAAATAGTATATTAAAGTATTAGTTTTATAAGACACGTTTTTAGCCCACGCATCCGAGTTTAGAAAACGACCCGCGTAGCGGGGAGTTTTCTAAAGGACAAGTGCGCTAAAACGTCTTATGAAACGAATACTTTATACTATTTTTTCTATTTACCTTATTTTTAATCATTTTAAAAAAGAAATAATTTAATTTTAAATAAAATTTGTTAGGGGAACCCCTTAACTTTTTTAACAGTTGGCAACACTGAAAACTCAGGTTCCGCATTTGTTTTTCTTTACGGCATTTAATAAGTTTGACATTTTAAAAACAGCTGTTCAATACTGATATTAACTTTAAAACATAAAATGTTACTGTTTTCCGTATTCTAATAAATCTAATGGCTTAATTAGGACACGCAAATATAAAAATTAATTTTTAAATTTAGAGAACTTCAAAGCTAAAATTCACAACTTTTTCAAATGGAACACCCTGTATATTTTGTACCTTTGTGATGCAGAATTGAATAACGAACATTTTTTGTAGGTACGTCCCTATAGCTATCTGTAACCACTTTTGATTTATTGAGAAAAAACTGCAAGAAGTACACAATTAAAAACAATTATTTATTTAAAAAAATCAAGGTTTTTCAAATAAAGCAAAAGAGAAAAACTATAACAAATGCTCCACATGTTGCCCATTTACATGGACACACATTTCGATGCGCTTTTGGAACGATCTTTGTACGTTTCTTAACATTGCCGACGTGATACTTCTAAAAGCATGTATTATTCTATCCTTCATATTTTGGATTGTGGTTGGTGTCTCTGTATAAGCAATTTCTTTCACATATCCCCATAAAAAGAAATCCATTTTTGTAAGATCAGGAGATCTCGCAGGCCATTTAATGGGTCCATTCCTTCCATTGATGAGGGTAGATATTATTTAGGTGGTCTCTTACTGCATGTAAATAATGCGGTGGAGCACCGTCTTGCTGAAGCCACATTCCATTTCGGATCCTTTGAGGAAGGTTCGCCAATAATTGTGGCAGATAGTTCTCCAAAAAATGAAGATAAATAGCTTCAGTTAATGTAACATCCAATAATTCCCCCCCAAACGTTTATGGACCATCTGTGCTGGTTATCAAGTTGTCTGAAAAAGTGGAGATTTTCTGTAGCATAATAATGGAAATTGTGCCTGTTAACAAATCCATTTTTATGAAACGTTGCTTCATCAGTGAACAAAACGTTGTTGAAGAATGTACCATCGTCTTGCATTTTACCTATGGCCCAATTACAAAACTGTAAACGTTTTAGAAAATCATCATCAGTTAATTCCTGGTGCATTTGAATGTGATATGCATGAAACTTATTTTTCTTTAACATTCGACCAACAGAACGTCTACTTATTCCTACAGATGAACTCACTTCTTTCTGACTAACATGGAGATTCTCGATCATTGCCAGCACAACAGATAACCCATTTTCTTCGTTCACAACATTGTTAATTCGTTCACTTTTTTCATACTGTACATTGCCGGTCCTCACAAATCTATCGAGCAGCTTTTGAAAGCTGTGAACTTTAGGGAGCCTCCGTTCAGGATACCGTTGGTGGTAAATTCTGCGGGCAAGCAAACAATTTCTTTCCGACTTGCCCAAAACAAAAGTCATGTCTACAAGTTCTTCATTACTAAAATTCATTTTGAAAAACTAAAACACCTACTAGAACTAAACACTGATGGTCGATAACTGCGATAAATGTACGTTTTGCTAGATGCTTTAATGTTTTGTTGAACAAAAACAACCAACACACTGTACATGGTGGGTCAATTTTCTTTTAAAGAAGAGCACCCTACAAGCCCCTGCAACAAAATCCCTACTTAAATTCGGCTTCACAGTTGCGGCCGTGAAAGCGGTAAACTGTTAAGTGGGATAATGTAAAACTCAATTTTTTTGAAAAAAAATTTATAACTTCTAAACCGGTCATTAGATGGCGCTAGAATTTTAGATATGAATAAACCTGCCAAGAGAGGTGTTAAATATGCAAAAAATATTTGGGTCATTCTATTTAAAAAAAAATTACTTAAGCGTGCCACACTTTTCTGCAACACCCTGTATATTTGAAAATAATTTCTCTAGATGCGCCTTTATCCACTGTTTACATCCGTATTAAAACGATTTTTCTAGCTGTTACCGTTTAGGAGCTATCAGACTTCCCCACACTATTGCTCCACCCGCTATAACCTTAGTATGTATGTAATCTTTAACTTCTTATACCTTTCGGTGTCGAAGCTATAACCTTAGTTTAAGATTCAAATGATGTGGGGATTATTACATTTGAATCAGTAGATAAAAAGATCAAAATTTATGTATAACAAGATTAGCACATAGTTATTTCAATATATTTACTGTCCTTCAGTTATTTCAATATATTTACTGTCCTTCAGTTTAACTGCCGGAGTTACATATTCAGAAGCTGTTTGTTAAAATGTTGAGTTATATTACAGTGACAATTAAACACTTTATTTATCAACCAATCAAATGTCACAAATTAATTCTGCAAAAAGGTCAACCTCCACCGTTAAAATTCAATATTGAATAATGCTTGAAAAGACTAAACCAATGCATTCTAGCAGGTGTCAAATTCACGTTAAAACACAAATTGCTTTTGCCGCAGCCAAACTGCGATAATAATGGCTACAGAAAAAAATCCCAATTTGTCTGAACGTGCTGTGGCAAATAAATTTGATACATCTAAGGCTACAATTACATTTGCTGCATGGTTGTACAAACGTTGTCGTACGTGTAATGTGGTTACATTAGCTGTGTGTTTGTCACTTCTTCAGTAAAATTCAATATGGACGCAGTTGATGCTATTAAAAAACCCATTATTACCTTTATTGGCACTACAACAACTCAGGTTGTATTAGGATAATGATACTTTTGCAAAATGCGAAGAATTTGGAGAATCTAAACTTTTATTGCGTCGCTAAATGATTTAGAAAAATTTTATGAATATTTCAGAATTAAAACCAGAAACATTCGATTATATTTTGGAAGGAATTAAGCACAATAGTCCAGTTACTTTAGGGTTATTGTTCCAAAAAAATCTCAACTCTTTTTTCTTTGTTTTAATAGCTTTATTTTGTCGTTTTAAAAATATATTAAAAATTAATAGCGAGATTGCGCCGGCGTTAAAAGAATATTGAAGGTCAAACTTTTGGTTGCGAATATCCCACTTTCTATGGTCTTGGAGGTCAATTAAGGTTATTATAAAAATGAAAGACAATTAAATTTCCAACAAAAAAGGTTATATTCATTTTTTACATAGAGTGAACCGTTTGTGAGATATACAGCAAAGAACGTGAGAGAATGCGAAGATTGTAGTTTTTTTTTGCATCAGATGCGTGTTCAATGACCCCAATAACATATAAATACAAATTTTACAGGCAAAAACATTGAAAAACAAAAAATATGCCGAAAAAGCTCTGGATTGACACCAAACAATAATATTAAATGAAAATACCCATTTTTATAAACTTCAATCAGCTTTAGGCACGATTTCAATTTAAAAAAATATATTCTTCTACTTCTCATCATTTTCTAACGTTTTAAGTGGTGCGTGAAAAAAACTTTTTTTAACGGTCACTCTAATGTTGACATTATATGATTTGTTTTTTCAACTGTTGAAAACCTGCTCCTTTTTTGTTTCTGAACCATAGTTTGCATATACTTTTGGTACCAATTTCTTGTAATTTTGGCCATCATATTACAGTCACAGTTAGAGATATGTCAAAGCTTTAGTTTTGCTTCGGTATTTGGGCGATTTGACCAATTTTTAACAAAATTGGTTTTGGCTGAAGCAATGTAAAAGATTTGGTTCTGGCTGAAGCAATGTAAAAGATTTGGTTCTTGGTCGGCTGAAGTGAATTTTTTTATTTATCCCAATCTTATTGGTTCTAACTGGGTCGATACCAGGGACATGAGGCTATTGACCCCATTGTGGTTTATGCAGAATTACACTACCACTCCTTTCAAGATGTTGAAACAACTCTCTTGTGTTACTGGCAGTATATTGAAACAGTTTTTAGTGTAATTTGTTTATATTACACATAAACTTGTAAAGAATTATAAATATTTGCATACTCTCTTAAATACTACAAATACTAAATCCAAAAGCAAACATTTGCTTAAATGGTGTTTCGTATGACATCTTTTGGTTTATAGATAATGTACATGAAAGTAGGGTTAAGAAATGTTTTTAAACTTTTTTCATTTTACTTTCTAACATAATAATAATAAAATTGTTTTTAGCACGCAAAAACGATGATTCCGGCACACGAGAGTCCTTTAGCAGCATTAGCATTCAGCCCTAATGGTACAAGGATAGCAACAGCCTCTGAAAAAGGAACTGTAATAAGAGTCTTCTCAGTTGCTGATGGCACAAAACTGTTTGAATTTCGTCGAGGTGTTAAACGTTGTGTTGCAATATCGTGCCTCGCTTTTAGTATGTGCTCTCAATATCTTGGTTGCAGTAGCAATACTGAGACTGTACATGTTTTTAAATTGGAAGAAAATAGAGATAGGTAATTTATATTAAAAAAAAAACAGCATGGTGTTTTATCTTTTTTTTTTATGATTATGTTTTTCGTGTGTTGAGTTAGAGTGTGTGTGTGGGCACTTGGTATCGTAGATCAGATTTTTTGTGACATAGTTTTTTCATTTTTATGTGTAGGTTAGGGTTGATGACAAAGTTTTTCAAAATTTTTAGCCCAAGGAGGAGTGTTGAAGAAAGCAGTTGGATGGGCTACTTGACAAACTATTTGCCTACACAGGTTACAGATGTTTTTACTCAGGGTAGAGCATTTACTACTGCTCACCTACCTTTCTTTGGTGTTAGGAATGTTATCGCAATTACTACGTAAGTAAAATTATTATTTTTTGTTAAATATATTTTTAATTGTTTATATAACAGTGATAAAAGTATGCGGTAATCCCGTTGTATCCACAGAATCATTATCTGTAGTAGTTTTAGTAACCCATGTTTTGAACAAAACCAATTTGAATTCATAAATTCCGTGCATGCCTGCTTGTATGAGCGGCATCATTTAATTATCATTGAGGCTGCCATTTATTTGACTTGCACGCTGGTTGCTATCTCCTTATGGACAACAAGCTTAGAAAAGCCCATCTGAGTGTCACCAAGGCAATTTCAAGAAAAAGTGACAAGTGTTGTTTTTTTCCTATATAAAAAAAATTACCTTAAGCTTGCCACACTTTTCTGCAACACCCTGTATATTTGAAAATAATTTCTCTAGATGCACCTCTATCCACTGTTTACATCCGTATTAGAACGATTTTTCTAGCTGTTACCGTTTAGGAGCTATCGGACTTCCCCACATTATTGCCCCATCCGGTATATCTATTTTTTTGTCGCTACTGATATTATATAACAACACTAACATTTTGACCAAATAGCGAAATTACGCCACATTTGGCAACATCGTTGCACCCACCGTATTTCTCCCGTTTTAATGAAAAGTTACCATTGTGTTACTTATATGTATTTACCTATTTTAAGGGTGACATTTTATTTTCGTATTAACAGAATGTATCTTTTCCTATTTTGGTTTCAATTGTTTGTCTGTTTCCATGTCTTCGCGCCCCCCTTTGGTAATCTGGTGCCCCCTTAAGGGGGTGCACCCCATAGGTTGAGAATCACTGTGTCAAATGTATTATATCCAAATTATATTTATCTAAAATCTTCATAATAAATCTTTCTCAATTAGTCTTAAATAATAACACATTTATTTTCTTCTTTAATTCTAGAATTCAAAATCAATTACGATTATTAGTAGCATCAGAACACGGATACTTATATGTATATAATCTTGATGGCAATGAAGGAGGCGATTTGACACTTCTAAAGCAGCATCGACTAGATGGGCGCACCGAAGACAGTCATAAAAGTAGTAGTCAAGTGGATGGAGCTGCTGGACGGTCTGATCCACAACCGATAGGAATGCGACCTGATGGAGGTAAATGCTTTATTAAAATTGCTACATTTACAGTTTTATGTATATGGGCTGTATGCCTTATGATTGTAGCAAAGTTGTTAAATTTGTATGATGACATAGTAAGCATGGTATTGTTAGCAATATACCCAATAGTTATTATCGTGCAAGTAGCAACTTTGTTACAATTCATGAAACCACTTGACAGTCTTCAGAACATTCAATTAAATTCAGATGAAGGTTTCATAGATATGCAATCAGATCAGATTATTTCAATTAGTGAAGAAGATGCGTCTGATAATGAATCCATAGAGGTTCTACCACAGAGCGAGTTGCAAGAAATTGAATTAGATATTAGGTTAGAAAAGGAATTGCTAGATCTATTTGAAAAAAAGGGTCAATAAAGAAGTAGTATGAAGACTGATAAGTTATACGCTTTTAATAAATAAGATAGTATTTTAAGTAATTTATGTTTAGGCCTAGTTAGTTTAAATCCAATATGTACTTGATCCAAAAAAGTCTTGCAACAATAAAATTGGCATATTAAAGTGAGTCGACAAAAATTCTATTGTTGACTTTTATTTAAAAATGCCAAACATTACCTCTAGTATTTTCCTACTTTTATTTCCTTCTTTTGGTTTATTATTTTTTTATTTTATTTCTTCCTTTAATTCTTTTTCATATGTACCAATAATTATTGTTAAAATTAAATTTTTACTTATAATGCTTGTATTTAATAGCTACTTTCAGCATGGAAGTATTGAAAAAAAACCTATGAAACAAAAAAATATATTGGAAAGTCTATTTGAATTGTGCTTTTCTGAGAAAGTAAATATTGGTATATACTGTTTTAAAAGTATGTGGTCTTTCCTATAATTTGTAGATTTTCCTTCTTTGAATTAAATAGTATTCGCAAGAACTTGGTTTCATTTTGTATTTTATCAGTTTTTATTTTTAACTGTTAGTTTTTCTTGAATTTTATTTATCCTTATTTGTTCTTTTTTTCTAGCTAAATATGGAAATTATTATTTTACTAATTCTAAGAAGACTGATTGCAAACAGTTAAATATAAACCATATTTGTAACTAAGTTAAGTTTCGTTTATTTAGTATTTTTCAGTTGTTTTTCTCATTAGTTATAATTTCAAAAAGATGCCATTGTTTTCATGATTTGATTGTTCTAATATAAATTTTGCAATTGACGCCTTTGTTTTTTTTTCAAGTTCTTGCGATTACTATATAGAACATGTATAAAACTGATTAGATTCTATAAATGTATCTCCTCTTTGCCTTTTTTCTTTTGTTTTTGTTTAATCCTAACCTTGTAGTTATGCTGTAACCCGCACCCATTTTGTTTTTCTCTGTTCCGTGCAAGGCTCAGCAATGCTAGGTAGCTACGCGGGCATCGTGAAAGGCAACCCGCCCGGCCATATGTCAGGTACTGGTCAGTATAAGTTTAATTTCGTTCATGTGCACCTCACATATGACATGTATGATGTCCTGTTGTAGCCATTATTTTTTTATTATCTGCACATAAATTATATATCCAGGTTTGCTTAATTATATATTTACTTTACATTTTTAATTTTATCGCTTGGTGTTTTTTGCTTTTGCTGTGAGTTTAGCTAGTATACATGTGTTTGTCATTTATAATTAGATTTCATGTTTTTAAATTAGCTTTCTCATCATTTTGTTCATAGAAACTGATATCCATTAGTCTTTTCAGTGAACCTCTGAGAATAAGCAAATATTTTATTATGTTCATTTCTTAAAATTGAAGAATTTTAAGAATAATAAAAAAAAGATTATCTAATAAATTCGTAATAATGTTTGCCATTGGCACATAATAATAAAATAGATGCAAAACTGGCATATTCTCAGAGAATTTTTTTTTTGTTTTATTTTGTCATCTTTTTGGGTCGTAAAGTATTATTCATTGTTGTGATGAACTATTGGAAGCATTCAATTAATAAACAGTTTTTTAAATATTTTATTAATAAAATACTAGCTGTAACCCAAAAAGATTTGCAATTCATCTGTTTATGACTAGTAAGCCAATTAGAATATTGAGAATGAAAAACAAGTATTAGTAGTATCAGTATAAATAATAAGTGTTAGTAAAATTCGTATTGACTTTTAACACCACGTGTTTCTCTCTGTCAAAAATCAGCTGATTAGTGACAGTATTAGGATTCGCGCCTTGTAAACATACAGTAAACATACGTGGAGGTCCCCTAAATTTTGCTTTTCATGTGAAATTAGTTGCATTTTTGCACTTTAAATGGTAAATATAAATAATCTGTTATTATAAATTTCTAAATACGTTGTTTGTCGTGCAGGTTGTGGTAGATGCGCGCTTATTATATATTATCATGTATTTGAATTTGTCTTCTGTGCTTACCTACTTAAACTGCAACCCTAACAGCCGGTGTTTTATTGAAGGAGAACGAATTTTAAACTCTGACCATTTAGTGATGTGTGGAATCAAAGAAAAAAACGGTGAAAACTGGATTGTGAAGGCATATTGCATTCAAGGCAGTGGAATTAAATTGAGTCCACATGAAATATCAGGTGTTTTTAAGGTTACTGATCATGTATTTAATAAATAATAAATTTATTATTGTTTTCTGCTATACCTTCATCAGGGGTAATGTAATCATCAGTTTTAAAGTGGCGGGAACACACATGCATGCTAGGCGTAACGACCTTCCCCATTTTCAGCTTCACTTCCCATACTTTTCTTCGTTCAACTACACTTTTTCCGCCAAATCCATCCTCAATAGTGATTTTTTGACCAATAGGAGGAAATGTATGAAACGATAACTCCGGATTTTTTCTATTTACAGCAGTGCAGCCATAAACAGAACAGTTCAGATTCGATTTACTGCTGGTTCGCCGCAAATGCACAGATTTCAAAACGCCACTCATGCTCAATGAACACAGTAACACAATTAGTTAAAAGCCGTAATCCCGTAATTCATCAAATAATACGATTTGTTGTAATTTCCAAGGTTTTGCTTCAACTTATCGTTTAACACGCCATGTAAACAATGCAACAACTGACATTCTATCCTAATAACAGGTCACGTGACCACGTTGCGCGAGGCCACCACCAGGGAGCGTATCGCTAAGCAATAATTCACAATAGATTTGTGCCATTTTAAATTGAAAATTATATTGCATAAAATAAACAATAAAAATGAAAATTCATAGTTTTTAAAAACAAATGTTGGAAGTTGAATTCTCCTTACTTTAATTGAGACAAAAAAGGTTTATTATTACTCGAGACAGGAATTCTTTTACATGCTTGCGCAACAAAGGATATGCAAAACCCTGCTGTGATATAACGAAAGACACTGAACTAAATCACAATTCACATGTTAATTTGTATAAAGATATGTTAAACATTGAAAAGGGAATTGAATATTAGGCTCTGAAATACAATGGTCTTCAAGCAAATGTTTGATCAATGTAAATGCAGATCTTTGCCAGTAATTACAGTGCTTGGAAATTGACATTAGAAATTTTTTATTTAGAAGTTTTTGATTAACAGGTATTTTCATATTATGTTATCTAAATTAAATCTTAATTTAGTACCTAATAATATGATAATAGTAAACTTCTTTTACGAAGAATAGTTAAAACATAGCAGATGTAGAAGCAAAACATATGCAAAATTTGTTATCTTTCCGTGTTCGGTATTTTAGGTCTATTTACTCGAAGTCTATTTTCTATAGTATATATTGTTGTAAATAATTGTAACTATGGCAATAGAGCTTCCAGAGCGAAAAAAGTTGAAATACCGTATCCAGTATTAGTATTAACTGTTTGTTCTTATATTGACAGTTTTCTTAAAACCTTCATTATTGTATGTGGTAAACAACGTGTTTTGTTATACGTATTTGTTAATATTGTCTATAAAGTTTAAGATTGCATGTGTAAGAATTAAAAAGAACAACTGAGAACCTCTTTCACTCGATAACAATTTATAAGCAAATGAAAACATTAATTAATATACAGGGTGATTCAGAAATGTCTGATTTCCTTTAAATGGTGGAGGTAGAGGGGAGTATTGAGGACTATATATAAATAGAGCTTACAGCAGAATAATTTATTTATGCAGTATTCAGGGTTGCTGCAGAGTCACCTAAGTCACTTTTTAAACTTCTGGTCACTATAAGTCACTTTTTAAACAAAAAAGTCACTTAAGTCACTTTTTTAATCAGAGTGCATTTTTATATATTATGTAATTAGGAGATCAAACAATACTTTAAATCCGAGAAGATGTATTATAACGCCGAGGCGCCAGCCGAGGCATCATAACATCTTCGAGGATTTAAAGAAGCTTGATGTCCGTATTGCATAAGTTGTTTTATTTTATTTCGAATTTCAATTCTAATTTCTCCCTTTTAAAATTCATCTGAATTTATTGTATAAAGAAGCAAGTTGCCTTGTCTGTGTCATCATACGCGTAACCAAGGAGCTAAAAGCAGCATGTCACGTGTGGCTGTTATGCAATATCAAAAATGACTTACGTTGCCAACAACAACGGAGATCAAGAGCGTCTTGAACTCCGGTGTCATTGACAACGGATATAAAGATATACTTTATTTTACTAAATTGTGGTATATAAACAGTTGTTTGAAATACGAAATGAAATAAAAAACTTTATTTGACAATATTTATTGAATATTTTTATATATCTAACTTTATAAAATCTTAATTTTAATATAATTTGAATTATACAAAAAAGTGGCGATAACAGTACTTTGGTCTTCTGGTAGGTCAGTAGTAAATAATAAATATAGGAAAGGGTCAACAACGCTTTCCTGTGGGACATCGGATTGGATAGGATATTGCTGGGAGATTTCATTACAAAGTTTAGCTTGAGTAAAACCTGTTAAAAGATAATAGCTGTTTAGCAATAGTCTTTTTTAATTTGTATAGCAACCTACTATCGAATGCAAAAGTTCTGAGCTCTGAATTTGAATGCGCATAGCAAAAAAAGTACAGTTTGCGCAACATAAATTGGCGAGAGCTTTGGTTGCGCACTGGCATGAACTGAGTGAGATTTAAGCAGTGGAGGAGCAGACTGCATTCATTTTCTTAAAAATATGAGTTAGAATATAGTCCCACAAGAATAACAAATAAATATACAGTAATGTATAATTTGCGTAAGCGAGTCAAATACTGTTCGAGGAATGTTAATAGGTAGTATGAGTAACTCTGATTTGATAATAATCGTTAACTATGCTTTCTCTTTTGAGAAATTTAAGTAATGAGATATATATAGCGTTAAAAATGGATTTTAAGGCACATTGCATTATTGTTAGTGCAAGTAGTAGTACCAGCTGTTTGAAACAGCCGATCTGTAATTTAGTTTTTCAGTTTTATAACTATGTCGTCAACTTTACGCGGAAAAACTCTTCACAGTCAAGCGCGCGAAATGGCTTTTAACGTTTACAAATGGATAAAATCTCAAAACGAAGATCAGTGTATGAAGGGAATTAAAGAAAAAGTGTCAAGTGCTACTGGAGTATCCATAAGGACTATCGAAAGGATTATTAAGGAAGGTAACACCTTGCCTGAATCTGAGACTGATAAACTATTTAAAAGTCCTGGAAAAAAACGAAGTCGCGTGTGTAACGTGACTGCACTTGAAGATTATGAGTTGGTTGATTTTCGCCGTATAATCTATAATTTCCATAAAACAGAAAATTGCAGAGTTACGCTTCCTGCTTTACAAGAAACACTTCGCAATGATTTGGGGTGGTAGGGGCAAGTGTCTTCTCTTCGGACAGTGTTAAAGAAGCTGGGGTTTAAGTGGTGCCGTACTCAAAATAATCGTAAACTATTAATTGAAAAAAGTGAAATTAATGCTTTAAGAATAGACTATTTAAATAAAATTAAGTTTTTTCGCAAACCTTGTCCTATTGTTTTCTTAGATGAAACGTACATCCATAGTGGGGACACTATATCAAAAAGTTGGAGTGACGACAGTAATAATGGATTACTTGCTAATATTTCAAAAGGGGAACGCTTAATTATAATTCATGCAGGTGGAAGCATGGGTTTTATTCCAAACTGCCTCAACATTTTTAAATCTGGAAGTAAGTCAGGAGATTACCATGATGAAATGAATTCATCAAATTATGAAAAATGGGTCACGGAAAAATTAATACCTAATTTGCCAGCAGAGTCGGTTGTTGTGATAGATAACGTGCCTTATCACAATGTACAAATAAACCGTGCTCCTAATAGCAATTCTAAAAAAGCAGATATGGTCTCCTGGCTTACTGGAAAAAAAATAACATTTTCACCTCAAATGCTAAAACCTCAGTTATATGATATAATTAAAAGGCATAAAAAGCAGTACATTCAGTACAAATTTGATGCCATTTTCAATGCTAATGGCCATACTGTACTGCGCCTTCCACCGTACCACCCAGATTTGAACCCAATAGAACTAATTTGGGCACAAGTTAAAAAGAACGTTGCTAAGAAAAATACTAAATTTAAATTAAATGATGCGTGGAAATTAGCCGAAAACGAGTTTTCTTCTGTAACTTTAGAAGATTGGGTGAGCCGTTGTGAACACGTGATAAAAAGTGAAAATAATTATTTGCAAAATGAACAAATAATAGACGTTAGAACCGAACAACTTATAATTAGTGTAAATGACGAAGATTGGGATTCCGACTTTGGAACTGATTTTGAGGATAGCGGTTAAAATATGTAACATAAATTGTAGATACCTATTGTATTGATTTTTTTAAATTATTATATGATCGTTATTGTAGTACCACTCGTATTAACTTTCTTTTTCTCTATTATAGGTATAATTATGTAGTCAAAATATTTTTTGTAACATTATTATTTATTATTGAAAATTTAATTTAAATAGCTATAATATGGTTTCATTTCACTTTTTCAGTGAGTGCAATTAGCTAAATTATGATTTTATTTTATGAAAATATTTACTTTGGAATTTGGCAGTCCCGCTAGAAATATTTCGTTTGAAATACAGCAAGCAAATAAAATAAGGCGCCCTACGCGTCTACGCCACTGTTAGAACAGTGCAACATTCGCAAATACTACACGAGGGGAAGCCGATCGTACTTTCGGCATGCGCCGGCTCTCGCCAATTTATGATGCGTTTGCTGTAACTGCTCAAATTAATTCAACCAAAAACAGTTAGTTTATTTTTGTATAAAATAGTAAATTTGTAAATTCAACTGATTTTAGGTTTTTGAATTTTTATGTTACAAAAAGTCCGTTTTTTGGAAGTTTTGACATAAAGCGTGTCTTTAATAATCAATATTTTAATAACTACTCCACAGAATTGAATGTAATTTTATATGCAAGTAGCTAATAGTGTATGTATGTGGAAATTTTTGTAATTTGATTTCTATATTATTTATCAAGTTATTTTTTGAAGTAATGCATTAATAATGCATTAATACCTGCATTGGTAATGCATTCTGGTGTTCTGGTGCCTTAATCAAAATCTTTTTTTTACAAAAGATAGTATTTTGTAAATAAAACATCAAATACGATAAGAAATCTTGAAATTATTCAGAAATTAATTAATAAATAATTCTTTAAAAATTATTTTGCAAATATTCACGAATTAATTAATAAATTTTTTAAAGAACTATTTATTAATTCGTGAATATTTTCAAAATTTCGTAATGTATTTGTTGTTTTATTAAAAAATACTATCTGTTGTAAAAAATAGATTTTGATTAAGGCACCAGAACGCATTACCCTCTATTTCATAGAATAACTTTAGAAATAACACAGATATCAAATTACAAAAATTTCCACAAACATACAATACTATTAGCTACTTGACTATAATTACATTCAATTCTGTAGAGTAGTTATTAAAATATTAATTATTAAAGACATACTTTACTTCAGAACTCCCTAAAAAACCAACTTTTTGTAACATAATTCTCAAAAATTCAAAAACCTAAAATCAGATAATTTTACAAATTTATTATTTTATACAAAAATAAATTGTCTATCTAACTGTTTTGTTTTTACTATGCGCATTCAAACTCAGGACTCAGAACTTTTGCATTCGATAGTAGTATGCCAGACCCTATAAAATGTCTGGGTTGAATCTAATAAGAAGATAGCTGTACAGTACTTTTTCTCTTCTAGGCTTTTTGATATCTGGTTTAGTATTTTATGTATTTGCAAAGTTGTAGAATGGCCTTCTCTAAATCCGAACTGAAATAGGCACGTGTTCTTCAGTAGTCTTTTGAGAATAATTCTCAAATACTTTGCCTAGTAAGGGCAGGAGACTATTTGGCCTATAAAGAAGCCACATTTTGTAATGTAAACGAAGATTTAGGTTTCTTTATAATATCCAATAATTCAGCATATAGGGGAGAGTCGCCCAAATTGAACCAGTGGATTATCTTTTTAAAGACCAAGGTCCGTAGATGCAAAGCAAGCTTTGAAATATAGGTCATCGCAATGCCGCCATTTTCGCGCTCAGTAAAAGTTGCAATACGGCTACTATCGAAGCCGATACGATCGTCATATGAGGCGCATGACGTTGTAAAACGTTGAATTAACGCTAGGTACCCAACTGAAAACAAGTCGAGTTGTCGATTATTCCTGTTTTCATGTTAATTAACATGTTCCGCCATTTTCGTGCTACTGCATAGTGGAAGTGTATGAGATGACCTATATTTCAAAGCTTGCTTTACATCTACTATATTGCTATGCCATCTAGCATTGAAAATAGTAACAGGAAGACTACAGAATGCTGTAGTTTCAATATGAATACGGTGTTCTCGCGAATATCGATGAAATTGTATGTTTATGCCTTCATTTATGTATTTTCTCTGTATGTTTAGTAAAGGCTAGTGCAAAAACTGCGGAACTGTTCGGAAGGCGGCAAATACCATTATTTTGTTATACTATTTTAAACAGTCTGGCGCGATTTCGGCGCTAATTAGAATTTGAAAAAAAATTGAGGTTAAATTGAATAAAATATATAAGTGGTGCCTAAATTGAACTTATTAGTGTTGCCTAAATTGAACTGGTTAGGTTCATTGAAAAGACAAATGGCAAACAGTTCTTCTGATGATTTGGTAAAGTCGTGTTCAGAAGATGCTTCATGTCTTTATTGTAACCATATAACTACCTGAATTCACTTGAAAATAGTGCATAGTGCGCCTACGAAGAATGTGCTGGGGTAGAAGATGGGGATTTCCATGTTCCAGTCGCTAGACTTACAGGTTTATTGTGATTTCTAGTATAGTATTACCCAGTGTCATAATAAATAATTAATTTTTTTTGGTTTTATTATTTAGAGAGCTGTTTGAATATCTGCTAGTGGTTCAAATTAGGGAACTCTTGGTTCAATTTAGGCAACTGGTTCCCTAAATTGAACTGATTGCACATTTTTCTAATTTTTTATTTTAATAGATATTTATGTTTTTTTCAATATATTTTTTAATTGAATATGTAATAAACATTATAAAGTATCCCTTAATTTGAATTTTAATTTAAATAACCGACAATGATCTGAAATACCAATTTTATTCTAAAAAAGGTTCAATTTGGGCGACTCTCCCCTACTTTTACTCACTATTATTTTAACACAAATAAAATATTTAAACTTTGTATTATAAATTTCGTTTGTGAATTTTCAAGTTCAATATTAACATATGATAAAATGGTTTTTTATAATAAGATTCTTATTTGTGAAGACCATTGTTAAAAATTTAATAATGAAATCAGTCACTTTTTAGTCACTTTTTTAGTGGGAAAAGTCACTTAAGTCACTGAAATTAAACTACAAATCCTGTGGCACCCCTGAGTATTATGCTACATATGACATGACATATTTTACTTTTATTAATGATCCAACGCTTACTATTTAACACTCCCCCTTAAGCTTTCAGAGAAAAAATTGATTAATATAACATTGTTATTACAACAACTTAAAACTAACAACATGTAATATCTTTCTTAAGACTAGATTTTTACAATCCCCATGTCTTTTACGAATTTCTCATGCTTAACTCTTCCTAGACCTTTGGTAAGTACATCGGCAGTCATTTCACTTGTAGGTTTATACAATAATCTAACTTTACCGTCACTAACAGCTTCACGTATGAAGTGAAACCGAATATCTATGTGTTTGGTCCGGTTATGGAACACAGGATTCTCTGCAATTTTTATCGCACTTTGATTATCCATATATAAGTTAATTGGCTTCATAGGTTTATTTAAGATTTCTGCAATAAATCTACCCAAATAAACAGCTTCTTTGCAGGCATCTGATACAGCCATGTACTCTGTTTCAGTTGATGAGAGTGCGATTTTTCTCTGCTTACGAGTTTCCCAAGAAATGGGTCCACCAGCTAATTTGAAAACATAGCCAGTGTGAGACTTTCTGTCAAATTGATGATGGCATGTGGCATCTACATAGCCTTCTATATTTGTAGAATTAGATCTTTTGAACATTATGCCCAGGTCAACTGTAGCTTTAAGGTAACGAAACACACGATTTACGTTTTTACGTTTAAGATTCCAATGATCTAATGAATGACCAGTATTAAATTGGCTTAAGAAACTAACTGTATATGCAATATCAGGTTGAGTATTTATTGCTAAGTACATGAGACATCCAATTGCATTTTGGTATGGTACATTAGCATTAATCTTGGAGATAACATGAAATAAATAAAGATTATTAAAAGTTTCACAGTTTTATTAAAATATACCTGACAATATTGTTTCGACAGCTATGCTGTCATTATCAAAGGTAATATAATTATAAACAAACACGTCGCTAAGGTAGATACAAAATAGGTAACTAGATAAAATAATAATAATAATAATAATAAAAAATTAATAATAAAAATCATAATTAAACATCTAATACTTCCAGTAACGGACAATTACTGAGCTCAAGTTGTTCATTCATTAAAGGTACCCTGAGTTTGTGTTTGTATATCTCAAAGGCTTCTAAAATGTCTAATTTGCGTTTGTTATTACAAAAATGTAGGAATTTAATATTATTTTGAGGAGTCATTGTGTGATTTTGTTCTAAAAGGTGTTTGGCGTAATTCGATTTTTCAGGATGTTTATTTTTGTAATGACGTACGTGTTCTTTATATCTTATGTCAAAATTTCGAAGTGTTTTCCCAATATATACCGAACTACAAAAAGAACAATTTAAACGGTAAATGCCCGATTTCATGATATCATGTGTTCTGTCTTTAGCATTAAATAAAAATGAAAAAGTGTTAGTGTTGGTTTTAAATGTTATTTTATAATTGTTGGTTTTTCTTAGTATATGTGCAATTTTTTCTGATATTTTGCCAAAATATGGTATAGATATGTAATTTGTGTCTTCTGTTTGATTGTCAATGGGATATATTCTTTTGATAGCTAACCTATAATCTTTTTGTTTAATTAAAGTGTCAATCATGTTCGGATATTTTGACTTTTAGTCAAAATTATTTCACTTTTAATAACATAATTTATTTACAAAAGGATGGTTTACCTATGGGTAATTCTCTAAGTCCTCTATTAGCTAACATATTTATGGACAAGTTTGAAGATCGAATATTTGAATTAAACCTCTCTAAACACATTATCTTCTGGTTTCGTTATGTTGATGACATTTTAGCTTGTTTTGACAGTTCTTTTGAAGTTATCAATGAATTTTTAATTCTTATAAACAATATCCATCCTAATATAAAATTTACACTAGAAACAGAACAAAACAGGGCTATAAACTTTCTAGACTTAAATATCAAGATTAACGCAGACAATCTTTTTGAATTTTCCATATACAGAAAACCAACACAAACAGACATAACAATACCAAATGAATCTTGTCACCACAATACACATAAAATAGCAGCATACAGATCATTAGTACACAGAGCTTTAACTATTCCACTAACAAAATCAGATTTTAGCAAAGAGATATCAACCATTAAACAACTAGCACATGCAAATCATTATAATCCGAACATGATTGACACTTTAATTAAACAAAAAGATTATAGGTTAGCTATCAAAAGAATATATCCCATTGACAATCAAACAGAAGACACAAATTACATATCTATACCATATTTTGGCAAAATATCAGAAAAAATTGCACATATACTAAGAAAAACCAACAATTATAAAATAACATTTAAAACCAACACTAACACTTTTTCATTTTTATTTAATGCTAAAGACAGAACACATGATATCATGAAATCGGGCATTTACCGTTTAAATTGTTCTTTTTGTAGTTCGGTATATATTGGACAAACACTTCGAAATTTTGACATAAGATATAAAGAACACGTACGTCATTACAAAAATAAACATCCTGAAAAATCGAATTACGCCAAACACCTTTTAGAACAAAATCACACAATGACTCCTCAAAATAATATTAAATTCCTACATTTTTGTAATAACAAACGCAAATTAGACATTTTAGAAGCCTTTGAGATATACAAACACAAACTCAGGGTACCTTTAATGAATGAACAACTTGAGCTCAGTAATTCTCCGTTACTGGAAGTATTAGATGTTTAATTATGATTTTTATTATTAATTTTTTATTATTATTATTATTATTTTATCTAGTTACCTATTTTGTATCTACCTTAGCGACGTGTTTGTTTATAATTATATTACCTTTGATAATGACAGCATAGCTGTCGAAACAATATTGTCAGGTATATTTTAATAAAACTGTGAAACTTTTAATAATCTTTATTTATTTCATGATTATGGAGTTCCACAAAATAAGGCTGGAAACAATAAACAAGATTGGAGATAACAATCTTCACGTTTTGTTCAATGGGGGTATGAGCTTCCTTAGCATTATAAAAACCAAATTTATGTAATATATCAATGATGTAGGACTTTTGATTTAAGTAAATTACATCTTTTGACTCATCTCTCAAAATTTGGATACCTAGAATATTTATTTCTTGCCTTGCTTATATCTTTGATATTAAAATGACTTTTCAAAATTTTAAATAACTTATTCTTTTCAGTCAAATCATTATGAAAAATATAAAAATCATCGACATATAAAATAATAATAACTATTGAAGTTTTATGAACCTTAGAAAATAAACATGGTTCATTTGTGGATCTTTTGTAATCAGCTTTTTCTAAAACCTCATTTACCTTTTTATTCCAAGTTCTGGAAGACTGTTTAAGACCATAGACGCTCTTTTTTTAACAGACATACTTTGGATTCCTCACCTTTCTTTATAAAGAATTCTGGCTGCTCCATGTAAACTATCTCTTCTAATTCACCATGTAGAAAGGCGGTGGTTACATCAAAATGTTCTATTGATAAATTAAGTTCAACTGATAGTGCAACCAGCATTCTAAGACTAGAAATGCGTGCGACAGGTGAAAAAGTTTCAAAATAATCAACTCCATATGATTGTGAAAATCCTCTCGCAACTAATCTGGCTTTATAGTGGACATTATTTTCACTATCCTGCTTTAACTTAAATATCCACTACATTTGAATTTCTCAGACGATCAACTAAGATCCAAACATCGTTTTTGATGAAAGAATCGTATTCAGTTTTCATCCTCAGTCTCGTCAATCCAGCTGTTCTTATCAGAACAACCAAGTGCTTCATCAACTGAAATTGGCTTTCTGGGTGACTCATATGATGTAAGTTGTAGACATACATAACCTAGTTCATGCAAATAATCTTTCATCCAAATAGGAGGACGAAGAACTCTACCAGATGAGGTTGGTTGCAATTCCTGTTCATTTTCAGAAGTAACTTCTTCATCTTCAGCTAAACTAGGAACATCATCAGGAATATGATTACTACTATCATTAGGATAAATTACATATTCAACCTCAATATTTTCATTTGGAGGTGTTTCTTTACTTGAAACATCTTTAGCATGCATGATGTGTTTGAGGAACACCACATCCCTAATGTTTTCAACCTTACCAGGGTGGTCTGAATTAGCTAATCTATATCCTTTTGTGTTTTCACAATAGCCTACCATAATCATGGGTTTGGACTTGGAATCAAATTTGTCTCTAAATTTCTTTGGAATGTGAGCATATGCTCGACAACTAAATACTCTAAGATGATTTAGATTTATCTTGGAACTAGTCCATAATTCTTCAGGCGTAGCACCTTTAACAGCATGTGTTGGACTTCGATTCCTAAGATATTTAGCAGTCGATACAGCTTCAGCCCAATATCGCTTAGATAAGCCAGAATCATGTAATAAAGCTCTAGCTTTCTCAATAATGGTTCTGTTACATCTTTCCTGAACTCCATTTTGCTCAGGAGTGTAAGGTACAGTCAGCTCATGCACAACGACACTTTCTTTAAAAAACGATGAAAATTTATTATTACAATACTCTGGACCATTGTCTGATCTTACTCTTTTAATTTTTAAACCGGTCTCGAGTCTCGACCAATTTCTTAAATTCTTTAAATATATTAAAAGTCTCTGATTTTTGTTTTAAAAAATAACCAAATGTTTTACGTGAAAAATCATCAGTAAACATAAGTACATACCTTGAACCTCCCCAACTTGGTTCAGACATAGGTCCACAAATATCGGTATGAACCAATTCTAATAGTTTAGTAGCTCGTCTAGCTTGACCCTTTGGAAAGCTTTTCCTTGTTTGTTTGGCCTTAATGCAAGGAATACAAGAAGAACTGGTATTAGTACCTTGAAAATCTATACCATCAGCAAGATCACGCTTCAACATCAAAATAATACGATTGCTGAGATGTCCTAGACGTCTATGCCAAATCTGCTTGGTAATTACTTGATTTACAGACATAATAGTACCTTCCTTGCAGGTACTTTCATCTGCATTGTGAGTTGATTGATCCAATTTATAAATTCCACCAACTTTAGATCCAGTAAATCTGACGGTCCCTAGAATCTTCATCATTTCGTTACGCTTCGAAACCATTTTCTTTAAAAATCACTACGTGACCTTTATCTGCAATGTGACTCACAGATAGTAAATTTGCAGCAGCATTTGGAGTATATCTTACATTAGTTATAGTTCCAACAGTGCTTGATTGATCTAAGGAGTTCATCAAAGGGGTTGTAACGTCACTTGAACCTTTACTTGAAAGATTTCCAGTATCTGCAGTACAAAAAACAGTTACAGCATCAGGATTAAAATTCTTCATCCATTCCCTTTTAGGACTAACATGATTACTAGCACAGCTATCAACGTACCACCGTTACTATCAAAATTACCCGTAGCTAAAGCAGCTGGAGTAAATAAAAGTGTATCTTTATCCTCAGATTTAGCTGACGATTTATTTGATTTATTCTTATTATAATAAGACTTACTTTTACTCTTAGATTTTTTTAGTTTTGGGCAACAGGGTCTAACATGGCCTTCAACTCCACACTCATGGCAAACTATATGTTTTTTCTTAAAACCTTTTGTAAATAAAGCTGAAGCTGATGATTCTTCTCGCAAACCACGGCGAGCATCCTCTTGGAGAAGAGTTGTGATTACATCGTCACTGGTTATTGTTGTGTGAGTTGCACCATAGCCACTTAATAAAGTTTCATAAGAATCCGGTAGTCCACTCAAAAGTAACATTCCGATTTCACTATCGTCCATCGTTATTTTAATGTCTGATAACTGATGAACTAGCGATAACATACCACTGACATACTCGTTCATTGATGCAAAGTCTTCATATCGAGTTCGGTATAACTTTCGTTTAAGAAAAAATTGTCTGCTTAGACCAGCACTCTGAAAAGCTTTTGCCAAATTCTCCCATGCTTGCTTAGCTGTCGTAGCTCCACGAACATGACTCACACATACTGGCTTAACTGACAAGCTTATTTTAGCAAGAGCTCTCTGATCCTTTTCAGAATCATTGTCGTCACCAAGCACACATTTCCATAAACCATAATCTATTAAGACCATACGCATCTGAAACTTCCAATTATCATAATTCACGTGTCCTTCTAATTTCTCTATTCCAGGAACACCTGCAGGACCCATGTAAACATTGTTACTAACTGGTGCAATCATCTTAACTGGATGATTTTTACTTTTAATCTTCTTTTGGTTGATTAAACGCAGTATAAGCAACCTCTGGGCAGCATAACCTATTGAGGAGTATATATAAATAGAGCTTACAGCAGAATAATTTATTTATGCAGTATTATGCTACATATGACATGACATATTTTACTTTTATTAATGATCCAAAGCTTACTATTTAAGAGGGAGGCAGTACAGCTAATTTACCTCGACAAGTTAGGTCAAAAACAGTGTTCTAGAAAATTAATTTTAAAGTTTTATTGCATTTTTGGATCCGGTCCTGACCTAGGATCCTTTTGGACCCAAAATTCATTAAACTATAAAATTCATTTTCTGGAAAACTATTCGTTTTTGACCTATACTTATCAAGGTAAATTAGCTCTACTGCCTTCCCTCTACCTACCATTTAAAGGATATCAGTTATTTCTGAATCACCCTGTATATTATCCGCATACCGTTCTAGCTAACAAAAGCAGCACCCTGTTAGACAGTTGATAGAAAATTGATGGAGATAAATAACGTCTAGTATATGTGCACTACAATTTACTAAGGGATCAGCGTACAAACATGATTTGACATTTTTAATTTTTGACCAAAAATCAACCTAGAGCAAAAATGCGTAATAATTTTATTTGTACAATAAGTAGGAAAAAGCAAATAGAATAAACAGTATAGGAAAAGATATCGAAAATTCTTAACGATAAATTAATGAATGTAAATTAAAACCAAAAGTCACATCAGCTATAATATTTTTTAAGGTTATGTTCAATCTCAAACGTAAAAATTTTACAATTAATTTGGTGATACAACTTTGTAGGTATTAAATTACCTTTACAATTTATTTTGTGTTCTTGTATTTTAGCTATTTGATAAAATTGCATTTGTAAATATGTCCGGCCATAGTATTTGATTCGACTTATGGTTCTTTAGATTAATTTCTACAACTTATTAATTACTACTACATAGTAAAAAATTCAGCTTAATGAAAATATAAGAAACGGAGATGGTGCTAAAGCATCAGACTCAGCTTGCCGGGTGAGGCTGAGCCTCACCTAGTGATGGGTAAATTCCCGGAATTTATTTTTTCTGGAACATTCCTGGAAATATATCTGGGAATATTCCCAAACTTTCCACTTTATCGGGAATTTATATTTTTGCTTTAAAAAAGGTCCAAAATAGAGAAATTGTTAGAAAAAAAGTTTATTTTAAAATACAAATAACATAAATAATAACATGATATATATATAAAAAACAAAACTCCTTGAAAAAAATTAAGTGTACACTCGTACAGTGTACTATCTGTACACTCACGCCGGCAACGCGTAAAATATGTCTTCAATCTAACACAATGCACATCAAAGATAAATGTACACTGCACATGCTAACTTAATGCTAGAACGGGCCACGTATTGGTAACAGGTCTTAGCTTGCAAATTTGTGTTAGGCGGTGTACGCTTTGATGCTTGCTTGCGTTTCACTTACTGGAATATAAAAAATAAATTTCCATTTTTTCGGGAATTTATCGATGACTTATAAATTCCCAAAATAAATTCCTGGCGGGGAATATTCCCGTCGCCCATCACTACCCTCACCTAAACGAAACCAAATAACTAAATAAAATTTAAATATTTTATCGTCAATGACTTTTAAATACTGTGTTAATAAATTTATTTTATCGATACTTTCTAGATTAAAAATATTGAATTTAATATCAATAAGCTTATTTTATAATAAAATGTATTTATATGCGTATACCCAATGCAACGCAATAAACAGAATGAATGTGGCTCAAGATTTCAAGCTTCACTGCATGCATGTGTATGCATTCGCTAGCTCGTTACAGCGCAGCGGCATGGTTATCGATCGTATACTCTTCCTATAGGCAGCATTGAGGCTTAGATTTCATAGCTTCATGAGTCAATGAAAGATAGAGATTCGTATAATATGTTATTTTACCGTCACGACCTCCGACGAATACTACCGAAGACATTTGTTTCATATTTTGTTTTACTTTTCAAAATCGTATTTTAACGTGATTAACTTGTGTGCTATATAAGATGTTTTATAAGATATTCACGGGGACATTTTGGTATATTAAGCAGTTAGTAACAAATTTTTGTTTTAGATGCAAGGAAATGATCCACATATGGTCGCGTGATGTGTTTACTAGAAACATCATTTTTAAGGCGCAATGAAATAGAACAGCAACACATTTTATAGTAACATCTGACGTCAAAAATCGATGTTTTTTACGTCTGCTGACAAATTACAAAATTGGGCTTTTCATAATTTTTGGTATGCAATGCATAAGTGGCTCTGTGGTAGTAATTGCTGAGAACACTTAAAAGGGTATGGTTAAAACAGTACAGGTTATAATGATTAAAAACATTTTCAATGTAAAAAAATAACGATTCAAAAGAATGTATTCAAAATTTTCTAGGTCTCATACCTACAATGAGAATGTAAAAAAACGGCAACTTATGTGTTATTTAATTGATGTTATAATTTTATTAGGCAATCAGAAATTTCCATTGCAGGTTTACTTTAGTTTAGATAATCGTAGCAATTTTAAATAAATATTTGAGTGCTTGAATAAGCGCAATGTAGAAATTAGCGAACATGCTGAAGAAGTTAAAAACATTTTTACTAGTCAAAAACTATTTAAAATCAATTAATTTCTTGTTGCCAGAATTATTTAAGGGAATCTATTGACAGTGAAATTAATAATATCAATTATTTTGCAATAATTTCTGATTATACAACAGACATTAGTGAAAAATCACAATGCTACTGGCTACTGGCCCGGTTTGTAAATAATGGAAATTTAAAAAGGTTTGTAAACGAATTTTAGGGTTTTTTGACGTAGTAAGTGCTGATAGAACTGCAAATGCATTATTTAATCTAATAGCTAACGTTTCATAACCCTTTAATTTTAAACAAAAATTAGTTGCTCAATGTTACGATGATGCTAGCGTTATGGCCGGAGAGTTAAACCGCCTGAAATTGGATCTGGTGCACCTGTAACATTATTTACACATTGGTGTACAGCCCACAGATTAAATTGGGTTTTGCAGCAGTTTTTTTCCAGCCTCACCTTCCTAGGAAGGCACGAGCCGCCACTGTAAAGCATTCTAAATTGAAAGCGAGTGAAATTGCTTCAATCACATCAAAGTGTTAGCAGATATACAGGGTGATTCAGAAATAAAGGTAATCCTTTAAATGGTAGGTAGAGGGGAGGCAGTAGAGCTAATCTACCTTGACAAGTATAGGTCAAAAACGAATAGTTTTCCGGAAAATAAATTTTAAAATTTAATGAATTTTGGATTCAAAAGGATCCAACATCAGGACCGGATCCAAAAAAACTTTAAAATTCATTTTCTGGAAAACACTTTGTTTTTGACCTATACTTGTCAAGGTAAATTAGCTCTACTGCCTCCCCTCTACCTACTATTTAAAGAATTACCTTTATTTCTGAACCACCCTGTATAAAAAAGATTAGAATACAGTGGTACAGGTACAGCAACAACCACAAAAATTGCAAAGGTGTAAGAAAATCTTCATAGAGGCAGATAGATTCCTGAAAAAGCTTATCCTTAAATACCAAAAAACAAGTGCTGGGGATTTAAAACTAAAATGGGAAGACTGAAGTTAAGGTATGTGTAAAAACTGTACGAGTCGCAAAAAATTTGGATTTAGAACCTGCCGTCCGTTATTAAAAGCAAAATTAACACCACTTATGAAAAGAAAGCGTTTGCTTTGGTCAACAAAATATTTCACTTGATCAAAACAAGATTGGGCTAAGGACTTATATTTTATGCTCAAAATAATTTACATTATTAATATCATACTTGAATGCAGTTTTGTTTTTTGGATGGGGAATGGAGTTCTATTGAAATCATGTCCCAGAGACTCGCCAAAGAGACAATGAGTGATACGAATAAAATGTAGTAACTGCTTTGTCCATATATCAAACTTGTCGATTGGCCAGGCAATAGTCCAGATCTTAACCCTATCGAAAATGTCCAGAAGATATTAAAAGACTTATAGTGAGTAGGGTGCCAGTAACAACCATTATATAGTTCAATCTATAGTTGTTGCAAACTCGAGTTTTTCTTTTTAATAAGTTTATATAATTTTATCTTATGTCTCTTTATGTTGGCTGACAACCTCTTGCCAATGATATTTAACTATCTCACTACATATCTTTTTTCCAACGGTTGAACCTAGCAGAACTTGTGATGGATCCTTCTTCTCCACTTTAAAATGGTTTGTTAACTTTATCATTTGAATAAACGACTTCTGAAGTGTTTTTCCCTATTTTTCATGGCTTTTTTTACTTACATTTCTACTAACTGACACTCTTTGTAAAAGTTTTTAATTCCTGCTTTATTTCTCTTTCCACTTCACCAACACCTAACTTACTAGTAATTCTTTTAACTTGTTTAATTGTTTAAAAGCTTTGAGTTTCACTTACAGTCTTGTTCAAAGTAACGTGAACAATATTATTTTTCCTTTGAAAATCATTTATCAAAGTATAGCACATAGAAATGCAAACCATAAACATTTAGTACTTAATGTGTCCACCTTTAGCAGCAATCACCATTTGTAGCCTTTTGGGCATTGATGTTATCAAATTTTTACAGTTGGCGATTTCTTGGTCACGAAACCATATCTTTATTACAGCTTCGATCATCTTCCGTTCGGTTGTACAGTCCTCTTTCATTAGGTGACGTTTAACAATAGTCCATAAATTCTCACTTGTAATTACACGAGTGCTTCGAAATTATCGATTTGTAATACGAACGTTGATTAGCAACCACGAGTGTCATTTTTTGACGTTTTAATTGCCCTACGTGCAACGGAGGGAAATTTGTCAAAAAATGACACGAGTGTTGCGTTTGAATCAACTTGAGTATTACAACAGATAATTTCAGAAGCACGATAGAACTAATGTTCGGAGAATTGCCTGGCCATTCCAGACAAGTAATGCCCTTTTCGCAAAGAAATCCTTAATCTTCTTCGCTGCGTGGTAAGGTGCCGAATCTTGTTGAAAGACTCCATCGCCATTTGATGCACATCTGTCTAGTTCGTCGAGTAAACAAGCATTAAGTAGCGCTTTATATTTTTCCGCATTCATCATACCATTAATAGGAACAAGAGCACCTGGACCATTATCTGAGAAACACCCCCTAGAACCATACTACAAATGTTATGGACTTAGCCTATCTCATATTACCTTCTGCATCATGGGGTAATAAAGGAAGATATAAAATTACTAAACTAAGAGTGTAGCCATGTTACGTCAGGTCATGCCACAGTGTATGATGATTCTGCTAAGACTACTACACTGTGGTGCTAAATAACTGTTACTAATAAAGCTCTGCAAATAATTTACAATAAATAGAACAATAACAAACAAATTTTTATTTATATTTTTTTACAAAATTTTTAAGTAAAAATAACAATAAATTACTCGATATGTTTCTCTCTTTGTTTAAGTATACTTCTCCTATTAACGTTTTCTCCATAATAATTTAGCAGTGTGCATCTCTTCTAACGGTATTTGCAGCCATGCCTTTAAAATATTCTTTTTAAATTCAATTAAATTCGAACTTCTTTATTCTTTAATATGTCTTCCATCTTGTTCCACACAAGTTTGTGTGGATTTAAATTAGGAAACGCAGGCGGCCATAAAGCACAGTATGAAATTGGAGCAATTGCTTTCACACCAGCTTTGAACAAGTTTTGCTGAATGAGCAGTAGCAGAATCTTGTTGAAACATCCAATTTTTCTCGGAATACAAGGCATTGGCTCCAGAAATAAGATTCTTTTGTAATATTTCATCTCGTTAACTTTTACTCCTTTCTTCACAAAAATTAGTAGTAAAGCATGATTAAAGCTCGCTGCTACCATGCCTGAAGTTTTATTTTGAAATCGAACTACAGTTCTTTTAGTAATGATGGTGATGATGTCTTCAATTGCGGAGGTGTATAAATGATTATTTTGTGGATTGAAAATGTCTTCTAAAACAAATAATTTTTAATTAATGAAAAAATTATGTCCTTTGCCTATTCCAGATCATGTCGACAATGAAGCTCTTTGTTCTTTCATATTGTTTTTTGTTTTGCTCCTATGCTTCTTTTTATAAGCGTACACTTTTAAATCTTATTTTAATATTCTTGGCATTACTTGATGAGACACTCCATATGTTTTAGCCAATTTTCTGCATAATCTGGCACAATTTCTTCAAAGGGATTTTCAAACCTTTTAAAATGAAATCAGTTGTTCTAACCGTGCGTGTACGACATCTTAATTAATTAATTTTGACCTCTCCGGTCTCAGTGTAATGCTTTTATGTTCGATACACTAACATTTGATTAATGTTAAACTGTTTAATTTCAGGACAAGTTTTAGCACAATTGTAACCCTTTTCTATACAAGCTTTAATTATGTCTTTGTTCGATTGTTATCTTGAGGCACACTATCTGAAATTTAGATTTAACTAATGCTATTTGCAATAATATAAATGAATGACTTCGTTTGGTGATGTAAACAATTTTTTATGTCAATGGTTACTTTGTTGGTATCAGTTATTCAACCGCCACAGTGTATTAACAATTGTTTTAATGTTATTTAAATGATAGGGTCTATGATATGAGCCTTTTTATATTCTATTTTATTGAGATTTCGAAAACACCCATTTGTAGCATCAGCTGACATACAACAAATTTATAGACAAGGTTTAGTTGACATACTTTAGAGCAGGTGTTGGCAACCTTTTTTGGCTGCGCGTCAAAATCAACCAAAATGTGACTATTAAAGATGTTTCGGGTCAATGGGTATTTTTATTTCGGACAATGTTTCTGACCAATAGGACATTTCTGTAACTTTGTAATCAAACGAAAATGTTAATCTTATTATTTATATTTTCTCAAAGTGTTCGTTTCATGTTTATGTTTTATAATTTATTTTTATATATTATACTTTATTTGCATGCAAGTGGGTTCCTTGAAATTATCAAACGGGTCAGTTGCTGACCCGCGGGTCACAGTTTGCCGGCGTCTGCTTTAGAGAGACAATCCAGAGAACAAATTTCAAAGCCATAGGCTAAATCACTCATTCCATGAAAAAGTTAACCAGAGCACAAAGATTGAGAATGTTTTGTGCGAGTCGAACTTTGCATTTTATTTCGCCTTTATGAATTTTAATAATTCCTTTGACAATTAAAGCGTATGGCAAAAACTGTCAACATGTATAAAAAAATTATTTAAAATTACTTATAATTTTTCTGTATGACGAATTTACTGCTGGAAAACTTCCCCGTCCGTAACATGGAATGAGTGAAATATGGTTGGTTGGTTAGTTCAAAAGAGCAACGATGCGAAACGTCAGTTGTTTTTGCACAAAATGGAAAACAGAAAATGACATAGAAATGTTAGAATATTTGGCATTACATCAATCATAAATTATATTGAAAAAAGATATTCATAGAAAAACAGGTCAGCAAATTTGTATCATCTGGAAAGCATTAGTGCACGAGTACGCAATAAAATTTGTTGAAAGCATATCCAAAAGATGTCAAGCTATTGTCCAGTGGAGATAACTGGACACCATACCAGTATGATTGCATCCTAGTAGTAATAAAGTAGACTAATATTTTTCATTTTTTTATATTAATAAATAGTATGAAAGGTGTAGTATACAGGGAGGCAGGGGTTAGAACGCGTTAATTTTAAGGGGTGACAGAAGACATCAAAAGGAACAAAAAAGTCTTATACAACTTTGTTCTAGAACGTACTACTTTTTCAGAAAAAAATAATAAAGTGGAAAACTTTAACATCATTTTGCCGCGTTAATAATAGTACTTTAATTACAGGGCTTTGTCGGCAGATGCATCTTATCTATCACAACAACAAACCTTAATAACATTTTATCGTATTATCAGTCGTTTCTACGTAAAATTGAATTCTTTTTACAATAGGGTCATTGCATGGAATTTAAATTTTGACATAACTTGTATATTTTATTAGTATAACAGTTATAGGTCCACATAAAATCGATAAATGTATTACGATAACTTAATAATACGAATTTAAAGTTTAAATATTTTCCGTCCTTTTCTACACCGTTGACGTCATTGTACTATTCAAGATGGAACGAGATTTGCATTCGTAACATTGGCAATGCTGGAAATCTTTGCCAGTGACGAGCAGATAAACCGAACGTGAGACGCGACAGGACCCGATCAAATCAGCTGCTGTACTTTAAACAAAGCGTGCGTGTTCCAAGTTTTCTCTTAAAAGAAAAAGGGATAATGAAGACCGTCTTTAGTCAAACTACAAGCAAAAACATGCACGAAATAAATTATATAAGTGTTCAGATAATATACTGTACTGTACCAGAATTGCATAATAAAATGTTAGTTCTTCCAACGGCCAACCACCACGGTTTTTCCGATCCCGGTAAAAAATTACATACATACATACATAATCTGTAACTTCTTATACCTTTCGGTGTTGAAGTGCCGGACACACCGAGCCGCAGAGTGGATATGTGTATGTGAGACGAGGCAGCGGAGCCATATAGGCAAGTACACTGCGCTCGTGGTTTACCCATCCAACTACTGACCGCCAAAAACTCGACTTAACTATGTTAAGCGATAGAAATCCACTATAACCACTCTGTTGTACTGCCGACGGTAAAAAATTAAAAAGAATTAAAATAAAATAACTTTAGTACTGTTCAAAGACGCGTTTGTATACGACAGCATGAAACACTTCTTGAAATCCATATTAAATATTAATAAACCTTGAATAAAACATGCTAACTTGTTTAATCATTTACGTATATTAATAAAATTCACATTCTCTTTTCCGCTAATTAATAAATACGGCCGTCGCATTACTTGTCTTACTGTACATGTATAATAAAACAACAGCTGATTCAAACGTATCAAGTTATCAACACATGCACATAAATATAAACACAAAACAGTTGTCAAATGATTTCGTATTGCCAACTTACATATTTAGTTTTAATACAGCGCATGCGAGGACGATGACGTTGTTGTACTAGAAAAGGACAAAAAAATTTATAATCATAAATTGAATATCTCGCTAACGGCTGCGCTAAAAATTTTGAAAAAAATACGTAGAGTTATTACAATTATATAGAATGTAAAAACGTTAAGTTTCAAAATTGTGAAACGACTCTATTAATTCATTTTACTCAATTAAGAAACGTGGTACTCCTGTAAAGTTTGTAATAGAATTTGCTTCACATTCGCACAAAATGCTGATGTAGGAAGTTTGTTGAACTTGGAATAAAGCATGTTTTGTTTACAACCTTACAATTATTTAATGAAGAATATGTGGGCCAATGCCTGATCACAGCTGTGTAAATAATACCCTTTTAGAGTGAGATAATGCTGAATTTGTAGTTTGTTGAACTGAAAATAATTTGTCAATAAAGCACGATTTTGTTTATTTAATAACAGTTTTTAATGATTTTATAAGAGAATATATTTTAAAGAGAACATTTATCTAATTTAAATTAGGTAATTAAGTTAAGGGATTTTGATGACGCCTTATTTTGGCTACGTTAATAAAATCTTTAATTTTAAGGTAATTAGGTGCCTTAATCAAAAGTTCTTTTTACAAAAGATAGTATTTTTTAATAAAAAAACAAATAGGTGAAGAAAGTCTGAAAATATTCCGGAAATTAATAAATATAAACTGTAGGTCAATAATTGTTGTCTTATTTGTACAGTTGGTTTGTTATGAATCAGCGTGTTTTTAAGCACGTACAAATCTTGTTTACGGAAGAACAGTGTCGATTACAATTTTCGTAGAATTAGTCACCAGATTAATCTACTTCAGATGTTTATTATTGTTAAACAACGGCTGTCATCATCAGTTTGTTAGTTTGGTTTTCTAAAACTAAGTCAAGGCCCAGCTGTAGACTGCAAGTATACTTACCCAAGGTTGCCAGATATGTCAATGGTTTTTTCTAAATTACTCGAAAACTAATTAACATGGAAAAAAGTTATTAAGACTTTTTTGTTCCTTTTGATGTCTTCTATCACCCCTTAAAATTAACGCGTTCTAATCCCTGCCATCCTGTATAAGGTCACACTCTTGTTAGACAGACTGTAGAAGCAGTTCATAATGAAAATTTCCACAGTCACAGTTCGTATCCACAGTCAAGTATAGTTGGCTTTCCTAATTTCCTAAAAAAATTAATGTAGTATGAATAGTACTTTATATTTTTTAGTGTCTGTATTTTAAATTGGTACATAGTATTTTTCTATAGAAAAATATACTTTTTAAGAAAATAAGCTTTACACTTCCATGCTTCTTTATCAATTACTGCTACTGATCTTGAAAACTCAATTGTAGATACAGGGTTGCAAATACATTATGCCAATTGTAAATAAATTATGCGAAATATTTATTAAACATAATAAGTTAGTTTGAGAACTTGGCAAATTCAGATATGCAAGTAAGAATTAGGTATTATCTAAAATTAAGACATGTATGGGAAATTTAATTTGTACAAGCGTTTGATGAAGCTTTTTAATTTTCTTAAAGTATGAATTTGTCCATTTGCTCTTTTGGTTCATTAGCTTAGATAACTGGTGTTTACACGAATGGTGAGAATTCTAGTGAAATTAGAAGGAATTTGGTGATAAGATTCAGAAAATGTAAGTTTTTGTATGCACGGTTTTTCATGCTTTTAAACTGCTTATATAGTATATCCTTGTAAATTAAAAAAATGCTAACAATAAACTGGTTATAATTATGTGTGGTTATGCTTTAGTGCACTAATCTTTTCTTAATGCTTATATAAAAATAGAAGATAAATGAAAGAGAGCTATCTCATCGCTTGTATGGTTTCATCACATTTTAGAACATCACATATGTACGACCATTACATTTAGCAACAATGATATATAAAAGTACGTAGTTTAATTACATTTAACATTTTTCATTTTGGTAATATTGTGTATCATTTATATTTTAGTAATATCATAAAAGTTACTGTACAATGGTAACACTTTATAATAATATATAGATTCGGACCGATATCGAGAGATGGCAGCAGCTACTGAATCTCCTCCAAAAGGTGGTTTTCAATTTAACGATGATCAAGAATACCCACCATTAACTCAAAAAGCAGACTGAGAGACGGACATACCGCTATTTTTAGGTAATGTATTTGTGACCGACGAACCTCAGTTTCGATACCATCTCATTTTTGGCACAGTTTTTCTCATACATGTGATTGTTCGTATTAGTGAAAAGATAATTCTGTATCTGTTTGATTTAGAAGAATGATTCATGGTTATTTGTTTTAAGACTATCATGAGTTTTTGTTTAAAAAAAGTGTAAAAAGGAAATTTTGTAATTTTATTATGTGACGGTTTAGATTAGCATTATTTTTTAAGGACCTTTGTATTTTTGGTGTAATTGAATAGAGAAAATTGAGAATATTTTTTATAAGATTAAGTTAAATTTCAATTTAGTAAACTAAAACAGATTCAGCACAAAAATATTTTTATATACTTTCAGTAATAATACATACTGTTTGCTTAAATTGTAACTTAACTTAATCATTGATTGATAAACAGTGTTTGTTATCTTTTTTTATATAAGCCATGCAAATTTTATAGAAAATTATTTTTTCTTAAACACTGTTATTATTACATGTAATTTAATAGAACAATATTTGTATTATAAGGGCATTACAGTAAGAAAAACTAATTATAATTTTTGCTTTGGCAAAAGTATTCTAAGAATTTTTATATATCTGAATTTGAATAATGATTATCATGCTATCGTGTGTTGGAATTTGCAGTTAAACATTCAAAATGCAAATTTAAACAATATATTTGATTTAAAATATGAAGAAATAAGTTTTTTTTTCAAACTTCCGTAAAATGAGACATTACACTGCTGGATTGACAGTGCTAGAGTATCATTTCATTGCCTTGGCATTGTGCCGTTCGTCACCGGTAGATAAAAGTTATTATTTCCGCTGACGAGCAGAATCCCAACTCCCAGTCTCAGCACATAAAGCTTCATTTTTGCTCCTAATAACACAATCTACTATTAAATTCGAACAATTTATCGACAGTGTTACTAATAATTTACCCTTAAAACATTAAATTCCAAAATTAAATCATAAATTCGTTCACTTCTGTGTATTGTAAATAACACACTTATTCATAAACATGAGATTTTTGTAGCTGTACAAACATTAATAATAATTCTCATGTTTAGCAAAGTTGCGTGTGTTATGCACAGTTGCAGTTTAATAATTTTGTACAATGATTTTTTTTCTTTTGTAAACACAGCTGATTGCATCAGTTTTAAAATCAAAATTGTATACGATGGATGCATTTATTGTAAAAACCTAAGAATCTCAAATTTTTCAAGATTGAAGTTTTATGTCTCGACTTTTATTTCTATTATATGGGCAATTCCACGCCAATGTTAATCCCTTCTATATTTTTTCAGTTTAAAATTTTGATGATAAATCTTTAAAAAATGTTATCAAAATAACCAAATTTTTAAGATATTTATTTAAATTGTTATTACTTGATGATAAGTTATGGCTGTCCTAAAAGTTTTAAAATTGACTTATAGAAATTTGGCTCACTGTTTTCACTTGTTAAAAAACAATAGCATCATAAATCATTTATCAAATCCGAAAAAAATGTTTTTGTGCAAATTTTTAGGTAGTGCAAATATTATCTTTGATAAACTTTCCCTTTGTTTGATTGTTTAAAAAGTTGTAAACCTGAATTAAGTACCTAAAACCATTTTCTCAAACTTCAAAAACCAAACTTTTCATATCAAATTTTATTAAGATGATAAAAACAAAAAATTAAAAAAAAAACTTGAAAAATGTAAATAAAAAAAGCTTAGCCAAACAAAAGCAATTAGAAACGCTACTGTGCTGTTCTGCTATTATCTGTCGTCTCTATAATTAATTTTTTGCATTATTACTAAATTTTTGAATGCAAACTAAGCTCTTTATAATTTATTTTTTAATAAGCTCTTGTGTTTATGTAGGTAGTAAAATTTGCTTTTTGTTTAATGTAAATAATAAGATTTAATTAAATCAGAAAGTATGTTAAGTTCCACCTTGTTTAAAAAAAGATGCTTTCTGCATGGAGCAATCAAAGTTTCATCTAATATTGCAGAACTATGCAAAAAAGCATCTTTTTAAAAAATAACAGCTTTATGCAAAAAAAATTTTAAAAAAAGTTAGAAATATCAAATTAACATTATTAAGTTATGTTTCAAGTTTTCAATTATGTATTGTTTGTGTATTTATGATAATAATTTTCTGTTCGTGTAGGTATAATATGTAATAACTTAGTATATATATTAAAACAAAAAGTGGTTGAACAAGGTAGAAATTTATTATAGTAAGACCAAGGCATAAAGAAATGGTTAAAAAACTAAAAGGATGAAAAAAGTTTTGCATGCATTTAAGGAACAAATTAGGGTGAATTGGGCCAAATATTTATTTCGTAATAGTGAATCAATATGTGAGACTTGGTGCCTAGTAATTTTTTTTCTGTATGCATATCTTATATAGTATAATGCTCAAAAACATAATTTGCAGGTTTTTGTAAAAATGTTCGGAAGCATAGGATACATAAATATCATTGAATTATTTTGCTCTCTGTACATCTTCCCAAATATTGAAAAAAAGAAAACTAATAAAGATTCTTGATGCTTCTTTAATTTTTATTTGTGAAACTTATTTCAGGTGATATGACATAACCAATATATGTTGATTGAATCAATAAAAATGCATTCCCATCTCATACTTAATGTATCCTTAGCTTTTTTAACTAACAATTACCTAAAAAAAAGGAAAAAGTATTTAAATAGTTAATTAATTAAATAATACAAATTGAGTGTTATTAGATTTATTTTATTTATGTAATACTGTTTAAAATTGCTGTGTGCTTTCTAGCAGTTTTATCAGTTTGTATATATATTATCCTTAATTTATTTTTTACATTATTTGTGCAAACCTCATTTTACGTGATATAAGTGAATATTTAAAAAGCAGCATAGCATATTAAGGGGAGTGTATTGCAAAATTTGTCCCCTAATCAGAATAAAATATTTAAAAAAAAACAGCTCACAGCTTTACCCCTTATTTTCTATACATAAGGATTGTGAGTGTTTTTATTATAATTAGTATAATTTTTATGCACCATCTGTGCTTTGTATATAATAATTATTATTATGAAATTAGAATGAGAATGTTTGAATGAGTGTTTATATTAACTTTATTTTGTTGGCAGTAATGTTCATTTTTTTAAATAAATCGAATTAGCACTGTATGTATGAAATGATTTAAGAAATATAATGCGTTTAAATGTTTTTGTTTTTCTCTTATTTTTACATTGTCAAAGAAATGTTTTAATTCATGTGATAGATAAAATAAAAAAACATTTATAAAGTTTTTGGTATTTTGACTATGTTTCGAATTTATATTCGAAGGTAACTTAAATATTTAGGCATTTCGTATACCAGTCTTTCAGCAGGTCCACTCCAAAGGTTTATTTACACAATGCTGTGTATCGCTACAGTGTGTTATTAAACTTGGGCCTTTAAGGTTAGCACAGAAAAGAAGGAAGGACTACTAAAAGTAACAGGTAAGATAAAGAAACGAACAATATCTATTCCCTCTTACCACTGCAGTTATTTAATTTAACGCCTAGTACATTAGATGTAGCAGAATTATTCATACATCTGACGTACTGAAATTAATTACAGTAGAAACTGTAAGTCTGACCACCTGTTTAAAATGACCCTCTGGTCATATTTACCACTTTTTTCAGTCCCTGCAAAATCCTATTACTTTAATGTAATTTATGCTGTATAAACTGACCACTTCTCTTTTGTGACCATTGACCACATATTTACCTCAAATATTTGTTTAAAAATGTTTGTGTAATGTGACCATTAGCCAAGGGATTACTTAGAACAGTTATAACTAATCTAAAAGTTTAAGTAGGCATGTATATGTAAATTGCATTCAAAGAATTTCTATGAATGCATCGTAATCCCTTAATAGTGACTAGTTGGGTTCAGGTATTTCAAAGTTTCAAGACTTTATTTTTGCTTCTGAGAAATTCATTACCTGCAAACTTTCACATTAGTAACCCTTGAATAGTATTAAAATTGTTTTGTAAAATCAGTCTTGTTTCATCTGTTGATTGAAACCATTGTGTTAATTAGTGCGATCAAGATGACTTCAAAAAAAGTTTACAAAGAACTAAATTTGCAAGAAAAACAAAAGGCGTTTTTCTTGTAAGTTTTTAGAAAACCACAGTAAAAGAAATTGATTAACTTTAAATTGGTTTTTAAAAATGCGCAGTGTAAATGCAAGACTATCTGGGCCAAATTTGCCTAATTTAAAGCATCGTCGGGTTGACTCGAATCATTTAAGAAACGAAATATTTCCCAGAAAAGTTTAGTTGGTGATGCAAATGAAATTGATCCCGCAACAGTAAGTTATTTTCTTATTCGTTTTACAGAGTTTGCAAAGAGCTTTATATCAGAGGATATTTTTAATGCTGATGAGTGTGGGCTATTTTGGGCAAATTATAGTGTATATAGAATTCACACTTTTGTAAAGTGAGCCACCTGCTTAAATTGACCATTTTGGGTCAGTCCCAAAGGTGGTCACTTTAGGCGTTTCTACTGTCTATGTATATCGGATGTATCTGGAATTATTGATACATTGAAGGATTATTATATTATGAGAGTACCCAACTACTATTGAATAAAGAATCGTAGAATAATTTTTCAAAGTATAATAAGAATAGAGATTCAATTTCAGTAGAACATTCAAAAACACTACCCCTGTGTCAGAAGATGGTGATCATTTAAAACTAGTTAGCAAATTCCAATCACAACCTTAAAATAAAATGGCGTCTTGCAAAAAGAAAATGAAGAGTGGCAAGTCAAATTTGCAAAGATAACTGGGTATTCTGATAACTACCGCTATTAGTTATCGTCTACCTGGCAAGGAGGGATTACTGCAAGCATATCATAGTTAAATTTGTAAGCAGAAGAATTAAGAAAACTCATTTTCAGTTGAAAATGTTTATAAATCTACTCGGGGCAACTGGGTTGTTAAAAAAAGCATTTGTAGATTACACCAGATCAAGGTGGGATTTTCTATATGCTTCTGACGTTTGTGTTTAAAGCATGCAGCGAACGCATGTATTTAGATGCTACGTTCAGATGCAGCTCGGTGTTTTCCAGTAAGTGTCGGGTGCATTAAAAGAGCGATAATAATTGTCCGAGATCAGTTAGAACACGTACATACAAAATGATTACTCAATTGTCTTTGTGGTTAGAGGGACATGATTACGATAAAATTATATTAGCATTGCTACCAAAAAAGAAAGGAAAATTGGAGAAAGATTTGTTTCCATTTTTTCACATATTCTTCTATTTTTATAACTGTCTTATAGGGCAGGATAATTCGACACCCATTCAATCAATCATTCATCTTCTTTATTGGTAAAGCAAAATCTTGTTGCCATTTCGATGCCAAATAATGATGCCGCATCGCAAGACTGTCAAATAATTACTAAAAAGCAATCAGCTGTCTCTGAGATGCACGTCTGGACTGGCTTTGATGCCAGCAACGGCTCCATGACGCATCCGTCAGCCACAATATATTGTGGCGAGTTGCATCTATAGGAAATCAAAAACATTGCTTTCCCTTAAAATAGTTATCGTGCATCTGATGCATATAGGAAATCCCACCTTTAGGTTCGAAAATTAGCTCGGATAAGCTATCCAAATCGCCCTATTTAGTCATTGAGGACAGGTTAGTTTATGAATTGAGGTTAGGTTATACATGTAGATTGTGTTTCGAAAATGAGGCAGGCTTGATAGAAAAGAAAACTAACACGAGTGGTATTTCTATCATTGTCAGTTACACATGCGGTTATCAATTGTTGTTTACGTTGCACATCTTTCGCACTAAGGTATTGTAGTATTTGCAGTTAACAGAGTGTTGGAACATACTGCTACGATATTAGGGACAATAAAAAAATAATACAGACTATGGCGGTGGTAACACAGTGATCATACAAAATATAAACCACCTACCTTTGCTCTTAAAATATATTATTGCTCCAGCTAATTAAGATTTGTTGTGAAGCATCAAATTCTTCACAAAATTGAGACTCTAAGGCGGGTCTCTTCAATAGGGCACTAAATAATTATATAGTGCTGTTATTACAACGGTAACTCATTTATTGGTTTTGTGTTCATTAAGTTACTTAATCTTAATTAAAATTTGAGAAAACGGGTAAAAGAAGATTAAATTTTATAGCTAGAGAAAATTATTAAAATGAATTTAGCTAGGTAGTGTGGAAACATAGTGTAAGAATGTAGTAGGGGACAAACTAACTAAAGAAATAAGGAAGACATAATAAAAAGAGAATTTTGACTTTTGAAAATTAGATAGAATAGGGTCAACTAGGGTAAATATGAAACGAAAAATAAAACTTGTAATTTTAAACTACCTTAAAATTAAAAAAGTCTTTTTACGTTCTCGTTTTTATACATCAATAGATTCCTTTTAGCTTTACCTATCAGATTATATAAAAGCAATTTATATAAACTTATGTTTGTAGTCATGAAGAAGTAAACACTGCGTTCCATTTTTAACCTGGATATGGGGTAAATATGAAAAGCAAACGGGAAAAAGTGAAACATCATCTTAAGTCTTTATTTAATGAGGTTTCTAGTACGTCAAGGGTATACCGGGTGTTCACTCTCAAAGTCGATCATAGGCAATTAACATTGTACATTTTACTTTTATGTATTTTGCTGTATTTCTATACTAAATCAATACATATTAAAATAATGCATTTGAAATAGTCGTTATTCAATTGTGAGGTTTAAAACCGTGATTATTAACTTCCTAATAACCTAGGTAAACAAGCGGGTATGCGCTAAAATATAATAATTTGAAAATTATGGCTTGTCACACTTATGCCATTTTTCAAAATAACTTTAAACAAATGGCAGTCGTGTTCAAAGAGAATACATAACATAGTTATTTTAATTATATATGTAGTTTTTTATTATATTATTAGCATAATATTCGTTGAAAATCAACGGCTTGTGGAGGAACCACAGCTGCAAACGCGCCAAATCGCTGGCAATCAGCGTGCCCCCATTAACTTTGTAGTTTTTGTAAGCTCAGTTGTAGTAAAAACTGATGAATTTCGAGAATCACTGAATAGATTTTGATGCCGTTTTCACCATTTGATAGCTTGTTCCTTAGAGAACAAGCTATTAACCATTACTACACCTACACCATTAAAAATACCAAAATGGCCAGGAACACATGAAATGCAATGAAATGAAAAACAAACATTCGCAGCTATAGTTTAAGATATAATTAATTAAAAGTTAAAAAAATTGAATTACAAAAAAATATAAAGTTTTAATTTGTATCACCTATGTAAATTAATAATGTTAAAAAATCTACAATATCTGAATAGAACAAAAAAACTATCACAACAGAACTAGCCTGTGCCAGTTACAATTAAAAAACTCTAAGTGCAATATGACACAAAGATAAAGGTAAAAAACTTCCAACAAAACGTATGATGGACTAGATATCTTCAAATTACGAAAATCTCCAATTAGTTAACAAATAATAAAATATATCAATTAAATGGTACCACCCAAATGATTTACACCAAGTGTACAATTGTTTAATTAAACATAATTTAGTTGAGAAATTATTTATGATAAGATTAAATACCTATGACGGTCGCAGGTCCACCAGTGGGATGAGCTTTCTTTTGTTTTACATCAGAAAAGGTCCGTGCATAAGTTTATCCGTTAAAGATGATGCTTGGAGAGGTAAAGATGACATTGTCGGACAGGCGACCTCCCATAATTCATACAGTTTCTCCCGCAAGCAAATAAATTACCAAAGAAATAACCCAATATTTAGTATTCCATTTTATACCATAGGTGATACTAAAAACCTATATATTTCAGTTAGCAAAGGACAGATCTTACAGTTTCAAAAGATACATACCTAGATGTAAATAGGTTTTCACATAACGGGTGTCACATATGAAATGAGAAATAAGAATTGTGTAATTTCAGGGCTATTCAATTAATATATTTAAAATTTTACAACTTTATGTTAAACTACAATAATTAGTAAATTAATTTAATTATTAAAGTACTGCGTCAGAAATGCCTTCTTATATAACTCGCAATATTGGCCAGACCATAGCTATCATTGTTCGGACAACATTCATATCTACTGATCTTAATTTTTGTTTAATATGATGTTTCAGTTGATCTTGATTTTAAGCTTACGAGCCACTGTCTATACTGCCCGAGACAATATAGCTCAAAAGCCTTCAATTGGCTGAACTTTGAGAACGTTAGATGGGTTACAGTTGTCAGGTACGTATCTTACATTATTGGCTTCGAACCATTCAAGGGTTACTTTTGCACAGTGGGAACGAGCCATGTTGGATCAAAAAACATATTCATCATTGTTATGATATTCTTCTACAGATTTCAACAATTTAGGCATACACTCTTGTATGTACACCTGAGAAGTTACGGCTACTGCTCATGAGTCATGATTAACAGCATCAATATTTCTTCTAGAAGAATGGCCAGCTAGACTACGATCTTCGGATTTTCATTTCTGAATGGCCCCTTGCAGTTGTAAATAATTCACGATTTTCTTCACAAGCATTCAAAGTGCCTATATATCATAAAAACAGCAAATTCTTTGGCGCGAAAGTGACAAGCAATGTATTTTTCTACTCTTGCTTCCAAAAAGTTTTATCCTCTCAAAAAGTTGTTTATTATAACCCATTTTTTAAAAAATACTAAAAATCTACCAACTGAAATGTAAAACTGACACATCAAACAAGCAATTAGATAACTAAATTCAATAGTCTGACTTATGCAAATTCCTAACTTAATTCTCATTTCATATGTGACACCCGTTGGTTAAACAGAAACAGAATTAAACAAAAATTTAATTAAGAAAGAACTTAAAACATCTTTATGCTTTAGCTGCCAAAGCCTGAGAAGGATATCTCCAATAAAATTTACACTCCAGGTGTTGATGACTCCTGATTTCTGTATCAATAACAAGGAATAAAACCTTGTGGAGAAAATAAATTTTGTACCCGTTACAAAGTGATTAAGAAAATTGACTCAAACGGGGTCAAAACGCATTACGCTGCAAAAATGATAACAGATAAAGGCAAACTGTAAGCAAACGAATTGTAGAGCTCAAAAAGATCTACAAAAAAGTCCGCGACGGCATATACGTATCTCTTACAGATTACCTGTACAGGATTACCCAACAAATGTTGCCTTACTCCGCCCCTGGATGAAATGCCGGTAATTTCTGTATTTTTGTATCTTCAGAATTGTTTCAAGTATAGTCTGTGAAAATTTGAAGTTTGTAGCTTACGCCATTCTTTAAGAAATGCCCCCCTGCCACCCCCACGGATTTTTAGGATTAAGAATATACTCATGCACCCCTTTGGGGCAAGGTCCACCTGCCTGTAAAATTCCAGCTTCCTAAGTCTTCTAATTTTCGAGATATTCTTCGGTGGACATCGGAACTGGTATTATTATATTGGAAGATAACCTTATTTGATATTTGTACTAACTAATAATGGAGCAGCTAATAGTAGATGAGGATAATAAAACAAAATTGTAAATATGAACAATTTTTTTGGTAGAGATTGTAAAAATATCTATTAAGCACAACAATATAATTGTCAAAGGGCGCTGTTGTAACCTCACTTCAATTGTACCACTACGGTATGTAAACAAACTGTATTTAAAATGTAGTGAGCAAAACAACTTCCGGTGACCCAGACTGGTGTAACTGGTAGGTCTGCTGAATGAACCCAATGTTGAAATAGATTTCGCGATTTTCTTGCCGCTTGAACTTTTTCGCTTGAATACTTAGTAACCTTTTTTTAAGTAACACAAAATATTAAAAAGAAATGAGAAGTAAATCCAATAACATTGTCATAACGAAATTTCTCTCAACACTGAACCTCAATTATTTTTACACATATGTCCTTTACCTCTAACTCATGTTGAATCTTGCAAATGGTGTTGCATTTTTTCCAGGCTGTGTTTCACTTTTTCCCAATTTAGTGTTGCATCCCTGAACTTTGTAACTGAATAAAACAAAATCAGGATGTTATGAAAGCAATTTATTATATTTGCTGTGTTAAGCAATCTATTCCTTATTTAAAAAATAGAAAATTAATAGAGTAGCTGGTATAGAATCTTAATTACCGGAAAAGTTTTATATATGCTTTTCAAATTTGTTTTGATGGTTTTTAGCAGATTATATATTGAATAAGATAAGTTATGTATAATGGGCAGTTCAACGTGTTATAATTATACATCATGTATGATAAACCTGAAGTAACTATATCAACTTTTTAGAATTTTCTAAAAATTAAAGATAGAGTGGTTATCAACATGTTTCACATTTACCCCAAATTTTTGGTGTTTCATATTTACCTCGGTTGACCCTATAATAAAAAAAAAAGTTATTATAATGCTAAAACAAGAGTAAAGGTAGTTGAAGAAGAAGAGGAGTAAAAAGAAAGAAGAACAAACTGTAACATTTCATTATAGGGTACGAATAGTGTATTTAGTCCCCAACATTAATTGGATAGGATAAGAATATGATCTTTCATGGAGTTAACAATTTCTAGCTGTAGATATTGGTAAATGGAATTGGAACTCTAACTAAAAGTTCACAAATTTAGTAAGAGTAAAAAATAATTTTTAACAGAAATTGTTAGTTGAATTTAATCTTTAATCCCACATAACCTGAGTTTAGTTGTGATATTTTCTTGTCCATGCTTATTTAATATTTTTTATTGTTACAATAAATGAGCAACTGTGGTCTTAAAATTGTAATTGAATTTATTTATAGAATATTCTGTGTGTCACACAATATCCCAGCCAGCACACTGAGGTTATAATGACATTATTTTTAAGTCATTATTGGTTGACGATGTCATATGACTAATAAATGATGTCCATAAGGCGTCATATAATGGGACGTACGTAGACGTCTTCAAAACGACGTCTTTTGGACATACAATACAATACGTACAAGTTTCATTAAAAAGATATTATTTTAACAGGGGCCAAGGAATACTGGTCATATTAAGCAGGTGGACACAATATAGAGATGTTTTGACTGTAGCATATGCTATTTCCAATATTCAACTATTTATTTATAATTCCTGTCTTAGTCCTCGTATAGGACGTTTTAATGACGTCTTATATTGACGTCTTTGGGCTGTAACATAATGTCAGTTTTACGACAATTTGACGTCGTTACTGCCGAAAAAACAGCGACATTATGACGTCAGTGCGCTGGCTGGGAGATCTAGGAACAATAGTAATAAGCAACAAATACAGAACAATTTTCGTAATTTAAAATAACAAAAAATTATTAATTAAAAACACAAACAAAAATTTAAAATAAAAGAAAATAGATTTTGAAATATCAATCCCAAAATAGTACAATGCTTTTTATCTGAGGGGTAATATTTCTGGCATCAACAGAATTCTTAATTACTAAAATTAATTAAACTATATTTAAATACCTCACTTTTAAATATAATCAAGTATTTGGTGCCAACTGTATTGTTATAAATCTGCAATTCTCTGCTTCCATAAGGTTGTACAATAAAATGAAGGAAGAAGGTCAAACACTTCTTTTAACTATAACCAAATAAATGGCTTTAATAGATCGAAATTAAAAGCCAGCTGCATGTTTAAATTGTGGTAAGTCCATAAATTTAAAGATTATATTTCAAATTCCATTTCAACATCCCAATGTAATGATAATTCAATTATCAATAAAAAAATTCCATTTCTTTTTTAAAATGTCTCAAAAAATATAATGCACTTGTTATTATTGTAATTATATGATGTTATTATTAAAAACACTTGTATTTGCTGAACTTTGATGAATAATAAACATTTTGACATTTTAACAAAAATTACAACCTAAAAATTATGACATTGTGTTTGTTTACATTTCTTTTTAACATAATTTGAAATTATTTTTTATTCGATGTTAACAGTTTTTAATTAATAATAAAAGAATAAAAAATAATAATTTCAATATTGTGCCATTTTATTCAATAATTATTTTTGTATACGAACTATATACCTGGCTCCGCAGTTTACATGCGCGCGTGTCACTGTTCGCGCTGTATCTCGAGAACGGTTGATCATACGACAAAATGCATTAAATAAGAATTGTAGATAATTTTATGATCTACAAGTTTTATAATAACCTTAAATGACATATGACGCATAGAAAACGAGATAATTGCCCAAAACGACTTTTTTGATCTTTGGCCTTGAATATCTTGTGACGCGGACACGGGATTGTGGGAAACTTTTCAGCCAGTCTTCAGAACGTCAAAACAAAGGTTCATGCAAAAATACAGCTTTCTTACTTTCATTCCTAGGTTTACCCCTTATTTCACCTTATTTGACTGTACTAACAACCCTTAAACCTGGAAACCTGGCCCCAGAAGCTATAAGCTTGTGCGGGAGGGAGGGGGCGATTATTATTATAAAAATAGCTATATAATATATTAAATACTAATACATACTAAATACTAAACAAAGCTTCCATTTCTCAAATGAACTAATAATGCATTTTTTTTTCTTTATAAACATAAAAAGGTTTGCAAACATAATCTTATAGGATTACTGTGATGCAATATCAATTTAAGCACTCAACATCTTTATTCCTATAGTAAAAAATTAAATAAGAATAAAGTAGATGGTGCTTCGATCTAAGTTACATCAAGGTCCGTTGATGCATGCATAATTATATCCAAAGTAAAGGTTATCTCACTCATTTCCACTATTGGCTTTTGAAATGGGCTCAAAAATGGCGCCTTTTTGGCGGAAATTTTAATTTGTCAAATCAAATATTTACATAACATACATAGGCCAGTAAAATAGAATCCGTTGGTGGAAATAAATGTTGGAAAGCGGGAGATCGTTTCGATCGCTTCGTTTGAGGTCAAATATAAGTATCCTATTTATTGTTTCCAGCCTTATTTTGTGGAACTCCATAATCATGAAATAAATAAAGATTATTAAAAGTTTCACAGTTTTATTAAAATATACCTGACAATATTGTTTCGACAGCTATGCTGTCATTATCAAAGGTAATATAATTATAAACAAACACGTCGCTAAGGTAGATACAAAATAGGTAACTAGATAAAATAATAATAATAATAATAAAATTAATAATAAAAATCATAATTAAACATCTAATACTTCCAGTAACGGAGAATTACTCAGCTCAAGTTGTTCATTCATTAAAGGTACCCTGAGTTTGTGTTTGTATATCTCAAAGGCTTCTAAAATGTCTAATTTGCGTTTGTTATTACAAAAATGTAGGAATTTAATATTATTTTGAGGAGTCATTGTGTGATTTTGTTCTAAAAGGTGTTTGGCGTAATTCGATTTTTCAGGATGTTTATTTTTGTAATGACGTACGTGTTCTTTATATCTTATGTCAAAATTTCGAAATGTTTTCCCAATATATACCGAACTACAAAAAGAACAATTTAAACGGTAAATGCCCGATTTCATGATATCATGTGTTCTGTCTTTAGCATTAAATAAAAATGAAAAAGTGTTAGTGTTGGTTTTAAATGTTATTTTATAATTGTTGGTTTTTCTTAGTATATGTGCAATTTTTTCTGATATTTTGCCAAAATATGGTATAGATATGTAATTTGTTTTAAAACTTTTAATAATCTTTATTTATTTCATAAGTATCCTAGGTTTGCACGGTCCCTCGACTCGAGCTTACCTGAGGGCTTCAAAAGAACCACGAAATCTTCGGACCTTTTTTAGTTTTTCGCTTATAACTCCAAAGCGGTGCTTTCCAACGAAAACTTTACTATTACAAGAATTAAAAAGCATTAAATTCTGCGGCGGATGAGTATGCAACACTTCAAAATCGGTCCAGTGGTATGGTCGAAATCGACGGACGAGAAATAACAATTTTACAAATTTTCGTTTTTGCGTCAGACCGGACGTCCAGAGGCTTTCCGTATAAAAAAACCGGTTGGACTCATTCTAATTGTTAATATAAGTCGAGAAATATCTAACCTTTGATATTATACAGGTTGCCGGATTAAATTAATGGCTATTTTTCATCATTCCTCATCATAGCAATTAGGATCAATCCATATGAAGTAGTGCAGTACTGGTCGCCCGATCATTTCGAAAAAAGATAATTTTTTGTGTGTTATCACCCCTAAGTATTAGTAGATCAAAACCACTGTCATTTTATTTTTATTCCATTTGATTGAAATATGGCAGCCATATTTGTTTCGTGGTGCACGACGTTGCTTGCAGTTTCTTGATGTAAACGTAACTCTTGATATCTCAAGAACGGTTGATCCTAAAGACCTGCGGTAAAAATTATTATATTGCTCACATGTCAGACTACATTTTTTAATCATAAGCATAATTCTTGTAGGACACTTACTTATGGGTGTGATTTAATCCCGAAGATTAAAGTTTTTACAAAGATTTCCGCTGTTATGGGGGCATATTTCATATATCCAGATAAAAATGAAGTCTTAGGGCGGATTTTCTATTTAAACGTACACGGTTAGAGGTAGTCTATGTATAAAATATTTTAAATCTGAAATTTTACTATTTTGGTATTTATGGGCTTTGAAGTTTTCGTTATGATACGTCATATCAATATTATGTTTATGATTAAAAATGTAGTCCGACATGTGAGCCATACAATCATTTTTACCGCAGATCTCTAGGATCAACCGTTCTTCAGATATCAAGAGTTACGTTTACATCCAAAAACTGCAAGCAACGTCGTGCACCACGAAACAAATATGGCTGCCATATTTCAATCAAATGGAATAAAAATAAAATAACAGCGGTCTTGATCTACTAATACTTAGATATGATAACACAAAAAAAAACTTTTTTTTTCGAAATGATCGAGCGATCAGTACTGCAGCACTTCATATGGATTGATCCCAATTGCTTTGATGGGGGATGACAAAGAAATGGCCATTAGTTTAATACGGCAACCTCTACAATATCAAAGCTTAGGTATTTCTCGACTTATATTAACAATCAGAATGAGTCCAACGGGTTTTTCTATACGGAAAGCTTCTGGTAGTCCGGTCTGACGAAAAATCGAAAATTTGTAAAGTTGTCGTTTCTCGGTCGTCGATTCCGACCATACCACTAGACCAAATTTAAAGTGTTGGATACTCATCGGACGCAGAATTTAATGCTCTTTAATTTTTGTAATAGTGAGGTTTTCGTTGGAAAGCACCGCTTTGGAGTTATAAGCGAAAAACTAAAAAAGGTCCGAAGATTTCGTGGTTCTTTTGATGCCCTCAGGTAAGCTCGAGTCGAGGGACCGTGCAAACCTAGGATACTTATATTTGACCTCAAACGAAGCGATCGAAACGATCTCCCGCTTTCCAACATTTATTTCCACCAACGGTCCAAAATGGGTCTAATTTTACTGGCCTAACAGAAAAGGTTACGAATATTTTAATTAAAACAAATCAATAATACTATGTATTAACTTATTAACAAATAATATTTTTAGGCATTCGAATTATCTTCTGTTATTTAGTAATATTAACTACTACTACTGAATAAAACCACGAAAACATTAACACATTAAAAATGATGGTCTAAAATGATTTATTAGTATTATAAAAGATTTATTAGTTATATGAACAAAACAACAATAACAACTAAAGCGAATATTTTAACTGTGATAGAACTAATTTATTAATGGTATCCCCCTCAAACAGTATTTGAGTTTCTCTTTTTTGTTATCCAAATATGGCAGAAAGCCATATAAAAGCCGTGGACGGAAATCTAACTTCTGTAAATGTCTGTACAGAATGGAGTATGATGCAAGTGGATGCTGCAACTATTTTTTAAGCTTTTGTAACCTTTCCAACCAGCTAAAAATTAAGAATATATTAAGTAGGTAATTGAAAATTATCCTGCAAATCGTATTTATACTGCCATTTTCAAAATTTCCAGCGGCCACATCAGTATTTTTTAAACCTGAAGTGAATAGTGTCTCTGTTTCTTTTGAGGTGATGCAAATTTCTTTTGCGCAGTTTATAATAAATTGATGGTTTTTCGTTTGAGGTCCGCTATTAATTTATTTCCATGTTCCATTCCAATTTCATGTTCATTCCGAGTTATTATACTTTCTTCTTTCTCGTCAGATGTTGCCGTTAAATGTCGTCGAAATGTAAAACGGCAATAAAAGAGTGTGCAATCTGAAAACTACATTTTCTCTATGCTTAAATAATTCATATTAGTTTTACATGTAATTTTATTAAGGCTCAAACTTGCTTACTTGCATAATCTTGAGTATTCAGTAATTTCCAATTCTGACGGCTACGCATATCTAACCAAATTTATCTTATTTTCGTATCTTTTGGAAAAAGAAACAAACGTTCACCATTTCGGGAGTTGCTAGAACAGTTTGGTGCACTACAACCAGTCATTTTTTGGGAAAAAGTCTTTGGCGGTTCACTTATGTCAGAAACTGACAGATCGAACTTGGGCTCAAATATGGCTGTCTAAAACTTTGATGAGATGACCTATGTATGTGTACTAGGTATACATACACATGAATGGACCTTGAGTTACATTAGAGTCACTCTATATTACTTATAAGAGTTGAGCCAACGCGAGTGTAAATCCGCCATTTTGGATCCAAAAATATACATTGCAAAAATTATTGGTTATGTTTTCCTGGCAAATGTCAAATGTTTCATAACCTGACATTTACTTCATTATAATTTACCATAGCTTATTTGAATTGATTAATATAATAAAATTCCTAATTAGAGTGTATATTCAGTATATTCATATTTTATTTGCAAAATTGAGAAAAGAAGAAACTACTCTCAGCTACAAAAGAAACTGTTAATGTCTCTTGTGCTCTAGTAAGTCAATTTCCATTAATTTGAATTATTTCCGTAATAAAAACACTTGAAAAGCAGTGAAAATATTTTGCTTTATTAAATCGTTTTATTTCAGAGTTATTACTCAGTAACATATTTTGCATATTTTATCAAATGAGCCGACTAAGAAAGATATTTTTAACTTCAAACTGTCGACTGATAAGTTTTTTGTAAAGAATCCTCGACCACCTATTCCACTAAAGTTTTCGCAAATGTATGGCATACATTCAGGCAATCACATTTTTGTGTTAAATAAATTTATAGACTAGGTAAGAGATAGCCATTCTGGAACGTGGAGACAATGCATAATTAGAAGCAAGACTCCATATTACTAGTGAATTACAACTTGTACCTATCGAGATCAATCATGCAAAACTAAAAGATCTTCAAGCCCATTGTGAATTATTATCTAATATAGAACACAGTAGTTTCTATGATATTCTTGCTTACACATATTTTTTCTTTCATGCTTGAGATATGAATATTTTGTTTAAAAAAGTATTTTAGTTTTTTTTTAAATCTGCCAGACCGATATATTCTAATTAAAATATCTTATGTTTAATAAAAAAGTAACAAATCTGTTTTGCAAATTTTCGTCAAAAACCACAGATTTTTGGATCGTGTAACAATCTTTCATAAACTGCACATAGTTCCAAATAATAAAAATTCTGGCCTTACATTAGTTTTTGGTTTTCCTAAGGGTTATAGTTTTTTGACAAATACCGTGTTTGACATCAACCCTTCAATTGCAATTTATATTTCTTAAAAACTTGAAATAGATAAGAGAAATACATAAAAATTCTTCGGTTTACTAAACATCATATTATTTGTCAAATTAAGGGCGATATTTTCACCACCTTGTAACTTTATTTGGCAGTTGATTGTTATGGATACAATTGTAGAAACAGTTGTAACCATAGCAAGTAATCTCCACATAAATTTATGAGGAAGTGAAAAGACCTGTCCTATTATTACCTAATTTTGTCAAACTTTGTGTTTTTAAATTGGCATTAGTGCAAATGGATCCAACCAATCAGCGTCAATTCCCGCGTTGGCCCAACTCTTATAAGTAATATAGAGTGACTCTAAGTTACATTTACACACCTAAAATTAAAACTGTGGGAAATTTGAAAATTAATATTGTTTAGCGTTCAAAATATTTACTGAAGAATATATACAATTTATTTCTATACTTTTGTACAAGATGCCAATGTATCTTATGAACAATTTATAAATAGAACTAATGAATAATGCACACTATTATAACACTGTAATGACACTATCATTCGAAAAATCTTAAAAATTATTTTATATTGGAACAATATCAATAATTCTATGTTCGCCTGATTCGTTGGGTTGGAACTTTCCGATCCTAAACTTACAGTTTTTCACAATATCCTCTACCATTTGGTCTAAATCCTACCTTCCATTTTCTTCATTAATTATGTGGTATATGCAATCTTTCCATCATTTTGCAGTAACGGTAGAAGATCCTTGATTAGGAAGCTTTTTCATGTCAGCAAGTGAATAGGTTGTAGTATGCATTATTAGCAGCTATGTAGTAAGTAATACATGTTTCACTTATGCCCATATCACTCGATTGGATTTAAATTACAAATATAAGGGGGCAATCCTAATATGCTTCTTCTACTACATTTCATCGATTTGGACCACTATGAATTACTTTTTCTCTTGGATTTTTGAAAGATTGTCGTTCTGCCATAGTTAAAATTAGCTACTAAAATATTATTACGTTTATTTAAACTATAGTTACGATTGTTACATAAATCATCATACCTGCACAGTAATAAGAATAGAGCCGGTAAGTTCAAACGGACTATTGTAATAAAAGGAATGAAAATTATTGACTTGAGAAAAACTCGAACTAAACCATAACCTCAAAAATTGCCAGCATTAATAACTTAAGACATAGATGCAACGTTGCCGGATTTTAGGTATGACGTTGCCCGATTTTAGGTATGAATTTCCAATTTTCCCATTCATTTAAAACTTTGTAGATTAATTAATGAGCATTTTGTCACGTTAATTATGAATAATTAAGTTATATTTTCGTAGTTGAGCGAACATAAGTGGTAACGTTTATTGTACAACTGAAACGGCGTTTTTCACATAATTTATGCACAAATCTCCTTTTTTAAGTTGTGTGAACGTGCCTCGTATTTTAGCCAATCAATGCAAAGGTCAAGCTTGCCCTATACCTTCCTTAGCTTTATTCTTAGCTGAATTCTACTGTAGATAACGACACAACTTTGCTGTCTATTTTGGTTTTGATAATTCCATCCATTGTACATAATACAATAAATTTTCTATAAGAAAACATTTTATCACGAACACCCATGTTTTGCCATCACAAATTTTCTCTTTTAAAAGAGATACATTTATTTTTATTAGAAAACCAAATAGATGATGGAAATTTTTATTGCTAAATTATTTAAATCACTTGAAGTAAATATTAATACGGAATGGACATGAACTTAACAATTTAATTTCAACTGCCCGCATTCCCACTACTACGATTGGGTTAGGTGGTGGACATTAGGACATTTGTCATAAACTAGTTTCCAGTGTGTGAATCAAACTGGCCAGAAATCACAACCATAGTGCAAATGAGTGTAAATGTGAATTGGGAAAGGTTTAATGTGAACCTACCTTAGTTAACGTCTTGATTCTTTCTTACTTACCACTAGTAATGATATCTATTTTGAAGCAATTAATTATTCATTAGCTGAAAGATTAGTTAATGCTAGAAAGCAGTATAACATTAATACCTTCATAATATTCAAACAAAAGAAAAAAAAATAAAATCGCCATTTTAAAAATTTTTATTAAATTCATTCCACCATACAGATAATTAGAAACAATCATGTTTATATGCAAAATAAAAAATAGGAAAGGTCATGATAACGATCATCACAATACAAGCATGATTGTTTTAAATGTTACAGGTTTTCAAGTCTTAGTAAATTTGTAAAAAACATCCCTATAGTCTAGTTTTCTTTAGTTAACAAAGATATCTAATGCTGAATTGCATTAAAAATAAAAAATGCATGTTGGGAAAGTAGGGGCGTTATTTACAAATTTTTCTTCAACACAATATTAATGATAAGTAATAAATATGAAAAGCTACAACTAAAATTTCTCTATAATATTTTAAGTATAGAAAATAATCCAGAGTATGATTTTACATTGTTTCATCACAATTCTCTGTGAAGAACTCACAAGATCTGTAACAATGATTCCCATACTATAAGAAATATGCATGACTACCAATCAATTATAATCGCAAATAAGTTAACTTTATTCATTAATTTATTATAACTACAGTAATCAGCAATCACATAAGTAAGATGCTTTCTAGTTCTATGTTTTTTTTTATGAAAAATTCTAATATTAACTCAAAGAGGTAAAGCACATTTTTACTACCAGAATTCTTACCTTAATGAGGCATTGATCGCGGTAAACTACACATTTCACAACTATGAACATCGGCTGAATTTAAGAAAGTACAGAATGGACACGTCCATTGTGCACCACCTGGCGATCCTACTGTTGCTGTTGTGCTGGCTGCCCCCACACTTCCTGGCCTAAATTAATTAGAGAAATTATTTATAAGTAAGTCAAATACAAAATATAGTGAAATAAACATATTATATCTACTAATAGCATATGGAAGGATTAAAGTTTGTGTACTCGATCCCCTTTCAATGTAAAGAGCTAGATCTGTAAATCTGTAGCGTTGATATTGTTATATTGAAAGAATAACTATATAAATGCAGATAAGAAATTTTAAATTTAGGCAATCTGTCAGTTATTCACATTGAGGTTATAATTAACAAAAACATTCTAAAGAACTGTTACTTTATCTTTTTAAATAAAATAATTTAAAGAAATACATACTTAGGGCCAGTTGCATAAACCGTTGTTAACTACATTGTTAGCTAACAGCGTTGTTACTTAACCATATGATTAATTCTTAAATGCGTTGCAAAAAACTTTTTGAAACGTTGTTAGCTGACGATGAGGCATTGTTAATTTTTTTTATTGTTTTGATAACGGTTGGTACTTCAACTGCACTTAAGCGCTAATTTCATTATTTAAAAATCGTCGGTAAGACTTGTGAAGTGTGTTTTAAAGGTAGTATTACTTTGAGTGAGAAAAAAGTTTTTCTTTCAATTGTAGAAAAGTAAGTAACTATATTATTTTTGTGTAAATAAATATTTAAACTTGAACACATTTCATAATTGGTAACATACTTAATTATTTTTAATGAGAATTAACACGTTTTCACCAACGTTTTCTTGTAAAATCTCCTTTTTTTACTAATTACTACTGTTTTAGAATATTAGAATCCACATTTTATTAATTTTATAAACCAGGAAAAAAATAAAAAATGAATTACTAAACATTTTTAAAATAATCCATGCAAAAAATAAATTTATTATGTACCTAAATACATATTACAGAAAGAAATGGCAAACGCGACGCACGCAACTCTCGCATAGAAAATATGACGTGACGCAGATTTCAAAACAACCTTTTGCTGCATTAGTCACCAGCATCTGTATGCTACTCCTCACGTTGCCATGAAAACTGCATGCTATACATGCACTCGTTACTGTGTTAGTGAAGCAGACATTTAACCTGCTTCATTTAAACTGCTAAGTGCAATGTTAGACTATTGTGTCGACATGGTGGCTAATTATTTCTTTTCAGAATAATAATTTATATTCTAATAATTTTATTTTGAATTTAAAACGATTTTTATTTATAATAGAAATAATTTAGTTGGAAAATCTTTTTATAGTCGTAGTTTTTTGATGTATTAAAATAAAAACACCATTAAAGGTAATACTTTATAATAGTAAAAATTATGATCATTTCAAAAACAAAGTTTCTTCTTCAGATTATAAATAATTTACCTGTAAAAGATATTTTTAATAATAACAGCTTAATAAATGTTTATTTAGTTTAAAATATAAAAAAATTGTTAGTATTTGGTTTAGAAAAACGGTTGGTTTGAACGGTGCTGGTCTGCTCAAAATAAGTTTGTTTACGTTTATTACTTAGGTAAGAAGACTATATTAGGGGGTCACGTTTAATTTTTATATACTTATAGCAAAAGTCCCACAACTAGTGTATCATATAAAACCTGTGATAAAATTATAGATGTATTAAAAGTGGAGAAACTACACCAAATTAAACATATATTAAAAAAAAAACAAATTATCACAGATGACGATGGACTTTCAAGTTGCAATGGTGCTGCTATCAGTGATGGGCCATCAAATGCCAAGAATGCACACACTTTATCCATTTTATATGCTATGGTATTATAATAATAATAAATAAAAACACTTCTTCAACAATTAACATCTACAATGAAACTAGAATATATAATACGTCCATGATTATTAGATACCTGAGGAGCAAGCCATGACATATTTATGTTAAGTTGATAGTACTGCAAAAGTTCTAATATCTTTTTGAAATTGTCAAACTTTGACAGCTCGTGTTATTGATTGTACATAATTCTAGAAAATTCTTAGTAAAAGTAAATTCGCAGCTATGTGTTCATACGTCTCTGGTAATACGGTTGCCAATCACAGCACGTTATTCTCACATTTGTCCGTCAACTGGAAAAGTTGGTTGAAGTTCAACTTTTTTGCCGCAAATTTCTTCCATTGACAACACAGTGAGGTGATTTTAGTGAGGTTAGCTGTTTACAGTTTACAAAATAGTGTTTAGTAGCATCTTAAAAGAATTTATCCGTTGATGGATGAACGGAACCATAGAAACGCTAAGCTGCAAACTTGCCTAAACGCGAGTTGCTTATTTTCTCATACGTTTTCATAAAACATATACCTTATTTATAAAACCAACAACACTGCCCTGTTAAGGATAAAGATTGTATCTGTATAACTAAATCTTGATAAATCAATAAAAACCTGATTGTTATTGTGCCATCCAAAGCATTTTTTGTTTATATTAAAGTTGTTATTTTATATAAAGTTGTTATATAAAATTTCAACTTTAATACAAAACAAAAAAATGCTTTGGATAGCACAATGACAATTAGTTTTTTATTGATTTCTCAAAAATTACAGTTATGCAGATACGACCTTTACCCATAACACCGCAGAACAATACATAATGAAAGATATAACCTAAAACCGTAGAATATAAAATGTAGGAAGGAGCGTAACTACCCGGCGCAATGAATCTTAAAAGCGACGGATATGACGTCAAACTGGCCACCATTAGACACCATCTAAATCTGCTTTTCTCTCAAACTCCGACAAATACGAAGAAGGGAATTACATTTCATAAGTAGTAAGTATTCGTTTATTTAAAATATTAAACACTAGCGGTCCGTCCCGGCTTCGCACGGGTGGACATTTATTTTTAAACATTTTGGGATAAACGTAGAGTAATATTTGTACACCTTGGGTTACATTATTTAAGTTTTAGTAGAGATCCCTAATTTTTTCTAGTAATAAATATAGCTTATGTTACTCAGGGACAGTCTTGGGTCGAATACCAAAAAACGGTATTCGAATACGAATACTAAATACACTATTAAAAAATGGATTCAAATACAGGGTTCAAAAAAATATTGGAATACCAAGTATTCGAATCCATGTATTCATTTTAAATGAATATTGTTTAGAATAATTAGTTCCATGAATGAAAATAAACGGAGTATTTCCATTAAATACTTCAGTTCACGGGCGTGGACGGGTTCGGGATTTTCCTTAAAATTAAACTACCCGCATACCTCCAGTCTGGAACCGCGCGCGTTGCGCATACAGTATAATTTTTTAGTCGTTTAGTTTTTTTGGTATAGTTGTTAGTTTCGTGTTTTCGAATTATTTAACAATTATAGGAATTATTAGCAATTAAAATCATATTATTTCATTTAGTTTCCCTTAGTATTTGTTTTTTTAGTCAGTATACTTAGTCTTGCTTCAATTTGAATTAAATGTAGAATATAGAAGTGAATCGTATAAAAGTGCATTTTTAGTAGGAGAAATTTGGTCACTGGCGAGCCGGTTGACAAAAACTTGACATCACAGCACTGGAAATATATAATAAATAACAGATTCTCAAAAGAAAAGTCTTGTATTAAAATAAATTTAAAATACTGTTTCAAAAGTTCTTAATTAAAAAAATTGATTTTGCAATTAATGCTAGGTTATATTTTAGAATTTTGCATCCACTATACATTACCCCATAGATTACACACAAACTTTGGCGTTGTCAAAATTACTGCGTACTTAAACAGCAGCTCTTTATCAAGAATAGAATTATTCGAGAAATTGATAATATATTTGACTTTTCCATACGTGAAGAACGTTTCAAGACACGCTGTCACTGTATAAGTATTGCCCAAATAATCATTTTCAAAAATTATTTACTTAATAAATAATACTAATACTTCAAAATTAATTTACCAAACTTACTTTTTAAAAATCTTATTCACTTTATACTAATTAATATCGTAACACTAAAACACAAACAAAATAAATTCGACAATATTGAGACATTCCTGGGGTAAGTAACTGCAGCAATGAACATTGAACAATCTTCGCGATTCGTGACTCCCAAACTGTTCATTCGTGATTTTGCTTGTAAATATATGGTATTATTTATTATTGTATGTAATCTTTGAATCCATGTATTCCCAATTTGAATCAATGTATTCCTTAGAATACGGGGATTCGAATACCAGGATTCGTTTTCACTAGAATACCAAAAGAAAGGGTAACTCGAATACAGAATACTGAATATCAACCAAAAAAGTAGTTGTTTGGATACGAATACTAAATTTTTGATTGTATTCGAATACGAATACTCGCAAAATTAGCTTGAATAGGATTCAGAATACTGGGTATTCGAATACAACCCAACACTGCTCAGGGTTAATGTAGCATTCTAATGGTGAAAGAATTTTTGAAATCAGTCCAGTAGTTTTTGAGTTTATTCGTTACAAACATACAAATCTTTCCTCTTTATAATATTAGTATAGAAGTACAGATAAAATTTATATTGTAAGATTAATTTCAAAATACTATGTTTTAAAATTGAGGCTATGTAGTTTATGTGCGCATTACGAGACAGTGAGAACCGCCAATGGAAATAACTCATTGCAAAACCGGAAATACCTATTCCGCCATATTGAGACCCCATCTCGGTCATATGTGGTAGATGATTATGTTCCTTCCTACAGTTTTATATTCTAAGCCTAAAACATATATTTACTCAACCTTTATTAAATCTTCATAGGCTTCTGAGAGCTTAAGCCACATTTTCATGAGTCACTTGGATATCTTGGAATTGTGGACAGATTGTATGTAGTTCAACAACTATGTAAGATATTTCAGTTAGGATCTTACAGTTTTCATGATTTCTAACATGTTATAGCTTATTTTAACTATTAGATGTTAAAATGTTATGGTAATTTGTGTAAACAATTTTTAAATTGTTTTAATGATATAAAATTATTTCAAACTTTTGATTATTCAAATTATTATTATCAAACTATTAAGTTTTTATAAAAAAAAACATTTCATTATCTGTCCCTGATTGATCCTTCTGTTGGGAAAATTGGGATTTTTTAAAATTCAATATATGTGGGTCATTCTGTCTGGGCTAGGTCCAAAAATTGGCTTGGCCAAAAACTTAGAAAGACCAGCGGGGGCTTATTTTAAAGCTTGAAACCTATACTTTTGAATGTCACATGTCCCTTATATGAAAAAAATTATATTTGATCCCTAAAACAAATATTTTTAAAATTGTTTTTAACGGCATCGCATTCTTCGTCAAAGAATACATAAATTTTGTTTACTGCGTTTTTTTCCTAGAATGCTTCAATTTAGAGCAAAACTTTTCATCGAAAATGGTGTCAGATAGAAAAAAATGATAAAGTAAAAATGCTTATTTTTAAGCAATGAATACGAAAAAAGTACACGAATGAATTACAGACTGATTTAAAGCGATTTTGAAAATCACGGTTATAGGTGTTGCCTATCTATGGGCATGTATAATATAATTAAATCCTTCTAAAATGACGAACATTTTCAAAATCACTTTAAATCGGTCTGTTCTTTTTTTTTGGTATTCATTCAGTAAAAATAAGCATTTTTTACTCTTATCATTTTTTTCTATCTGACGCCATTTTCAATGAAGAAAATGATAAACTTGAAAAAATGGCAAATTGTTCTCAATTTTGCTCGAAATTGAAAATTTAAAAAATATTTCTTTTTCAGATTTTTTCAACTTTTAAATTTTTGTTTTGGAACTGGATACGTGTTTACCCTGTTTAAGGGGTCAAATATAAATTTTTTCATATAGGAGACATGTAACATTCGAAAGTAGAGGTTTCAAGCTTTAAAATGAGCCCCCCTGCCCTTTCTAAGTTGCGCCAATTTTTGGACCTAGCCAGTGGTTGAGTTCAGAAAGAATGACCCATATATAAAATGTAAAATAATGTAAAACATCTATCATGAAAATCATACCAAAATTATAATACTAAAACATTAAATAATAGACCATTAATATTTATCACAGGTAAGTATTTACAACTTTTTTTTTTGTTTACATTATACATGTACACATGTATAATGTAAATGACATATACTTTCTGAGAAAAAAATGAGTTAACTTACTTTCAATGAAACTGTTCCTAAAAATGAGTACCTTATATTACGTATCGTCTGATAAAAACAAAAGTATACCAGTTAGAAATATAATATTTTACTGTTGTATGTAGAAATAAATTTACTATGTGTTCGTTTTTAAAATATTTAATTTGGTTTAATACTTTATGAGCAATAAGCTTTCAAAGTCAGAGGACTCTAGAAAAAAATGGATAGTAATCAAGGTGAACCTATAAACAATTTAGCCTAAGATACCCATAATAAAATTGTCATGTGTCATAATATCTATAGAAAAACTCACCATGTTTATCTCATGAGAATTTTTTCAAACATTGTTTAATAACAAGCATTATTTAAGTACAAGTATTCAATATAGTAAATCATTTTACCTTGAATTTGGTGGCGATGTATTAGTAGCAGCAATAAGTTGTTCAACGGTAGCCCAATGTTCAGATCTAGACCATTCGAGAGCACCATCACTATCCCTATTCCTCACAGCCTGTAATAGAGGGCCCATGTATTCCAGCATGGGCAGCATTTCCATTGTAGCAATATACAATAACAAATGAAAATCGCTAACTGCACTTAAAAATTGATTTGGTGTAAATTGAGACATGTATTGAGTTAATGCATTAAAATCTTGGATATGTCCATCAACTAAACGATTCTCCACAGGGAAAAAGTGCTTGGAAGTGTCGCAATTAAAAGTGTATTGAGGCGTTAATGGTGTTGATGCTGGTACGTCCACTAGTAGATATTCAACTGGTAACGGACGTGCCAATCGCGATACTTCATTTCCATACGTGTCCTTTTCCTGAAACAAAAGACAAAAGCATAAACAAATAAGACCATAAGAATATTACACATAAGTAGTATAAGTTTTGATTTAATTAATTTAAACATCACTATAGTTCGTCTCAAAGTAAGTATTCTGCGTGCTAAAGTTATGCAATGCTATCTTTATGAGCATTTCGCAATGACGTTGCCACTTTAATGCAGTGAGCAATCGTCTTGTCTATCTTTCAAGCTAAACAGAATTTAGGAGATTTCAACAAGTCCTCACGTAAAATTTTATGTAATTTACAAATTTCTTTTGCTAATAATTTTACGTAATACTACACATTATTTGTCTCTATAGGCGGGTACTCACCAAAATTCGTGTTTGAAATTTGTCTGAAACTAGTTACAAACCAGTCGCAAACTTCAGTGGTTAAAACTTGATCACGCTGTACACACCAGCTGGCAAACTGTTTAGAATTTGTTTGTGTATATGTTTAGCACAGTGTTTAGCTTTTTTGGATTTGATCAGGTTATTTTGTTGTGAACAGATCATCGCAAGTCCATAATAATAATAATAATTTACATAGTAAACATTAAAATAAGTAAATAGAATAATTTTCGTTGTAATAATAATTAAGTTAAAGCTATGCAATAGTCATTTGCAGACATTCTGGTAAAATTGCAAAATAATGTGGGATCTTTTCGTTTTAAATTTGCTAATAATCGATTTGCACCTGTAAGTTGCAGTTTTCAAAATAAAGATCTTTACCACCACCACTTAATTTTTTTGCACTTAACAGTAAAAACCAATGTATGCTTGTTGCTAACAATAAATCATAATACTGATCCGTTCTTGGTGGCAGTTACGAGACTGAATAATTCCGATGCCATATTTGTTAAAAAGGCATATACACCGGCTATGGTTGCAAACTTGTTCAAAACCCACTCCCTTTGAACTTACCGCTTCATGAGCGAACTTTAGCAAACACAAACTTGTTTAAAACTGTCGACGTATACACGATGATGAATACCCGGCTTAACAGTAACATATCAACTTTTTATCTTTTATCAGTAGTAGTAGTAGTAGTAGTATAATAAATCGTGCATTAAATGAACATTTGCTTTTGGTACACACAATAATTATTTACTTCAAAGTTTAAAATAATTACGGAAATTTCTACGAACTGCCCGATTTAAAATTTTATTACCTATCATGTGTCCCTGCGGTAAGTAAATTTAGAAAAATATTGTGAATTCAATACTTATGTATGTGTAGACACTTCTGTTGTACTTGGAAAATAACTTTCTAATTACTGCCGTAGTGAGTGTAAGGAATTTGCAATTTTGGTTGATATCAACTGTAAATACTTTCTTCTAGTTATTTAATAATTAAAAAGCAATTTCAGTAATCCTTGTACAGAATATGTTTATTAGAAGCCTTTATTTGTCCTTCAGAGTGTGTGTATTTTGACAATGATTGAATAAAGATAAAAGTGGACTGTATTATGCGAGTTCTTACAGCTTACCTTAAATTCCTCTTGAAGGATTTCCTTGTGGTAAGGATGGTCTGGTGATAAATATTATATCCTCAGGTTCTCTTAATATCCCATTTAAATGATGGATGAACATTAATCAAGTTTGTATCAATTTACATGTGTCAGCAAAAAGTAATTTTTTGCTTCTTCCGAGTTGTAGTTATTTATTATGCCGTTTCCATAGAATTTAAAGTATTGTACAAGAACCAATCGCGTTAAAATGATGAAATGAAATGAATATTTAGAATGCTTTGGACGGTCATTTATGAACTTATGTATAATATATATATAAAAAAAACTTTGAGAGGAAACAGTGTGTTAACATTTTCCAGTTGCGATTATTTCAACCATCTTGGATGTACTGTTACTACTTTGTTATTGTTATTATTTCTTGGTGGCTGTTGTTGTGATTTGTTGTTGGTTCGCAAAATGGAAGAAATTGTTAAACAGAAATGTGGAAAATCCAAGAAAATTTCAGAAAAACTGATTCTAACATAGGCGCCCGGAAGGGGTGGCAAGGAGGGGCACTTGCCCCCCCCCGGAAGTTGAACAATTTGAATTTTATTGAAAATTTTGTGTAATATGCCGTTTTTTTTTCTAGGCTTGCCCCCACCCTAGCGTGTCGTTTATTCTATGCTGGCCCCCCTAGCATGCTGTTCATTCTAGGCTTGCCCCCCCTGGACAAATGTTTGGGGGTGCCTATGGATGCTAATGAATATTATGAATTGTCATTTTAATCAGGATAACAACAAATCTGTATCAAATGCAATAAGGAAAGTATCAGAAATGAGTGGTGTTTGCGAAAAGACTCTGTTTTGTGAGCAACAGGAATACTCATCACCTGCTGGACTACAATCTCCAAAGAAAAGGCCCAAGAAGCGAAAGATTGGTACTTCTTGTGACCACAAGTACGATGAAGGTGTCAGGAGCCATATTCGTAGAATAGTGCATACATTTTTTCATGAAAACATACCACCGACAATAAACTCCATATTAGCTGTTGTAAATGCTGAAGGAACTTTACCCAACTTTTCATGAGCCACACTACATCGGCGGTATAAATGCTTATAAAAACTTTATTACAGATGGCATGATGAATTCTCTGAAATATTGTAACTAGCAACATTACTAGCTACAACATTTCGGAGAATTAAGTTCATATCATCTGTAATAAAGTTTTTATAAGAATATAAACAGGGCTCTTGTAAAGTTGCTAAAAAAACAGTTACGCTAGTATGCATTAACGTTGACAATATAATATATGTTGGAAGTAACAAAACCGACTGCTTTATTTATTTTGAAATGTTCAGATTTCATTCCCCATACATTATTATTGTTAGCAATTTACCTTATTAATAATATTGTATAATTCTATAATTGAATCATTAACACTAAGATCACCTAATTTGACAATCCAATCAATCTGATTTAATTCGAGATTAATTTTTCAAAATTAGCATCTTTGAAATGTAATTTATTGCAATTAGTTTTCTTTTTAAGTAAGATTTTATTTTCTGGAATATCATTCAAGATTTCTAATGCCTTGTGATGAGTATCTTCTGACACTAATGGATCAGAGTAAGCTTTTGTATCAATAACTATAACGAACCTATAACAGGCTTCATAGTGCAGACGACCTTTGATTGTACGGGTTTTAGAGATCAAGTTTTCTCAACCTAGGGATTATAATAGGGGTCAGACTTTCAGACATTTTTCATATTCTTATGGTTGTACATAAAAAATATTATTTATTATATGTACGATAGGGTGGTTCTTATTTGGGTCATGTTGGAATTTCGGTTTTGCCGGGTGCCCATTTGATTCCAAAAAAAGAACTGAAGATTTTAAGACCAATACGAACTTCCTATCTCTATTCTAATCATTCGCTGTAACGACGAGAAGTTTCCCATTTAAGATACTTGGATTTTTTTCAATTCTTATTCATATATTTGACCATTGGGACAAATTTTTGCAAAAAATTTGAAAATGGATTTTATAGAATTAACGAGCATCGATGCTACTTTTAGGTGAGAAAAAAAATTATATGGGACATTCTACATCACTTCAACTCTAATTGAATGGTGCATTATTTTGAATTTATTTGTAAATCGTTGGAAAAAACTACATATTCAAGAAATATTCTTCGTAGTTGCATATGTTCTTAACAGCCATGAAGATTATGAGTTCTACATGCTGTACGTTAAATATTTTGTCAGCACATTTAAAGACAGAAAGACGAAGGTTAAGATCACACGGTCACTTTTAAAAAGGACTGAACACTTTTAAAACTGCTCTGGTCATTTTTGGTCACTTTTATGTAATAATGTTTGGCCCCTAAGTATGATCAGTGGTTGAAATGAGCTGTGTGAGGAGAATTCAAAATGCAATAAATAACAGAAGTTTCATTTAAAAAACATAACTTTAATATGTCACAACTTTTTGGACCATCCTGTATATTTCAAACCAATCTATTATCAATATTTTAAAAATCCAAACTGTCTAGGCAATGCAGAAAATGTCGAATAAGTTGGTTTGTTCATCCTGTATAAGAAGAACAGAATAAGTTTGTGATTCACATGAAAAACAAAGTTTCTTTTCATGTCTTGACAAAAATGTATTACCGGGTTTTTACTCAGAAACAGTCCCACAGCGCATGCGAATATTTCGAATGGTCGCGAGGATTTCGAGATGCTCACGAGTAGTTTTTGGGATTACTAAACCCTAAGCTTTTTGATATTAACACGAATAATTAATTTATTTTTCTTTTTTTTTATATCTTATCAATTTATATCTTCAAAATTACAATGACAATTAAAATACAATACAGCAGAAACAACTGCTAAAAAGTACGTCATCAGCTACCGCATATCAAAGACATTTTGATGTTGTACAACGCCATCTACATTTATTGGCGCGTCCCAATTAGTTTCATTTCGTGTTTTGAATAGACGCCTTTATGGTAAGAGCAGAGAACTTACGATACATCTAGCTGCACACCTTGTTTTCGTTTTAATTATTAATATTTTGAGAAGCGACTCAATTATTATAATGTTTTTAATAATTATGTTTTGAAAAACATTTGTATCCGTAACGATTGTTCCGACGTGCTCTTCCATGTGTTCCAGGTCCGGTGGTTTTGCTGATCAAGTACAAGGTAAGCGCCATAAATTCTCGGCCCGGCAGGCTTCTACAGGTGCCAACATGTTCAAACTCGGTTGCGTCATAGTTGAACATGTAAGAGATCTACACTATATATTAGGGTTAGAAGCATAAGAGATATTTTAGTAGCCACTCAAGCATCGTGACGAGTGCATGAAAATGTCGCAGCTAACGAAAATTGAGCACCGCGCGGTCGTTAAATTTTTAACAAAAGAAGGGCACACGCCTAATCAAATCAAACAACGTTTAGACGGCGTTTATGGTGATTTATCTCCTTCATATTCCACTGTAAAAAAAGTGGTCAAAATGTTTCCGTTTGGGGCAAGAATCTCTTGAAGATGATCAGCGCACCGGTCGGCCAATTAAAGCGGTAACGCCTCAAAAAGTTGCAATTATTGAAGAAATGGTATTAGAAGATCGCCGTTTGAAAGTTAAGGAGTTAGCAGTGATGTCTGACATATCGGAAACAAGTGTTCGCGGAATTCTTCATGACCATTTGGGTATGAATAAAATTAGTGTAAAATGGGTACCGTGTCTTATTTCTGCTGTTCAACGTCAATATCGCGTCGAATGTGCGCGCTCGTTTTTAAACTTGTGTGGAGACGACCTAAAGCCGATTTTGGAGTCCACTGTCACTGGAGATGAAACAATAGTTCTGTATTATGATCCTCTACCCAAAAGCGAATCGATGAGATGGCGGCAACCCGATCAACCTTGTTCCAAAAAGGTGAAAGTCGTTCAATCGACAAAGAAAATTATGGCAACAATATTCTGGGATTGTGACGGCATTTTCTCATTGATTTTAAAGAACGCAATACAACTGTTAACAGTACATATTATCGTCATTATTGCATACATTGAGAAACAATATTCGTGAAAAACGTTGAGGAAAATTGGCAAGAGGTGTTCGATTATTACACAATGCACTCGTTCATACTGCTTCAATTTCACAAGCTGCCATTCGCGAATGCGGCTTTGAAACATTGGATCATCCACCGTACAGTCCAGATATGGCTCCTAGTGACTATCATTTATTTTCCAATTTAAAGAAAGACCTTAGGGGACGTCGTTTTAAGGACAAGAACGAGTTGCAAGCAGCTGTAATTGAAAATCTTGAAGGAAAAACTTCAGATTATTTTTACAAGGCAAAGAGATATCAACCATTAAACAACTAGCACATGCAAATCATTACAATCCGAACATGATTTGACACTTTAATTAAACAAAAACATTATAGGTTAGCTATCAAAAGAATATATCTCATTGACAATCAAACAGAAGACACAAATTACATATCTTTACCATATTTTGGCAAAATACCAGAAAAAATTGCACATATAATAAGAAAAACCAACAATTATAAAATAACATTTAAAACCAACACTAACACTTTTTCGTGCACCGGGCAGAAAATAATTTTTAAAATGTCATCTGGTGCGGCGGGGACTTCCGTTTGCACAAGATTTTTATTTAATGCTAAAGACAGAACACATGATATCATGAAATCGGGTATTTACCGTTTAAATTGTTCTTTTTGTAGTTCGGTATATATTGGACAAACACTTCGAAATTTTGACATAAGATATAAAGAACACGTACGTCATTACAAAAATTAACATCCTGAAAAATCTAATTATGCCAAACACCTTTTAGAACTAAATTACACAATGACTCCTCAAAATAATATTAAATTCCCATTTTTGTAATAACAAACGCAAATTAGACATTTTAGAAGCCTTTGAGATATACAAACACAAACTCAGGGTACCTTTAATGAATGAACAACTTGATGAACAACAATTCTCCGTTACTGGAAGTGTTAGATATTTAATTCTGATTATTATTATTTTGTATCTAGTTACCTATTTTTGTATCTACCTTAGCGACGTGTTTGTTTATATTTATATTACCTTTGATAATGACAGCATAGCTGTCGAAACAATATTGTCAGGTTACACAGAGAGAAATACTTCATAAGAGCTTTGCACAAGATTGTTCAAAACGGTGTTGGAGAAATTTATATTATAATTGTAGAATCGTATTGTCCAGCGTTGTGTAGGTTTTCGTTAATGAATTATCTAGCCGGAACGTACGACAATTATTTAACACAGTCAGATTTAGTTTTGCATTCTTTGGAACAATGTTGTTGAGGAAGAGCTAGCATATTATGTTGAAGTATAATTGTAAAAGATGTTTAGAAAAATACAATATTTTGTTTGAATGAAATCATAATCCAGTGTTCAAACTGCTTACTACTAATTATTGTGTTTCGCAAAGTTTATGGATGACATCTTATAGATGTCGCCACTTGTATTTGTCGCTATTAATGTAAATTCGAGATTTATATATAACCAGGCGACAGCAAAAGAAAACTTTAGTGTTATATTTGTATATATTACATATTGTATAGTTATATACAATATATATTAGTTACATTTTCTACAATAAAGATATGTATATGTAAAAATGTATATTTTATTTGTGATACTTATTGTTATTAACCTCTTGTACAGAATATTTGTGCCAGAGTATTCCACAATTTGTATAAATGTGAAAAAGTTATTGAGTTAAATACTATTAAGCAATTGTGGCACAACTAAATAGTACAACAATTGGACAATTTTGTATAAAATTGTATGCAACAACATTACACATTCTGTTTTAATGAGTAACACAAATTGTTATGAAAACTTATAGACAACTATTCATTTGATTCTACAAAATTACTATTGACTTTCCACAAAATGTTATATTTGAGTTTATACGCATCCTTACAAAAAATTGAAAACATTATTTAAAAAATCTTGACAAACTAAATGACACAATCTTGTTTTATAATTCTACACAAATTGTCCCTGTCACTTTTTTAAGACCAATTTGTTTTACAATACCACATAATTGTTGATGAAATTTAAATACATTTTTCTCTTGTGTATAGTTTAATAAAACTGTGAAACTTTTTACTAATCTTTATTTATTTCATGATTATGGAGTTCCACAAAGTAAGGCTGGAAACAATAAACAATATTTTACAAAGTTTATTTTTTCTATATCAGGCCGAGAGTTTATGGCGCTTACCTCGTACAATTTTTTATTTATTATTTATAAAGTATATTTTCAATTTAAAAAAACAAATACGTTTCTCTTAAACCTGTAGTTTCAAAGTTTCTCTAATACATTTTGCAACATGAGTTTCGACGCCGATCTAAGAGATTTAATTTGATTAAACAATTTAAACTGATTAATTTAAAAATACAGTCCATTCCTTTGTAGAATCAATAAAGCTCATTTTATACAAGATATGAATCTTTCTATGAATGTATGAATCTTTCTTTCTATGAATGTATGCCGTACTGTTGGTAGAAAAGTGACGTGCCAAAAATTATTTGCTCGTTCGCTGTGACGTTTAAAGAAGTTTTAAAAGGTATTCAAATCTGCCAACAATCGCATTTTGTCGCTTTTCAATGGCTAAACAATAACTTGAAATGAGCAGCGGTTAGTTTTAAACTTGGCGCGTTTATCGAATGAGCAAGAGGACGCGTCATGTAACAATACGGCGGCGTCTTCGATCCGTTTCGTGTCCAACTTCAGGCGAGTGTTCGCAGTCGTCAACATGATGTGGCACATCGCAACGGCGGCCACAATAATTTTAAGTTTCTCGTAAATTCGTTGGCCGATCGTGTCGGCTCCTAATAATTATGTAATATAAATCTTAATTAGTTACTTTTTCGTTTACCGTATTCGTCGAATCCGTTACATAGTACAAAAACACGAAATCCGTTGCCGAAAATCGAAGTTTTTTAACGACCAACGTTACGTATTGTATATCGGATTTATTAAGGCTGTGTTACAACGTAAATAAAACGGTAAGGAACCAATTTATATTTATGAAACGAACAATACCCTATGGTGCGATTTAAGCCTTTACAATCCTTACAAAGGGGGGTTTCATTTTGCAACGTTCTATTTTACGAGAGTACGAGTTAACAATACGCAGGAGCGGACCCACTTGTCGAATCCAACAGCGCATTTAAATACCCTTCGGCGGGAAAATTTTGCTTCCATAAGTCCCTTAATAATAAAGACCCACCCAGAATAACAAAACGAAACTACGCCACATTTGGAAGGCCATCAACAACATAATCATTATTTTAGTTTTACGTAATTTGAGTCGAAAACAATTGACGGTCGAGTCACGACACTATTAAATTTGTGACTTATGTACTGGTACGATAAGAACGAATATTTATGTGCGATAATGAGGCGTGTTTTTAGAAATGATAATGTCCCAAATGATCACGCTCTTCAAGCACGATTTGTAAAATTAATATTAGTAGTAACAATAATATTTAATTATCTTCTAATGAGGAATGTTATATTTTCTAATAGGATCTTTTCTTCATTTTTGACACAAATTGAATATACTTAATAAAGTAAGTTAATAGGAGAAAGTATCGCGTTTTACTAAGAGACTTTCCGTTTTTTAAATACTCCAAAACTCTCTCTAGCTATAATTAGTTTTGTTTTATGAAATTCTAAGATTTTTCCAAAATAAAAGAAAATAAAACAGTTGACACTCGATCGTCTCAAATTATGAAGTTCATTTACCTCTCTCTTTCTGTCGAATGTAGTTATAAATCTATTTGTTGCTTTGGAATGTTAAACGTGGATATTTCAATGAAATGTTGAATATTGCATTGCAATTAGTGTTGACACAAATTAATGTTCGTTATTTATCTTCTATTACATTTATGATTATCATTATCATCACATGTCCGGATTTTTCCACGACAAACGGAAGGAACACAAATACTTGCTCATAATATCAGTACTTGTGCAGCCTGCCTTATCTGATAAATGGATGATGTTTATTACATACTATACCAAATGCACTGTTTAATTAGATAAGATAGCATATTAAGACAAATTAGGATGTATAACTGGAAACAGGAAGCAAGCAGCAAGTAGACTATTACAATAATAAAAACAAATATTTTCTTTCATTTATCTATAATGATCACTAAATATTTAACTTCTTCGACATAATTATCGTGATAAATCAGTTTTATTAAATTACGCAAAAAATCCATCACACACTTCAGCATGTCAGTTAGCATTAAAGCCAGTGAGAGTTAAATGCTTTTAAATTACACTATTGGGTACAGAGTGACCCATAAGTAAGGCCGCGACTTAATAAAATCTGATATCGTTTTTAATTTTGCCACAAAAATGCTATAGTCGCTCACTATCTGGAATTCTTTTCTCCACTCTATTTTTAAAACGAAGCCTTTTGATTTCTCTTTTCTTTTCAGAAATGGAATCAGCAGTACCCGATTTCGAAGAATTAACATTATGCGGCTACTGCAAACAGAAGTTTAACGATACGGACCAAAGCCCGAAGATGCTATCCTGCAAGCATTATTTCTGTCTGCAGTGCATGCGCACGACCCTCGTAAAGGGCCAAGGCGAGCTTTATTGCGTCCATTGCTGGAAACGAACAGAATTAGGAGATATGGGCCCCGAATCGCTCCCCACGTATGCCCCCGTATTGCATCTAACCAAGAATTTTGCCCAATTAAAGTTGGGCGCGAAACCGCCAGATAAACCGCCAAAGGTAATTTCGGAAAATTGTCATACGCACGCTATGCCGTTGGCTTTGTGGTGTCACACGTGCTGTTCATCGTTGTGCCGCGCTTGCGCGTCGACGAGTGATCATACAAACCACCAAATAAAATCGCAAAACGAAGCTAAAGACCAACTGGTCAGTGAAGTACAAATGGATCTTGTCGCGATGAATAAGATCCTATCGGAAATTCAACGTCTCACGATGCAACAGCGGGAATTTTTGGTAAAAATATTAGAAGCATGTGTTACGCTAAAAACCCATGTCGAAGCAGAATTAACCAACAGCAATGCGCATGTCGAATTAACAGAATCGCGAGATTTCTTAGCTAAAGCCAGAATGAATCTCTCTGTCGCGGATAATTTAGCAGATGTCCAGAATCTGTATTCTTCTTTAAATATCGAGAAACAAAGGCTGCAAGCACGTTATCAAGAAATGTATTTACAATGTCAACTCGATGATCTAATTCGTAATTCTACCGTGGTGCTAGATTTCCAACTGTTAAAGCAAGCAGTTGGAAATATCCATAGTGGTGAAGTTTCCTTTCCTGGAAATTCTCGAATCTTACCGTTAAATCAGCAAAACCCAATTCTTTTCCTTGCTAATTATTGTTTATCTCAACTCTATTCCCGACATGTTTTGGCTAAACAGCCATTGAATGGTAATATGGATTATCATAACCACAACACGATCGCTCCGTTACCACCGAATTATATGCCCTCACACGCTCCACCTCACCTAGTGCTGACTTCTCCAAAAAATATGTACGGCGACAACAATTTGATTGTTCAAAATATGATACATTCTCCTCAGATAATTAAAAATCCATCTAATCTTTGTCCTTTGTATTACTTCAACATAGAAGTGAACGGTCAGCCGATCGGTCGGATAGTAATTGAGGTCAGGGCGGATGTTGCGCCAAAAATGGCCAAGAATTTTGGAGTTCTAACTACAGGAGAAGTAGGCATGGGTTATAAGGGCTGTTCCATCTTTCAATGCTGGGAAGGTGAGAGCGTGATAACGGGCGATTTCGAATTGAATAACGGCCGCGGCGGACGTTCAATTTTCGAAGACTCGTTCTTTTTACCTGATGATACGAAATTATTGGCAGTTAGAGGTACAGTTGGGATGCGTAGGACCCAAAAACGACATGACAATTTAGGTATGGTCGGATCACAATTCAGGATAATATTGCAAGAGATGAGAGGCTTTACGGGCATTTTTGGGCATGTAGTTGAGGGTTTAGACCTAGTCGAGAAAATCAGTACGTATGGGGATAATGCAGGGAAACCCACAAAGAACATACTAATATCAAAATGCGGGAAGTTGTAAATTAGTTAAAGTAGCGCGGTTTAGTTTGTAGGAAAGTACAGATATATTATTAGAATTATTTAGATTTAGTTGTACTATTTGGCATGGCATTTAATTTGTTGTTGTTTCTGTCTTGTAGTTGAGTGCGATTTCCTCAATGATAATTACGGATTGATCTAGCTAGAACAATGATGATTTTATACATCATAGGTTGAAAATTAGGATCGAGAGTTGATGTGAATGAATTTCTTCGTGAAATTTGTTGAGTGTGTTAAAAGCTACCAACAAATTCAATGAAAGACAATATTGGAATTATAAATCTATATCTATTGTTGTGCTTTCAATAACGATTTCTATGTGTTCCAACTTTATGCTTCCATTAAAAATGAAAACTGTAAATTTATAGTACTTGTATTCGTAAATATTATTAATTGAAACCGGTTTACTCAATTAAATTTTTAATTAATTTCTATTTCTTAATAGAATATTTAAAACGCATACATTCCAAGGAAGATGTTGGAATGAATAGGAATCGTTAGTTCTTACGATATAAGAGAAAATGATTTTGGCATATGAGATTATATTTTGACAGGATCATATCGATACGCCTTATTCCTCAGCACAACAAATGCTTAGTTTTTAGGTATGCGGAAAGACGAGTAAATAAATATCACTTTATCGGTATCGGTTTTCGAATAGGAAATGGATTATGAATATTGTACAAATAATCAAAATTTAGATTAAAATTTTTAGACCAGTCTTTAAATCTATTCCTTTACTTGTGGAAAGAAAGAGAACTGAAGAAAACTAAAGGTTTTGCTTCAAAAAGATAATCGTACTACAACAACCACTATTATTAAACTAAATGAAGAAAAGAAGAAAATTAACAAAAAAAAATATATATATTATATATAGATGTTTCATGTAGCTTGCGCATTATCGTATAGTTTTAAACACGACCGTCTTAGCTTTCTATCAATTTCCGAAGAACTATATTTTCGTATCGTAAAGATAGCGTAACGCAGATGGATCAATATTTTTAAATGGCGAACGTTGACGTTGAATGTTATTAGCTTTATAAGAATTCGTAGCTTAAATAGCAATCGTTTATATTGTTATAACGTTTAGTGTGCTAGTGCGTGTTAATATTTCAAATTTTAATTAACCGAACACATTGGAAAAAAGCGTTATTAAAAAAAGTACAAGGTGTGCGAAGGAACGGATTGGTTTCTTATCATTCATTTCTAGAGTGTAATTATAATTCAATCTTAGTAAATAAGTCGTAAAAGGGCAGTAATGGGTGATTTAGTCATTTTAGTTTAAATAATAATATCGCAATGTAATACGTATAATAACAGTTTACAGAATAAAATTTTGAAACCGTACGAATTAATAACGATACATTGGCCTAATTTTAAAACGGGAGAATAAAGCTTCAAAACACGTACAAAATTGGTCGAATTATAGAAAACAAATATATAAAAATGCAAGTATTCCGTACCAACTTTTTTATATCAATTTTGCTATATATAATGTTTGTTGATTTCCATTTCTTTGTTCTCAGTATTTTGCTTGCTGGAATTATGTTTAATCAAGTTTTTATATTTTCAATACTTTTTTAAACATCTTTGATTTAACATTGATTAATTATACTTATTATTATTTTATTCAATTCTGAATTTAGGATGATTATTATTATTGTACATTGATTGCTTTGTGAATCAGAAATATTCTTTTATGATTCTTGCAATCTATTATAATAAGTCAATTATCAATTTATCAATTGTTTATGTATAATATATATTATGGTATATTAATTGTGTAATTTCTGATTCTCAATATTATTCTAAAAATTTCTACCAAAGTATGTTCATTTTCGTGAATAACTTTTGTTATGTACTTTTTTCTTATTTCCTTTTTTAATTAATTGATTTGTTTTTTATTATACAAATAAAATAAAGAAAAGGTATGTAACAAATTAAATTTTATCAGAATGAACATTATTAAGTGTTAAGTCGATTGTAACAGTAATAATTGTTATTACTTATTTTAAAGTTTATTAGCAGTTAGTTGCATATTTAACTAAAAATAATCGGGTATATATTTATGTGGTATAGACATAAAACATGCTCTCAAAAGCAGATTATATTGAATGTTACGAATAAAACCTTATTTTTAAAAATAAATATTTTGTTTCTTTTTCTTTTTATTTCCTATTTTTATCCTCTTTTTTTTTAATGGAAAACAGAAATTTCCTCTAGTACATCCAATATATTAATCTAGTAATTGGAATAATATTTTTTTTCTTTAAATTGGCATTGCACATTTTTAAATTTGAGTTAAAACATATTTCAATTTAATAAGTACGTACTTGGAAATAAAAGGTGGATCTAGATTTAAAAAATTGAATTAAAAGATTTAATTTAAAAAGTATTATTATTAAAAATTTATTTTATTAATTAAATAAATTTGTGCAACTATTTTGAATCTAATTAATTGCTAATAGCATTTGCAGAGTTTTAAATGACATTTTAGAATTGCTCGCTGTAGCTTTTTATTTAAAAACTTGTTGGTAATAATGTCTTTCATGAAAGGCTATAGAATTAAAGTTACAAGTCTGCAAAATGGACCAAGAGAGCAGTATATTTTAAATAAACCATTAAAAATTATTAATTTGAAACCTGAATGGATTTTCAATGAACAAAACAAAATTTAACAAGAATTAGTAATATTTATTCATAAACCAGACTATGACCTTTTTTATTTTCCGTTTAAAATATATTTAGTAACGTACTCGACTGATTTTAAAATTTTGCAATAGCCTTTTTTAAATAAAATATATTAATTATTTTAAATTATATTATTTTTTCAAATATTTCTGAGATTTCTTAAATTCAATTTACGTCTTTTTTAATTTTATTATAGTTTTATATAATTTTTCATTGCTTTATTTAAATAAAACATAATTTAATTTCAAGATAATCATAACTCACTAGTTTTAATTCAATTTCAAATATTTTCAATAGTGTTCACTCATTGTAGAATGAAGTTATTGTTGATTATAAATATAAAATAATAAGTTTTTTCCATTAATTTATATTTAGAAAATAATAAAGCCAAATGTAAAATCAACTTATTTATGAACTATGTCGGATTATTTTGTATAATAATTAAAATTTCAAAACTGCACCTTTTGGAATATTGACGGTATTGCTTAGCAGTAAGAATAGTATTTTTTTAGATTGAATTTAATAGTAAGTCTTTACGATATCAGTCTATAATTTCTGAAAAATTTTAAATATCGGATATAATAAAATTTAAATTTACATAACAAAAAGTAGCATGCACCATTTTACAGTAATTATTTTTCAATTTAAAAAATTGTTGTTTTTCAATATTTCAATGTTTTTCTATACCGTTACAGTTAAAATTAATTCTTAAAGAGATTGCAATAAATCTAATATTTGAATTAATTGTTTAATAGTTTTAAAAAGTTTATAATTGTGTTATTAATTCAGTAAAATAAAATTTACTTACCAATTTGATACATATAACATAATCTAACATAAGAATGTAATACTTTACGCAGGCAATTTTTTGAATTTTTGTTAAAATATAAATTGCTAAAGAAAACTGTATAAACATGTCTAACTATATTTTGAAATGAATGATTTATATGAAAAATAAATAAACATTCTAAGAAAATTTAATAATCAAACTAATGAATTTCTGATTTATTATAATCAGTTAAAAAGAAAAATGAATAATTTCCACGTACTTTCACACCTCTTTTAGAACTTCTAATTAATTATCACATTTAATTTAAAAAAAAGTCAATTTCTGCTTTATGTGTATTTTAGGAAGTGTTAAATTGATTAACTTTCTTTGATAATCTCCAGTTTCCATCAAGCTGGGTAGATGATAAAAATCATGATTTATAAATTTTCTTATTCTTTTTTTTATGCTTTTACTGAGTAATAATTTTTTTTAAATAACAAATTAATACAACTGATTTAAAAATATCTTAATGTATCATTTCTTTATTAAATTTGTTTTTGGTGTTATTAAAATTTAATAAAATCAAATTAGTATTTTACATATAAGGAATTGTATTGTATTATTGAATTGCTTTATTCTGTTTATGTAATCAGATCAATAAATTATATTTTGTTAGAATTTTAATTATAAACCTGTGAAGACAATAGTATAAAAAGGAATTAAAATAAAACAAATAGGTAACTATAATAAAATTTTGAATATATTTGTTAAACAAAGTTTAAAGGCTGGGAACATTTAAGTGTTTAATTCAATTTTGTTTATTTCATTTTTAAATTATAATTCTTTGAAAATATAATCCTCTCGGAATTTTATTTCTATGTGTATTCAAAACATAATTAGAAACAATTATGTATCTGTGTTAGGAAATCGTTTGTTGTGACTATACCTGATTGCAACATCACTCAAACAGATTTAAATTAGAAAATATGAGTAATTGACAAATTTATTAAAATGAATTATTATTTCTTTTAACATTTTTGTTTTATTTCAAATTATTTAATGGTATTTAAAAAAGAACAAAGAATTTAATATTTAAATCATGATTTATATCAAAATAATTAAAAATAAGATCATCTCAATCGATAATTACTCCTGAATGATGGATAAAAATAACGACACTTCAGATTTCTAGATTTGTATAAAGTATCGTGTAAAATCAGCCAGGATAAAGCTAAATGTACACTTTTGAAATTAGTATTAAAAAATAGTTAATAAAATCATTTGTAGTTAAAATAATGTACACTTACGGAAAAAATCTCTTTTGAGTTTAGAAACATATTCTAAAATCTCGTTTTTAATTAAACACTTTATTTATTATCATTCTGTAAGTATTTCAAAGATCATAGAATATTTTTACAATACTGGATAAGATGAGAGCATTCTAAAAATCTATTTTTTTATTGCCAATAATATAACTTTTCATTTCTAATCTTAAACGTAACACATATAATTTAGTAAAATTTAAAACATTTACAAAATATAAACAAGACGATAATAATGCAAACAATATATTTATTTTATTTATAAATTGAACCATCCTTTATTTGGTGCCTTAAGACTACAATGAAAATTCCACCAAAATTTCAAAATTATTTTCGTATGGACGAAAGAGTGAGAATACTGAAAAGATGCCAAGGTGTTATAAATATGAAGTGATAGTAAATTGTAAAATAAAAGAAATTAAATGGTAAAGAAATTTCCTCAGCACTCCAAAAACATAAAATATTAATATGGGAAATGTGTTAAATAACTAGAAAAAGGTTGAAGATTTCAGAGAGTTTATAATCAATGTTGGGTCAGATAAATGTAAATCTTCATTTAATTTAAAAAAAAAAGTACAAATAAATTATGGAAATGAGATTTTTGTTTTTCCGGAAATTGTAGCAACTTCCTATAGTAAACCTGAGTACAATATAGCAACGTTGCAAGATGTAGCCTAAATGTTAGCCTTTCAATGTATTGCGGACCTTTCAAGTACCTGTTTCTATATCTTGATGTATGTTATAATCACTTCTTGCATGTACATATACTCTTTTAAGAAATTATTTTACTCTTTAATATTTCGAAGTTATATAGTATTTTCAGTATGATAATTAAAAATGATCAGTTTCATACAACGAAATAAAGAATTTTTCATAATAATGTATCGCATATTATAAATTCAAACTGATAAATAAAAAATAATCAGAATATGAACGAATTATACTGGAGATACCTTTGATACAAGGAAATAACAAAATATAGGTATGTTTCAATTTTTCTCCCTTTTAAGTGTTTCATGTAATGTTTACAAAACGAATGTTTAAAATGTTAAATTCTCTACACTAGCGAAAAAGAATAAAAAAAAATATATATATATATTTGATGTCAAGCATCATGTGCAATCGTTTAGATTAGTATTATCGATGTAAATTTATATATAGCTTAGTACAATCCTAAACTGCGTCGTAAAATAAAAATATAATAAAATGTAAACAATCATGATTTTTCATAAGACTGGTGAATAGTGGTTGTGATTTTTTTTAATTTGTTATATTTAACCTATTTCTTTCTTTAGATAATTGTAAACGAAAGTCAGTAAACCTGTTTTGTGTTTGATCATGATTGTAATAACGTTATAGCCTCCTTCAAGCGATTTCAGTGTAGCAGCCAGTGTCTGTGCCTTGGACCCAACTAATATTTGTGATAACTGAGTACCTACCACCTCACGAGATAGATTTCAAATAAATAAAACTTTCCGCATCTTAATTTGAGTTTTTATTCTTAATCCACTTACCTTATAATAGACATCAGGAACGTATTGTTTATCTGAAGATTCACGAACGTAGCCCAATTCAGGAGCATCTTTTGTTGGAATAAAGCAGTTGTCTCTAACAAGGGCCATACATTGATTTGATACTTGATATCCTTCCATATGTACTTGATTGCTTTTATCACCTATAAAAAAAAGATACATATTAATTTATTATTCATTTTAATTAGAAACAGTTAATAATAGAAATGTTCTAATTAATAGCAAAGTTTCTTTTTCTGTAAATTTTTACTAAGTACATCTGAAGAGTAAGAAAATTTTAACAAGAGGATAATCATGGGATATATCAAGTGATTGTAGTTTTCTACGTATGTCTCAAACAATTTGTGATCATCAGGATAGCATAGCATATAAGATGGAATAAAATGCAACAAACAGAACAAGATTAACATACATATGGGTCACTGTTATCCCTTCCATCAGTGGCGTATTTAAATTTTTTTTTCAGGGGAGGCTACTCTATAAAAATTCCGAATCACAATACTTAGATTTTCACATAACATAGATTTTGATACTATTTAGAAAATTTCGAGGGGGCTTCAACCCGATAGCCCCGCTAAATACGCCACTGGCTCCCATGATGATCCCCTTGCTGTCTATATCTACGTGCACTAATACTGCTTTTTTAAAATGTTATGCTTCAAAAAAGTTATGTGAAACTTTACAGTGAAATATTTGCAATTGCCTAATGAAAAATATTACTCGTATTTATTTACTTATTTGTTGGTGATTATCAGACCAGAGCATTTCCTTGCCGATTGTGTAGTTAAGCCCACAATTGGGTATAATCGTACATATAAAATTAGGCAGACCAATGAATTCATTACTTGTCATCATTTTATATGCACGACCACATGGGATTGCACACTCAACTACACAATCGGCAAAGTGAAGTTATTTATCATACCATTAGTTTCAAAGTATGGGTGGCGATTCCCAAAGGGTTGCCTTAAAGTCCTTGGGTAGTCACGAGAGGGTTTTCAACAAAAACACACTGATAACAGATTATTTATTTTGAGTATAGAAACAAATAAAACAACAGATGGTGGATCGCGAACAAAAATCTACCTGAAAGGGGGTTGTGCCTTCAAAAAGTCTCGGAATCTATGAATTATACAATATGCCTTGACAATAAGCTTACAGTTTGTGCTTCAGTGCTAATAGATCAGAGCTTGGTAGATAAGGGGTATGATAGTCTCTTCTACTTCACCTTCCCTACTCTATTTGTATTTTCCAGTTTTTAAATTTTAACTGACCTCAAGAGAGACTAACAAGTAAAATGCCAACTAGATCGCACAGTGCTGTGCGGGAATGCATTTTAGAAACCATCAAAAATTATATGCCTAAGAAAAGAACTAGTTATCCTTAATTTTAGGATTCAAAGATTAAAAGATAAGATGATAGGAGCGTGCCCCTTAAAAGAAAGATACAGCCAAGTAGTATTTTGACAGAAGAAAAAAGAATTGTAAACTGGATTGTACCGTATTGTATTGGATACACCTGCAGTTTTCCGTGTGGGTCATTCCATATGAAATCATCAAATTTAAAAAAAAATTGGTTGCTGCACCATTTTTGATTTTGATGAAAATGGGCTAGCTTGTTACACTAGCCTTTAGATGAAAGAAAATATATTTTTTAAATTTTTACTGGCAACTGTGTGATAATGGCGGCCATTTTTCATCAGCGGTGTCAACAAATTTTACCAATTTCAGAGGTTTATGCATTTGATCGCAGCTTGTTGTGCAGTTGACCAAGTTGGAATATTTTTATGTCATTTTAAAGCTTAAGATATGCGCATTTTATTTATATATTTACAATTTGATAGTAACTTATTTTTCCAAGATGACATCTGTGAGCATTTGCCGTTGAAATTGCTATTTTTTCCTGATTTGTACCCCATGCTGCACTCCCCAGGCTAAATTTACAGATCTGGTTTTTTGTATACATTATCTCTACATATAGTATAATAAGTACATACAAAATTATCTTCTTTAAAGCCCTGTTTATTTAAAAAAATAGCTTCAAAGTTGACAAAAAATGAAAATTATTAAAATTTGGAACCCAAATAAGTTATGTGGGGGATCAAATAAAATGTTGAAATTTTCGTAATAGGTAGTCTTTGTAGGTATCTGTATTGGGAACTTGGGCTCATTCTGTTATTTTTACCCCCTTCTTTAATACAGACCTTTAAAAATGAAAAAAAAACTCATTTTTGATGTTTTGTCTTGAGGTGTGTTGGTTAAACCAAGGTATCTCTATATAATATTTTTATGACTCTAATTGGTTCCAAATTTGTAAATACTATGTGGGACTGAATAAATAATAACCAGTTTTAAAGTTAGTTTACAAAGAGTTTGTGTTTGCTCGATAAATCGAAACGTAAAATTAATGGTAGCGCCTTGCAAAACCCCAACCATGTCATGATCGTTTGTGATACTTCAAATGCAAGTTGTATGCTTTCACATTGTCGGGAGTGTCCTTGAATTAAAACCGTGTACTGAAAAATTTGTGATACTAATGAAATCAGTATCCACACACACTTGTCATACTTTAGATGATTTTAAAGAAAAGTTGATAAAATTAAAAACCCATTTTATTACAAAATGTCAGTCTCAGTTTTTGAAAACAAAAAAAGAAGACATTACTGTTTCTGAGTGTATATTTTTAGGGAATTTTTCTGAAAATTATGCATTTGTGGTGCAAGATGAAGTGCAGTTTTTTCATTGGGTTAATGAGCAAGCCCCACTGCATATCCCCATTCGTAGTATATTTTAAAGAAAACAATTCTGTAAAATCAGAAACATTGTGTATTATTAGTGATAGTTTGGTACACAATACTGTGGCAGTTCATGCTTTCCAGAAAATCTTAATTTGTCATTTAAAATTAAAAGGTTGGTCATAGGTCATAAAGGCAAGTTTACAAAGAACAGTAATTAACTACATACTGTCACCATAAGCTATGTTTGATTTCTGTTCAAGTAAGATTCCTGGTATAAATTTTCTTTGTATATCCTCTAAAGACATTAAGCGTGAAAACAAGTTACTTGAAAAGCGATTTGAGAAAGCAGCGATTATTCCTAATACCAGACTGTTTCACAGTTTCATTCTATTAGACAAACAACATCTAGGCAATATTCTGCTTCAAAAAACTACCGAATTGTAGCAGCCATTAAACATTTTGATAATTTTAACTGCACTAGAAGCAATAACTTACACAATAAGTGAGACATTGCCAGTGCTTTTTATTCTGCCGTGCTTAGCTAGAAAGCAGTATCTCCACAGTAGCAATTTAAGAAATGTACCATGTTTTTTATTAGCATTCATGAGTATACCACGCAGTATATTTCTACACAGCAGTTCTGGCAGATACTGCTTTCTTGCTAAGCACGGCAGTATTGACAGTGTTTGACATACTTAATTTGGATGCAGAATTTTAGTGCCGAGTTCCAGTTTTTGTTACTTCTATTTCCAAAAGTATATTTAATAACTGCATTTAAAAGATTATTATTTAATTTAACCAGCATAGCTTATATTGTATACATTTTTGAACCAAAGCTTTTGTTAGTTAGCAAAGTTAGTTATGATATCTTGAATCACATTCATATTTTTTAGAATGCAGTAAGTTTCCACATTAAATGTATATTCTTCATAATTGAAGTTGGTTACTGTTATTCAGTACCACATATTTAGTATTTACAAATATAGAAACGATTAAAGTCCTAAAAATAGTATATAGAGATACCTTGGTTTAACCAACACACCTCAAGACATCAAAAATGAGTTTTTTGCATTTTGAAAGGTCTGTATTAAAGAAAGGGGTAAAAATAACAGAATGAACCCAAGTTCCCAATACAGATACCCACAAAGACTTCCTACTACAAAAATTCCAACATTTTATTTGGTCTCCCACATAACTTTTTTGGGCTCCAAATTTTAATAATTTTCATTTTTTGTCAACTTTGAAGCTATTTTTTTAAATAAACAGGGCTTTAAAGAAGATAATTTTGTATGTACTTATTATGCTTATATGTAGAAATAATGTACACAAAAAACCAGATCTGTAAATTTAGCCTGGGGAGTGCAGCATGGGATACAAATGGGAACAAAAGCAAATTCAGTGGCAAATGCGCACAGATGCCATCTTGGAAAACTAAGTTACTATGAAATTGTAAATATATAAATAAAATGCGCATATCTTAAGCGTTAAAATGACATAAAAATATTCCAAATTGGTCAACTGCACAACAAGCTGTGATGAAATGCATAAAGATAAACCTCTGAAATTGGTAAAATTTGTTGACACTTCTGATGCAAAATGGCCGCCATTATCAAACAGTTGCCAGTAAAAATTAAAAAAATATACTTTCTTTCATCTAAATCTAAAGGATAGGGTAACAAGCTCGCCCATTTTCATCAAAATCTCAAACTTTGATATTAGCCTGTGTTGTATTCACATTTCCTATTTTGTAGTCGCCCTAATAATCATAGACATATTACAAAAAAAAGAAACCAATACAAGCTTAACTAATCTCAATTTCACGCTTCGAGCACTACCCCGCACCGATAGCCTACTACAGATGTCCTTTGTGGTGCTGGGTAACATTCATTCGTTGCTTTTAAAACATTCATTAGTAAAGTGGGATGCGTGAATGCAGCAGTCGAACCGATCTTATTAATTTTTAGTTTGAATAACATTATTTAAGTGTTTATTTAAAATTGAAGTTTTAAGTGTTGGATATAAAATATTGTAAGTATCGCACGCTCATTTATTTTATAATATAATGGCATGTTTTCCTTTAACTACTTTCACAGGAGTATTCATCTTTTAAGAGAAATACTAATTGTTGATGTCCGTGAGGGTAGCGCCTCTCTTACATTTAGTTGATCGCTAAATGCTGGGACCCAGGAGGAGCCCCGTTGTTTTTGTGGCAGCATAACTAGTAGACTGAGTGTACTACTGGTTCTCGTTAAACTGCGTGTTTTAGCGACTGCCTATTTTGTTGTTTGTGTATGCCAAGGTGCACTTTGGTTATACGGGCTACCACCTTGGCTCCCTTGGACAAGCTAACTTTTGATGAATATTTGATTATTATAGACTCTCATTTTCTTTGTTTAGAATATGTTGCCAAAGGGGCAATTGATGGATACTCTCGATCACAATTTACATGACGCGTCGTAGAACTATTACCTATTAACCAATTTCGTGCGTACTTACTGAGATTGCAATCTCACGCAATTTCTCCTTTGTTCCCGAGACAGGCCAATCCGCACGGCTATCCTGACCTCCGATTTTAAAGCCGTTCAATTATAAATCATTTTATTTTATTTTTTTTATTTTTATGTAAGTTTATAATATTATCGTTTATGTTACTTTTCCATTTGTTTTCATTATCATTTTTTCCAATATATATTAGTATGTTTACATTTATTCAATGAACTGTTTTTATTTTGTTTTTGAATCCCCTTGTAAATAATTAACAAGCGATCTCGTAACACCTGAGAACAGAGTTATGCTCAGTTGAAAACTGTAAATAAATCTTGTAAATAAACATAAAACTAGTTTCAATACATTACCATCTACATTAGTATCGTTGAGTAAATTTATTTTATTCTAGTGCTAACATTGTTTTTAATGATAATTATTATTATTTATATGTACTTTTTCCTTGTATTTTCTAATCTGATCGATTTTTCTATGAATCCATGTATATTATATGATAGTTTACATATATTAATTCACGAAATCTAAAAGGCCCAACTCATTATCAACCCGGCTTTTAGCCCCACTGTCAGCAGGGTTGATGAGTGCGTTTACATTTGCTGGAATTACAGTAAATGAAAAATCATTACATTGTGTTGATTATCTAACGAAATAAATATTATTACTTATTAGCATCATAAAGTCTACAGAAATATATTTGTTTGATTAGAAGTATTTTAATCCTAGGTAGTACTCCTGGAATTAAGAAGAATTAAAATACCATAAAGATTTGCGTTTTAAATAAAACTGTTTAAAACCTTTTATTATTAGAATCTTTATTGCTTGTTTTGGAGCTTTTCTAGAAAAATTCCCAAACAACTATAAAAATGAAGGGATTGCAATAACTCAATATCTTAACGATGAGAAAGCAGAAAAGGTGCATACATCTGGAATAATAATTAAATTTATTTTTATGATTTTTAGCAGGCCCATCTTTTACTTTATGTAACAAATTACGCACAAGTAAACCGTGTATCATTACGGTTCGTCCATGAGGCTTTCAGTTTAATATATCAAGCTGTTGGCTGCAGTTGGAAGAGGTGATCTTTAAATCGCTGACAGTGGGGCTAATAGCCGGACTGATAGTGGGAGGATAATGAGTTGTGCCTTTAAGATCTCGTGAATTAGTTTAAGTAAACTATCATATAATTTACATGGATTCATAGAAAAATCGGTCAGGGAAGAAAATACATGGAAAAAGTACATATAAATATGTATTCTATTAATTGCTTTAGTTCTAACTGCTTTATAAGTATGCGTAATAGTTATAAAGAACTTCTATGAATGGCATATGATTATTTAATAATATTAATTATTACTCAAAACAATGTTAGCATTAGAATAAAATAAATTTACTCAACGATACTAATGGAGATGGTATGTATTGAAAATACATGGTTTAATAATGACCCAGTTTTAATAAAAAAAATCCATCCGTGCCCATCGGAGATATTGAGGGACAAAATTAACCAAAAATAGGAAAAACGAGAATTTCAAAAGCCCATAAATACCAAAATAGTAAAGTTTTAGATTTGAAATATTGTATACATAAACTTCCCCTAATTGTGTACCATTAACAAAAAATCAGCCCTAAGACTTCACCTTTATCTGGAAATATGGCCAAATAAAAAGTGGAAATTTTGCAAAAACGTTATTAAACTTCGGGGTTAAATTACACCCATAAATAAGCATTCTACAAAAATTATGTCTCAACTAAGTAATGTAGTCCGACATGTAAGCAGTACAATGGTTTTTACCACAGGTGTTTAGGTCAAACCGTTCTTGAGATATCAAGATTTACGTTTACATCAGAAAACGCAAAAACGTCGTGCATCACGAAACAAATATGGCTGCCATATTTTAAACAAAAGGAATAAAAATAAAATAACAATGGTTTTGAACTGCCAATACTTAGGGGTGACATCACACAAAAAATTATCATTTTCTGAAATGGTCGAGCGACCAGTGCTGGACCACTTCATATGGATTGACCCTATAGTAGAAGCATTTGTTTTTTATATTTATATTTTATGTTTCGTTCAGTTTTATGCCAATTATAATTTCTAAAACAAAAAGTTTTACTATTAATTTAACTAAGTAGAAATTCTTAAGTGTATAAAATAATCAAGTGGTTAAACTAAAAAAACCGGTTTAAACCAAAAAATCGGGTTTTTTAAAAAAGCTGTTTTTTGCCAACCCTGCCATGTACATTGCAAGCTAGTGTAGTATTCCTTTACTACATTAATAAAAAACAGTTTCTATATTTGAATCGGTCAATGCAGAAACTGAATATGTCCACTTTTTCTGTAAATTGAGTTGTACATGAATTCACCATAATTCAAAGGTGCCCGATCGAATGGTGCAAAACTTGAACATGTCCTGCTTTTCTATAATGTAGAAAAGCGATGGTATAGTACAGAAACTGAATAAGCCCAGGACATGTTCAATCTCTGTAGCGTATGTCTTATATGTCTAGGATACGCTGAAGCAAAAACAGCTGAGCTGATATCAAATGAAGCTATCGTCGCGTCGTTTTGACATATGCAAGTGATATTTTGTTGAGTGAAGTTCTCTATGCAAAAATGTCTAAATCAACTATACCCGGGCCGCTGAACAGATATAGTTAAAAAAAAATCAAGGCAGCACAGATTGTTCTGATTGGTTTTATGTGATAGTTAAATTTACAATAGAACATTTTTAGAAATGAATTGTTAATTCATTATAAATAATGGCACTTCGAGAAATGCTAGTATAAATAATAACCATACATTTTAAAAAATTTCAGTTTTATTAATTTGATAAAATTGCCATTAAAAGTTCGTGTGTGCGATGTTTGTAAATGCATTTATTTTGTCTGTGAATTATTAATAAAACAATGAATTTACATACAAACATGCTTTAAGTATATACATCTTTGGCTCAAAATGTTTTATACAAAATAGAAATGCAGATTATAGAGCAATATAAATATAGAGCAGAAACTGCAACTACTAAACGAATACAGGATACAAATGAAAACTATAAAATATGTACACACGATGAATTACATAATAAATATTAATCAGAATCCGAGCTCGTTGATGAATCAGATTCATTTTCCAAATTGATAATCAATGGTTCGATCACAATATCCGCTGCTAAATCAGCTTTCTTCCAATTTTCGGAAGAAACATTAGCAACTGCAGTAAGTAGTAGGTTTCGTACATCTTGGATTTTAAAGTTGGTATTATTTCTTGCTACTTCTCCTTTTATTTGGGCCCATATTAATTCTATAGGATTAAGTTCGCAGTGATATGGTGGCAATCGTAGCATTTTATAACCAACTGCTGGAGCTAATTCGTCAATAGCATATTTCTTTTTCGCTGGTGCGTGTTGTTGCACCAGCGTTAATAATTCAGCTCTAACCATATCGGCTTCATATGTAACAGAGTTCTTACTTAACCAAGCTTGAATCTCTGCCTTTTTTGCTGAAGAAGAAGGAACTTTTTCTACTTTTCTGCTGTGATATGAGGCATTATCCATAATTATCACTGCTCCTTCCTCCAAAGCCGGCAATATTGCTTGGAACCACTTTTCAAAGACTTCGGCGTTCATTTCTTCATGATAGTCGCCAGTCTTCTTGGATTCAAACAAAAGTAGGCCATTTTCTACAAATCCTTCCTCTGACCCAATGTGCGACACAATAAGACGTTTTCCTTTGCCAGTTGGATTCTTCAGTCCTGTAGATAACCCTTGTAGGAAAGCTTGCCTTGCTGTAGTTATGGTTGTGTCTTGCCAAATTCTTTGCACTGTATGACCTGCATTTACCCACGTTTCATCTAAGTAATAAATTTGTTTCCCTTCTGCCCTCAATTTCCGCACTTTCCGGAGATAAATGTCGTTGCCAAGCCACAATTTCAGTTTTTTCCTTTAACATTCCATTTCTTTTTCTTTTGCTATACCTTCAACAATAATAAATTTAGATAATGACATAACATTACTTATTGTATATTTACCGAAATCCAATTTCCTTCAGCAATGCCCTCAAAGTAGTTTTTTTGAAATTTGGCAGTTCTTCGTTATCATTAATAGCAAGCATTATTTTTGCTATTGTTGGTGGTTCGTTTTATAGATAAAATTGGTGAATTATTCGTCGACTCCACTTTTTATGCCCTCATCAATGTTGTCCAAAATGGGTTTATTTCGATGATATGACTTTGGCGGCTTGAATTTATGGTCAGCCTTATATTCTCGAAGAACGTTATAAACACTTGCAACACCCACGCCTTACATAAAATGAATATTTACAACATTGATATTGAAGAAATAACACAATACGTAATAAGCAAAATAAAATTACAATTGCCTACCTGCCGCTTTCGCAGTAAATTCGACGTTTTCAATTTTCGAATTAGTTGGATGTTTTTCTTGACAAGCTTTAAAAATGTTTAGGATGGATGCTTTATCAGACACCGAAAAATGCATTCGCGGCCGTTTTTTTGGAGGAGAAAGGGCCATATCTCTTGGATTTTAAAACAACAACAGTAAAGAACGAAATAATAACAAAACACAAAAAAATGAAAACGGGAACACTCAAAACAGAAAAAAAACCGGAAAACTAAACAAACAAACAAATACAGAATATCGAAAATTTTAGTTATACAAGCGTCACGCACAACTAACAAGTGATTGCTGGATATTTGACAGTAAACGAATTGATATCTTTTTGGTACAATTAAACATGCCTTTCAATTTGAGCGGTATATTTGAATGCTACCAATACAAAGGTTTTGTTACAAAGAGGGGGTAATTGTAGGCGTTTTTTATTACTATATCTGTTCAGCGGCCCAAGTATAGTAACAGTGTTTACGAAGAAGAAAGTGAAATTGAACAACCTGAGAAACGACAAGAAACAAAAGTATTTCCCACTGACTCCACACCCACTCCCAAACTGAAAGATTTCCAGAGCGTTATGAAGTATATTGAGAAAGAATTTGACGAATTTTACCAGAATATCCTAAAATGGCCTATGAAAGAGAAGAGAAAGAGTGCAGTGAAAGCAGACAATGTTTAAAAATATTTTGATTTCTATTACTTTAGGATTTTCAGATTTCTTTTGTTAATATTAAATTCAGTTGATCTTTTGCCACAAAACAGTTTCTTGCGTATTCTTTGCATGTTATTTGCAATCAATGCAGAAACTGAATATGTCCACGTCTTATATGCATTTCTTTCTCTTAGAATACAAAACTTTAAGTACATTGAACCATGTGATCTTACCTAGAAGATACCCTTCTTTCATATCCCAAAAAATCACGAAGGTCCATAAAAGCAACATTGATTAATTCAGTTTTTCTCAAAATAAGGTGGTTGGGACATATTCAGTTGCTGCATTGACCAATTCATTTATGAGAGCTTTATTTCAATGTGCTGATTATGAAAATTATTAAAATTCTTCGTTTTTATTTTGTTCTCGTTGCTTTGGATACTAACTGCCATCCAAGGCATGCTAATCACCACATTTTACGCCCCCCTTTCCCCCGTTTATTTAGATCATTAGAAGGTGATTTTCTAAAAATAGAAGCTGTTCAGGGTTTAGATGTCTGCACTTGGGTTTGATTGGGCATAATAACAGCATGGCAGCGTCAGATAGAAATTAAGGCAGCTTTCTCACTAGTGCGACTGATTTCATGAAACTGGTTATAAACGAGTAATGCAACTGGCTTCATGAAACTGACTCAGTACTTTTATATCATCCGTTCATATCAGTGCAACGCGACTTAAAATCGCATTATAACAAGAAACTCGAATCGCATGCAACTGGCCTTTCCGGTCGTATTGTTTCACGTCGCATGGTTTCGTACCTACCAAGAGGGTTTTTATTGTTATTCGTTCTGCGTTTATAATTTTACAAATCGCTTCAAATGAAGAAAATTTAAATCTTGTCAGAGAAGTTGAGAAGATTCCAATATTGTATAATAAATAATAACAATTTATTTTACTTTTACAAAATTTACAATATAATGGAAAAACCCATCAAGTTATAGACTGTTCATGGGTTTATATTAGAAAGATAAATTTTTTTTTATTATACTATTGCATGCCCATGCCTGTATTACTAACTACACCTATAAGAAGTGCATATTAAATTTAAGTAAATACGTGTATCAATTTGAAGTATTGATATACAATTAAATTAAATGGAATATGTTGCAGTAAAAATCACTGATTCAATATATAATTTCTTTATTTCTCTTACGCTAATTTCAAACAAAAATCTTTTTACGTTATTCCTAATATTATGTATTGTATGACAATCTTTAATCTTAATAAATGTTATTATTATTATTATTATCTCTTGCGGTAGGTAATTATAAAATCTAGGAGCGAAATAACTATGAGTTCTTGAATAATAAATAATACATTAGTTGGATATTTGACGTGAAATAGTGTAGATGCAACTTGGGAAAGTGTAGCAAAAGCAATGAAACATGCAGGTAAATAATTATTCTGTCTATCCTTTTTCTATACCACTATAAAATGACAACATGTTCCTCCTTATTATCAGAACACATCATAACGACTGACAAAACGGTTGCTTTAATGTGAAAACGACAATACAATCAGTTGCTTAAGAATAGTTGCATGAAACTAGTTTCATGAAACCAGTCGCGCTAGTGAGAAAGCTGCCTAATGATAATAAGATATTGTAACGAATAGAAAACCCTATACACCGTCATCGAACATTCTAGATTCTGGCGGCATGATGACGTCAGTAAAGCTAGAAAGCACTTAACGGCAGAACTGAATGCAAAATATACCATAATTATTGGCTTTTTATCGGCTATTAAAATGCTCAAAATTAATTTTTTTTGCTTCAATAACTTTTTTTAATACAAGGTTCTGCTAGCTTTATCGTAAAGTTAGCAGAACCACATAGAAATGTAAAAAAATTGCAATACTCTGGACCAGGATAATAGCTAATAGCAATAATTATCGGCTATTTAAATGCCCAAAATTTATTTTTTTTGCTGCAGTAACTTTTTTTTAATATAAGGTTCTGCTAGCTTTACCGTAAAGTTAGTAGAACCACATAGAAATATAAAGCACATTGCAATACTCTGGACCAGGATAATAGCAATAATTATCGGCTATTTAAATGCCCAAAATTAAATTTTTTTGTTGCAGTAGCTTTTTTTTAATATAAGGTTCTGCTAGCTTTATCGTAAAGTTAGCAGAACCACCTAGAAATGTACAAAAATTGCAATACTCTGGACCAGGATAATAGCAATAATTATCGGCTATTTAAATGCCCAAAATTTAATTTTTTTGCTGCAGTAACTTTTTTTTAATATAAGGTTCTGCTAGTTTTACCGTAAAGTTAGCAGAACCACATAGAAATGTAAAGAAATTACAATACTCTGGACCAGGATAATAGCAATAATTATCGGCTATTTAAATGTCCAAAATTTAATTTTTCTGTTGCAGTAACTTTTTTTTAATATAAGGTTCTGCTAGCTTTACCGTAAAGTTAGTAGAACCACATAGAAATATAAAGCACATTGCAATACTCTGGACCAGGATAATAGCAATAATTATCGGCTATTTAAATGCCCAAAATTTAATTTTTTTGCTGCAGTAACTTTTTTTTAATATAAGGTTCTGCTAGCTTTACTGTAAAGTTAGCAGAACCACCTAGAAATGTAAAAAAATTACAATACTCTGGACCAGGATAATAGCAATAATTATCGGCTATTTAAATGCCCAAAATTTATTTTTTTTGCTTCAATAACTTTTTTTAATACAAGGTTCTGCTAGCTTTATCGTAAAGTTAGCAGAACCACATAGAAATGTAAAAAAATTGCAATACTCTGGACCAGGATAATAGCTAATAGCAATAATTATCGGCTATTTAAATGCCCAAAATTTATTTTTTTTGCTGCAGTAACTTTTTTTTCATATAAGGTTCTGCTAGCTTTACCGTAAAGTTAGCAGAACCACCTAGAAATGTAAAAAAATTGCAATACTGTGGACCAGGATAATAGCAATAATAATCGGCTATTTAAATGCCCAAAATTTAATTTTTTTGCTGCAGTAACTGTTTTTTAATATAAGGTTCTGCTAGCTTTACTGTAAAGTTAGTAGAACCACATAGAAATATAAAGCACATTGCAATACTCTGGACCAGGATAATAGCAATAATTATCGGCTATTTAAATGCCCAAAATTTAATTTTTTTGTTGCAGTAACTTTTTTTTAATATAAGGTTCTGCTAGCTTTACCGTAAAGTTAGTAGAACCACATAGAAATATTAATCACATTGCAATACTCTGGACCAGGATAATAGCAATAATTATCAGCTATTTAAATGCCCAAAATTTAATTTTTTTGCTGCAGTAACTTTTTTTTAATATAAGGTTCTGCTAGCTTTATCGTAAAGTTAGCAGAACCACCTAGAAATGTACAATAATTGCAATACTCTGGACCAAGATAATAGCAATAATTATCGGCTATTTAAATGCCCAAAATTTAATTTTTTTGCTGCAGTAACTTTTTTTTAATATAAGGTTCTGCTAGCTTTACCGTAAAGTTAGCAGAACCACCTAGAAATGTAAAAAAATTACAATACTCTGGACCAGGATAATAGCAATAATTATCGGCTATTTAAATGCCCAAAATTTAATTTTTTTGTTGCAGTAACTTTTTTGTAATATAAGGTTCTGCTAGCTTTACCGTAAAGTTAGTTGAACCACATAGAAATATAAAGAACATTGCAATACTCTGGACCAGGATAATAGCCATAATTATCGGCTATTTAAATGCCCAAAATTTAATTTTTTTGTTGCAGTAACTTTTTTTTAATATAAGGTTCTGCTAGCTTTACCGTAATATTAGAAGACCCGCATGGAAGTGTGAGACAAAAGCAATACTCACGACCAGCATAATATCAATAATTATCAGCTTTTTAAATGCCTATAAATAAATTTCTCAGTTGACATTTTTGTTTAAATAAGGTTATGTTGGTTTTACCGCAAATTCAACAGAACCTCACAGAAAAATAAATAAATGCAATAGTCTAAGACACGGCAATATATTTAATATTCTGTTAATTATCTACTTCATATTTTATTATTCATATAAAATTAATTGTTAAATACACACGGCGTCAATTTTGAGACCCCCTTTATACATGTTAACAGCATGCTTACTAGATAGTAAGAATAAAGTTAGTTTAGCACCAATTCTTTTCTTTAAGAATCTTACTAGTATTTAACCATTCGATTTTATTAAAAAAAATTAATAACTTAAGGTGGCCGATTTGCATGCTATTTCTCCATAAGAACAAACAACGGTTAAAATCATAAAGTATTGCAGACAAAGTGTTCAGAATTTAACAGTATAATACTTGATCCTTTCCGAACATTTATAATTTAACAACAAAAAACAAACATAAATTATGTTAAAATACGATTAACTAAGCATTGTAAATTTCGTTGTAATTATTGTATTTTTCGTAGAAATGAAATCGATTACACTGCTCATATTGTAATATGACAAGCACTGTAGATCATATTAATGATTTATATTCATCCGATATAAATATGGGGTTTTATTAATTTAATTAACTGTTGTTTGTATTTTATCCATATAAAGCAATGTAAATCGATAATTTGAAATGAATTAGACAGATGGCGCATCGATTCAATAAATGAAGATTTTAATTCATTTACACAATAATACTTTCTAATAGCGACTTATATCCTTCTCAATAATGAGTAAAAGCACCAGTAATGTTGGCCACATTGGAAGTTACCAGATTTGATTTTCCGTTTATAATAAATCTTAGGTTTAATAATAACAATGAACAAAAATATTGAAAATCTAATATTAATTTGATAATAGGCATTCATCTTATGTAAACACGATCACATTAATATAATATACACCTACGAAATTATAATTTTGATACAACTTTTTATTAAATTTACGCAACAAAATGCATGTAGTAATTTTTTCTTTATTAAAGTTTGTGTCAGGTTTGCTCCACATCACACATTTTACAATAAACACAACATACACAGAAAAATAAACTCATAACAGTAGCATTGACACAAGCTTACTATGTTTAATTGAATTTTAGATATACTATGTAAATGTTAAAAATTCAATATTTTGATTTTTTAATAATTACTTATAACTGAATATTTAAATGTTACATGACTAGTTTTTTCAAATAAAAAATAATAAATAACTGCTTTAACAAATTACTGCATGAAATTAAAGTAAATAAAAAATTTCCTCCATAGCCACCGAAGGAGGAAATGTTCCCAGGCCGCGTTCCCTCTTTCAATTGCAATGCTTATTTTCTGAATTAGGTAGGCTTCGGGCGCGGTTCTCTTGAAATTGTAGCCAGCCGTCTTCCGACAGAATCCACAAAATCTAAAGCTTCTATGCTCAAAGGGCACATAGTTTCCACTGCAAATGGCACGAAATAATAGTTTTGATTCATTATATTCTTATACTTATTTAACTTCTTCAAAGCTACATTAGCTGCAAATTTTCTAGCTGATATGAAGGAAAAATTTAAATATGACGGAGCTAAGGTATCACTGCATGTGCTATCCCAAATAAGAATTTGTCCATTTATCCATGTGATAAGAGTCATTCCATCAGGTCTCTTCCCCTCGTCCATTGTAAGTCCAGTTGGTGTCAGGACAGAAGGAAATTCGACTGATGCCAAGCTCAGCCATGCCAAGTTGAAATGACGGGCTTGTCGACCAGTACTTTTGGAGCAATTAAGTCCATGGGTACCTTGACTACCTACTTCTGATCCACAAATATATGTGTGCGGAACACATACGTATGTTACATTCAAGCCTTAAAAGCGCTGTAGCTCAGCTGATCAAGGTCTGAAAAGCCACCAATACACCCCTCAGAACCCACAAACTCAATAATTAAGAAAAGACGTTTGCTATATTATGCATCTTTCTTCCTCTTTCAATCATCGAATGCTGAAGAAGCGTAACGTTTAAATTTCTTTGTTCGCATGTAAGGTCGTCAGTGTTACATCGGCAACAGCGCAAGCACTTGACTAGCTCTTTTACAAGTGGTGGTAGTACAATCTGCAATTGAATATCATTCGATAAACTTCAGTAACTCTTTTAACTTGATAGGGTTATGCTAACTATTTTAATAGTGGATGTCCTATCGCGAATTTGAAATTTTGACCAATTTTTAATACGAGTATGCATATGTACTTTAGGTAATTAGGTGGCAGTACTCTCCTTATTGAATTCAAATGCTAATAGTTCTTTCAGATTACCATAAAATATTGAAAAAATAGAAAAAGCAAATCAGAAAAATTATGAAAAAACCTTTTAATATATAATTTAAGTTGCAATAAGCTCCAGGTAAAAAAAATCAAATCATTGTGATGATTGTTACTGCATTGATTCAAGCAAGACATCATGATAAAAAATATAAGACTTACATTGGTCGTTTTTTCCTTAGAAAAAATGCAGTTTCTTAAATTTTTATTTTATTATAAGTAATATAGAAATTCCGTTATACTTTTTAGTAGTTTTGAATCAAGCAAAAATTTTTATAGAATATGACTTTTTGTTATAAAATCAATAATAAAAAAGTTTTTCCTCTTGTGTACCGCATCTGGGGCACACTATGTGTTTGTACAAATACGGGTACTTGCAAAGTAGTTTCTCAGCACGTGATACACAAGATTTTTCTTACTGACTTCTGTATATTTGTCAAATTAAATTAACCTGGTTTAAGGGCTAGCACGAACTATGAACTGAACTGTTCAACAGTTTCGACAGTTCGGTCGAGAAAAGTAGAATCTGGGCGCATTAACGAACGAAACTGTTTCTTGTCCGAGTTGAGCGCGCATACGAACTGAACTGTTGTGTCGTGTCATGTATTCCATTCTCAAAATGAATTTGGTAGAGGTAGTTTCCTTCGCGGTGTTAGTTATTAGACACCAAGAAAATCAAAACAGAAGATATTCAGTTCATCCAATAACCTGCCAAAGCTTACTGAAGGGTGAGTTTCAAAAACTCTAGGAGGATTTGAGAGATTTTTGGGATTCCATAGAATGAGTATCACAAGTTTTGACGAAGTATTAAAAATTATTGGACCTTCTATAAGCAATAAATAAATTCTTGGTCCAGTCACATTGTGCCACAACGTACGCAGAGATTTTTAAACACAGTAAAGAGTGTCCAAGCGAAGTTCCGTGCCTATCTAATCATCTAGTGCGCACAGAGATATTCAAATCCAGGTGTGTCGGCCAACAGTTCAGTCGTATTCTGGTTTGTGACAAGATTCAACAGGAAAGTTGAGTAAATGTGCGCATCTCCGTATGTTGCAACATATCTCACTCGGTCGACTAAACTGTTGGACAAAATGGTAATTAATCTTCGATTAGGATTAACAGAAGCTAGTGCAAATGGCCATAAATATTCGGTATTATAGTTTTTTGTGTTGATAACACTAAAAGATTTCAATCTTAAAATCGACATTTCTTATTTCTTGACATTCTTTAATAATACTTTTATATTTTTGTACACAACTTCTGTCACACATTTAATGCTAAAATAAAGTATTTGTGTTGTCAATCTTAGTACACATGCTTTAAAAACTGGAATGGTCTTTCAACAGGTAATGCGACCAGGGCCTATTTTACTATTAGGCGCAATAGGCGCGTGCCTAGGGCCCAACGGCAAGAGGAGCCCGAATTGGAAAATAAAATCATAAAAATGCACAAAAAAAATTTTCGGCTCCGAAATTCTGAAGTCTCATTTTAGTGTTTCTACTGCACTTTTGTTGAGATTTCGTTGACGTTTATGTATTTGTTTGTTTACTTTTTGAGACACCACATTCGTTTCAAATGGAGCATAGGAAAAAATTGATACTATCTATGTATAATATTTGTACTCACGAGGAAAAAAATGCACCATTTGAAAACGCACCAAAAATATCAAAATTTCAAACCGTCATAACTTGGCGGATTTTGGATGAAAATGGATGACCCTTTGCATGCTAAAAGGTCTGAAGTGTCTAGTTTAAGGTTGTGCGGGCGAATGATATGTTTAAGCTTTTCGCCTCCCACCTCCCCGAAGAAAAGAAAATTGATTAGAAAAATGTCAAATTTTAACAGCTTGTACGGTGTACCAAAAGGATTCAATTGACTGCCAGGACAATAAAGTTCAGTTCTTTTTCTGTAGAGTTTTCAAAACTTCGAAAAGTTTCAAACTTTCAAAAGTTATGAATTTTTGAGATTCATCCTGCATTTTGTCGGGCGTTTTTCCTCTTCTGCAAGCGATATTATTATCGCATGAGTTTGAATCTTTTCTTTCCAAATTTAAAAAATTTTGAAAAATGTCGAAAAATGTTTTTAATTATTAAAAACATTCTTTTATTAACGTTTATTTTTTAACGTGTATCCGACGACACCACCGTTAACCCTATGTGCAAGTGTCTAAATTAATGTTTTGATTTTTATTTTACTAATGTTTTGAAATTAATCAGTACCACAAAATTATTCGAAGCGTTACAATGTCGTATTTAACGGACATTCAACGTGCACAAATTGTTGCTCTTTTGGAGCTAGGAGTTAGTATGCGACAAGTCGCATTGAGATATTGGGGTTTGCCATAGTGTTGTATCTCGTATGTGGTCCCGGCATTGAGGGACGGGAACTTTTCGTCGTCGTCAAGGATCTAATTGTCCTCATTCTACCAACCTCGCGAGGACCGAAGACTTGTGAATGCAGCTCGACGGGATCCTGTGACAAGCGCTCACATGATTGCAGCAGACATGGACTTGATTCTATGAGTATCCGATAGGACGGTACGAAATAGTCTACATGAAGGTCAACTTTGTACTCGTGTTAGAGCTAATGTTTCTCACTTGACGCACCGGCATCACTAGGAGAGAATGCAGTATGCACTACCGACAATGGACTACGAGGTAATGGCGAAAGGTCTTGTTCAACGACGAAAGCTGCTTTTGCCTCTTCCATTCTGACGCACGAATTCGCGTATGGCGTCGTCGAGTAATGCGATTGGATCGCAATCGCGTCAACCCGACGCGCAATTTCAACAGCGGATCTGTCGTGGTTTGGGGAGGCGTTAACTATGATGGTTGCACCGATCTGGTGATTGTACCAACTCCTGGATTGACAGGGTTTCGGTACATCAACGAAATTCTTCGGCCTCACGTTCTGCCCATGCAACGTCGGATGGGACGAGCGTTTGTGTTTATGCAAGACAGTGTGCGTCCACACACTGCTCGAGTCACCCAGGACCTTCTCCAGCAACACAACATACGCGTTCATCCTCATCCGCCTATCAGGTCAGACCTCAACCCAATTGAACATGTGTGGGATAAAATCGGGTGTTGTCTGAGAAACCTGCAGAGACCACCAACTACTCTCCGAGGATTGAGAGTAGCACTGACGCAATTGTGGAACAACATTCCCCAGAAAGAGATTCGCGCAGTTCTGAACATGCCAGCGAGGTTTACAAGAGGTACGCCAGCAAAAAGGAAGAAACACACACACACACACGATGTGCAAAATCCGACCGACAACTTCCTCATGGTTTACATCGGGTAATGCTGATGTTGATTGTACACGTTAAAAAATTAACGTTAATAAAAAAAATGTTTTTATTCATTGAAAACATTTTTAAGTAAAAGTTTGACATTTTTTTTCTGCAGGGGTCGCGGGGAGCGGAAAGGCTTAAACGTAACATCTGCTGACACGTCCTTAAACTAGACACTTTAAACTTTTCAGTATGTAAAAAAGTTTATCCATTTTTGTTCTAAATTAACCAAGTTACGGCTGTTTGAAGTTTTGGTATTTTTGGTGCGTTATCAAGTGGTGCGTTTTTTCCCTTGAGAGTATATGTCGTATATTTTTTGGGAAAACTAAAAATATTTATGGTTACCGATAAAAAAATAAAATAAATAAAAATTAAAGGAACGAATTAAATTCTTGTGTTATGATTTTAATTCCTTCAGCAGCGCAATTTGAGAAGTTGTTTAGTTTTAAATCAAAATATATTGCGTTTAGTTTTTGTTTTTAAATATATATATTTTATTTCATTTTTTACGCCTGTTTGGTACTCCTTTCACTCGAATACGGGGCCTAAAATTTGCTAGCTGAACCTAGGGAACATCTCAGTTAAAAATAAGCTCTAAATGCGACTCAGTGACTGAGTGGTAAATCAAAATTACTGTCCAACTCCATGACGTATATAGTAATTCCTGTATACAATAATTTTGTAGTTTGGTTACCTATTGCTATTCGTTTTTGAGCTACTTCTACCCTCAGTTGATTTAGCTAGAGCATACCGATTTCGATGATCAAGATGAGACTGATTCCATATCGGTCGCCTATTATATACATTAGTATATTACAGTACAAGTGGAGAAACTAAAAGTTTTACTCACGTGTGTGTCGAGATTACACACGAGGCGAAGCCGAGTGTGGAACGACACACAAGTGAGTGACTGTTTCCCACGAATGCTGTATAGCGTTTTGTTCAATCCTGCTATTAGAAATTAAAAAATAAATAAATTTAAATTTTTAGAATAATTGCAGAAAAATTAGGAGGCGCTTTTTGTTGTTATGGTTCTCATCATTCGTCATAAAACAATCAATTTGTCATTATTTGTCAACAAATATTAGGAGAACGAGGTGGCCAGTTTACGAGAACATTTTCCTTTACCGATCCATCTATTCGGGTATTGTTGATTTAAATGTTGCGGATAATTAATGTGAAATGAAGGGGTGCCCCATCATGCATGAAAATATATCTCGGCAAACTCCTAACCATAATGCAGCCATAATGTATGGCTGCAGTGAATGGCATGCAAATCAAATAAGTTTTTTTGCCTAAACTATGGTAGATCGCAAGATCGAACAACAGACAAAAAAGTTAGAAAAATATTCACCCAACCTTAAAAAAACTTGAGCTTCTTTACACGTAGATGATCAAATTTTGACCACTTACGTAACACCCACTATTAAAAAAATGTTGCTAAAAAACTATTTTTTTAGTACGGAAATCCTAAATTTCACCCCCATTGCTAAAAGCAAACTTTTGTTATTTAGAAAAATAGAAATCTTTTGAAGATCTTTGACATTCAATAGGGGATTAACGAAGCACTTTTGGATAGAGGTAATTTTGGTTAAATCGTCCTATTTTGGTCTCAGGAATATGTCTTAGCGTTTTGTGCAGGGCTTTTAGAAACACCATATATAAGTAAGTCTCAACACTTCAAGTCAAGTAAGTAAGTCAAAACACTTCAACTTTTCAAAAAAACCTTCATCTTCATGTTGTACCAGAATAGAAGAACATAAAATAATATATTAGCATAGCAAAGTCATAGATTCTATATAATCAGTATATAAGGGAAATTAATATGTTTAACTTGTAATCATTTTATGGACAGGTTTTTGGATTTAAAAATTATAAAATAATACCTCCTTGCAGCAAAATGTTTTGGTTAAAAATACTTAAAAATATCGAAAATAAAAATCGAGAATTTAATTTAGAAAATTATTAGATATTTTGCCACATAGACAACATTTTTTAAAAGATTTTATATCACTGTTATGAATAAGCTAATGAAATGTGATCCTGCAACTTATCACATTTAAATTATCGCTTTAGCTCCCAACGCCAAACCTTCATGTCCAGCGTTGCCACATAAAATTAACCCGAGTTTAGTTTCGAAATATAACAGAATAGCGCCACTTTATTGAGCGCTTAAAGAATTTATGGGAATTACGTGCCATTTAATTGTTAAAAGGTTTCTGATCAAAATTCTTTGCTTGAAAATTATAAAATGAATACCTGCATGTGGCAAAATGTCCTAAAGCCAGAAATACTTAAAAATAAGCAAAATAAAAATCAGAAATCTAATTAAAAATTTTTTTAGATATTTTGCCACATGAAGAAAATTTTTTTAAACATTTTGTTAAAAACCGCATCTTTCTATCTTAATTTTTAACAATGTGATAGGTAATTTGCTGATACGGCGCATAGAGAGCGCTCTTAAGGCAATATATATTCGGAAAGTATTGTTAGCTAGTAATGTTCCAATAGCTTTTGAGTGGATGACCTTCAACCATGCACGGAATTCATTTTCCCAAGAAGCTAAATATCTAGCGTTATCAATTTTATTTTCAAAATTAAAAGTTGAACGGGTAGTTTTAATATTCATGAGATCCCAATTATTCTGAAAAAAGGGACAACTGGAATAAAAGTAGCCTCGTCAGGGCATTGAAGTTTTTTATTATTCCAAATCATCCTTGTAGTACCTAGTACGCGATTTTTAATTGGTCGGTGGGTATATTCGGTTCGACATCAGTTCGACCAAATTAAAAGTCGCATTTCACAAAGCAAGAAAGCTTGGGAGAACAATATTTGCTACTTTACGAACACCAATTCCTCCGAAACCAATTGGTAAAGAAGCTATTTCCATTGCGTTCCGTCCAGATTGGCGTTGGCAATGTGTGTATCGATTTCACAAATAGTGCCAGGAAAGCTGCAAACAGGACAAGTTCGGAAAAGGTAGGTTAATTTAGGAATTGCAAATCATTAACGAAGTAAAAAATACGACATGTGATTATTTAATTTTTTTAGACGCGTGAACAAAACCTCAAGTTCCTCAATTTTGCTAGCTAGTAGTGGCTGACAGGCAGGTTTCTGAATTGAAGCCCCTAACAAACAAAGGGTATCGTCAGATAATAATTTTATTCCAGGTGATATTTTCTTTGAATTACCTTTTGATTGTGTCATCCTTACCAGAACAAAAGTAAATCTCGCACTTTGACGGGTCTATTTTCAATCCCAACTGTTGCAATGTTCAATTATGAGTTGAAAGTCTGACAAGACATCTTGAGGTAAATCTCCCAGTGTTTCGTCATCTAAATAGCAGGTATTAAGTTCAGATTTAAGACACTCAATTATAGATTGAATAGCTAAACCGAATGCCATCGGACCAGCCGAGTCTCCCTGTTGAGCTCCCACTGCAGAATGGTGTCTTTTCCGAAGAAAAACAAGGATGGCTCAGTGTAACACTGGAACATGAATGGGTACAAATTTAGGTACATGTAAAATTTCATCCAACATTATGTCTCTCTCGACTGAATTAAAAGCGTTAGCCAAAGCAACCTTTATGATGATTTTATTTAATTTCACCACTCTTCTTATTAAGTGCACACAGGGAAGCTCTAGAAAGAAGATGAACCTGATCTAGCTAAATGGAAGATCACCGAGGCTGTTTGAGATAAAATCTAAGTGGAGTAAATCAAAATGATGACAGTGACTTTTTGCAATCAACTGGAAAGTATGCTGATGGTACGACAAGAGATTGCACAAAGTCTCTGTTCTCAAGACGTCATCCCAACGGGAAAACATGCAGGCGAATTTGGTTAATCTATTCAAAATCAACTACTATCCATTTTTTTTCTAGAGTCCTCTGACTTCGAAAGCGTATTGCTCGGGAAGTACTGAACGAAATTAAATATTTTAAACACGAGCAAATAGTAAATTTATTTCTACATACAACAGTAAAATATTATATTTCTAACTGGTATACTTTTGTTTTTATTGGACGATACGCAATAAAAGGTACCCATTTTTAGGGACAATTTCATTGAAAGTAAGTTCACTAATTTTTTTCTCAGAAAGTATATATCATATATTTATGAGATTTTTGTAGGAGTTAGAAAGCAATCTTGCGGTTCTTATGTTATTAATTTTCAGACAAAAAAGTGTTTTATTTAAGATTTATGTGAAAAAATACCGAACTATGAGTTCTTGTTTATTAATAGAGATAGCGACAAAATTTTTTTGCTAAATCAACACTTTTCATGTGCAGACATTATCGTTTTCAAAAAAATGTTCCTAATTTTAATAATAAAAATGCGGAAACAAAAAAAACGATTTTTGATGACAAGCGGTTTCGACAAAAAACTGTTTTATTATTATTGCACTTTTATTGTTAAAATGCGGAACATTTTTTTAAAGAAAATAATGTCTACATATACAAAAGTGTTAATTTAGCGAAAAAAACTTGACGCTATCTCCATTAATAAACAAGAACGCATAGTTCACTATTTTTCCATATATATCTTAAATAAAACACTTTTTTGTCCGAAAATTAATAGGATAACAACTGCAAGGTTTCTTTCTAACCCCTATAAAAATCTCATAGATATATGAGATATACTTTCTAAGAAAAAAAATATTTAACTCACTCTCAATGAAATTGTCCCTAAAAATGGGTACCTTTTATTATGTATCATCCGATAAAAATAAAAGTATATCAGTTAGAAATATGATATTTTACTGTTACATGTAGAAATAAATTTACTATTTTCTCGTTTTTAAAATATATAATTTGGTTCAGTAGTTTTCGAGAAATACGGTATCAAAATCAGAGGACTCTAGAAAAAAAATGGATAGTAGAGCTGTATTTTGTGCTGTGTGTAAACCTTATGGGGGCTCCACAAAATTTGCTACAGTTGGTTTTAGTGACTGGAGAAGTCCCAGAAGAATTGACGATCATGAAACTAGTCCAGAACACCGTCAATGCGTGTTCGCCTTCATTGCACGCGGGAGAATTTTCAGCCGCATTGACAGTCTTTTGATAGAGCAACTTGCCAAAGAAGTCCCTTACTGGCGCATTGTGTTACTGAGGGTTGTAGAAACGATCAAAATGTTGCCCTCACGTGGCCTAGCAATACGCGGACATAGTGAAACAATTGGCAACGTGTCGAATAGAAAGCTCTTGAGCGTAATAAAGTTAATCGCCAAATTCGACATATTCATGACGGACCATGTTGTACAATTTAGGGTAAAGGTATTCCTTCCTACCTTTCCCATCACATTATCGATGAATTAATAGTTCAGATGGTACAACAAGTACAGGATAAAATTGTAGATGAAATAAAGATGCTAAATATTATTCGATAATAATCGATTCAACACCTGATACCAGCCACATCGACCAAGTAACTGTTGTTTTGAGATACGTCAATAAAATTGGGTCTCCAATGGAACGATTCCTGATATTTTTGCCGAACACAGGTCATATAGGCCAACAGCTTGTTGATGCTCTTTGTGTCTTTTTGAACATAATGGGAATTGACCTTGCAAACTACCGTGGCTAGAGTTATGACAACGCTGCCAATATGTCAGGACAGCACTCGGGTGTGCAAGCCAGAATACGAGAACTCAACCTATTGGCTACGTATGTACCTTTGTATGTGCATTTGTAAAAAATTGCCTCAAGTTGACAAAATATTTAGTTTTTTGTTGAAAGAAAGTACATATGCTATTGATAACTTGCAACGATTGTGCAGAGAGCACGAGATGCATTAATGTAATAACAAATAATGCGTCATTAAAATTAAACATAACATTCCCTGTATGTAAATATTATCAACAGTAATATCCCAAGTGCATGTAAAATAGCCGAATAAATTTTGACGATTTGTGTCAGAATATTTTGCTCAGAAATACGTCTAGTAAATTTATCCGCGCAACAGTCTCGAGTGCGTAGCACGAGGGATTTTAGGCGGAAAGATTTTCGAGACGTATTTCTTTAGAGCAAGACATTTTAACAAAAAATCGTCAAATTTAATCAGGCTGTTTTATACGCGCGCGGGGTATTCGTGATTATGTCCCGCATAAATAGATATTGTTTGTAAATTGTCTGTACATTGTCTGCACATTCACTTCTCTAAGCACCTTTTATAACGAGTTCAAAATTAGTCAATTATACAATTTTTTGAGTGGATTGTGCCATAGAAAATTTTATCCGACACCTCATTATATTTCATAAAAACATAATTTATTGAAGATTTTCTACATACATTACAAATGTATTATTTCATGATGGTACATGTAATAGTAGGTGGCTTTGAAAGTAAACAAGTAGTTGCTAGTTTGACGTTCCTTGGTTTAATGAATGAAAAATAATTTGTGTTTGACGTTTCTTCTTTTAGGTTAAGAGCACATAAACAACTACTATGTGCAATAAAGTCGTGCCAATCACTCGTACACTGTTGTTGGTTCTACTTTATCGTAAACAAAATATAATGTTTAACATTTTCTATATTATAAGTAGAGATGCTTATTAAAATCTGATTTTTATATCTGATGAGATTAGATAATAGTAGTCAGTCATTCTAATGTCTGACAAGTGTATGGTTAAATGCCTGCAGATGGCGTAAAACAAAATCTTACCGACCTAGCACTGCTGATTAGATTAAAGATACATATAATTATGCCATTTATACAGCCACTTAACACGTAAATTTAATTTAACACGTAACAAGTAAATAGCCGATAATTATTGCTATTATCCTGGTCCAGAGTATTGAAATTTTTTTACATTTCTATGTGGTTCTGCTAACTTTACCGTAAAACTAGCAGAACCTTGTATTAAAAAAAAGTTACTGCAGTGAAAAAATTAAATTTTGAGCATTTAAATAGCCGATAAAAAGCTGATAATTATGGTATATTTTGCATTCAGTTCTGCCGTTAAGTGCTTTCTAGCTTTACCGACGTGGCAAGATGTATGATTCATCAACACCTGCATGTATGATTCATCGGCGTGAGTCATTGACGGCTGCACAAAACAATACACCAACTAGTCTAATCCAGTACGTTCCAGAACTTTATATGGGAGATAAATTGACATCGCAGGTAGAAGTTCAGTTAGTATTCAACCGGTGAATTGAAATGTGCTTTGTGTAATTAGTTAATAGTCGAATATTAGTGAATAAATAAATGTTATAAATAAATGTTGTATTAAAAATAAATAGCCTACTTTAAGTTTGTAAATATCTAGCATTTAAGTTCGTTAAATAGTTTATAATTATAGTGTTTTTAATTAGTGTATGTAAATAATATCTCTCTTGTGAATAGACGATTAAACAGCATTTTTGTTGTTAATTTAAAAAGAATGTTACAATATCATGCCAATGAAAATGCCATAATTGTTTTTGGGTTCTAAGAATTAGAAAGTTATTAATAGCTTCCGTAGCTTAACACCATCACTATTTACTGTGTGATCGAGAAAAGTTAGTTCTTTGACTCCAAAGATACATTTGTTGAAATTTAATAGTAAACCGTAGTGATTTAGGCGTTGAAATACACTTTTCATATATGAATGTGTGTAAATAGGTCTGCTTCATTTGCAGAGAAAATAAGAATGTTGCCGAGGTAATAAATTATGTTATACAACCCTTTTAATACTTCGAGTTTAGTCGAAGTTTAGCTTTTTGCTTAAAATAATATATTGACATCTCCAGATCATGAATATAGCGATAGATTTATGAAATTCTTATTTTATTATTAGTAGAAAGGTAAAAGGGATCACGAGTTCGAATGTTCCATAAAAAATTCCCTTTATAGCATTATTTAATAACTAGCTGTTGCTATACAGGGTGTCTCATAGCCCCTGCACCAGACTTTACCAGCGCATTTCTGATGGCATTTGGAATGAAACCTTAATAAAGTTTTTTGATTAGAGAAAGTTCAAATTTTTAATAATCTAGACCGACGTTTTCAGAAAACTACGTATAATTGATGTAGGTCAGGTGTTAAGTCGAATAGGATTAAATGCAAGCTCTTTAGAAATTGACACCATCAGTAAAAACGTGACATCTGTTGAATTAGCACAAGGATGCAAACGGTGCAAATTCCATTTTGGATGGTGTTGAAAGAACTTAAAAGGTTCTATTAATCCGGGGGATTCCCCTGTATTCTAATAGGAAACGCAGACAGAAATTACATCATTCTAATACTGACCCATTTAATGATATCATTAAATTTGATTTGTTATTCGTTAATAAACATAATTAAGTAAAGACGATAATTTAATCTATCCATCAATAGGTATTGTTATTTTTTATTTATTATTTATTTTATTGGAAGTCTAAAATCTAAATACAGTAGTACACAGTTCTTTTAGTAAAACCTTTATTTTTTATGTTTTGATAGAATGACCTTGATGGATGGTAATTTATTTACATAGTATAAAAACAATGCCTAAAAAATAAGTAAATACTGTTATATTAAAAACTGCAGTGTAAGGGATTTGCAAATTGTTAGCCCCTACCTTGGCCGAGTGTTTACAAACATAATATGTACTCAAAATAAAAGTAGTCGGCAGGGTTGTTTTCATTATTTTAGTACTAATGCAGTTGTGTCCAATTATTAGTCGCAATTCTTAGAAATATTTACAGTATCTACAGTGATGATTTTATTGCTTTTCACTAGAAATCGGTACCCTTTATTTATTACATAGTATGTACTTTCCGGGTATAAATATTATTTTAAATAAAAAATAGTTGAAAATAATACAGTACAGCATGCCTAAAAAATAACACAACTGGCACGCGGTTATCAGAAACAAAAATCTAATAATCAAAACACATAATACTACTAATATAATACTAAATTACCTTACAACGAATTTTCGAAAATATCTTATTTAATTTACTGTAAACAAAATTAATACGAAAATATTTTTTTATTCACAGACTTGCTTGTATTACACATAATAGGGGTTAACGTACCTATTAAAAGAATATGAAATGTTCTTACAAAGCAGTAATCACAAAACAAAAACACCGGTTTTGAAACATAATATCAAACACAAGTACGCTTCTTATTTATTTATCTGTTCTTATTCCACGAAACATTTGGCCAAAATAAAGATGGGTTATTACTTTATTATAATAACAAGTAAGTAGTATTGTTATCACCTTGAACTTTAAAATATGTGTCATGTGCATTCATACTATTAAATTTGAAAACATTAGGCTGAACTTCGATGCAGTTTTTCTCCAAAAGTATAGAAGTACGAGAAAAATGGTATATAGGAATTTTCTTTCTTTAATGGTTATCTAACCAAAGCCTGACTACGTCTTAATGGGACACCCTGTATAAAGGGTTAGTTTAGTGGTCTTTTGGAATAAAAATGATTATATTTTACTGGTTGAAATAGTATATTAAAGTATGAGTGGATAACAAGGTCTTTAAAACACGCGCGAGTTTTCGAGCACGACGGCGTAGCCGGAGTGCTCGAAATAGAGCACGTGTTTTAAAGACCAGTTATCCACGAATACTTTACGCTATTTTTTATTATACCTGCAATACTGGAAATAAATTACGCACTAAAAACTTAGAAATCATTTTTGCCGTGATAAATAGAGAGGGCATAATAATATTGCTACTATAGTTACGAGAATTGTTTACGTTTTTCTCGCGTCCACGTCCGTCGTTGCATTCAGTCGTGTCAGCAAAAATCGAGGAAAAATGAGTGAAAACGAGATTTCACCCGATATAAAAGCATTGGCCGAACAAGCGGAATCGAAAATACTACCGTCGAAGTCAAAAGACGCATACATAAAGGAATATGAAAAGTTTGTAAAGTGGATGGAACTGAAAAAAGCCATAAACGTAGATGAAACGTTGATGCTTGCTTATATGTTGGAAATGGTAAGTTGATAAACACATTAAATCGGGAATGTTATATTAGACTTTTTTTTCAGTCTAAGACATATAAATGTTCAACGGTATGGTGCGTTCATTCAAAATTGCAGGCAATGTTAAGATTAAAAAGTGGGATAGACATATCAAAATATAATAAGCTACATGCATTTATGAAAAGTTTGAACAGGGGGCACGAGGCAAAAAAGTCTTGGGTGTTTACAGACGAAGATTTACGAAAATTTTTCATCGACGCTCCTGATGCTAGCTTCTTGTTTTTAAAGGTGTGTATGAATTTTCTCTAAAAAAAAGTCAGATAATGCTTTCAATTTTCAGGTTGTCACCATTTGTGGAATTTTTGGTTCGTGTAGGAGACAAGAAATGTGTGATTTGCGGATGTCTGATGTTAAAGAAGAAGGTTCTATATTGGTGGTCAACATTCGTCCGTTAAAAACGGGCAAAGGCCGGAAATTCGTTATTGTAGATGGTGACGGTGGCATACCATACGTTCAGTTGTTTAAAAAGTATCTTTATCTTCGCCCAAGCAATGTTAACACCGACAGAGTATTTTTAAAATATGAATCTGGCAGATGTATTCGCCATGTTGTAGGAATTAATACTTTCGGAAAATGTCCCTCTCTGGTAGCGCGTTTCTTAAATCTACCAGACCCTGACAAATACACTGGTCATGCATTTAGGTAGTTTATCATTCTATAAATGAATTAAAGATTAACAATGGTATTTTTTCAGGCGAACGTCTGCTACAATTATGGCAAATGGCGGAATGGACATAGATCAACTTAAGCGTCAAGTTGGTTGGAAGTCTTCTACAGTTGCAGCGAGTTATATTGAAGAATCCATCGCAAACAGGACGAAGGTATCAAAACTCATTGCTGGAATGGTCAGTGGTGAAAGTACTAGTGTCTCAGTTGCTGCTAATGAGGAAATAAACTACGAGTTTAGATCATCTACATCACATAATGGTCGACATAATGTAACTGAAAACCAGAAGACAAAATCGGGAGCTAATCAGATTCAAATATCTAACAATGCAAATTGTACCTTGAATTTCTACCTTAATTAGGTTTATGTTGTTATTTAAATAATTTATTTTTAATAAAGAGAGCGATGAAGTTATAATGTTACCTATATACCTCGTTTCCTTGACAACCTTTAAAGCTCGGCGTGCTTTAATCGTCTGTTTTCGCACGCTCAGGCGTGCTTTAAACGGCGATTCTGATGCAGGTATAATAAAAAAGGATTTTTTTAATTTGTTAGAATCAACTGAATTATTAATATCTGAAGCTTTAAACTTGCTTTTCTACAAAACTACAAAAATCACCAATTGTGCCAGTCTTATCGTGTTGAATGTAACTTTTTCGAGCTTTTGATTTTTGTTGTAAGTATACAGCGTGTCAGGGGTTAGAACGCATTAATTTTAAGGGGTGATAGAAGACATCAAAAGGAACAAAACAGTCTTATACTTTTTCAGAAAAAAATTAATAAAGTTGGAAACTTTAAGATCATTTTGCCGCGTTAATAATAGTACTTTAATTATGGCGCTTTGTCGGCAGATGCATCTCATCTATCACAACAAACCTTAATAACATTTTATCGTATCATATGTCGTTTCCGCGTAAAACTGAATTCTTTTTACAATTAAAAATTCATTTTACTCAATTAAGAAACGTGACAACCCTGTAAAGTTTGTAATAAAATTTGCTCCACATCCGCACAAAATGCTGATGTGGAAGTTTGTTGACATTGAAATAAAGCACGTTTTGTTTAGAACCTTGCATTTGAAGAATATTTGGGTCAATGCCCGATCACAGCTGTGTAAATAATACCTTTTTGTTTAGAGTGAGGTAATACTGAGTTTGTAGTTTGTTGAACTTTGAAATAATAATTTGTCAATAACGCATGAGTTGCTGTTTATCTAATAAGAGTTTTTAATGATTCTATTAGAGAATATCTTTTAAAGAGAAAATTTATCTAATTTAAATTAGGTTAAGGGATTTTGTTGACACCTTGTTTTGGCTACATTAAAAAATCTTTAATTTTATGGTAATTAGGTGCCTTAATCAAATTCTTTTTACATAAGATAGTATTTTTTAATAAAAAAACAAATGTCAAGAAATTTTGAAAATATTCCGGAAATTAATAAATATAAAATGTAGGTCAATTATTGTTTTATTTTTACAATTGGTTTGTTATGAATCAGCGTGTTTTTAACATACAACGTACAAATTTTGTTTACGGAAGAACAGTGCGGATTACAATTTTCATAGAATTAGTCACCTGACTAATCTGCTTGGGATGTTTATTATTTTTAAACAACGGCTGTCATCATCAGTTTGTTTGTTTGAAATTCTAAAACAAGGTCGAGACCCAGCTGTGATTATACCTAAGCAAGGTTGCCAGATATGGCAATAGTTTTTTCTAAATTACTCAAAAGCCTATGAACATAGAAAAAAATATTCAGACTTTTTTGTTCCTTTTGATGTCTTCTATCACCCCTTAAAATTAATGCGTTCTAACTCATGACACCCTGTATGTATAGGTATATACAGAGCCGGCGCGATTCCCCGGAACCCGACCCCGCGCTTTAGACGGCCTCGCGTTTCCGTGTCACTTAACGACTGGCAAAGCAAACTCCTACCATTTAACCTACGTACATCTTGATGACATAATTAAAAACGTTGCAACTCAAATTGGTTGCTACCAACCTAAGCTCCACAAAAACACCATAACCAAAACGCTATGCAAAAGCAAATTCGAGTTTTTTCGATCTAACCTAATTTCACCTAACTTAACTTAACTTAACCTAACCTAACCTAAACTAAACCTAACCTAATCCAACTAAATTGTGTAACTGGAAATTGCACAATTTGACAAGCATAGAAACTTAATATAATTGTTATTTATATCCATGGAGATTAAGTATTTTTACTTTTGATCCCCAGATTTGGGGCATTCGCCCCAATATTGATTTACATATTCAGAATCAACATTTTTGGGGTCAAACTGCCTTAAGCCTCCAAAATTGGTTGCTACCCGTCTAACCTCCACAAAAATGCCACTACCTAACCAAAACATTATGCAAAAGCAAACTCGAATTTTTCCCAACCTAACCTAACCTAAACCTATCCTAACCTAATTAAATGTGCAATTGTAAATGGCAATCATAAAAACTTAATATAATTATGATTTGTTTCCATTGAGATTAAGCATCTTTTTACTTTTGATCTCCTTTGGGACCATTGGGCGTTCGCTCCAAAAATGATTTCTGGGAACCAGTTTGGTCAAAAAATGTTTGGTGGGGGAATTCTTTAATTAGTTCTAAAATTTAATTTAGAAAATGCCGTTTTTCCCATTTGTGTATTAGAAATCTTAAAAGAAAGATTAATATCGATAATAATCGATAATTGACAAATGTGTGAGCGCCATCTACTGGCAACAATAAAATGTTATTGCCTACTTGGTTTTATGCTTACTTTGAAACTGAAACAGTACTACAGATTTTGGTTAATTAAGTTTTTTTGTGCAAAACTCGATGCGCGAGATCACTTCGACGCATTCGCGCAAATGTATCACTCGTTCCTTCGTAGCTCGTGCTTCAAAAAATGCACGACTTCGCGTACTTTGTAAATAACTATAATGATAATGATACTCTATGATCTTATTGTAATATGAAATGAAATAATGTGTTTAATGAATAATTTATTTAGAAGTTGTTTTAGTCTAAGTGCATTTTTGAACCCGGCCCCGCAAAAGCTTACGCCAGCCTTGGGTATATATGTAGTACTACCTAAAACTGCAGTTAACTCAATTTCCACATTGTGTCCCCTTTTATCAGAACAGGTCATATATTAAGTTTTATATTAAAATTATTCTATTATTATTATTATTATTAATATTATTAATAATATTATTATTAAAGTATGGAATATTAAAAAAAGCGAAAAGCGAACTCAACCGGTTGTTTTACAAACGCTGAAACACGTCGATTTTGTGTTTTAGAAATACACATTAATATGTGCGATTCACCTTCCATGCAAATGAATCATAAGGTTGCATAACAAAAATTCTGAGAAAAATCGATCTGATATATTGATACCATAATATCAATAACATTAAATGGTCAGATCGATTTTTCTCAGAATTTTTGTTATGCAACCTTATGATTTATTTGCAATCGTAAAGGGAAGAGAAATCACTATCGGATTCCATTATTAAAAATCTAAATTGTCATTTAAATTTTTTGTGATGACGTCATAACTTAGAAACATTTACACAGTTCAACTCGATTTTTTCAGAATTTTTGTTATGCAACCTTATGATTTATTTGCATGATCATAAAGGGAAGAAAAATCACTATCGGATTCCACCATTAAAAATCTATATTGTCATTTAAATTTTTTTGTGATGAAGTCATAACTTAGAAACAAATGAAAGTCGGAAGGTGAATCACACATATTAATGTGTATTTTTAAAGAACAAAATCGACGTGTTTCAGCGTTTTTCAAAAACCAGTTGCTTTTTTTTTTAATATTCCATACTTTAATCCCACGCTGTATATATAAAGAATTTGAACGTCTGGATGAACACCGAAGACAGAATCCTTCTGTTGGCAAAGCCTTTTACCAAAATTAGGGAACAAAACCAGTTCTGTGGCAGTGCAGTGAATTAAGAAATGCTGTGTATATCGAACAATACATATATAGTGGCATTCCAGATGTTTCAAGGATTCTACACCGAGGCAAGGGGAATCGACAATTATAAGTAGCATAAACATAAATAGACTTCAGTAAATAAATAAAATTAAAATTAATTCTTGTAGTGTTAAATAAATTAGTTTCAGTTCATTTAGTGATTAGTCTTCATGTGTGTTAATTAAGTTTGCGACATTAGTTAGTTATTGCAAATATTTCTCCGTAACTAAACAATTCACAAGAATGGGATACAGTATCAAAAAAATAGTAAATGATCACTTTCCTTATGATCTTTTCTAAAAATGACCACATAAAACACAGGATTTTTTAAGGAGGTGTTGAATAAAAATTATAAATGTTTATTTGTTACCATGCAATCTTACTTGCAAAATTATCAAAAAATTACCAAAATTATTTCATTTAGGGTAGGTCAATCCAGCCTTCTGATTGATCAATGTATGTGTGTATAGAATAATCGTTATAATGTACAAAACACTCACCTGTTACACAAACCGTTGCAAATTTGGAGCCATAACTGCCACTTGTTGCAAATTTACAGGGATTTGGATTCAAATTTTGATGATAACCAGCCATAATACATTCTTGTGCAGTAAGAAAATGTGTTGATGCATTTCTAATATGTTTAACAGTGCCTTTCTGAACATCTTCTGCTAATAAGTCTGTAAATATCCAGCCAACTCGTCTTAGACCTAAGGCTGAAGCTATTTGATCCACTAGCTCTTGACGGTCATCAGGTAAGAGACGTACAGAATCACGACTGCTTTCTTGTGGAGGTTCGTATATTGCTGACACATTTGCTCTAATTCCTAGAATAAATAAAAATGCATATAAAAATATTTTATTTTTAATAGGTAAGTACTAATTTAGAAAGCTACTGTACCTAAAGGCACATCTGAGTGTATTTCATAATTTCCATATAAAAATCCAATTCTTTGATGACCCGTAGTACGCCAATAATTTAAAAATCTTTCTACAAGATGAGTGTTTTCAAATTGTATGTTGTCTACATGTCTGTAAGCCTAAAAAATCAATTAATAAAATTCGCACATCATAATAGCAAAATAATTCCAACAATCTTTCCACATACAGTCTGTTTTTTGTAAACGATAATATACGAAATCCAATGGAATTTTATCATTTTCCTCCTAAATTTGTACCTTTGCAAATGTAAATAGAAATTTTGGTATCAATCGAATAAAGAATTCATTTTCCATCAAAAAACATATTAAACTTTATGAAGAAAACAAAAACCTATTTAGAAAAGTACTTAAAAAGCTTATTGATTTATTGCGTTTGATAATAAAACTATAAAGAAAAGCTGGAAGCTGTTCGCTGATTAGCCTAGTGGTTAACGCATCAAATTCGTAATCAAAAATCGCGGGTTCAAGCCCCATCCTCGTATACTTTTTTTAAATTGTATTGCTTATTATTATTTTTAGAACTTTAATACAACTATTATAATGTTAGTTTTATGCCATTTTTCATTTACTTTTCTGGTAGGTAGATAGTTAAAATTGTACAAAAAATTAACAGTAAACCCCCGTAGCAAAAATATCTAATATTAAAAAAACTAATAATAATTGTAATAATGCTCTAAAAATAGTAATTAAGAAACAATACAATTTAAAAAAAAAGTATGAGAATGGGGCTTGAACCCGCGATTTCTGATTACGAATCCGATGTGTTCACTACTAGGCCAATCAGCATACAGCTTCCAGCTTTTCTTTATAGCTTATTACCAAAAGCAATAAATCAATAAGCTTGTTAAGTATTTTTCTAAACAGCTTTTGTTTTTCTTCATAAAATTAATATGCTTTTGACGTCAAATGAATTCTTCTTTCGATTGATACCAAAATTTCTACTTACATCTGTAAGGGTACAAATTTAGGAAGAAAAATGATAAAATTCCATTGGATTTCCTATATTATTGTTTACAAAAAACACACTGTAGGCTTTTAATGATCATTTTAAATTGTACTTACTTGACGATTAAGAGTTATAGCATTAGGTTGGCATTTAGAGCAAATTCCTTTTGGCCATGGTGGATGGTCTTTACATCCATTTTTAATACGACATGAAGTGTCTTCTAAAGCAACAAATTTACCACGATCTACACCTGATGTGAGTTTACGCAGAAATGAATGGAAAGACAAATGTTTTATATTCTGTTCACGTAAATAAGCTTCATCATAGGGCTCTAATGGTGAACAATGAACACATCGAGAATTGTTATTGTGACGACATCTGAAAAACTAACTTTTAAAAATTCTGAAAAACAATTTACACTACTCTGCATAAAATTTGATAACAAAAAAGGTAGTTCCTTAAGGTTTTTATACAAGGTGTCTCTAAAAGGTCTGTACAAAATTTCTATTTTTCTAAATAACAAAAGATTGCTTTTAGCGATGGGATGAAATTTGGGATGCGAGTTTGTACCGAAAAAATAGTTTTTTGGCAACATTTCTTTTAATAGTGGGTGTTACGTAAGTGGTCAAGATTTGATCATCTTCATGTACAGAAGCTCAAATTATGCCTGCATTATGGTTAGAACTTTGCCGAGATATGTATTCATGCATGATGGGCACCCCTTCACTTCACTTTTATTGTCCATTTAACTCGACCAACCCAACCATTTAAATCGACAATACCCGAATAGATGGATCGGTAAAGGAAATGATGTTCCCGTAAACTGGCCATCTCGCTCTCCTGATTTATTTATTTAAAACTGTAGACTACAGTATAAGCAATTACAGTCTACAGGATATTAACATGAACATAACATAACATATTCACAAGCAGTTAATAACCTACCACAACCAATAAAAAAGAACTTAATAATTTCATGGTAACTTAATAATAAATTCGAGTGCTAAATATGAATAAAAAAAGAAAAAAAAGAGAGTGATACACTTATATATATATACATACATATACACATACATACATACACACATACACATAGTATATATACACACATACAAATTAAAGTAGGTAATTAAAATCAATTTTACATTATTACACATTACTGATATGATGTTGATGGATTATTGTTTATGGGGAGCTTTAAAAGCCATGTTGTACTCCAGGCTTGTAAATAAGGAAGAGAAATTGTGGAGATGAATTCAAAATACAACAGACACGCTAAAAGACAATGATGAACGAGTACAGTTTAATCCTATGTCGTATTAATTTTTGTATGCATGTAAATGGTAGCCACTTTGAACATTTGGCATGTTTTTGTTGTATTAAACTTGTACTATGTACTTTATGGAATTTGTCTAGTTATATGCTATAAATAAAGTATATTATTATTATTTAGATAGTTTTTGTTTTATTAACTTTTTTTGAATGTTAACACACTTTACATTAGATACATTAAGGCTGCATTGCATGGCATGTAAATCAAATTATTTCTTTTGCCTAAACTATGGCAGATAGCAAAATCGACCAAGAGACAAAAAAATGTTAGAAATTAGAATATCTATCTGTAGAAAAAGTTTGAAAAATATTGATCAAATCGTTAAAAAAACTTGAGCTGTTTTTACATGTGGATAATCAAATATTAATCACTTACGTAACACTAACAGTGTATTAAAAACAATGTTGCCAAAAAACATTTTTTTTAGTACAGACTCGCATCCCAAATTACATCCCCATCACTAAAAGCAATTTTTCGTTATTTAGAACAAAAAGAATTTTTGAAGATCTGTTATGTTCAATAGCGCCTTAACGAAGCACTTTCGAATGAGGTAAGTTTGGTTAAACCATCGTATTTTGGTCTCAAGAATATATGGTAGTGTCTAGTACATACCTTTTAGAGACACCCTGTATAACAAATTTAAATATGGTATTTGTGTTTACTAATAACATAACAGATTTTAGATAGAAGTTTTATAAAGTGACTAAGGTTTCCGAGCCTTGACAATTTTCCTATTCTCGCAACTCGATTTGTTTTTAGAAATTTTCCAGAAATTCTACATGGTAATTTTATATAGGATAACAGAGGAATCTACAGAAATTTCATCACTTTTTTTTTAAATTGTTACTCCTCTAATCACTTTCCCCTAAAAGATCCCAGTCAAGAATAACCCCAATTTTTAAAAAAAAGAAAACAGCAGGTGTTAGTTTCAGTAAAGTGCCATACAGCTTCCTTTTAGTTGATTGAATTGTATTTTTTTGAGGTTACACTGTTTTGTCAATATTCAAACTGACTTTTCAAATTCAATTCTAACCTTAAATCACGATACATACGTCCAAATAAGCTATGTTTAAAACATTAAAAAAATACAGAAACACATGGCTTCTAGATGTATAGATTGAAAGACATTTCAATGAAATTAATTGTACATATATAAATTCTCCAAACATAAAATTCTCTTTTACCACAAAACCTTTCTCGCCTACCATTAATTAATTGTATGTCGACCAGTTTAAGTTATTCATGGCTTTTACAGTTTTACCAAAGACATCTTCCCTGAATATGATGACTCGTCAAACAAGTGTGATTTCAATAATTCATATGAAGTTTCAAAATAAACAAAGTTTTAAATATGTGGATTCAAAGTATTTTTAATCGAACATCAATATTATACAGCAAAAGATAATCTCATTAGAGCTAAAAGCCGACAATTTTCTTTCTCTGGGTCTTAATCAACGTTCAACCTGCTACGTTGCTTGCTTAGGGCAATAAGCCAATCAAAACATTCATCGTAGGTGATGAAAAGTAGCGAATTTAGTGTACACAAAAATACTTCACACAAAACACAGTTTATTGTATTTATTCTAATATTTTATGGAATTTACTAGGGCACTTCGTGGTTTATTCCACCAAAAGGCCTATAACGGTTTCACAAATATTTTTCGGTGAAACATTTTAACGTTTAATTTTTGATGGTTTAAACGTTTTTTGCATCCCAAGTAGGAAAGTTTAAGTTGATAAATACATAAAAAAAAATAATAAAAAGTTTTGGGCAGAATACAGGTAATTTTTCTAGTAAGTAACAAAGTGGTTTACAGGAATTAACCTATTTAAAACTTTTATTATCTTCTGGTTTCGTTATGTTGATGACATTTTAGCTTGTTTTGACAGTTCTTTTGAGGTTATCAATGAATTTTTAATTCTTATAAACAATATCCATCCTAATATAAAATTTACACTAGAAACAGAAAAAAACAGGGCTATAAACTTTCTAGACTTAAATATCAAGATTAACGCAGACAATCTTTTTGAATTTTCCATATACAGAAAACCAACACAAACAGACATAACAATACCAAATGAATCTTGTCACCACAATACACATAAAATAGCAGCATACAGATCATTAGTACACAGAGCTTTAACTATTCCACTAACAAAATCAGATTTTAGCAAAGAGATATCAACCATTAAACAACTAGCACATGCAAATCATTATAATCCGAACATGAATGACACTTTAATTAAACAAAAAGATTATAGGTTAGCTATCAAAAGAATATATCCCATTGACAATCAAACAGAAGACACAAATTACATATCTATACCATATTTTGGCAAAATATCAGAAAAAATTGCACATATACTAAGAAAAACCAACAATTATAAAATAACATTTAAAACCAACACTAACACTTTTTCATTTTTATTTAATGCTAAAGACAGAACACATGATATCATGAAATCGGGCATTTACCGTTTAAATTGTTCTTTTTGTAGTTCGGTATATATTGGACAAACACTTCGAAATTTTGACATAAGATATAAAGAACACGTACGTTATTACAAAAATAAACATCCTGAAAAATCGAATTACGCCAAACACCTTTTAGAACAAAATCACACAATGACTCCTCAAAATAATATTAAATTCCTACATTTTTGTAATAACAAACGCAAGTTAGACATTTTAGAAGCCTTTGAGATATACAAACACAAACTCAGGGTACCTTTAATGAATGAACAACTTGAGCTCAATAATTCTCCGTTACTGGAAGTATTAGATGTTTAATTATGATTTTTATTATTAATTTTTATTATTATTATTATTTTATCTAGTTACCTATTTTGTATCTACCTTAGCAACGTGTTTGTTTATAATTATATTACCTTTGATAATGACAGCATAGCTGTCGAAACAATATTGTCAGGTATATTTTAATAAAACTGTGAAACTTTTAATAATCTTTATTTATTTCATGATTATGGAGTTCCACAAAATAAGGCTGGAAACAATAAACAATATTTAAAACTTTGTTTATTTTAAAACTTCATACGAAGTTTTTTGTTCGGCTGAGTCATCATATTCAGGAAAAATACTTTTGGTAAAAGCCACGACTGACTCAAAACTTGTCAACAAACAATTAACAGTAAACAAGAAAGGTATTGCGATATACAAAATAGTTTGACAAAGAAGTTGTAAGACTCTTTGACAATAAAGTTTCTTAATAATTGTATAAGAACAAATAAACGTTATAAACAAAGTAAGTTACGAATTAGATAATATATAACATTTTGTTCTAACTTACATCCAAAAATACTATAAAACACAATGAATTCAATTTTTCAAAATAATTTTGACATACGAAGCAAATATTTTCCCTGTCGTTCTAATGTTTTCAAAGTACATTTGATTGCTGATCGTTCCAATGTTTCCAAGGCAAGCTGTTTTTTTGCATAAACGTAAGTTTCATTTTCTTTTTCTGGTTATAGTCAAATGAATGAAATCATCATTCCATTTACTCTCTAAAATGCATATTAGAAAACTCTAGATTAGCTCGGCCACCCACAGCTGCACATGCTATATAACATTCTATGCGTTTCATCGAGCTGAACAATAGTGTCCATAGTGAAATTTAGAGGGAAGCAGTAGTTTTAGAGATAATTTCGAAAAACTTCCTTGGAGGGGAGCCATAGATTTACATGTTAATTTCCCCCCTGCCCTACCTGAAAATGCATGTTTTGATGCGCTTGCAATCAAACATAACCTAATCTATAATGCTATACCCAACCTATAATCTAGCATATAACCTTACCCATAACCTAACCTACAACGTAACCTATTCTAACATAACATAAGCTAGGTTTGCATTGTTCATCAATTCATAGGTATTTTAATTTAGTTTTGGTTAGGTTACATTAGGTCGCATGCGCATCAAGAGAAGCATTTTCAGGTAGGGTGGGAGAATAAGCATAGAAGTCTATGTCTGCCCTTCCAAAAAAGTTCTTGGTGATTATCTCAAAACTACTGCTCTCTCCCCCCAAATCTCACTCTAAACATTCTAGTTAAACTCGATGAGATGCATCAAATAGTGGTATATAGCATGTGCGGCTGAGCTTAGTGAGAGGCCATTACAAGAGATTTTGTTATAGAACTGCAAAGCTTAAACCATATTTGTCAATAGAGCATGTAAAAAGAAATGAACAAAAAAAGTTTCAACAAATTGATCTGCTCAGTCACTGACTGCCAAACTAATTTAAAACTCCTGGATGAATATGAAGCAAAGAGCTAACCACTCCTTTCCAGAAAACAAAACCGGATGTGAAGACGCAACGAAACAAAGAAATAATAATATATTCATGGAACCTTAAAACACTTTACACAACTAGAACTCTACAAACACTTATTGGAATTCTAAATAAATATAAAATAAACATAATAGCAATACAGGAAATGGAATCCTAGATACCAAAAACTATATCATATTCAACAGTGGTCAGGAATCACAACATGTTAGTGGAACTGGGTTCCTAGTAAATAAAAAAGAATTTTCGAGCAGGCCAAGGCCCACATGAGACTGTAGTGCAATGATGATGATGATTGAATATGAGCTGCAAGATAAAACATAAACAGCTTATCCACAATTTTAAAATGGATATGTTAAGTTACTATATAGAATAACAGGCAAAATAATTGCTTGCTTTTTAACTGTAGTAAGTTAATTTTGAGCCAAAAGTAAAAATTTTGAGTTCCAATATTATAGCCTTAAATTATATATTTTAAGTATATTTTATATATTAAATCAAAATTCAGATTTTACTACACGAAAATTATGGGCTATTTATAAGCTAATTTTGAACCAAGAGTAAAAATTTTGAGCTAAGATAGGGTCCGTCGAGCTACAACCCCCACAGTAACTAAATCGAAAATAAACTATACCAGAATTGAGTGTAAATTATGTGTAGGTTCAAAAATTTTGTGTAATAGAAATGGCTTCTGATTTTTAAAAAAACGTCGTGGGGGTTCTGAGTCCCCGGTGAGCCACAACCCCCACCCACTTAGAAACACATTATCAAAGAAAAAGTTATACAGGCATTATCTGTAAATTATGTGTAGCCACCAAAACCTTCTACGAAAAAGAATAACGTATTTATTTAAAAAAACATCGTGGTGGTTGTAGCTCACCGGCGAGCCACAACCCACCCACTTAAAAATGCACTATTAGAAGAATCTATTTATTCAGAATTTATTGGTAAATTATGTGTAATTTATGTGAACCCACCAAAACTTAGCACAAACAAGGGTTAATTAGTATTTTAAAAAACATTGTGGGGGTTGTGAGACACAGTGAGCTACAACCCACCCACTTACAAACACATTATTACAGAAAGTTCTTGACCCGGTACTTATCTCTAAATAGTGTGTATTTTATGTGTAGCTTCCAAAGTTTTCATGCAGCAACCCTTACCATGGATAGAATAACTCACTGATTTTTGTGTAACAACCCTTACTTCAGAAACCCACTAAAATTTACATTTCTTTGTACAGTAAAAGACTTTGTAATTTATGTGTAATTGATAGGATAACTCACTGATTTTTTACAAACTTTTAACAAACTTTACTTCAGAAACCCACACTCAGTACTGAAGTATCGGTATAATCACAGTGAAAAAAGGAGAAATTGAATTTCTTTGTACAGTAAAAGACTCTGTAATTTATGTATAATTGATAGGATGATCACTGATTTTTGTGTAACAACCCTTACTTCAGAAACCTACCCTCAGTATTTAAATATCGGTATAATCACAGTAAAAAAATAGAAATAGAATTTTTCCTTTTTTTACTGTGATTATACCGATATTTAAATACTGAGGGCAGGTTTCTGAAGTAAGGGTTGTTACACAAAAATCAGTGAGTCATCCTACCAATTACACATATATTGCAGAGTCTTTTACTGTATAAAGAAATAGAATTTTTCCTTTTTTTACTGTGATTATACCGATATTTAAATACTGAGGGTAGGTTTCTGAAGTAAGGGTTGTTACACAAAAATCAGCAAGTCATCCTATAAATAACACATAAATTGCAGTCTTTTACTGTATAAAGAAATAGAATTTTTTCTTTTTTTTACTGTGATTGTACCTATATTTAAGTACTGAGGGTTTCTGAAGTAAGGGTTGTTACACAAAAATCAGTGAGTCATCCTATCAATTACATATAAATTGCAGAGTCTTTTACTGTATAAAGAAATGGAATTTTTCCTTTTTTTACTGTGATTATACCGATATTTAAATACTGAGGGCAGGTTTCTGAAGTAAAGGTTGTTACACAAAAATCACTGAGTCATCCTATCAATTACACATAAATTGCAGAGTCTTTTACTGTATAAAGAAATAGAATTTTTCCTTTTTTTTCTGTGATTATACCGATATTTAAATACTGAGGGTAGGTTTCCGAAGTAAGAGTTGTTACACAAAAATCAACGAGTCATCCTATCAATTACACATAAATTGCAGAGTCTTTTACTGTATAAAGAAATAGAATTTTTCCTTTTTTTTCTGTGATTATACCAATATTTAAATACTGAGGGTAGGTTTCTGAAGTAAGGGTTGTCACACAAAAATCAGTGAGTCATCCTATCAATTACACATAAATTGCAGTGTCTTTTACTGTATCAAGAAATAGAATTTTTCCATTTTTTTCTGTGATTATACCAATATTTAAATACTGAGGGTAGGTTTCTGAAGTAAGCGTTATTACACAAAAATCAGCGAGTCATCCTATCAATTACACATAAATTGGAGAGTCTTTTACTGTATAAAGAAATAGAATTTTTCATTTTTTTTACTGTGATTGTACCTATATTTAAGTACTGAGGGTTTCTGAAGTAAGGGTAGTTACACAAAAATCAGCGAGTCATCCTATCAATTACACATAAATTGCAGAGTCTTTTACTGTATAAAGAAATAGAATTTTTCCTTTTTTTACTGTGATTATACCGATATTTAAATACTGAGGGTAGGTTTATGAAGTAAGGGTTGTTACACAAAAATCAGTGAGTCATTTTACTGTGATTATACCGATATTTAAATACTGAGGGTAGGTTTCTGAAGTAAGGGTTGTTACACAAAAATCAGCGAGTCATCCTATCAATTACACATACATTGGAGAGTCTTTTACTGTATAAAGAAATAGAATTTTTCCTATTGTTACTGTGATTATACCGATATTTAAATACTGAGGGTAGGTTTCTGAAGTAAGGGTTGTTACACAAAAATCAGTGAGTCATCCTATCAATTACACATAAATTGCAGAGTCTTTTACTGTATAAAGAAATAAAATTTTTCCTTTTTTTACTGTGATTATAACGATATTTAAATACTGAGGGTAGGTTTCTGAAGTAAGGGTTGTTACACAAAAATCAGCGGGCCATCCTATCAATTACACATAAATTGCAGTCTTTTACTGTATAAAGAAATAGAATTTTTCCTTTTTTTACTGTTATTATACCGATATTTAAATACTGAGGATAGGTTTCTGAAGTAAGGGTTGTTACACAAAAGTCAGCGAATCATCCTATCAATTACACATACATTGGAGAGTCTTTTACTGTATAAAGAAATAGAATTTTTCCTATTTTTACTGTGATTATACCGATATTTAAATACTGAGGGTAGGTTTCTGAAGTAAGGGTTGTTACACAAATATCAGCGAGTCATCCTATCAATTACACATAAATTGCAGAGTCTTTTACTGTATAAAGAAATAGAATTTTTCCTTTTTTTACTGTGATTATAACTATATTTAAATACTGAGGGCAGGTTTCTGAAGTAAGGGTTGTTACACAAAAATCAGTGAGTCATACTATCAATTACACATAAATTGCAGTGTCTTTTACTGTATAAAGAAATAGAATTTTTCCTTTTTTTACTGTGATTATACCGATATTGAAATACTGAGGGTAGGTTTCCGAAGTAAGGGTTGTTACACAAAAATCAGTGAGTCATCCTATCAATTACACATATATTGCAGAGTCTTTTACTGTATAAAGAAATAGAATTTTTCCTTTTTTTTACTGTGATTATACCGATATTTAAATACTGAGGGTAGGTTTCAGAAGTAAGGGTTGTTACACAAAAATCAGCGAGTCATCCTATCAATTACACATAAATTGCAGTCTTTTACTGTATAAAGAAATAGAATTTTTCCTTTTTTTTCTGTGATTATACCGATATTTAAATACTGAGGGTAGGTTTCTGAAGTAAGGGTTGTTACACAAAAATCAGCGAGTCATCCTATCAATTACACATACATTGCAGAGTCTTTTACTGTATAAAGAAATAGAATTTTTCCTTTTTTTACTGTGATTATACCGATATTTAAATACTGAGGGTAGGTTTCAGAAGTAAGGGTTGTTACACAAAAATCAGCGAGTCATCCTATCAATTACACATAAATTGCAGTCTTTTACTGTATAAAGAAATAAAATTTTTCCTTTTTTTACTGTGATTATACCGATATTTAAATACTGAGCGTAGGTTTCTGAAGTAAGGGTTGTTACAAAAAAATCAGCGAGTCATCCTATCAATTACACATACATTGGAGAGTCTTTTACTGTATAAAGAAATAGAATTTTTCCTATTTTTACTGTGATTATACTGATATTTAAATACTGAGGGTAGGTTTCAGAAGTAAGGGTTGTTACACAAAAATCAGCGAGTCATCCTATCAATTACACATAAATTGCAGTCTTTTACTGTATAAAGAAATAGAATTTTTCCTTTTTTTTCTGTGCATATACCGATATTTAAATACTGAGGGTAGGTTTCTGAAGTAAGGGTTGTTACACAAAAATCAGCGAGTCATCCTATCAATTACACATACATTGCAGAGTCTTTTACTGTATAAAGAAATAGAATTTTTCCTTTTTTTACTGTGATTATACCGATATTTAAATACTGAGGGTAGGTTTCAGAAGTAAGGGTTGTTACACAAAAATCAGCGAGTCATCCTATCAATTACACATAAATTGCAGTCTTTTACTGTATAAAGAAATAGAATTTTTCCTTTTTTTACTGTGATTATACCGATATTTAAATACTGAGGGTAGGTTTCTGAAGTAAGGGTTGTTACACAAAAATCAGCGAGTCATCCTATCAATTACACATACATTGGAGAGTCTTTTACTGTATAAAGAAATAGAATTTTTCCTATTGTTACTGTGATTATACCGATATTTAAATACTGAGGGTAGGTTTCTGAAGTAAGGGTTGTTACACAAAAATCAGTGAGTCATCCTATCAATTACACATAAATTGCAGAGTCTTTTACTGTATAAAGAAATAAAATTTTTCCTTTTTTTACTGTGATTATAACGATATTTAAATACTGAGGGTAGGTTTCTGAAGTAAGGGTTGTTACACAAAAATCAGCGGGCCATCCTATCAATTACACATAAATTGCAGTCTTTTACTGTATAAAGAAATAGAATTTTTCCTTTTTTTACTGTTATTATACCGATATTTAAATACTGAGGATAGGTTTCTGAAGTAAGGGTTGTTACACAAAAGTCAGCGAATCATCCTATCAATTACACATACATTGGAGAGTCTTTTACTGTATAAAGAAATAGAATTTTTCCTATTTTTACTGTGATTATACCGATATTTAAATACTGAGGGTAGGTTTCTGAAGTAAGGGTTGTTACACAAAAATCAGCGAGTCATCCTATCAATTACACATAAATTGCAGAGTCTTTTACTGTATAAAGAAATAGAATTTTTCCTTTTTTTACTGTGATTATAACTATATTTAAATACTGAGGGCAGGTTTCTGAAGTAAGGGTTGTTACACAAAAATCAGTGAGTCATACTATCAATTACACATAAATTGCAGTGTCTTTTACTGTATAAAGAAATAGAATTTTTCCTTTTTTTACTGTGATTATACCGATATTGAAATACTGAGGGTAGGTTTCCGAAGTAAGGGTTGTTACACAAAAATCAGTGAGTCATCCTATCAATTACACATATATTGCAGAGTCTTTTACTGTATAAAGAAATAGAATTTTTCCTTTTTTTTACTGTGATTATACCGATATTTAAATACTGAGGGTAGGTTTCAGAAGTAAGGGTTGTTACACAAAAATCAGCGAGTCATCCTATCAATTACACATAAATTGCAGTCTTTTACTGTATAAAGAAATAGAATTTTTCCTTTTTTTTCTGTGATTATACCGATATTTAAATACTGAGGGTAGGTTTCTGAAGTAAGGGTTGTTACACAAAAATCAGCGAGTCATCCTATCAATTACACATACATTGCAGAGTCTTTTACTGTATAAAGAAATAGAATTTTTCCTTTTTTTACTGTGATTATACCGATATTTAAATACTGAGGGTAGGTTTCAGAAGTAAGGGTTGTTACACAAAAATCAGCGAGTCATCCTATCAATTACACATAAATTGCAGTCTTTTACTGTATAAAGAAATAAAATTTTTCCTTTTTTTACTGTGATTATACCGATATTTAAATACTGAGCGTAGGTTTCTGAAGTAAGGGTTGTTACAAAAAAATCAGCGAGTCATCCTATCAATTACACATACATTGGAGAGTCTTTTACTGTATAAAGAAATAGAATTTTTCCTATTTTTACTGTGATTATACTGATATTTAAATACTGAGGGTAGGTTTCAGAAGTAAGGGTTGTTACACAAAAATCAGCGAGTCATCCTATCAATTACACATAAATTGCAGTCTTTTACTGTATAAAGAAATAGAATTTTTCCTTTTTTTTCTGTGCATATACCGATATTTAAATACTGAGGGTAGGTTTCTGAAGTAAGGGTTGTTACACAAAAATCAGCGAGTCATCCTATCAATTACACATACATTGCAGAGTCTTTTACTGTATAAAGAAATAGAATTTTTCCTTTTTTTACTGTGATTATACCGATATTTAAATACTGAGGGTAGGTTTCAGAAGTAAGGGTTGTTACACAAAAATCAGCGAGTCATCCTATCAATTACACATAAATTGCAGTCTTTTACTGTATAAAGAAATAGAATTTTTCCTTTTTTTACTGTGATTATACCGATATTTAAATACTGAGGGTAGGTTTCTGAAGTAAGGGTTGTTACACAAAAATCAGCGAGTCATCCTATCAATTACACATACATTGGAGAGTCTTTTACTGTATAAAGAAATAGAATTTTTCCTATTGTTACTGTGATTATACCGATATTTAAATACTGAGGGTAGGTTTCTGAAGTAAGGGTTGTTACACAAAAATCAGTGAGTCATCCTATCAATTACACATAAATTGCAGAGTCTTTTACTGTATAAAGAAATAAAATTTTTCCTTTTTTTACTGTGATTATAACGATATTTAAATACTGAGGGTAGGTTTCTGAAGTAAGGGTTGTTACACAAAAATCAGCGGGCCATCCTATCAATTACACATAAATTGCAGTCTTTTACTGTATAAAGAAATAGAATTTTTCCTTTTTTTACTGTTATTATACCGATATTTAAATACTGAGGATAGGTTTCTGAAGTAAGGGTTGTTACACAAAAGTCAGCGAATCATCCTATCAATTACACATACATTGGAGAGTCTTTTACTGTATAAAGAAATAGAATTTTTCCTATTTTTACTGTGATTATACCGATATTTAAATACTGAGGGTAGGTTTCTGAAGTAAGGGTTGTTACACAAAAATCAGCGAGTCATCCTATCAATTACACATAAATTGCAGAGTCTTTTACTGTATAAAGAAATAGAATTTTTCCTTTTTTTACTGTGATTATAACTATATTTAAATACTGAGGGCAGGTTTCTGAAGTAAGGGTTGTTACACAAAAATCAGTGAGTCATACTATCAATTACACATAAATTGCAGTGTCTTTTACTGTATAAAGAAATAGAATTTTTCCTTTTTTTACTGTGATTATACCGATATTGAAATACTGAGGGTAGGTTTCCGAAGTAAGGGTTGTTACACAAAAATCAGTGAGTCATCCTATCAATTACACATATATTGCAGAGTCTTTTACTGTATAAAGAAATAGAATTTTTCCTTTTTTTTACTGTGATTATACCGATATTTAAATACTGAGGGTAGGTTTCAGAAGTAAGGGTTGTTACACAAAAATCAGCGAGTCATCCTATCAATTACACATAAATTGCAGTCTTTTACTGTATAAAGAAATAGAATTTTTCCTTTTTTTTCTGTGATTATACCGATAGTTAAATACTGAGGGTAGGTTTCTGAAGTAAGGGTTGTTACACAAAAATCAGCGAGTCATCCTATCAATTACACATAAATTGCAGAGTCTTTTACTGTATAAAGAAATAGAATTTTTCCTTTTTTTTCTGTGATTATACCGATATTTAAATACTGATGGTAGGTTTCTGAAGTAAGGGTTGTAACACAAAAATCAGTGAGTCATCCTATCAATTACACATAAATTGCAGAGTCTTTTACTGTATAAAGAAATAGAATTTTTCCATTTTTTTCTGTGATTATACCAATATTTAAATACTGAGGGTAGGTTTCTGAAGTAGGGGTTGTTACACAAAAATCAGCCAGTCATCCTATCAATTACACATAAATTGCAGAGTCTTTTACTGTATAAAAAAATAGAATTTTTCCTTTTTTTACTGTGGTTATACCGATATTTAAATACTGAGGGTAGGTTTCTGAAGTAAGAGTTGTTACACAAAAATCAATGAGTGATCCTATCAATTACACATAAATTGCAGTCTTTTACTGTATAAAGAAATAGAATTTTTCCTTTTTTTTACTGTGATTGTACTTATATTAAAGTACTGAGGGTTTCTGAAGTAAGGGTTGTTACACAAAAATCGGTGAGTTATTCTATCCGTGGTAAGGGTTGCTGCACGAAAGCTTTGGAAGCTACACATAAAACACATTATTTAGAGATAAGTACCGGGTCAAGAACTTTCTGTAATAATGTGTTTTTAAGTGGGTGGGTTGTAGCTCACTGTGTCTCACAACCCCCACAATGTTATTTAAAATACTAATTAATCCTTGTTTGTGGAAGGTTTTGATGGCTACACATAAATTACACATAATTTACCAATAAATCCTGAATAAATAGATTCTTCTAATAGTGCATTTTTAAGTGGGTGGGTTGTGTCTCGCCGGTGAGCTACAATCCCCACGATGTTTTTTTAAATAAATACGTTATTCTTTTTCGCAGAAGGTTATGGTGGCTACACATTAATTACACATAATTTACAGATACTGCCTGTATAACTTTTTCTTTGATAATGTGTTTCTAAGTTACTGTGTTTCTGGGGTTGTGGCTCACCGGGGACTCAGAACCCCCACGACGTTTTTTTAAAAATCAGAAGTCATTTTTATTACACAAAAACTTTTGAACCTACACATAATTTACACTTAATTCTGGTATAGTTTATTTTCGATTTAGTTGCTGTGGGGGTTGTAGCTCGACGGACCTGCTCATATATTATAGCCGTAAATTCTATATTTTAAGTGGCGGTGCTATCTTGACATTAGTTCAGCACCCCCACTATACAAACTTAAATCAAAATTCAGCTTTTAGTACATGAGAATTATGGGCTATTTATAAGCTAATGTTGAGCCAAGAGTAGAAATTTTGAGCTTCAATATTATAGATGTAAATGATATATTTTAAGTGGCGCTGCTATCTTGACGTCAGCTCAGCACCCCCATGATACAAACTTAAATCAAAATTCAGATTTTACTACATGAGAATTATGGGCTATTTATAAGCTAATTTTGAACCAAGAGTAGAAATTTAGAGCTCTGATATTATAGACGTAAATTATATATTTTAAGTGGGGGTGTTATCTCGTCATCAGCTCCGTACCCCCACTATACAAAATACAAATTCAAAATTCAAATTTTACTACCTGAGAATTATGAGCTAATTTTGAGCCAAAAGTAAAAATTTTGAGCTCTGCTATTATAGCCGTAAATTAGATCTTCAAATGGGAGGTGCTCTCTTGACGTCAACTCAGCGTCCCCACCATACCAATTTCAATCGAAATTCAAATTTAACTACATGATAATTATGAGCTAATTATTAGCTAATTTTGAGCCTAAAGTAAAAATGTTGAGCTGCAATATTATATATTTTAAATGAGACAGTGCTGTTTTGACGCCAACTCAGCACCCTCATCATACAAATTGTAATCAAAATTCAAATTTAATTACATGAGAATTAACAGCCAATTATGAGTTTCAATGACAAACTTTACACATGCTCTTACAATTAAACCCTAAAATTGGAATTCACCTTCTTTATGAAAATACAGTATTTAAAAAAAATTAATAATTTGGTATTTAAAAGCTGTACAATCAATAGAATAATTACGAATTCTTAAAGTAAAATTCACATAATCTGGCTTTCACTTTATTTAGCTACCACATAAGTTTCGGGAGCCTCAGGAATGTGTATTTATTTTCTAGAACTTCCGGCTGTTGAGATAAGCTCAATTAGTGTACAGTTACTACCAGTACTTACTGGTGGGAGCGAGGTTACTATCCATCCTCTCTACTAGTTCTCCAGGCTAGTGCCGGAGCTATAAACGTGCTCACCCGTCGATTCAGCTCTCGTTCAGCTTTAAACTATTCCCCAAGGTAGTTGGGGATCACTGCCCGATCAAATCCAACCTCAATGTGACAGTACTTGCTTTTATATACTTTTGCCACCCCCCGATCTCCCAGTTTATAGGCCTGGTCTGCCCTTGACTCCCGGTATGTACCCATTAGGAGGGTGATGTTGTCTTAAGCATGAGAGTCTATGTGTTCGCTTCAACACCCCTTCAGCGTAGTTGATCTAGAGCTTCTGCAGATCACAGAACTCAGACTGTAATCAAACTAGTCATAGGGTGATCCGAGTAGCTTCCAGAACATACTGGCTGGTGGCATGCAGTTTCCTATTGCCCAGAATTTACCCCTTCCCACTGCGATAAACCTCACTGCAATTCTCCTGCGTAAGATTCAGTCAGTCAGTCAGTCAGCAGTGTGTGCACATAAAGATATACATCTAGAAAAATTAACCCATTCTAGCCTAACAACCCTTGTGGATCAGTTTTTCGTAACTACTATTGGTATGGTGGGGGTGCTGAGTTCCCAAGTCCCAACTAATCTCCAGTTATAATATTTCAGCTCAAAATTTCTATTCGTGGCTCAGAATTATTAGCTCATAATTCTCACGTAGTAAAATTTTAATTTTAATTTGTATAGTGGGGGTGCCAAGTTGAAGTCAAGATAGAACATTCCCCCCCCTTCCAGTTTGAAGTCCCCGTCTAATTTCCGGTTGTAATATTCGAGATCAAAATTCCTACTCTTGGCTGAAAATTAGCTTATAATTAGTTCATAATTCTCACGTAGTAAAATTTGAATTTAAATTTGTATAGTGACGGTGTAGAGCTGACGTGAGCACCCCCACTTAAAATATATAATTTATGGCTATAATATTAGAGCTGAAAATTTTTACTTTTGGCTCAACATTAGCTCATAATCTACAGCAAAAAATGTTTTGATTTTGTCAAAGTGGGGGTACCAACTTTGTGGACGTCTTCCAGTTCTTGTTAGGTTATCGTAAAAAATTCACCACAAAATTACCATTTTCGTACAAGATATACTTTTTACATAAACAAAGTGGAAATGCATTGCTTGCAAATCCCCTCTTAAAATGAGTTAGCTAATTTTTTGCAGAGTAGTGTTGCATTTTAACATACAATTTCTCATCACGCCTTCTTTGGATTTTCCCATCCAACTTAGACAATTGGGTATCGACTTCATCTTCCTGTATATTATTTAAAGATCTAGTACCACCACTACTACTTGTTGGTCTCGAGTGTGATGCAACATTGCTTGAAGATGCCGAGTCTAAAACTACTGGTTCGCCCGATGGAGTATTATTCTTAAAACAAAATTAACAATTACTTACTTTTATATAACAAAGAAATATATAATCATGCTTACTCGACTTGTAGAGGCCTGTGGAAATAAAACGGCTCCATTAACGGGCATTAAATATAACATATCTCCATGATGAAGCCCTGCTCCACAGATTGTCCGTGATTTACTACTAGCAATTTCATCTTTCTGGTTTTTTTGTTTGTAAAGCGCAAAAGCAAAACTGTTTAAATCAAATATCGAATGTACTTTTTCGAATAGTTGGCATGTCGTGTCGGTAGGACTAATTTCGATACGCTTTGTTCCTTCGGCTGATTGAATACGAAGTAGCTAAAAGTATATTAAATTTTTTCTTAAAAATTGACCTTTAAAAGGACTATAATGCAAAATTGTTTCATCCAGGGAATTTTTCTCCTTAAAGTTGAATTTAAAGGCTTTTTAAAGCATGTAAAACATTAATTAATAGTTTTTATTGATTACTTAAAAGGCATATTTTACAATAACTCGAAATATAAATGTGTTACCGACTTACAATAAGTTTATTTCTTGACATTCTGCAATTATTACTACATAAATATTTTACAAATGATTCTTCATGACTGGCAATCTGGCAACTTTACAGGTTAGGCTCAGGTTGACAACATCAGAACATGAAATTAACTTTTGTCAGCTAATGATGTAATGAATATTATTAAACAAAAATAGTCCTACAGGGAGCAACAAAATAATTGTGTTGTATTTGTATTTGTGTTTCTTAATTTCGTTTTAAGCTCAACAACAAACCATTTTTGATGTAAACGAAGTTTCTAAGCCGGAATGTTGCTCTTGGAATTCGCTATCCCAACTTTTATTAGAAATAAAGAGAAAGAATAAGATATTTTTATGAAATAGCTTAAATTTTTGCATTTTAAACATTTTCAAAATAAATTTTAAGAATTCGTTTAAATTAAGTTTATTCTGCCCAAAGGCGGTAACTGCAAAACATCAACTCAAAAATATACCATACTTTTTCTTAGCACACGTTGAAATTCTGTATAGTATATTTTTTATAAATTGTAGTTTTGCAGTTACCGCCTTTGATCTTAGCAGGGCAGTAAAAATTAAGCTCATCCTTCAAACGGAAGGAACTTCATTTCAATAAAATTATTAAAAAATTATATTAACATAGAAGGGAAAGATGATTAGAAACAGTATACAAATTTTTGAATTTGTTAGCAAGAATCTGCAAGAATAAAATGGCAACACTCAGAAAAATTAACCCTCTCGGGCCTGCCGGCTCTCGAGGGTAAATTTTTCGTTCGTGGATAATATCTTACTCAACTCACTTGTACCATAAATAACTATTGTAACACTAATAAAATAATAAAAGTAATAACTAATTTATTTGAAGTGACGGATGATGACAAATGATTCAAAAACTCAAGTGGGCGCCGAGTGTTACCAACTAACACAAAATTCTCTAGACGACCAAAATATTTTTTTTTGTATTAAAATAAAAAAGGGGGCGCAAATTAGAAAAAATAGCATAAAATACTCGTTTTATAAGGGCATTGGCGCACTCATCCCATAGAAAAAATCGCCTGCGGCTCGTTTTCTAACTTGGGATTCGTGCGCCAAATCAACCCTTATAAAACTTGTTCTTTAATATACTATTAAAATCTTACTAATCTGTTTTATTTTTTCAAAATTAATTTAAACCTTAGTTATTGTTAATATATTTTTTATTGATAAATAAAGTTCTGCGAGAATAGACAGTGTTAAAAGACAATTTAAAATTTAATCAAAGTGGAGAAGAAATTGTGAAAAATCTTTGAAAAGGGAACTAGAAAAAAGAAAACTCGAAACAAAGAGAATTAAAAGCGCTTTGATAAATCCGCTTAAAAAATGGATGCTACAACATAACGAAGATGTTGTTTCCCCGAAACTTTTCCATATAATACCAGGTGCCACAATTAGTGTTAACGTGTTGCTGGAAAGTGCTAGAAGGTCCGAATAAAATTCTAGAATAATTACTGGAAAAGTCAGTAGAAGATTCTAGAAGATTTAAAAAAGAATTACTGAAAAAAAAGAATCGATCAAATGCAGATACCTCTAAAGATTGTAAACGATAGTATCGCCAAAACGCTCGAAGATAGAATGGCTCAACTACGGTTATCCCCAACATCTGAGTGTCCGATTGGCAAAGTAAAACGAAATAAAGAAGAAAGGAATCCTACCGCAGGGGTAAAAGTAAAACCATCTACGTTCGATTGAAATGTACCATGATCCACCTACTATAAACAAACTGAGGCGACTACGAAGGCTAATGGTCGGTAACGGATGGACTGGCGAGGAAAACGCCGATTTTCTTACTGTGACTTTGCTTGGAAACGCGTTTAACGCGTCTTGCAAGCAATTGCAGCAGCAGTTAGTTTTTGTGCAATAACCTTTTAAATCAACATTTCTGGACCTAGTCTCTTGAGGTTTAGGGTTTATGTGCACAAAATTCTTTTAAAATTAATAAAGCTTTAATAATGGAATGGAGGCTTCAATGAAAATAAAATTATTGTGATTGACTTTCGCAAGTGCAGCATGAAAAGACGTACTATCTTCAAAACCTTGTAGCCACTTGTATTAGCTAAATGTTTGTTTACCGTGTCGTCATATTGTTGGTGGATCTGGATACTGATCAGGCCCGGATTGTACCGTCGAGTTACCGAGAAAATGTGGTCAATGCTGGTTACATATTTTTATTAAAGAAATGATCACAAAAAAATAAGATTTATGTTTGTTTTAAAAATTCCTAATAGCATGACGTTATTCAAGTTGACCATTTATGGGCGTTTCTCCCGAAATCCATAATTTGGATGTGAAAAATTCTCGGACAAGAAAAATGTTGAAATCTGTTTTTCTAAGAAAGAGCCTGATTAATTGATTGTATAGAACACATACTGTTGATTAGTAGAGCTTAATGTGGACATTTTCGACCTTTACAGTGTTTAAATCCACGTAAATGATTCAAATAACATGCAAATGACAGAAAAGATTATATTTAATTAAAAAACTGAACTTTAATATTATAATAAAAAGATGTTTCTAATACGATAATGCTTAATAATGGCTTAGTAATGGATAACAAGTAAAATAATTAATAATTTTTATTTTACGTGATATGACAGTCATCATGTTTAAGCATGTTTTCCATTTGTTTCTTTTCTGGATCATTTCTAATTTTTTCGCTTCTTTTTTTTCTCGTATTCTCTTTTTCTTTTCTTCTTTTCCACATTTTCTTTGCACCTCATAATGTAAGAACATGAATGTATGTAGGAGTTATCATTTACGCGGACAAGTTGTATTACGTGCAGTTATAAATCCACGCAAATGACACAATGAAAATGCCACGCGAATGATTATTAAAGCAGTAATATAACATAGCGCCTAGACCATTTTCTTTGGAGGCTTCACACTAGCTATAATGAAACAACACAAGTAGTGTATTAACTGAAAAGTTTTTTGCTAAATTCAACACCAGTAAAAAAGTATGATAACCACGTGAATGACACGAAATAAATGTACTCTTACATCAAACCATATAAGCTACCTAAAGTTTATAGATCAACTGAACGAGACACTATATGTTGATTTAATTAAAATTACATACGCAAGCAATACATATGTATTGCTGATATTGTAGAAATACTGATACTATACGTGAAATTTAATAATGTTTTCTCTCTTAGTTAGATCCACGCAAATGACAAAAATATCAGGGACAACATTTTATTGATTGTGTAGTCGATGCTTAATATTTTATATATTAATTGACTCTGGATGAGAGCCCTATACTTGTTTTACAATTCTCCTTAATTAGAACAACAATCATTAACTGATGCCTTAGAAAAACTGCTTTTCACTTTGAGAATACATACTAGGGACATGCCACATGAATGACATATGACATAATAAAGTTTACTTTTTATTGTTAAAAAGATAGGTCAAGTTGCTAATATATACCTGGCTAGATAGACTGCTATTACATCTTCACTGTACTGAACTAACAGATAAAAAGGTATTCGTAATATTAATTAAGCAGGGACAGTAAATTTAATATTTCTGAAGAATTACCCTTATACTCATAGTAGCCAGATATCGTATTTGACAATCGCTGGTGCTTGACAAACTGCATACTATAAATATACACGGAAAAAAATTTGCTTTTAAATTAAAAAAATTGTAGGTAACATCAAACATTTTTACTTTCAAAAATGCATCAACAAAGTATTTTTTAAATTTAAAAGTAGCTCTACTTTTGAGAGTGTTTCGAATTTTTAAGTGCATTTAAATCAAAAACTTATTTCGGGGGTTGCTTTAAATAGTTTTATTGTTAATCTAAAAGTAAAATAAATGTTATGAATGGTAGATTGTAATTAATTTAAAAGATGTGCTGCTTTCAAACAGGAAGTACCAATATTTATTTTTAAATGCAGTGCTTTTTATATGAATGCCAGGCAGTGTTGTAATGTATCTAGATACAAGTATCTAGATACAGTATCTAGATACTTTTATAGTACCTAGATACATATCTAGATACTTTTAAAATTTTGTAACTGTATTTGGATCTAGGTACATTTTCTGTAGTATCTGTGTATCTGTATTGTGCAGATACTATTTTCATATTTTTATAATTTTATAATACAAAAACTACCATAAATGATGTGTGGAATTTTAAGTTTGATAATTTAATAATAATAATAATAGCTACTACCCATTACCTAACAAACCAGGCCCCATAAGCTATGAAGCTAGTGCGGGAGGGAAGGGCGATTATTACTATTATGCAGGCTCAACGTGTGCCTGCAGTACTTGACAGATGGTATAAGCACAAATCCCACATTTGTGTTACAGCTAAGGGAAACTGCAGAAAACCTGAACCAGATCTGCCGGTACCGGCAGTTGAACCCGGGCAGCTTGGGTGAAAGACTTACACGCAGGTCCCTACACTACCAAGGCTTTAAACCGACAACATAATAAAACAAATTTTTTATTATGTAATTTTTTTAAAATCTACTAGATGATAGTCATCTCGTTAAACAATTAGAGTCACTACATCTAATCAGCCATGCCAAGTTGACGTATCAGTGTACCGCCATCGACACTATATGGCAAAGGAAGTGTGAAATCTAATAATTCCTACATTAAAATCGCATCTTGCTTATTTGGCATATTACAATTTGGGGTTGTCACAATGAAAACTATGTAGAAAAGTCTTTTAAACTAAACGTGGGTATACTTAAATTCAATGGGGATAATAGTAATTAACCATTTCGGGCTTTTCTCGTCCCAAAATAGCGTCGTTTGTGGTACTCTGATCAGCCAGCATGTCCTGGCTGACTAGATGTAGTGACTCTATAAATAATAGATATTATTACAAAATGATGATATTTCCGTTTATAAAGTGTGAGGAAGACGCATTATTCCAATGCGTTGCCAACTCTATACCATAATTTACAGCTTGTACCAACTTGGTACGTTGGTAGATAAGAGGTTAGTTGGTGGTAGAATGGTAGATAAAAATTCTTTATTACATGTTGTGATTATTTAATATTTACATAACAATTCTGAAATGTATATTTTACTGGACTTGTAGATAAGTATCACGAAAAACCATAAGTGAGTCCTTTAAGTCTGCGAGTACAGTAAAGGGACAATATACGGGATTGTTACACACTTCAATTTTTTTCTGTCAACAGTCAATTTCAAAACTTTCAAAGTTCTAAAGAACGATCCTAATGAAGTGCTTTTGAAAATATAAGAGTAAGTATAATCTATTCAGTTACATGAAGGGTAAAACTAAAAGCAACCAGATTTAGCGACTTTTGTGGTGTAATAGTACTAGGAACTTTGTTGTAGTGTGAATCGTACCAACACCTACTTTGAAATTAGGTTATCAGAAATAATATCTAGGCTCTGATGGTTTCTGTTAAAGTGATGAAACATTTTCTAGGTTTTCAAACACTGAAGTCTATTGGAGTTTATTCAAGTTAATAATATTCTGCACAACACCAAGACAGAAGGTAAAAGATCTACATAAATATCATTTATTTATTTTATATTTTTATTAAAATATTAATACAAATTATATGTGAAAAGAACACTTAATAATTCTAAAAAGTGGAAAGGTTTGAATGCACACTGTACTTATCTTTAGATACTGGTTTCTGCTTAATAATTATTCATTTTTAGTATGTATAAAATTTAATAAATATTGCTGTACTAGACTAGTCCTGGAATTAATGCTTAGTTAAATGACTATTTTCGGTACGAAAAATTGACTAAGAAGTTCTTATTTTCGGGGGTGATTACAGTAAAACAAGTATCTACAAATGTATCTAGATACATTATGTTAGGATTTGTATTTGGATCTAGATACTTCACACCAAAGGCATCTGTATCTGTATCTAGGTACATTTTTCTGATAGTAACTGTATCTGTATCTAGATACACAAAATAATGTATCTGTTACAACACTGATGTCAGGTTGTTTTTGTTTCAATAATATGCTGTTTTCCTTTTAAATACAACATTCTTTTAAGTTAATGGCGTTAAATGGAGAACACTGTTGAATTACATGTATTATATTTTTTCAGTAAAAAAATTTACTCTAAAGTAAATGCATTTATTTGAACGTCGAAAGTAAGGATCTTTGTTATAAAAACTGAAATTTCTTTCAGTGTATGTTCACACCGACTTAAGCACGTTTTAAAGATTTAAAAAGCAGCTCATTCAAATAAAAAATATTTTAAACAGCTCTAATCAAAAGCTCATTCATTCAAAACTCCTTATGTGTATTATTATTATCGGATGTCACGTGGACCGCACAATCAGCAAAATCACAATTTCGCTAAATCCGGACAAAGAACTAATTTTCAATTTTTAACTTTTCCTAGACATGAATGCATTTTAAATTAACTGCTTAAACCGTTTCTGGTATTACAATTATTTTTTTTCTAATTTTCCTTTGCAGTACAATGCATGCAAGTTAAAGTTCGGTAAACATATTTTAACCACCTACAAATTTCATACATTTTCAAAAAGATCCTATAAATTTATTTAATAGGTAATAACTGTGGAATCCATTTTATAAAAAGTTCATCGATCGTATTGAGAAAATACAGATTAAATTTATCAATAGACTTAACTTTAAATTCAACAAGTCGTTCTATATCAAACGTTCTGACACCTTGAAGAAATATGGTTCATGTAGTCTTGTAAATAGTAAATACAGTGAAGTCTCGTTGATCAGAATCTACGTTAATCCGAATATCACTATAATCCGGACCAGCAATTTATTTACATTGGTTTTATTGTAATCCGGATTTAAAGGTTTTGATTAGAATTAAGAACTTTAGAATTAATAGGGAAGACGCACGTATTTTTTTTAATTTTTGTATTCGTTCATTTTAGTTAGAAAAATATTTCCAGATAAGCGGAATTTCTAAAAACCCTCAATTTATTTGAAAAAATTAAATTTAAAAATTCTCCTCATTTAAAACCGAATTTGGCCTTGAGCAACTTCCCTCAAAGCTATTTGATGTAAAAAAGTAGGTACCGCTGTGAATGTGAAGAAGCAATATTGACGATCTACTCAACGTTAGATGGCGCTGATGAAAACCAATAAACTGAATTTTGAATTAATATTACCAGAAATATTTAACACCACTTTAATTATGGCAGTTAATTACACAACAGCATAACGTACATTATTATATTAATTATGAAATAAATAAAGATTATTAAAAGTTTCACAGTTTTATTAAAATATACCTGACAATATTGTTTCGACAGCTATGCTGTCATTATCAAAGGTAATATAATTATAAACAAACACGTCGCTAAGGTAGATACAAAATAGGTAACTAGATAAAATAATAATAATAATAAAAATTAATAATAAAAATCATAATTAAACATCTAATACTTCCAGTAACGGAGAATTACTGAGCTCAAGTTGTTCATTCATTAAAGGTACCCTGAGTTTGTGTTTGTATATCTCAAAGGCTTCTAAAATGTCTAATTTGCGTTTGTTATTACAAAAATGTAGGAATTGAATATTATTTTGAGGAGTCATTGTGTGATTTTGTTCTAAAAGGTGTTTGGCGTAATTCGATTTTTCAGGATGTTTATTTTTGTAATGACGTACGTGTTCTTTATATCTTATGTCAAAATTTCGAAGTGTTTGTCCAATATATACCGAACTACAAAAAGAACAATTTAAACGGTAAATGCCCGATTTCATGATATCATGTGTTCTGTCTTTAGCATTAAATAAAAATGAAAAAGTGTTAGTGTTGGTTTTAAATGTTATTTTATAATTGTTGGTTTTTCTTAGTATATGTGCAATTTTTTCTGATATTTTGCCAAAATATGGTATAGATATGTAATTTGTGTCTTCTGTTTGATTGTCAATGGGATATATTCTTTTGATAGCTAACCTATAATCTTTTTGTTTAATTAAAGTGTCAATCATGTTCGGATTATAATGATTTGCATGTGCTAGTTGTTTAATGGTTGATATCTCTTTGCTAAAATCTGATTTTGTTAGTGGAATAGTTAAAGCTCTGTGTACTAATGATCTGTATGCTGCTATTTTATGTGTATTGTGGTGACAAGATTCATTTGGTATTGTTATATCTGTTTGTGTTGGTTTTCTGTATATGGAAAATTCAAAAAGATTGTCTGCGTTAATCTTGATATTTTATGATATCATGAAATCGGGCATTTACCGTTTAAATTGTTCTTTTTGTAGTTCGGTATATATTGGACAAACACTTCGAAATTTTGACATAAGATATAAAGAACACGTACGTCATTACAAAAATAAACATCCTGAAAAATCGAATTACGCCAAACACCTTTTAGAACAAAATCACACAATGACTCCTCAAAATAATATTCAATTCCTACATTTTTGTAATAACAAACGCAAATTAGACATTTTAGAAGCCTTTGAGATATACAAACACAAACTCAGGGTACCTTTAATGAATGAACAACTTGAGCTCAGTAATTCTCCGTTACTGGAAGTATTAGATGTTTAATTATGATTTTTATTATTAATTTTTATTATTATTATTATTTTATCTAGTTACCTATTTTGTATCTACCTTAGCGACGTGTTTGTTTATAATTATATTACCTTTGATAATGACAGCATAGCTGTCGAAACAATATTGTCAGGTATATTTTAATAAAACTGTGAAACTTTTAATAATCTTTATTTATTTCATGATTATGGAGTTCCACAAAATAAGGCTGGAAACAATAAACAAGATTATATTAATTACTCGTTAATAAGTAGACGATATTTCAACTTGAAAATAAAAAAATTTTCAAACTGACGGGTAATACAGGACTCTTAACTGTTTCATTAGCACCAACAGTGGGTCGTCTTTGGAACTGTAAGAGGTAACAAAGTTTTATCCATTAGAGGACACCAGTATTGCATTTTAAATTTATTTAAATTTTCAAGGTTTTCAAAAATTAATTACTTAAAATTGGTAATTGTTTAATGCATTTATAACTGATATTCTAACTAATTTAGTAATGACGTTTATGAAAATGCAAGAATCTCCTCAATTGACGACATATGCGTCTTCCCTATTGTTTTTATTCATCTTATTGTTTTGTTTATAGTGCCGAATGCAATGGGTATTCAGATGTGTAATTTGATACAAAACTACTGTTGTAGATAAAATAAATGATTTTATTTTATTTATGTTTACATTTGTTTATATTTGTCTGGCAAATTCTTATTATAAAAAGTCACGTATTTTTTAGAAGTTGTTACATTGCAACTTCACAATTCGTATTAGTTGCAAAGGTTTATAAGTTAAAAACGAATTGATACTTCTTTTACGAATTACGGCTTCATGTATCTCCGACATACAGAAAAAGATTTTCTGGTAAATTTAAAAATTGTTAAATGTAAAAAGACCGCATTGTAACTTTAAATATTATACATTTCCAGATTTGTTACAAAATGATACAACAACGTTAAAAAAACTTTTTCTATTTTGCGTCTATAATAAAGCTGTTAAAACACCCAAAACAGTGCGTTAATAGCTCATGTGAGTGCTATAATAGCCCAACTTTTTCAAAGTTGGTAGCATTGAAAAAAATTTAAAAAGACAGAAAATTGACAAAAACTTCACTCTAAAAATTTGAATTTTTAAATGTCACATTAGTGTTGTCAACTACCACGAAATTACCGAAATTTTGAAATTGCAATTTTTTTATTTAAAATGGTATAAAAGGCGCAAAAGAGAAAAAATAGCATAAAAAACTCGTTTCATAAGTCATTATTGCACTCGTCCTTTAGAAAACTCACCGCAAGCGGCTCGTTTACTAAATTTGGACTCGTGCAATAAATCTTGCCTTATGAAACTTGTTCTTTAATATGCTATTAAAACCTGCGGAATATCCAGATATGGAAGAAAAGTTGTTTGCATGGTTTTTGATATGTCACCGATATCCTCCGAAATTTTGGACGAAAAGGCAAAGTATGATTATGCAGCAGCGCAGTGGAACCAGTACTTAATTTTAAAACGATAATTTGCGTGTGTTAGAAATCGCGGGAGAAAAGCTGTTCAATGATTTGCACGCAGTGAAGCCCTTTAAGAAACAGTTGCAAAGCGGTGGCTTTGCAATGTGCGGTAGAAAATCTGAAACAATTGTGATACCGGAAGGTTTAAAAGAAAAATCTATCTAACGTATTCAGTTCAAAATACAAGAAACAAGTAAAAATCACCGCCTTTTTTGGTTAACGACATATTAATGCGGAATATTATTTCTTGTGTTTTTAAAACAGTTTTTGCCTAAATATTTTTGTAGTTTTTTTTAAATAAATGTTTTCCAGAATGTTTTAAATGCATTTATTTACAAATAAAACATTGTAACTCTACAGGCGCGGTAATCCGAAAACCTGGATGATTCGGATTGACCCTGTTTTAATTAGTCCGAATTAGCGAGATTTCACCACTGTAGTTTATATTATATTACAATATATTATATTTAGATAATATATTGATTTACATTTAAATAAATATATTACTTGTGTGTAATTTTTAATATTTTGAAACGAATATCAAATATTTTATTATTATTATGTCGGCAGAATCTCGTAGATAACTATAAATATTATTCAAATAATATTATAATAATAATATTATATAAGAAATATTTAAAATAATATAGAAGCTAAATATTTAGGCAGATGTCGAAACGAATATTATTATAATACGAGGGTAGATTGAAAAGTTTCCGGAATGGGCAAGAAAACGCAGTAATTGAACAGGTTTTTGTTTTTATTTTTCAACATAATATCCTTGCAGGGCGATACACTTTTCCCAGCGGTGCTCCAACTTTTTTAAGCCTTCAGAAAAATATGATTTCGGGAACTCTGCAAAATAAGCTTTAGTGGCGGCGATGACCTCCTCATTTGACGTAAAGCGCTTGCCTCCGAGCCAAGTCTTCATGTTTGTGAACAAAAAGAAGTCGCACGGGGCCAGGTCTGGAGAGTACGGGGGATGCGGCACCACCTCGTAGCCCAATTCAACCAATTTAGCATTGGCGATTCGGGATGAATGGGCCGGCGCGTTGTCGTGGTGGAAGAGCACTTTTTTTCGCTGCAAATGAGGCCGTTTCTCCTTCAAAATGCCGTTGAATTGATCCAATAAATCGCTGTAGTATTGTCCCGTGATAGTTCTTCCCTTCTGCAAAAAGTCGATGTGTATCACACCTTGCGAATCCCAAAAAACGGTGGCCATGACCTTTCCAGCAGATGGGACAGTCTTTGCCTTCTTCGGAGCAGATTCGCCTGGAGAAATCCACTGTTTCGACTGCTGCTTGGTTTCTGGTGTGTAGTGGTGGATCCATGTTTCGTCCACGGTCACGAATCGGCGAAAAAAATCCGTTGGATTACGATTTAACAAGGCCAAACACTCTTTCGAAGTGGTCACACGATTTCGCTTGTTGTCCATAGTCAGCAAACGCGGCACCCATCGCGCCGAGAGCTTCCTCATGCCCAAATGTTCGTGCACGATATTTTGCACACGTTCATATGAGATGCCCGTGGTCTCTACTATTTCGCGCAACTTCACTCGTCGATCGGCTAACACGAGATCATGGACTTTATCGACCATTTCTTCATTTGTGGCCGTTTTTGGACGTCCACTGCGTGGTTCATCCTTGGTGCTCGTACGGCCACGTTTGAACTCGCTCACCCAGAAACTAATAGTCGAAAATGAAGGTGTGGATGTGCCATGAACTTTCTGCAAAATATCTCGTATCTCCGTCGCCGTTTTCCCGTCCATCCAGAAATGTTTGATGACTGCACGAAATTCGTTTTTATCCATTTTTGCAAAAGTGCCTGAATTGCTTCACAAGATATCCTAGTAAACATAAACGGAACGACGCACGTGTCTGAAAATTTGACAGCTTTCCTAAAATAGGTTAGCCTTGACAACCATCATAACAATTTCACGATACGCGCGCCATCTCTTGCCCATTCCGGAAACTTTTCAATCTACCCTCGTATATGTGTGCTACTGGGGATATAAGTAATTAAACTATGTGGAGTTTCCAATGATAACAATATTGAGGTATTTATTTTTACCTTCAATAAACATTCACAAAATGATGAAATAAATAAAGATTATTAAAAGTTTCACAGTTTTATTAAAATACTACCTGACAATATTGTTTCGACAGCTATGCTGTCATTATCAAAGGTAATATAATTATAAACAAACACGTCGCTAAGGTAGATACAAAATTACGCCAAACACCTTTTAGAACAAAATCACACAATGACTTCTCAAAATAATATTAAATTCCTACATTTTTGTAATAACAAACGCAAATTAGACATTTTAGAAGCCTTTGAGATATACAAACACAAACTCATGGTACCTTTAATGAATGAACAACTTGAGCTCAGTAATTCTCCGTTACTGGAAGTATTAGATATTTAATTCTGATTATTATTATTATTTTATCTAGTTACCTATTTTGTATCTACCTTAGCGACGTGTTTGTTTATAATTATATTACCTTTGATAATGACAGCATAGCTGTCGAAACAATATTGTCAGGTTGTATTTTAATAAAACTGTGAAACTTTTAATAATCTTTATTTATTTCATGATTATGGAGTTCCACAAAATAAGGCTGGAAACAATAAACAAGATTCACAAAATGAACACAAGCAAGAGCTATTTTGTGAAGTATCCTCTAACCTAGTTCAAGATTAGATTTAAGAACCTTCATAGATGTCTCCACTATAAGTTGAAAGTTATTTCTCGCTATTGATATATATTCGGTGTTTGTATATAAGTGGACATAAAAGAGGCCATTACAAATCCGAAACAAAAGGCAACAGTAATAGTGTCACATGCCTAAATTTTTTGAATCCAGTATCATACGCTACGCGTAAGAACTATACTGGATGATGAGAAATTAATAGATATTTATTATACAAGTTTGGAATGTTCGAGATTAGGCACGCAAGAAAAAGTTTACCCCCGAGCTCGCAGAGCGTGGGGGTAATTTTCTTAAGTGCCTAAGAAGCAATTCCACACGCGTGTAATATAATATTTTATCCAAAATCGCGTGTAATTAAATTAAAAACATTAAAATAAAATTTATAAATTTTTGACCAAAATGTATTGCAAGATAGCTGCGGGATTATGTTTTAACATAACTGTTAATGTTCAGTTACAAAAATAAATAATTTGAAGTGTTTTTAGTGTTGAGTACATTATTTTATTAAAAATATTACAATTTGATAATTGTTCCGTGAGTCTTAATTTTTCTCTCACTAGTGGGTAATGTCAACATTCCATGCTTCATCAAATCACCATAGTAATTCACTAATTATTCACGATTTTGGATAAAAAAACTATTTATCCAAAATTAAGAGGTGTTGGATAAAATTTTGTATGGCACGCGTGAGTTAAGGATATTATCCACTCAGAAAAATTAACCCTCTCGGGCCTCCCTGCCCTCGAGGGTAAATTTTTCGTTCGTGGATAATATCTTACTTAACCCACTTGTACCATAAATAACTATAATTTTAGTGTTGTGTGACTTTAAACCACTAGCACCCATTAAAGTTTAGTTGGTTGGGGAGGGCTGTGGTTTAAGAATGCTCATATAATTTAATACATATATATCCCTAACAGCACACCGACGTCCGATGGACGTTTGAGCAATGTCCTCGGCGGACTTAATGAACGTCCAACGGACGATCGGTTATAGTCCGTGGGACGTTATATGAACGTCCATGGGAAGCCCAAATGTCACAAAGTTGGACATTATTAAAACGTTCCAGACGGACGTTTTGCGTACGTCTTCCAAGAACTTGACGAACGTTTTAAAAACGTCCATATTATGTCCAAGGGACGTAATAAACGTTCGATTTATACTACGTGGGACGTTATATGGACGTCCACGGCAAGTCCAAATGTCATGAACTTGCGACGTTCTTAAAATGTCCCGGGCGGGCGTTTTGCGTACGTCTTTGTATGTCCTCGGAGGACTTAATGAACGTCCAACGGACGATCGGTTATAATCCGTGAGACGTTATATGAACGTCCATGGGAAGTCCAAATGTCACAAAGTTATTAAAATTATTATTAAAACTTATTATTATTATACATTATTAAAACTTTCCAGACTGACGTTTTGCGTACGTCTTCCAAGAAATTGACGAACGTTTTAAAAAGTCCAAGGGTGGTAATAGACGTTCGATTTATACAACGTGGGACGTTACATGGACATCCACTGGAAGTCCAAATGTCACGAACTTGCGACGTTTTTAAAATGTCCCGGGCGGACGTTTTAAAAGCCTCCATTATACGTCCAACAGACGTAATAGACTTTTGATTATACTGGGTCGGACGTTCAATGGATGTCCATGGGAAGTTAAATCGTCCTAAACTTGGATGTTCTTAAAACGTCTCAGATAGACGTTCTGCATACGTCAGCCGAGGTTTTACTGGATATTTTAAGAGTGTTGAGTGTTAAGTCCAAAGGGGACCTAATGAATCCTCGACTCAATGCCCTACACCACATAGATATTTGCCGCCGACTTGACGAATATCCCAAAGATGTTTTACAGTCCTCCAGTGCACGGATTTAAAATAAACAAACCACACAAGAGGAAATAAAAGAAAGTTATTTTTAAATGTCATATCCTGTACACAAAAGTAATTTCGATTCCTATATAAGGGTTCTCTTTCAAGAACGAACTTTTAACTTGGGACTTCAGTCCCAAGTTCTTCCAGTCCAACTATTCATAGTTATTTCACTTTATTTAATAAATAATTACAGGTTGATTGGTTTCAAAAATAAATTCTTTAGAAAATAAACTGGAATTAGACATTACAATTTTAATTCTAGTTTACTTACCATTTCTTCCAGACTGATCTCTTGCACTACTCTGGTTCATGCCTTGAGCCATATGTGGTTTGGGGAGTGAGACCTACATAGGGCGACTTTATGAAGGGACAAACATACTGACAAACAAATTTTGGATTTTAGTATATAGATTTTAGGTTTAGGTAATAAATATTTTAAAAATTGAATAATTTTTCGATTTATCTAACTACGTTTTTTTTTAGCACAATATAAACTTATCTATGTTACAATATGTACTTGATAATAATAAAAAATTATAAAACTTTTAGAACACCAAAATCTACAAACTCTCAAAGTTGCAAAACTTTCAGGTTGTTTCGAATTATATAGGAATCTAATGGCAAGCTAATTATTGGTAAAAATCAATTTTTTAACAAATATAAATCCTTTTTCTACAATAATATAATTATTACATAGATTATATGATGTAAACATACAGCATAAAAACTTAAAATAAAAAGTAAATTCAACTGTTTGGAATCATTATCAAAATTTAAGTTCTTCTATCTTCACTTTTAGCCACTTCAGAGGTTCTTTTCAAGTATCTTTTGAAAGTGTCTTCTATTTTCTTTTCGGTGCAACTTTTCAGCAACGGTTTTAAAGCAGCACCTAAAAATAAATGCAAATATAATTAATATATTGTGCACATAGCTTTTATCAATGCAATACCAGCATTCAAGATTGAAAAATGCCATATGCCTAAACCAGTGACGGTTTGTACACTTTTGGATGTTCTGTTAGCAGACGGTATATATTAACTGGTTGCTTAGCAGCCGATTACACGGGTTGCATCCGTGATGCTAACAGAATTAACAGTACATAGTAACCTCTGCTGGCATCGGGTCATAAATGGATTTATTTAAAATCCAAAAATACAATATAGGCCAGTAAAATAGAATCCGTTGGTGGAAATAAATGTTGGAAAGCGGGAGATCGTTTTGATCGCTTCGTTTGAGGTCAAATATAAGTATCCTAGGTTTGCACGGTCCCTCGACTCGAGCTTACCTGAGGGCATCAAAAGAACCACTAAATCTTCGGATCTTTTTTAGTTTTTCGCTTATAACTTCAAAAAGGTGCTTTCCAACGAAAACTTTACTAGTACAAGAATTAAAGAGCATTAAATTCTGCGTCGGATGAGTATCCAACACTTTAAAATCGGTCCAGTGGTATGGTCGAAATCGACGGTCGAGAAACGACAATTTTACAAATTTTCGATTTTCCGTCAGACCGGACGCCCAGAGGCTTTCCGTATAGAAAAACCCGTTGGACTCATTCTGATTGTTAATATAAGTCGAGAAATATCTAAGCTTTGATATTATAGAGGTTGCCGGATTAGATTAATGGCCATTTTCCATCATTCCCCATCCTAGCAATTAGGATCAATCCATATGAAGTAGTGCATTACTGGTCGCTCGATCATTTCGAAAAAAGATAATTTTTTGTGTGTTATCAACCCTAAGTATTGGTAGATCAAAACCACTGTCATTTTATTTTTATTCCATTTAATTGAAATATGGCAGCCATATTTGTTTCGTGGTGCACGACGTTGCTTGCAGTTTTTGATGTAAACGTAACTCTTGATATCTCAAGAACGGTTGATCCTAGAGACTTGCGGTAAAAATGTCGCTCAATGTGTATTGCTCACATGTCGTAGTACATTTTTAAATCTAAACATAATTTTTGTAGGACGCTTACTTATGGGTGTGATTTAATCTCGAAGATTAAAGATTTTACAAAAATTTCCGCTTTTATGGGGGCATATTTCATATATCCAGATAAAATGAAGTCTTAGGGAGGATTTTCTATTTAAACGTACACGGTTAGAGGTAGTTTATGTATAAAATATTTTAAATCTGAAATTTTACTATTATGGTATTTACGGGCTTTGAAGTTCTCGTTATGATACGTCATATCAATATTATGTTTATAATTAAAAAATGTAGTCTGACATGTGAGCAATACAATCATTTTTACCGCAGGTCTCTAGGATCAATCGTTCTTCAGATATCAAGAGTTACGTTTACATCCAAAAACTGCAAGCAACGTCGTGTACCACGAAACAATTATGGCTGCCATATTTCAATTAAATGGAATAAAAATAAAATGACAGTTGGTTTTGATCTACCAATGCTTAGGGGTGATAACACACAAAAATTTATCTTTTTTAGAAATGATCGAGTGACCAATACTGCACTACTTCATATGAATTGATTCTAATTGCTATGATGGGGGATGACAAAAAAATGGCCATTAAGTTAATCCGGCAACATCTATAATATCAAAGCGTAGGTATTTCTCGAGTTATATTAACAATCAGAATGAGTCCAACGGGTTTTTTTATACGGAAAGCCTCTGGGCGTCCGGTATGACGAAAAATCGAAAATTTGTAAAATTGTCTTTTCTCGGCCGTCGATCTCGACCATACCACTGGACCGAAATTAAAGTGTTGGATACTCATCCGACGCAGAATTTAATACTCTTTAATTCTTGTAATAGTGAACTTTTCGTTGGAAAGCACCGCTTTGGAGTTATAAGCGAAAAACTAAAAAAGGTCCGAAGATTTCGTGGTTCTTTTGATGCCCTCAGGTAAGCTCGAGTCGCGGGACCGTGCAAAGCTACGATACTTATATTTGACCTCAAACGAAGCAATCGAAACGATCTCCCGCTTTCCAACATTTATTTCCACCAACGGTCCAAAACGGGTCTTATTTTACTGGCCTAATATAAAACTCAGATGTTTTATTTGAAAAACATAAATCTTAGATCCGTAGCTTTTTTTGGCAACTTTGTTATTATTAAAAATATGAAATCAATTAAATTAGCAAATACTTTTATTTTTCATGCTAGATTATTTACGATAATAAAAAAAGATTGAGCAGTGTGCTACTGTTATATCACAGAGATTTGCACTTTAATGTTAATAAGTTACCCTGTATATTATTTTGTTTTTGAATTCCTACTTTACGATCTTTGAACGACCACAAAGAGAAAACTGTTGAATCATCAGGAAATGAATGCCCCTCCCCTAGCTTTTCTAATCCTCTATCGGCAGGTGCCAATTTCCAGTCCGTCCAGAACTTTAAATTTTCATACTATATTTAGTTAAATTGAAAGGAGCACAAGTGAATAGAAAATTGAGATAGGGAAGTAATATTCTTACCTCTACCTTGGATTTCTGAGAAAACTGAAAATTTTAAAAATTTAAATCTTTTAGAAATTAATAATATTCATCTTCCCTATGTTAACAACTGCTTAGCATCTACTCTGTACATTTATTATCATCTTTGATCATAAACAGAGCGAGGCAGACCTTGCTAAAGGGCAGTTATCTACGCTATCCTGTGCAGCTGTGTCTATAAAATTATTATGAATTGAAATGAATGAAATGATGAATGAAAATTGAACATCAACTATACATTTGGCAAGGTTACGCTTCCCTCTTATCATGATACATTAAAAATGTTACTTACCCTTAATTAGCGTGGCCATAAAAAGAGCAGAAAAGTTCTTATGTTTGAAGCCTATTCAGAAATATTTCATTTTTTATCATGATTTGTCAGCAATCTTTTCCAAGCTCTTTTTACAAATTCGTTCACATTGTCTCCTCCAACTTTGGAAAGCAGATCAGTCTAAAAAAAATCAGACACTCAGTAGTGTTAAATAAATTTGTGCTAAAAAGAAGAAGAATTATAGAAGAACTAAAAGGTGTGTATGTGCAGGATGTTATGACATGATATTGCGAACATAAAAAAAATATAAGACACCCTACACATCAAACTCTCACTAATAATATCATTGTGCATTGATTTTTTGAGTAAGATTTCTGCAACGTTGCAGAAAGTAAAATTTACAAAAAGAATTAATCCTCGAAGGCAAATTCAGTATCATACGACATATACGGCAAAATAAGCATAAAACACTTGTTTTTACACCAATGAACGATTTCTGAAAAGATTTCCACTTTTTATTTTTTTTCAGGTAACATATACATAGATTTTCAAAAAAACTGCTGGTTGCCATAAATGCTATTCAAAGAGTTTTTCTATTCACTTTGTACAGTGATATTCTATATTACTTACAGATTTTTGCATATTTAAGGGATCTTCCAAAAACTGTTCAACTTCCAGTAGAAGTTCATTATTTTCACATAGTAAAGGTAAATTCAAGTTTTCCCATATATTTTCTGATTTCTTCATTATGTTGTGTCTTTTATATACCTTATATTGCATTTTTCAAGTGAAGAGATTATTATTTCAGTCATGTTCAACCTTCATATAATTTGCTTTAGATATTCTGAAAATAATAATAAATCCTTATTACTTAACAATCTAAAATTCTATAATACTGCAGGTTACCATGAATATTTTGCTGGTGAGTTACTCATTCAACTATTTATTACCGTTATTACTGCACAATAATAATAATAAACGAATGAAAGGAATGTGATAAAATATTAATAATCACCCTTGCACTTCACACTATTTACAAAAAACACATAACGTAAAAGACTGATTAAATAGATGTTAAAAAAGCATATATAAATAATTGGTTCAAACAGAAACTGCAAGACAAAAACGATGAGAACAAATACCGAACAACCGAAAACAGAATGGCGGCTTATAATGGCTTTACGGGGATTTACTGTTGGCACTGAGTTTGCGTAGTACGTCTTTTATGACCCGTGCATACTGACGTCACACACATGCTGTTTCATTTTTATATTAGCGGAGAAATTTAAATAGCTGTATTAATTAAAAAGAAAATATTTTTAATGAGTTTATGATGGTATGAACGTATGAAATATATAATAATATAATAATAATTGCTACAACCCATAACCAGGAAACCAGGCCCCAGAAGCTATAAGCTTGTGCGGGAGGGAGGGGGGCAATTATTATTATATTAATATACTTTAGTATATTAAAGAGTATTCCATAAAGTACAGAAAATATAATTAATTTAAAAGTTCTCAAAATTATATGTACATGTAACAGACTATTCTTAAAAAAAGATCCTTATCTGAAGTTCAGACCGGCTTTTTTATGACTTTGAAGTCACGGGCCTACCATGATCTAAACTGAACTTCCAGTGGACATCTTTTGTTAAAATAGATTTCTAGAATAATTGTTAATCTTAATCTACAAATTGTTTGTTTGTAATCATTTTGTAATTCCTATTAGAACGTATTATGGACCCAAATCGAACGTCTGCCGGACATGTTTTGTTGTACTTCTGTAAAACGTTCCCCTATGAACGTCCGTTTATGGACCCAAACCAATCGTTCGCTGGACGTCTTATGCTGTACTTCTGAAAAACGTTCTCATGTGCACGTCCGCCAGACGTCTGTACCATGTCCTGGGACTCAAGGGCCTGTTATGGGCCCAAAACAAACGTCCGTTGGACGTCTCTTGTTATACTTCTGAAAAATGTCTGCGTGTGAACGTCCGCCAAATGTCCGTATCTTGTCCTGGGATTAAGGGCTTAACTATGGACCCAAAACAAACGTCCGCTGGACATCTTATGCTGTACTTCTGAAAAACGTCCTCAAGTGAACGTCCGCCAGACGTCCGTATCATGTCCTGGGATTTAAGGACCTACTATGGGCCCAAAACGAACGTCCGCTGGACGTCTGTTGTTGTACTTCTGAAACACGTCCTCGTGCGAGTGTCCAGCAGACGTCCATTTTACATCCTCGGACCTACAGTACCTACAATGGACCTAAAAAGAACGTCCATCGGGCAATGTGTGCTATTAGGGATGTACATTTAGAAAACGAGCCACCTTGGATATATGTATATCTAGCAAACTGTTCGAAATATGAAAAATCACTGAGCCAGGTAAACTTATGTGTCGAAGGGTACGACTTTTTGTGTATATTAGGCCTTCATATAAACAATCTTCACCGACCGTACTTACAAATCTAAAATCGTTAACCTATCTTGTAATAATACTTCATTTTAAAGGTAATCAATTGAACCAGGAATACAGTAGAATATCGATATTTTCGTGTGTACGATATCTTCGTACAGATTTGAAAAAAAAAGATAATGCGGTTGACAAAAATCAATGGATAAATAATAATCAGTATTATTTAGCACCCAATTTGAAAAAATCCAATAACCATTCATTCATCAAACGTAAACAAGTTTTGTTCACAGTAATGCAGCACTAAAAACAAAAAGAAACATTCACATTATCAAACAGAAAAACCAAAAATTTTTAAGGTAGAAAGCCACCCAAATCTTACAACTCGACAATAAAAAAATTAGCCCCCAGCACACGGGTCGACTGATTTTCAACTCTAATTGCAAACTGGTTTCAAACTAGCTACACAGCACACACACACACAACCAGTTTGTAACCAAATTGGAACAGCACACGAGCGCAACTGATTCTGGATCAGTCGGAGCAAAGTTCTTGTCTTTTTAGTTCTTTCTTTTCTTTAATTTGTAGTCCCAAAGCTATTTTCGGCAAAATGTCAAGTAGTAGTTCAGATAAAGACATTATTGTTTATTATCAGTACCGTCGAGTACGGAGAGCATTAATAAGGGAATATTGGGTTCATCCCTATATACAGAGAAATATTAAGTCAAGGTTGTGGTAGCAGCAGATCAACTAAATCAAACAGAATGCAAGTTTATAGCATTATATCGAATGTCTAAAGATTATTATATGTAATTGTTGAGGATTCATGCTTTTCTACCTCTCGAACAAAAATAATGTTCATCTTTTGATCACTCATTTTGGTTAGGCACGTAACTGTTTTGTGACTAGCAAATACGATCGCACTCAACCAGTTGCAGACTGATTTGAAATCGGTCGGGTTATAGTCGACTCGTGCAAAGAATATGAAAGATATAGAAGCGACACTGCACTTTTTATAAATAGGTTTTGCAATACCCAGCTTCAATGACCTTCGGCCATTTTGAGACTACAAATTCATTCTTACTCACTCACTCTTACAACGAAAATTCATTCTTACTCACTCACTCTTACAACGAAATTGTACAGTTTATTAAACCAGATGTAAACACACCAATCACGTTTCACGTCAGACGTCATCCCGCCTATTTTCTGAATATACATGCGCACTGAATACTGATTTCTAGTGTCGCTTCTATGTCTTTCATATTCTTTGACTCGTGTGTGGACCCCCACTCCCGTACACAGTCAAGTTCACCAAACAGTTTCATGCTCAACCTCGGCTACGCTTACGCTTCGCCTCGGCCAACCAAAAACACCTTGCACCTAAAAGTAAACTTTCGCAGCTTGTAATGTAAATAACTATTAATGTTCATATGTGAATTAAAATTTGTTGATTTTATTCATATACAGCAGCTAGCTTGACTTTCGATTTGGATGACGTTCTACCTTAATTATTCTAAAACTCACCTAATCAAATGTTTAAACTGAGCTCCATTATTGACCAGACAATAATTAAGCATTCTTGCAAATTCTTCCCTAACTCTTAAAACAAATGGCTCGCGGGGGATATTTTGGCTAAATTATCAGGTTGCGCTTTATACACCTCCGATTTCAAGTAGCCCCATAAGCAGAAATCAAAAGGACTTCAATCCGACGAACAATTCAATTGTGGAAAATGTTCATTTAACTACTCTCTTACAGCTGACACACTGCAAATACAAATTTTCTTTGTTTAGTGAAAAACCTAATCCATCTCCTTGGATTTCCAAAGATTCTGTAATTAACGGATTGATGTTATTTTCCAGCAGATTGGGGTAGCCGTCGCCAGTCAGATTTTTTTACAAAAACGAAGGCCGAACAATGGTATTCTCTGAAATCCCAGCCACATTTAATTTTTCAGAAAATTTAATATCGAAAATTTAATACCCAATATCGACAGTTGTGACAAATTACAAAATCGTAGAGATAAAATCTACTTTTATCCCTACAACAAATTTTCTTTAATAGTATTTGGTTTCTTGTTATATTCTTAATCCATTTTTTAATGAAACGACACCTGAAACTTTAAAACAAACGGTCATAAACCAAAATCAGCTGATGCACTAACCGCAGAACGAGCTCTTCGACCTCGTGCTAAAAAACTTGCATAAGTGCATATTTCGTGCATCAGCTGCCGGTAAATGGAAAACTCGGCACTGAGTTAGTACCGAAAAGCATAAATCGAACGGTTGCACGGCATCAGTTTTAGTCCGTGCAGCATCGGTACATAAAAATCAAAAACGCTATTAGTCGGTAAATAAAATGTATATGTTCATTGATCTAATCATGATGCAAATTTTTTTGCCTGTTTTTTATTTTACGAATGTGATTTTGACAAAATGAACAAAACTTATCGTTTAGATGCAAACAATCTTGATAACATGTGTTCATATAAATCGCCATTTGTTTGTACATACAATCGCGAACGACCTATGATGGATTCGTTTATGCTAGCAAACATATCGGCATTTACGCGATTTTGTTCTACGGCGGTTTCAATGCGTACGTGTAGCTCTTCCTCGGTATCCACTTCTGTCTTATACACGAACGTTTTAAAGTATCTAATTAATTAAACTACTAACATTAACACTTAACACCATCTAACCCAAGTTATTCATTTCAAAACGTGTGTTAATACGTAATCGAAACTCAAGTTTACGGCCACTTAACACGAAGAAAATTAACGACAAACTGCATACGACAGAAAAAATAATGCATAATAGTATATTCCGATATACGAGTACAAATGCGCTGTTGCATAATATACAGTAAGTTTTCAGACGGATGGCCGAAATCTGATGCACGATGGTTTAGCAACATTTTTAAAAAGGGCGTTGCCTCTAAAAACTACCAGCGTACACGGTTTGAACAAAAAATTTTGGATTCGTTTCCGCAAGATTATAAAAAAGTTATTCAATAATCAATAAATTAACGTTTACTGTCTCCAGCCTTATTTTGTGGAACTCCATAATCATGAAATATAATATAAATACAAAGATTAGTTAAAGTTTCACAAGTTTTATTAATATCTTAACCTGATAATATTGTTTCGACACTTTGTGTCATTATCAAAGGTAGATAAGATTGATAAACAAACACGTTGCTAAGGATAAATACATACAGAAAATAGGTAACTAGATACAATACATAACAAAAACTAAATATCTAACACTTCTAATAAATTAACGTTTAGATCTAGAATGTTTCTTTAGGGTCTTGTATTATTTAATATGGTTAGGAATATTGAATTCAAAAAATTGAAACTGTATTGTGTTTTATATGTTGTAGCCTTGGTTGTAGCATATGTGTTGTGTGTTTATATGTATTTCTTTATATTCTAACGTAGAATTATTACTAATAGCGAGAAATAAGTGCCACTGTATAAGTAACGACATCTAATTTTTTGTTTAATCACGTTAAACGTTAAATCACGTTAAATTAAGTACTTGTAATATTATCTGACGGTTAGTTGTCATAGATACAATATTGTAAAATTAACATTGTAACTGTACAGTGATGCCAGATGGATATTTCTGTCAACAGTAGGATAGGATAAAAAGAACAGTACATTTGCCCATCTGAACAGTAGATTTTTAATAAATGTATTTTTTAATATAAAACATACAAAATATAAAAGAAAAATTAAAAAAATTGAAATATATAGGCCACAAAACACATGTACCTATAAAAATAAAATTAAACTCTGCTAATTGTTATAACACTGTTTAATAGCAAAATCTATGACAATGGATAAATGTTTTTGCTTACTTATTTAGTATTGATTGAAATAAAATAGGTAGATGTACACGGTGCTAAAATTTAAATATGGCAGCACGAAAATCATCTTTAGTTGAACGGTTTTTGCACCAGGAAGCGTTGGGTGGCAATATTCGCGAGACATTTAAAAGTAATTTAACTTTCCTAAGGGTCATTCCATGCGAAATCGATCACTAAAATGGGTCGATCTCACGGATTTCAATGAAAATCACTTATGAGGTAGCAATCAACTAAAGAACATAACTTTCATTTATCAATTTGCTAAATTACGCAGAACTTCGGAAATATTCAAACTGAAAAAATTATCAAAACTGCTTGCACGCCTTTAAAGAAATATAAATATCTCGAAAAGTATTTACCCTAGAACAAATATTTTTCTGGTATATTCTCACTAGAAGACGGGCTTTTTGGACAGCCTAATAATTTTTTGTTATCAAACGTATTTTTATTTTTTTCTAAACGAAATATTTTAAAAATGCAGAAAAATCGGTGTGGTCACATTTTTAAAAATCTGAAAAAAATTGTACAGGTTCTTTGAACATTTCTGTATTTAAATGCCAAATGGCAAGCTGGACGTTTTAATAGTTTTGGCAGGGTAAATTTTCAAACACCGCGCTGCAGACAGCCTGCGCACCATAGATCACGGTCAACCGGCGCAACCCGCATTCGCTACCTTCTAGTTAGTAATAATACCGTCTATATTTCCAGCGGTCGGTGTTAACTAATGTACATAAGATAAATGTATGTATGTGTGGATATGATTATACCTCCTGATTAGTTAATTACGTATGTATTTAAATTGATTTCTTCGGGTGTGTTACATAACGCATTTTTCTTGCGGCTTCATCAAAGACCCTAAAATATTATAATGCAATAGCTTAGATACCATTTTTGTTTACAGAAGATGAGTTGTTTTTGATCCTAAATTTAAAAAATAGATGTTCACTAGGTTAGACTGGGTGCTATTGTAGGTAGCAACCAATCACCAGCTTACGTTGTATTATATTATTAAAATCCAGTCATCGAGCTAGAGTGTCAAATTTATTAACGTTAAAAACTATAGACTGAGCTATAGGATCATTGCAAATTCAATATTTGAACTTGTGGCACAGGTGAGTTAATGACATTATCCACTGCAAAAATTATCATAATAACTTACTTGACTCACTTGTACCATAAATAACTATTACCGATCTCTATTGTAGGTTCTGATGTTTAATAAGGTCAGTTGCGGTAATTGGAGCGATGGGGTAACTGAAACTATGCTTAATAAAAACTAAAACTATCGTTAAACGTCTATGAGCATTACGTGAATTTTTAGTACTTTATCCTATACACTCTTCCGACAGCGATAATTTCTGAACTATTCCTACTGCAGCCCTAATTTTTTGGAGACATTTTAATTAATATCCTTAGGGCGTCCCAGTTACCCATAACATATTATAAAGTAATGTGGATATAAAATATAGACGATGATTCCATTTACCTCAATCTATTGGGTAACTGGAACCACCGGACATGTTTTTAAAAAAATATAGCAATAGTTGCAATAGTTGGCATTAGAGCTGCTTTATTTTTACATATTCTTTTGGAAATATATTAAAGTTACTATAAAACAAGGTCCTAAACTTATACTTCACGATAAAATATGAGATAAAGAGTTTGAAGCAAAATAATTGTATATCTATGGACCAATTACCCCAACTGACCTTAAACTTAAATTAAAAAAGCTGTTGTGTTATATTTTATGGTCTTGGACAGCCGCAAGAAAAGTACTTTATGTAACACACCCGAAGTAATCGATTTAAATACTTAAGTAATTAACTAATTAGTAGGTATAATCATATCCACGCAAATATACATTTATCTTTTGTACATTAGTTGAGAGGTTAAGGTTAAGCGTTAAGCTGGTAATATGGACCGTATTATTACTAACTAGAAGGTAGCGAGTGCGGTTTGTGCCGGTTGACCGTGATCTATGGTGCGCCGGCTGTCTGCAACGCGATCTTTAAAAATTTGCCCTGCCAAAATTATTAAAACGTCCAGCTTGCCATTTTGCATTTAAATACAGAAATGTTCAAAGAATCTGTACAATTTTTTTCAGATTTTTAAAAATGTGACCACACCGATTTTTCTGCATTTTTAAAATATTTCGTTTAGAAAAAAATAAAAATACGCTTGATAACAAAAAATTATTATGCTGTCCAAGAAGCCCGTCTTCTAGTGAGCAATATACAAAAAATATTTGTTCTAGCGTAAATACTTTTCGAGATATTTATATTTCTTTAAAGGCGTGCAAGCAGTTTTGATAATTTCTTCAGTTTGAATATTTCCAAAGTTCTGCGTAATTTAGCAAATTGATAAATGAAAGTTATGTTCTTTAGTTGATTGCTACCTCATAAGTGATTTTCATTGAAATCCGTGAGATCGACCCATTTTAGTGATCGATTTTGCATGGAATGACCCCTAATCTTTTAACTATTATTTAATAAATTCCCGAAGTAAATGTTCTTTTTCTTAACTTAAGAGCATGTGACGGTTAATTTTTAAATAAACTATTTCACTCTTAATTATTCCTGATTAATTTCTTAAAACGAATATATATTTTCAATATTTTAATATAGTAATACTTTTCTCTTTCTTAAAACCAGCAAGAACAACTAATATTTTTAAAGATATTTAGCAGTGTTATATTGTCCTTTTTGATTTCAAATACCTTAAATTATTTCTTGGCATTTAAAAATTAAAATTTCAGTTAAACTTAAAATATTTTGAAAGTTCACGCATGTCTGGCAACACTGTGAGCAGAGAACTGCGATGCGATCAAATAATGTTTCTATTTACATTTTCAAATTTTAGTTTTAAGAGTATACTATGTATTAAGGGCTTAATTGAGTGTGTTAGAGCCCGCAGTCAGTTAGCTAAGACGACAAAGGGCTCTAAAACACTAATTAAGCCCGAAATGCATACGTTAGTTTATGTCCGGCCTAAGTTTAAATTAATATTTAATTTTAAAATAAAAATAATTTAAAAAGTGCAACACTTCAAGTAGGTAGGTGCAGTGATAAAACTTCAAGTAGGTAGGTGCAATGGTATATAATTACTGTTGTAACTATGGCGACGGCGTAAACAAGGGTAACTATCTTTCTAGCGGGCTCTAAAAGTTTTAGTTTTTTAAACATTTTGTAAAACTTTATTTTTCATTATCGGTTTCGCAGGAAGTGATATCAACTTTTTATTTTTAAATACAGCTATACTTCAATCGTAAATACAAGAAATGAGTCATTTTTCTAATCACACCTGAATAAACAAATACGCCCCGGGGTGAGATAAGACAAGAGTGCAAATTTCACGTTGCTAAGAATTCAGTGACGTACGCTAGAACCAACAGATTTTCATTGCTGATTTTACATTTATTTTTAATTAAAAAGGGGTTTGTTCCGCTACTGAATCTTGCTAGCTCATTTATTGTTTATTTTATCATTTAGATTACAGCGCGGCCTTCGCGTAATTCTAAATTCTTTTTACATTTTCACCCACGTACTTGTAATGACTCATTTCTTGTAGTTGAACTATAGGTACGTTTGTGTTTTCATTATTCTTATGCTTGTAAAATTCCATGACGATGACATTTTATTTCAAAATGACCAAAAAATATTCAAATTTTCAGTAAAAGAATATAAATGGTAATTAATATTTATTAATTACATTTTTAAAGGTTGATTTGGAAAACTAAGGAATGATCAGCTTTACGAGTTTTGTTAATATGTACCTTGTTTAAAAATTGTATTGTGTCGAAAAGATGTTTAACAAACCAAAATTTTTTTTCAACAGCTGTCAAATTTTTTTTTAATTACATTACATTACATTTTTTTAATCATATCCGTATGCAAAATGCCAAATTGGTTTTGTTTACTTGACAACGTGCACGAAATATTTTTCGCTTTAAAGCGTGCATTTATGCATTTGCATATTTATGCAACAACGAAATCCACTTGTCCACTTTGCGTTAAAATAAAAATTCCTTCTGTTATTTTTCTATAATTTTTTCTGCTTTTTCGATTATTTTAATAACGCTGTAGAAAAAACGTTGTGTGCAATTCGTGCTCGAAATGACTTTGATGGTCTCGAATGAATTTTTGACTCGGCTACGCCTCGTCAAAAGACTTTCATTTTTGACCACTAAAGTAGCATTTCGCGCACTAAATACACAAATAACTATTATTTCAATTTTTGAATAAACATAACTACTTTTTTAAATACCCCTTTCCAATTTTAATTGTTATTATTTGCTTTAACTGACTGCCAATACCGTGCTGAATTATTAATTGATTTTTGCGTTCAGACAAAAGGAAGCTGTTGTAGAGCTCAAAGGTACGGTCAGCAGTCATGCATCGGCATAGATTTGTTATATCTTGCAAAATGTGTAAAATGTCGACAAAGTTATTATAGTATATTAAAGTATAAGTGGATATTGAGGTCTTTAAAACACGCGTGAGTTTTCAAGCACGACGGCGTAGCCGGAGTGCTTGAAATAGAGAAAGTGTTTTAAAGACCAGTTATCCACGAATACTTTAAGCTAGTTTTTTTTATTGGTACACTTTGAAATCATAAATAATACTGGTAAATATTACAAAAAATGGAAATAAGAACTAATAATGTAAAATGGTTACCTTAGTGATGTAAAATCAGTATACTGTTACGTTCTTTTTAAAATAATAACAAAAGTGCTGGTTAAATCGTCTATTAATAAGAAATATTTATTTACAAACACTAATGAATACACTATAAATTAACGCTATGATTATAAACCATTAAAAACTATTATTTACAGACTATGAATTTCTAATACAACATTTATCTTTACATTCACTATTTATGTTGTGATACACAGTTAATGACTTGCTGTTGACTGCCTCTTTTTATCGGCGAAGTCGGTTATATACCCTCCTACAAACGTACTAGAAGCCTCTAGAAACTACTATATATTTCTAGAATAAACGCGTCTCGTTCACATGCTTGGTGCGATGAGTCATTCTCTCGAATGCCGTAGAATATTCCATTTGTTGTTCGAGAAGAGGTTCTTTCTTTTTCTCTCTTGTTACACTGCCCCCCTCTTCAAGTCTGTTCTGTCCCAGAACAGGTTTTATGCTCTGGTTCCTGTAGAACGGGTCATGACGATATCGACAGTCTTCACCTCGACTACACGTTCCATTACGGTAGAAGTAACAGTCTACACTCTTCGTTGGCCTTAATGCGGGCTGTGGATCAAAACTGCAGACGAAGATCTTGACGTCCGTACCTCTAAAGACAACTTCCAACATGTTTCTAACGATTCTCCAATCCAGCTGGTCCCGCCCACAGCCGAGTTTGGGAACTGCCAATTTGTTAATACCCCTGGTAAGCAACTCGATCCTCAAGTTCCATAATGCCCTCCACAAGTCGGCGTAACTCGGTTTCTGGTAGTAAAACGGCTTGGTTACCAAGTAGTAAATGGATCGGTCATGATCAGGCAAGCGTAAGGATTTCCCAACAGAGGGATTTTGTTCTCGAAGTTCATTCAGCCGTCCAAATTTATTTCTAAACACTACTGCGATCCCCCTGGACATACGGAGATCCTCGGAGACACAGTGGGCAATGGAATAATCACCACGGACCCGGAAGAGATCTTGTTGCATCTCAGTCGTGACTCCGAATCGCGCTTTTCTAGTTCCAGAAAACGCAGCCATAAATTCTCTGAAGGTTTATGACTGCGTCATTATTTCCCTCATAGTGCGCCAGACGATTGGAGTGTATCACCTTTGGTTTCCCTCTTGGCAATTTCTGGATGCGATAAATCAAGTCATTTATTCGTTTCTTCACCTGGTATGGGCCCTCCCAATTCCGCTGTAGCTTTGGAGAATAGCCACGACGTCTTTGCGAGTTGTATAACCAGACAAGCTCTCCAGGATGAAACCCTCCTTCTTGGGCTCTCACATCGTACGTAGCCTTCATCCGGTCACTCGCGATTCGACTATTGTTTCGGGTTCGATGGTGAATATCCTCCAACTTCTTCTTTAAGTTGATGACATAATCATTGCCGGCTACCTCCTGCTCTATAGGTGGAGACCCAAATTCCAAATCACACGGTAACCGTAACTCGCGTCCAAACATCACAGACGCTGGTGACTGACCGGTTGTTTCGTGGACCGATGCACGATAAGCCATTAGGAATAAATGCAGGTATTGGTCCCAGTCTCGTTGATGATCGGAGACAACCTTGGCCAAATATTTGCCCATTGTCCGATTCATGCGTTCTACGTACCATTCCATCGGACTGCGGATGTAACGGTGTGGTCCGAGTCTTGCGAATGCCCAACAATCGACAGACTTCTCCAAAGAGTACAGACTCAAAATTGCGGCCTTGATCCGAATGCAGCTCCATTGGCACTCCGAAGCGACTGAAGAACTCTTTGACTAGTACGTCAGCAACAGTCGCAGCTTCCTGGTTTGGTAGGGCATATGCTTCTGGCCATTTGGTAAAATAGTCCATTGCCACTAAGATGTATTTATTCCCATCGTCGGTTTCGGGAAATGGTCCGGCAATATCTATAGCTATTCTTTCCAGAGGACTACCCACATTGTACTGCCTCATAGGTGCTCTTCGCTTCCCCAAGGGTCCGTTACCCGTGGCACATAGTTCGCATTTACGGCACCACTCTTTCACGTCTTCTTTACAATTGACCCAGTAAAAACGCTCTCTAACTTTCTCCAAAGTCTTCTTCACACCGAAGTGTCCTCCTGAGGCACCGTCATGGAGATGTCGCAATACTGTAGCCACTCGGCTTCTTGGAACCACAAACTGAGACCTAATGGTGGTGCCATCTTCACTCTCCAGTACTCGCTTCAGGAGATCGTCTTCCACCTTCAAGGACTCCCATTGGGCCCAATATGCTTTAAGCGTTCTGTTGAAAGGGCTGACGGCCTCCCAGGCAGGCCTTTCTCCCACGCGCTTCCATTCCAGTACCATTTTAGTTCGGGATCAGCATTCTGCTGTCGTTGCAATTCTTCCGGCAACCAATTGTCGTTGACGATGGTAGTTCTTAATACTTGGCAAACCCTCTCTTCCAAGCGAGAGCAATGACGGCAATCCGTTGGACAGGGTCTTCTTGAAAGAGCATCGGCATTTCGATGACTAGTGCCCGCTAGATGTTCTGTGTCAAAGTCGTATCCTTGTAGTCGCTCGATCCACCTTGCGACCTGGCCTTCAGGATTACGGAATTATAGAAGCCATTTCAACGCTGCATGGTCCGTCCTCAATAAAAACTTCCGTCCGTACAAGTATTTGTAGAAATGCTCAACGGACTTCACGACGGCCAATAGTTCTTTTCTGGTCACACAATAATTCCTTTCGGCTTTCGACAAAACCTTACTAAAATAGCCGATGACCTTTTCTTGTCCATGCTGTACCTGAGAAAGTACACCCCCAATGGCCAGATTACTTGCATCTGTGTCAAGTATGAATTTCCCTTCTGTCCGTGGATAGCTCAATATTGGTGCTGTTGTCAAGGCACGCTTCAACTGTTGGAAAGCCGATTCGCACTCTCCGCTCCAAACATACTCGCGCCCATCTTCAGTTAACCTTGTTAGAGGCTTCGCTATATTGGCAAATCCAGGAACGAAACGCCTGTAGTAGGTACACAATCCAAGAAAACTACGAACTTGGTGTTTATCTTTTGGGGTTGGCCACTCTTGGACTGCACGGATTTTATCGGGGTCGGCTGACACTCCATTTTGTGATACGACATGCCCGAGATATTTCACCTCCCTCCGGAATATATGGCACTTTTTCGGACTCAATTTCAGATTAGCTGTACGCAGTCTCCGGAACACTTCCTCCAGATTTTTCAGATGTTCACTGAATGATCTTCCAACTACGATCACGTCATCCAGATAGACCAGGCAAGTCTTCCACGACAGCCCCCTCAGGATGGTCTCCATTAGACGCTCAAAGGTGGCCGGAGCGTTACATAGACCGAATGGCATAACTGTAAACTGCCATAGTCCGGAACCAATAGTGAACGCAGTCTTCTCTCGGTCTTCAGGTTCCATTTCAACCTGCCAATAACCACTCTTCAAGTCCAAAGTTGAAAATCATCGTGAACCAGACAGGGTATCTAACGTGTCGTCGATGCGTGGTAAGGGATAGCTGTCTTTCTTGGTCACGTTATTGAGCTGCCGATAGTCCACACAAAATCTCGTTGACTCGTCCTTCTTACTGACCAGGACCACCGGTGATGCCCATGGACTGCTGGATGGCTCGATGACCCCTTGTTCTTCCATATCGGTAATAATTTTTTTTAATTTTTTTTTTTAATTTATTAATTTATTATTATTCTGAGATTACAAAAACATATAATACAATAAAATTACAATATTAATTCATTTGTTATAATAATGTATCTCAAGGAGGGAATTCAACAATGTTGTTCTTCCATTCCCCCCTTGTATAATTTAAACAAAGTAACATTATGCATTGTGAGTGAATTTAATGATTATAATTATAATTTCCAATAAAAGTAAAGTAAGTTGGGTAAATATGAGAATAATAATAATAATAGTAATAAGAACAATATCAGTATTGACTGATTGCGAAGTGGCACATCAATGACGATCTACATTGTATTGCTTAATCAATGCTTTTTTGAATTGTCCAACCGACAATGTCTTGAAAGATGAAGGTACATTATTGTAAATTTTTGCGACATTGTAGCTAAATGATCGCTCGTAGAATGTAGTATTATGCTTGGGGATAGTCAACAGACCTCTATGTCGCACATTTATATTGTGTACATCTGTTCTATACCTTATCTTATTATATAAATAGGGTGGCTGCCTATTGATTATGATGTTATGATAGAACGTTGCAGTCTGTATGTAACGCCGTTGTTTCATATTAAGCCATCCTGTCTCTGCTAATTTTAAAGATATATGTGCAAACTTAGGAATTCCATATATAAAACGTAAACAAGAGTTTTGAACACGTTGTATACGCTGTGACGTATCAAAGTCAAGACAAGGGCCATAGACAGGTATGCAATAATTAAACTGTGACAACACAAGTGATTCACTTAATAAAATCTTAGAGTTTTTGCTTAAGTAATCTTTATGCGGGTAAAGAAGTTTTAAATTGTAATAGGCTTTTTGTATATATTTATTGACTTGTTTTTTAAATCTAAACGTTTTATCAAGAACTAATCCCAAATTTTTGGCATTTTCGACTATTGGGATATCATTATCTCCAATTTTTATGGCTGACAATTGGTAATTATTAATCGTTTTTCCCAATAGTAAAATGCAAGATTTAGATGGATTTAGAATTAGAGCATGATTAGTAGAGAACTCATTTATAGCTTGTAAATCATTATTCAGCGTATCAACGGCATTCCTTACATTATTTGAACTGAAGGAGTAGTATAATTGTGTATCATCAGCATACATGTGAATATCACAGGCCCCAACACAATCACAAAGACCTCTGGTATACAGGGTAAACAGCAGAGGACCTAGTATGGAACCCTGCGGCACCCCTCTTGTAACATCATCTTCTCGGCTTCTGCTCGCCTTGCTAGAGGTAGACGCCTCGGCTGCTGACAGACAGGCATAGAGTTGCCTGTATTGATTTTATGTTTTACTATATCTGTTCGTCCCTTCTGGCTATCGTCAAGAGCGAAGATATCTTGGTATCGGTGAACCAAACCCTGTACCTCTTTCACTTCCGTTCTGTTAAGGTCTTCGCACGAACTAGTAACCATACCCACTAATTTACCACCATGGTCTTTGGGCGCTGGTTTTGGAACATCAGCCATGCACCTGGCTACTCGGAATACTGGCACACACTGTCCCACAAGGGTACTCTTCTTCAATGTCGCCGGATCCACATTAACGTTCATAATTCTCACCGGTACTATCTTTCCAACCTTGATCAGCGCTTTTCCCACCAGTATGCCACTATGGATCTTCTTATCACAGACAGGCTCCATCATTCGCACACATCCTACCCGAAGATCTCCATCCAAACCTGCCTCGACAACCATCTCGCTTTGACCCGGCAATATCACATCTTCAGTCAGCAAAACCCTTACAACCGGATCTTCTCGTGGGTGCAACGGAAGTTCTTCGTTACCGACCTTCAAAACACCCTCTTTCAAATCCAACGTAAAACCAAATTTTCTCAGGAGGTCCATTCCCAAGATGAAGTCATCAGTGATATCGGCTACCAGCACCTCATGTTCACGTTCTTCACTTCCAATGCCAATCTTCATCTTCACCACTCCGCGTGTTGGTATCACTTCACCTGTTGCTGTACGGAGTTGAGTAGTTGTCGGTAACAATTTAATACTTGATTGTAGAACATCAGGGCGTACGATGGATTTTGTCGCCCCCGTATCAATAAGTAGTGGAACAGTTCGGTTAGCAATCTTTCCATCTACAAACAAACTGCCGTTACTATTCTTTGATGTTACGGCATGGATCGTGATCTCCGGGGCATCTTCACTCGCAGTCAACGTTCGCCCCCTCTTGCCAACCCCTTTTAACTTTTCCGACGGTTGTACTTTTCTTATTTTGGGACAACGGCGTTCTACATGTTCTTGTTCGCCGCAGTTCCAACAACGAGGCTCTCGAACTTCTTGATGATTCTTCTTACGGCTTTCTTCCTTCCGAAGAACTCTCAGTACTAACTCCTCTAGGTGATCCTTAGAACCTTCTTCTTCTTCCACAACGGCTCGAACACGCCCGTGATCTCGGGACGCTTGTTTTGCAGCTTCAAATTCTAAGGCGTGAGCAAGCGCATCATCAGTTGTTCTTGGTCGTGCCAGCCTCAATGAGTGTTGTGTTTCCCCGTCTCTTAACCCATCAATGAAGGTCTGCACAGCCAGTTGTCCCAGAAATGAATCGGGTGCCGTAGGGTACGCCAATCGGACAAGCCGCGCAACATCGGCTTTAAACTCCTGCAGGCTTTCTCCATTCTTCTGGATACGATTCTTCACTTGCGTGTGATACACTTGTTGAAGATGCGCGTCTCCATATCTCATCTCCAATCTAGACACTAACAATTGATAATCATTTTCCTGTCCTGCTGGGATTGTTTGCAGGACGTTCAACGCGTCTCCACGCAAAGCCACAGTTAAAGAAACGGCCTTTTCCTTGCCTGTCCATCCGTTGCCCCCAGCAGCCGCCTCAAACTGTTTGTAGTAAGTGGACCAAGGTATCTTTCCATCGAACGTAGGTGGTTTTACTTTTATCCCTACGACAGGACCCTTTTCTTCTTTAAACTGTTTCTTTACTTCATTAAACGGCCTCTCAGAAGTTGAGGGAAACCGTAGTTGCCTCATTCTATCTTCCAGCATTTCGGTCATATCGTCTTTCTTAGTTGTTGGTGGTAATTGCATTTGGGCTATTTTCTCTTCTACCATCTTTATTACCCTATCTTGTTCCGCCAATCTACCTTCCAACAGTCCTAACGAGCTGGCATTCTCAAAGAATTCTTCTAAAACTTTATCTTCCAACGCTTTGACGTTTTCCAGCAATTCACCTTTAAGCCTTCTAGAACTTTCTTCAGATTTTTCTAGTAATTCTGCAAACCTTCTAGAATTCTCTTCGTGCTTTTCCAGTAATTCTTCTTTAAGCATTTTAGTATTTTCAAAAACTTTTTCTTCCAGTGCTTTAGTATTTTTAAGTAATTCATCTTTAAAAATTCTAGAATTCTCTTCGGACTTTCTAGAACTTTCTTCGTGCTTTTCCAATAATTCTTCTTTAAGCATTCTAGTATTTTCTTCGGACTGTCTAGAATTTTCCAAAACTTTTTCTTCCAGTGCTTTAGTATTTTCCATTAGTTTTCTAGCATTCTCTTCGGACTTTTCCAGTAATTCCTCTTTTAACATTCTAGAATTCTCTTCCATTTTACTTAATAACAAATTAGTATCAATTGCGGGTCCAGATATCTCGAAGCGGTAATTTTCAGGATCTTCCTTCTGTTCTAAAAGCCATTCTCTTAGCCGTTTTATTAAAACTTCTTTTTTTCCATTACTATCCAAGTCCCTCTCGTCCAATTCCCGTTTTAAATCTATCACTAAGAGATCTTTTAATAGTTTCATCACCATTTTAATTGTTTGTTGAAATTAATTTTAACACTAAAAATTTATTCTCACAGCACTTTATTTAAGGAGGATACAGCGAAATGTAAAAATGTAGAGAATGACGTGAAATTTAAACCTCGAGTTCTTTGACACTTATTCTATTCGGTAACTTTTTTTTATAATCTTCTTGTGTACCATTACCGAGAAAAATGGAAAATAAAATCCAGAATTTAACATGGGCTCTTATGGGGAGCATCTAACTTCTAGCAGTTTTTACTAAATATTTTGATGAAAAAATGTAGGGAATTTAATAAAAAACTAAAAGAAGATACTTTCATATTTGAAGAACAATGCTGACCAATATTCTTGAAATCTTGTGTCTAGTTAACGCACAATAATAATTTGAAGAAAACGAAACAAGAATTTTTTACGACATGTGTAGAAAAACAGTAAAAATGTGACAACACCGCATAGCATTGCATAGCGCGCGAATTCAAATACCGGAACAGAAAAATTTGTAATATGTCATAATGTATAAGCTTGAAAGTCAGTATTTATGAACATAAAAAACTATTTTTAATTAAAAGACTATTATAATAATCTATATTTTATTGTATTAACTAGTAATCATATACTTTATTAAACAAATTTTATATCAAACATCTTTTGCGTTAATAATCACAATTCAAATTATTTGCAATGTGATGAATATAATTTATCACAATCAGAATCTTCTCGAAATCAGTAATACAAAGAATACATACTAATTTTAAACATATATATGAAGCTTCAACAATTTTTTATATATTTCTTGAATCTGCTTAGCAGATTGTAATCTTTAGACTATACAAAAGTTAAAAAATAGAATATTCCCAGCTGTAATGGGGAAGACGCACGTATTTTTTTAAATTTTTGTATTTGTTCGTTTTGGTTAGAAAAATATTTCCAGATAAGCGAAATTTGTAAAAACGCCTTAATTTACTTGAAAAAATTAAATTCGCCTCATTTTAATCCAAATTTGACCTTGAGCTCCTTCTTGCAAAGCTATTTGATCTAAAAAAGTAGGCACCGCCATGAATGAGAAAAGGAAACATTGACGATCTACTCACGGTTAGATGACACTGATGAAAACCAATAAATTGAATTTTGAATTTAAATCAACAGAAATATTTTACACCACTTTTATTATGGCAGTTAATTACACAACAGCATAACTTACATTGTTATATTAATTACTCGTTAATAAGTAGACGATAGTAGAACTTGAATATAAAGCATTTTTCAAACTGACGGGTAATGCAGGACTCTTAACTGTTACATTAGCACCAACAGTGGGTCGTCTTTGGAACTCTGTGATGTAACGGAGTTTCATCCATTAGAGAACACCAGTATTGCATTTTAAATTTATTTAAATTTTTTAGGTTTTCAAAAATTAATTACATAAAATTGGTAATTGTTTAATGCATTTATAACTAATATTCTAACTAATTTAGTAATGAAGTTTATGAAAATGCAAGAATTTCCTCAATTGACGACATATGCGTCTTCTCTATTGCATGCAAAATTACAAACATTCAAAATGTTTGATGATGGCATTCAATATTTTATTTGACCGTAATAATTGCGCTTTGCCATCTACTTTCCGTTGCAATATTTTTTTAGTTTCCTCCTGCTCTTTAGTATGAAAAGTATCAAGAAGAATAGTGTAACTTAATCCAGCACTAGCCAACCTTTTTATCATATTTTTCGATACTACGTTCTCTAAAGGTTGGAATGTAGGGATGTTCTCTTTCTGGTGATTTGCAATTATTAGAGACTGGTATACATCGTCATACGTTTTTCTGCTGGAAAGTAGTTCTTCACACGTAAAATGGTGCAAAACTAGTTTTTCGAGAATAAAAACATCATACATGGCATTGTGTGCTTCGCCTACTAAATCCGGAAAAGTCTCGCTTGACAAAGTTACTAATGTACACTCATTTTTAGCTTTTTTATGAGGAAATTTGTCTCTGAAAAGTCTCAACGAATCGACAAATCCAAAAATTATATTTTGAAATGCATCAGTGAAAGACAATTCATCGATTAATTGTACTAATCGCGGAGCATCAAAGGAGCAATTATGAGCCACCAATATGCATCGTTGCTGAAAACTTTGAAGATATCGTAGCAACTTCTCAATGGCTTTTTTTCTAGAGACTGAGAATATAGGTCGTCCATGCAAAAACAATTGTCCTTCTTCACTGGTCAACCCATGGATTTCCGTAGCTTTGGTAGGAATAGGTTTCAAAGGATTCAAATAAACATTGAATGATGAATCTCCAGACTTTAGTGCGATTTGTAAAATACCACACGATTTTGCAAAACCAGACGTTTCCAGATCGAAGTACAAAATGATTTGCTCCGAACCATTTTTCTCAAGTGGATTTTTAGGTAGAGTAGATGAAGATTGTTCATTTTGTTTTTCCGACAATTCCAAGAGAGTCATGTTGCTTTCATACATTACTCCTTAACCAGTACACACCGGGATGCTACTTTTATAGGCCCTATAAAGTAGCCTCTAAACGAAGCTCTGTCAAGGGCACACCGGGGAGATAGGAAGTGACAAAACCGCTTAAAAACCAAGTCCCGCCACATCTGAGATTGGATTCGATCGTGCAGTAGCCCCAACTAAGGCCTGGTGAAGGAACTCAGAACGCATGAAAGAGGGCTGTAGGGTTTCGATGTACCTAACCTAGGTCAGGGAATAGCGCTAATGCTGGACGAGGTACTTAGTCCCGTATGAAAGAGAAAGGGGGGTGCCGGCGGGTGAGCACGTATTAAGTTAATCGCTCCGGTACTAACCTGGTGAGCTAGTAGAGGGTGGATAGGCAACCTCGCTCCGGCCAGTAACTGGAAGCATGTGCTAAGTATATGCGTGCTTATTGAGCGTATCTCAATTACTTCCTACTGGAAGGAACGTGTAGATTAAGTCTAATGACAGGTGCTCCGCGTAAAACATTTTTGGAATCATGTCTTAGACAATGACTTAATCGTCAGGAAGTGCCGCTTCCAGTACCGAATAAAGATGGCTTTGAAAGAAAAGTAATAATCAGCGTTTGGTGGTATATCTTTAGTATGGTCCATTTTGAGCTTGCTTCAAATGAATTCTGAACTCCATTGTGCTCAACTTGACAGAGAATACAATATTTTGAGTTTACGTTACCCTAAAGATAAACAGAAATCAAGTAATCTTCCACCAGGATAACACGAGACCCCATACTCTAATTAGGGATTTACAAAAGATTATGGAGCTTTGATGGAATGTTCTTTCTCAGCCAACATATAATCCTGGTATTGCCCCTTCTGCCTATCATATGTTTCGTTCGATGGAACACTTCCTTAGGGAGAGACATTTTAATGAAGTTAACGAAGTCGAAACAGCATGCCAATTTTTTTATTCTAAAGAAGTTGGCTGATAGATGATAAAAGGTCGCTAATGCAAATCCATAATTTAATCTACATGTTTTTTGTTTAATTTAACCGTTAACTCAATCAGAAAAAACGAATTTTTTTCCGAACGACCTAATAAATAGGCATAATTAATTATGCATACCTATAGCAGCTTTACTGTTTATATCATAAACTTGACAACCACTTATTTCTGATGTATGAGTTTTTCCAGTGGATACAGTATTTACAAACAAACAACTTTCACACCTAATGTGAAACACAGAAGCTAAACCAAGTCTGGTTTCTTTTTCAATCCCATCGAAAAACAGCCGTTCCTTACAATAACCGTTTGTACATCTCATGGTTTGAGATAAGTGAAAAATATCAACAATCCGGTTACCTTGAACAACGTCGGATTTATTTCCCATCAAATCAATCAATGCATTTTTTTGAATAGTTTTCGCATTTTCAATTTGCGTCAATCTATGTTTATAAGCTTTCTCACTTATCCACTTGTTCTTCCACTTATATTTTACGAGTGACATTTTTACAAATTTGTTTAAATTTAAATTAAAGTGTCAACAAAAATAACGGAAACGAAAGCAGAAACCAAACATTGCTACCAACAAAATCGACTGATTTTTTTTCGGTGTTGCCGCGATTCTTAACCTATTTACATTTTTATATTTACACCTTTATAGTCAAACAAATGCACTCTAATCGACTTAAATTATTTTAATATATACAAATAATTAATAAATGCATTACAGACATTCATAATATAATTGTTTTGTTCAGTTTTAAAAATGTTAATTTATTTTTTCATCGATTGGTATTTCTTGTTAGAGCCTATGTAAAAGCATAGGAGATATCCCCTTGCCCTTCACCCCGCAAAGATCCGCTGTAACCTCCTTAATTATTACGCGATTTTATTTATTTTAAAACACCACACCTGACAACACTGTTACGTTCTTTTTAAAATAATAACAAAAGTGCTGGTTAAATCGTCTATTAATAAGAAATATTTATTTACAAACACTAATGAATACACTATAAATTAACGCTATGATTATAAACCATTAAAAACTATTATTTACAGACTATGAATTTCTAATACAACATTTATCTTTACATTCACTATTTATTTTGTGATACACAGTTAATGACTTGCTGTTGACTGCCTCTTTTTATCGGCGAAGTCGGTTATATACCCTCCTACAAACGTACTAGAAGCCGCTAGAAACTACTATATATTTCTAGAATAAACGCGTCTCGTTCACATGCTTGGTGCGATGAGTCATTCTCTCGAATGCCGTAGAATATTCCATTTGTTGTTCGAGAAGAGGTTCTTTCTTTTTCTCTCTTGTTACAATACCTTTCGTTGTCATGGAAAATGAAAAAACAAAAATTAATTTGCAATCTGTCGCTTTAGAATAATTTTTCTGACCACAGTTGTTACTGGCTGTATTTCGTTTAAAAATGAGTCATAATATTGATAACTTATACAGCAAAGCAGAATCCGGTTAATACCCCAAAAATCGGAACACGCTTATAAAAAAGAATACGACAAGTTTATCAAATGGATGGAAGAGCAAAAGATAATAGATACAGATGAACGAGTTGTACATACTTGCTTACCTTCAGAAAATGTCGCAGCAGTACAAGGCGTCAACTATGTGGGCTATCCATTCGAAATTGCAAATTATGTTGAGGGTAAACAAAGGGGTTGATATAAAATCGTTTGTGAAAGTGCATGCATTCATGAAGGCAATTAGCAAGAATGACGTAGCCAAGAAGGCATATGTATTCCAGGAAGACGATTTGCGGAAGTTTTTCATAGATGCACCGGACATTACGTATTTATTTTTAAAGATGGTAGCCATTTGCGGAATCTTTGGCTTTTGTAGAAGATGTGAATTATGCGATTTACGCTTACATGACATCCAGGAAGAAGGAAGCGTATTGCTTATTACAATCCGACCATCCAAGACAGTCAAGGGTCGACGTTTTACTGTTGCCGACAGTGATGGAATTAGTTATGTGAGTTTGGTGAAGCAGTATTTATCATTGTGCCCCCAAAATGTAAGTACAAACCGAGTTTTCTTACGGTATGATAAGGGGAAGTGCACCAATCAAGTGGTTGGTATTAATACATTTGGATCATGTCCCTTGCAAATTGCACGTTATCTTAAATTGGACGATCCTGAGAAATACACGGGTCATGCGTTTCGACGTAAGTCTGCTACCATTATGGCGAATAGTGGCATGACAATAGATCAAATCAAACGACAAGTAGGATGGAAATCGGCAGCGGTGGCGGCTGGTTACGTTGAAGAAAGTATAAGCAATAAGAAGAATGTTTCGAACATAATTGGAAGTGCCATTAGTGGAAGCGCAACCCCAGTGAGTTCCGAAAATGTTAGCACTGTTAATTTGAACAATATTTCTTCTGAACGAAGTATAAGTATTTCAAATAATACCAACTGTACTTTTCACATTCATTTAAAAAATAAAGATTGTTGAATATATGAATAAAGCTTTTGAAACATTTGTTAGTAGTATTTTATTTGACGTTACAAGGTACTCCTGTCAGATCAGTCATTGAAAAGTTCACATTTAAACTTGGCGTTTCTCGGATTGTTGATGTTGCCATGGAAACTTTAAAACACGCGCGTTTTTTAAAGTTGAATTTATGCACGTTGAGGCGTACTTTAAATAAGCAAAATAGGTTACCAATAATATATATGTAATTAGGAGATCAAGCGATACTTTAAATCCGAGAAGAAATATTATAACGTCGAGGCACCAGCCGAGGCGTTATAACATCTTCGAGGATTTAAAGAAGCTTGATCTCCGTATTGCATAAGTTGTTTTATTTTATTTCGTATTTCAATCCTAGTTTCTCCCTTTTAAAATTCATCCGAATTTATTGTATTAAGAAGCAAGTTGCCTTGTCTGTGTCATCATACCGTAACCAAGGAGATAAAAAGCAGCATGTCATGTGTGGCTGTTATGCTGTTAAACATCAAATGATTTACGTTGCCAACAACAACGGAGATCAAGAACGTCTTGAACTCCGGTGTCATTGACGACGGAGATAAAGATATACCTTATTTTACTAATTGTGGTATATAAACAATTGTGTGAAATACGAAATGAAATTAAAAAAAATGAATCGACTGCAAAGAGAAGATGCAGAATGTCGTAACAAAGGTGTTCGAAAACTCCTAGCATGCAAGAAACAATCATTTAAAATTTATGGTGATAGTTTAACTCGATGCCTATAGAAGAAAGCTCCAAACAACGAGTACCAAGTTTCAAAGCATCTGCGCGGCTGGTAGTTTAATAAAAGCTCATAAAATTTGTAGCAGAAGAATCACCAAGTTTATTAGCTACAGTGAAGCCGCTCAAAAGAAAGTAGTAGAAAATACTGCGAAGAGTTTTGTTCATGACTGTAGGGAAGCATTTGTTTCAAAACAACTATGAAAAAAGTCTGATGGGTTTCAAAAAGAGTAGTACGCTGAAAGAGGTTTAGACATTATTAATACCAAATAACTTTTTGTACATAACTCCTTCGTACACAATACGTATACAGTAGATAACTGACAAAATTTGATCAAATTGGATATGATTAAAAGTGAATATAGATATATCTTAGAGGTTGACATTAATTTCCTAGAAATGTGCATACATCGTTTAAAGATTTGCCATGTACATGAAACATTCAAAGGCATGTTTCAAAGTGCGTAGTAAAATTAAACAGATTTCACTATAACACAACTAGTCTGTTAATGATATACTTTTATTCTGTGTGTAAAAATTGGAATTGTTGTCTAGAATAAGTTTTGGGTTACATTTAGATTTCTTGTTACCCAGAATGGTTTCTACACGTTACGTATGATACTGATTCAAAATATTTAAATTATCTTGGGTTCATTTAAGGCATACAATTAAAAAGTACGAAATGATTCTAACTAACTATTTTTACGTACATTTTGGAAGCTTGTCATGAAACAACTGATGATATGAACTAGCAAGAATTGGTAATGTTCGTGGTGCCTTGTTTCGGTGCTTCCTGAATAGTATTTTAATGGGAGGTGCGATCATGCTGAATCAAAGAAAGATAAAGAGAAATAATTTTACAGAACCACCTGCTAGGCAAGGACTCGTAAATTATATCTCCTCTCTAAACATGTTTTGCTATCCATACGGAGATTTCTTACTTTATAGTTACCTTGGGGTCAGTTCGATGTGTGTACTTCACCTGTCGTGTGTGTTTATAATTCTATAACATAAATATTTACTAGAAAGGTGCATCAACAGCTTGGTTTCTAGCACCCGAACTGGTACCTTGTGATTTTATAGTTTGTCAATACAACTTAATAGTATTTACAATAATACAATAATAATCATAATAATATAACTTAGAATCAAATACTTTGCTCCTGCCTCGGATGGGAATGTCAATATATCTTTGATGTCACAATAAATACGTAAATTATTATTAAAAGAAGAGTGGAGAAAGTTTTCAGTAGTTTGAAGCCGATGTTGCGCGGTTGTTACGATTTGCGTACCCTACGGCATCCGATTTATTTCTGGGGCAATTCGCTGTGCAGCCTTTCATTGGTGGATTAAGAGATGGGAAACACACAGCAGTCATTGAAGTTTTCACGACCAAGAGCAACTAATAATGCGCTTGCCAACGTCTTCGAATTTGAAGCAAGCGTCCCGAGATCACGGGCGTATTCGAACCATTGCGGAAAAAGAGGAAAGTTCCCAGGAACGGTTAGATGAGTTAGTACTGAGGGTCCTTCAGAAGGAAGACTCACAAAAAGAGTTTTCAAGAGGTCCTTGGACCTCGCTGCTGGGACTGTGGTGGACAAAAGCACATACGATGCCGTTTGTCTAAACCAAGAAAAGTACAGCCATCAGAAAACTAAAGGGTGTCGATGAGAAAACTAAAGGCCTTAAGTGAGATGCCCCGGAGATCACCATCCGCATGGTGTTATCGAAGAATCATACAGGAAGTTTGTTTGTAGATAGAAAAGTTGCTAGCCGAACTGTTACGCTACTTATTGCTACAAGAGCGACAAAATCCAGCATACTCACCGATGTCCTGCGAACAAGTGGGAATCTTTTTCCGACGACAGCTCAACTCCGAACAGTGACAGGTGAGGTAATGCCAACTCATGGAGTGACAAAGATAAACAATGACATCGGAAGTGTAGAGCTTGATCACGAGATGCTGTAGCCGACATCACTGTCGACTTTATTATCTTGGCAATAGACCTCCTGAGAAAATTAGATTTTGCGTTGGGCGTGAAGGATGGTGTTTTAAAGGTCGATAACGAAGAACTTTTTTGCATTCACGACATAATACTGTCGTAAGGGTCTGACGGAATGCACCTAACCTAACCAAACCTAACCTAACCTATACTGACGGAAGACAGTAACTTTGCCTGGTCAGAGAGAAGAAGCAGGTTTGGATGGAGATCTTCGGGTAGAATGTGTGCGAATGATGAAGCCTGTCTATGATAAGAAGATGCATAACGGCATACTAGTGGGAAAAGCGCTGATCAAGGTCGGAAAGACGGCACCGGTGAGGATTATAAACGTTAATGTTGAATCGACGGCATTGAAAAAGACCACCCTTGTGGTGTATCAAAACCATTATTCAAAGATCACGCGGGAAAATTAATGAGTATGGTTACTATCGAATGGAATTGAAGGAGGTAAAGGATTGAATTCATTGATACCAAAATATCTTGGCTCTTGACGCTAGATGAATGATTACCAAAGGGACGAACCGATGTGGTGCGACATAAAATCGACACTGGGTACTCTAGGCTACATGGCGTCTACATTTAGGAAGGCAAACGGAAGCTGAAAATTTTATCACCGATATGGAAAAGCAGGGGTTTATCGAGCCATCCAGTAGTTCATTGGCATCATCGGTGATCACGGCCAGCAAGAAAGACGTGTTAACGAGATTCTGTGTGAACTATCGGCATCATTCATTCAATTTTAACATTACTTAGAAAAGTTTCATTATTTAGACAGATCCCAAAGATTTATTTACCTGTCGCTAGACTTAATCCCCACGTTCCTTTCGATAGGAAGTGATTGAGATACGCCCAATTAGCGCGCATTTGCATAGCAAATGCTAAAAGCCCACTGGTTGGATCGAGGTTGCCTATCCACCCTCTACTAGCTCTCCAGGCTAGTACCGGAGCTATAAAGTGCTCATCAGTCGGATCTATCTCAAGAGACTAACCCTTCGTCCAGAATTACTCCCACTACCTGGGACTTCATTGCCCGATCGAATCCAACCTCAGATATGATGGGACTTGGTTTTGAATGGTTTTCACCCCGATCTTTCAGTTATAGGCCTGGTGTGCCCCTGACAGAGCTTCATTTCGAGTCTACCGAAATAAAATCCCGGTATGTACCAGTTAAAGTGAAGTTGTCTTGAACGTGAGAGGCTATATATTCGCATCAACGCCCGTGCTCTAGGCGGTTTCTGAGAATCAGACGACTGGAATTGCACAACCAAAGCTTGACCTCCATACTTCTATCTTCGAGACACTACCCGGTATCATGTAGTTTTCCATAGATCTGCGGGCGTACCCCCTGACCGTGATAAACCTCAGTTTGATTCTCCTTAATTTGTCTAGGTCAGCAGCGGGTAACTAGCACCAATCAAACCCTTGCACCAGGTAAGAATCAAATCCACCAATACCGGATCCTCATGTTAGCAAAACTTCTTCCGCAACATTTATGAGTTTTCGTCGAGAAACACTTTCGTATAACTTTACTCCATATTATTTTTTGACTACGTCATCCGTTACCCAGACAAACCTGAGATTGGGTAGACAGCAGCCAGTTCTAAAGGTAAACGCCGTGTGGTCTGCACCCAAGCTTGTCTCGGATACTAGTCATATTCGACACCTCAAACTACTGCCCAGTTCTCTGTCATACTGGGCTAATCTCGAATATGTACTAGTTTATCCATGACCGCCACCTCAAACGACTGCCTTGGCCGTTCACCTTGTGTTTATTTATTTACACAGATAAGAAAATCTCTTTAGAAAGTAAGATGGCAGGTTTTTAAATGCTAATGTAACCTTCCCTTCAGCTATACTTTTGAAAAACTTAAATTAAAAACCAAGCTTTAAGATAATAATAATAATAATAACTACTACAACCCATAACCTAAACCAAGGCCCCAGAAGCTATAAGCTTGTGCGGGAGGGAGGGGGCGATTATTATTATTCTGTAGGCCCAATGTGCGTCTGCAGACGACTTACAGATGGAACAGCGCAAATCCCACATTTGTGTCACAGCTAAGGAAAACTGTAGAAAACCTTAACCAGATCTGCCGGTGCCGGGAGTCGATCGCGGGTCGCTTGGGTGAGAGTCCGGCACGCCAGGCATTACACTACCAAGGCTGTTTAATAAGATATAAAATAAGACTAAAAATGAAACCTTTTGAGCAAACACAAAATTTTTAAATATAACATTTAATCAGTTTTGATCTTGAGTTGAATCGATGAAATTAGAAAAAAAATTATTTCCATGGAATTAACTAATAATTAAATAATATTAAGTTTTTATAGCGTTTACTGTCTCCAGCTTACTGTGTGGAACTCCACAATCATGAAATATAATTAAATTAAAAGATTAACTAATAAAACTTGTGAAACTTTAAATTAATCTTTTAATTTGATTATATTTCATGATTAAGTTTGTATGATTGTCAAATTGTGTAATTTATAATTACATAATTTAGTTAGGTTAGGGAAGGTTAAGTTTAGGTTAGTTGAGGTTAGATTAGGCCTAGGATTGTTTGCACCAAAAATGCTAATTCCAAATATGTAAATCAATTTTGGAGCGAGCGCCCCAAATTTGGAAATCAAAACTAAAAAAAATGCTTAGTCTCCATAGAAATGAATAATAATTATATTAAGTTTATAAGATTGATAAATTGTGTAATTTACAATTACACTTAATAAGAACTCATTATGCCATTCATTTGAGTTATAGGTAATGAAGTTCATTATAACACTAGTAAGATAATGAATGAAATGATGAGGCAGTCGTAGATAAACTTTTGTATGCTGTACTCTTGGCTGTACTATACACGTGGGATAAAATAGGTGGTGTTGGATAAAGGCATAATATAACACTCGTGTGATTTTAGTTTCACTAAACTAAACTAAAAGTTTCACACTCTTATAATAATACCGTTATCAACTAGTAACAGAAATAAGTACTTTATGAAGCAACAATTTAAGTGAATTTAATTATCTGTTGCAGTACATTTGGTCAAGAGTGTATAATCCAAACGGTCTATCTTTTTACCAATGGCGGGTAAACCCGCAAGTGCATTTTTGTGGATGTTCTTGGCAAGGTATTCAGAGGAGTTTTCTGAACATTTTTACATTTGCCCCACTTTGTTATTTTGTATGCTTGGGTTAGTTTCTTCTGAACCTAATTTTATTGTATATCCCCAGCTGGGGGATATCTGAAAGGTCAAGTCGGGAAAATTATAATTATTTGATACTTTTTGAAAAGGCTATTGGTTGCACTAAAAATGTAGTCGAATTATATTAACTGCACATAAATCTAAATTTATTAACTTAGACCTTGTTGAGCTATAATAAAATGCCACCAATTCGTTGCATCCTTCTTCAGCTTCTTAAATTTGTCATGTATCGGAATGAATGTGGGGGATTTGTATAATGTTCAAGGCACTGTGGATATTTTAAACATCGAGTTTAATTTCGCCTACTTAATTTCAAACGCAGTTATGACATTACAATATTAAGGTAGACATGTAGAACAATTTCCTTAATTATAATTCTCTCTTCGCGGTTAAAAAAATGTAAAAAGTTTGAATGGCCGGTAGTACCATTTTTTCAAAATTCTTCGTAACAAAGTTCACTGACAGTGTTATTAAGTGGTCATTACAAAAAATATATCGCCCGAACTAGCGCACAGTTTATTAAAGTGATCAGGTAAGCAAAGACAGGGAGAATGTGGACAGTTTAAAATAGAATCCGTAGGTGAAACTATTTTAACTTGTAAAATTATTTAGGAAATCAACGGTGCATTTACACACTATTTCTGAAGTTGTGGCATTTAACCAACTGCGAATAAATTTCTGGGTTTCAATGCGTGTGTATGTTCGTTGTTTTTATTGACATATTCAACTGTCACTGTCAGTGGTGGAACGTAGTGTTTTTCGTTGGTGACCGTTTGTATTGTTTAATAATTATTTCAGGTAGTACTGGTTAAAATTTGCAATTCATTGAGAATTTTCTAGTAGGAGTAGATAATTAAAAAATGTGTAAATCGCATGCTTGATGAATCATTAGTGTTAAAGCGCTCGCTTGCGCTGGATCATTTTTAGGTGTATATAAATAGTGCTGTATTTTAATTAATTTTTTCGTTTTATTTCTAACAGAATGGCATATAGAGTTGAATTGTATGTTTACGACCTGTCTCAGGGAATGGCTTCCATGATATCCCCATTATTAATAGGTATTTAATCATTTATATATATATCGAAATTAACTAAAATTTAGAGGTTAGAATATAAGTTTTTGTTCAGTATTGATTATATGATTTTCTTTACTTTTTAAGGCAAAAAAATTGATGGAATCTGGCACACATCAATTGTTATTTACGGAAGAGAATATTTCTTCGGATCGCATGGTGTAGAAAGTTGTAATCCGGTAAGTTCAAGTTTGGTTAAAAATCTTTATTTTTTCGTATGCTAAGTCTTAAAAGTCTTTTTACTTTAATTCTCAATTAAAAAGACTTTAGACTTCAAAGATCAAATGTTTACTGCTTCTTGTTTAGATCAATGATGTTACGGTATTAACAGGGTTGAAACCCAATATATTTATAATAAAAACTGAGTTAAATGATCTAATATTTTCTGATAGCATCTCTAAGACATTTGGCTTTTCTTTGTAAGGGTGTAAAGCTTGTAAGTGTTAATTCGTACAAGATATCTAGGAAAGACGATATAATAGTTGCCTACTAATTAAATAAGAGATTGTTATTAGACCTTTTAATGCAATTCTTGTTGTAGAATACGATATCAAACGGTTTTAATTATCAATAATTCATATATCATATAGGTAGAAAGCTGCTAAAAAAATTAAATTATTGATTGATGAAATTTTTGTACTTATGAGGGCAATATTTCAACTCGTTTAATTTCTTTTTATTTGTTAATTAGATTGCAAGGAAATTTCAAATTAGTCTATTTTGTAACAATAAGATTTAATATATGCACAACAATTATTATTATTCAAGCTGTATAATAATGCTCCATGAATTATTGATATCTTTATTTTTAAAGTTACTCATTAATTTTTAATTTTTTCTATCACAAATTATCACTAGTAATTTCAAGAGAGCTTTCTTTTTATCCGAATAAATTTTCAATTTTTACGAAAATCTAGTTGCTAGATGAAACAAGTTGCCCAAGATAAAACGACGAGTCTGTCAGGACGAGTCGTTTTATCTGGCAATTTTTTGTATGCAGTTACCAATCAGCAACCAAATTTGAGTTTGAAAATTGGAAAGTTATCTGAAAATAAAAAGAAAACTTGAATGTAATCTGGTATGATAATTTAACGAATAAGTAAATAATTAAGCATTTGAAACTTTTATTTCATAATAAATATGATGAAGTAAGCAAATTTTGAATGTTGTTTGGTGAACCAAAGATGACAAAACAATCTGGGCTTATCGGTATCGTTATACATGAATTAAATTCTCATTAATAAAAAATTTTAATACTCTTTTGAAATAGCTTAAACAAATAGTAAATTTTAACATTTTCGAAAATGAAGTCAAAAATATATAGAACGATATAGAAAGTCGCATCAAATATTTAATTAATAATATTGACTTGCTAATCCACCTATATTATCTTCCTTTAATTGTTGCGCGATTCATCCAATCTCTTTGAATTAAATTTTCTTTTTTTATTATATGCCACTAGGGTTTCTGTCCCGGGAATTACTCTATTTTTTGTTATCTTGAGTCCCGGGAAAAATCATTCGAGACACGGGACTTTTGTATACAAGGTGTTTAATTAAAATTATTACTTTAGAATGAAGGTTTTATTTGTTTCAATTTCTTAAGCAAAATATTATTAGTTAAAAAAGATAATTCTGAACAAGAGTGTTGCTTTTAACGTATGTTTTCCTTAGGCAGTTTTTAAAAAGTGCTAAAGAGTTTTTGCAAACACATACAAATTATTTTATTTGTTACTCACTCGTAAACGTGATTTAACATAACCCAACACAAACAACGAAACATTACGTTTACGAGCTACTGACTTGTAAAACTGACAGCTGACTTGTAAAAGTTTTACAAGTTAGTAGAATATGACATTTATAGATCAATTGGCATAATAACATCTACGTCTACGCACACTTCCACTTCTCAAAGAATTATTAAAAAAGTGTCACATTTTGTTTGTCAAAAATGTCACAAGACCAGGTTTTATAGATACAATAAATGTTGTGTGTTTACGAATGAATAACAAATAAAATATTGTACATTATACGCAAGGTAACTGTTTTTACTGGCTCAAGAAGGTAACAGGCTCGCCTGTTGGCTCGCCGGTCATCTCCTTCTATCGCCAGTAAAAACAGGTTTACCTTGCTAATAATGTAAAATACTATATAACCTGTCTACAAACAATCAATAAAGGTAAAGGAATTAGTTTCAGTAAGAAAGTACAGTTAGGTATGGTGCCTCGTCAGGGCATTCTTTATAAGTGAACCTTGAGTGAAATTTTTTGTGCGCTTTTCGGATTTCATTCGCGATTTCTGAATTTGTTTCATCTGACTTTTATTAACTTTTACCTATTACCTTTACTTTTACCTATTAAATTTAGAAATAAAATGTTTTCTGTTTAGCTTTAAGATGAAAATAAACCAAATTGTTTTAAAAATGTCGAAACGGCATAATGTAATTATTGCCTCAAACAAATTTCATGTAAGGTTAACATTTAATTTTAAAATTTTGCAAAACAAGCAATTTGAGTGAAATTGTATGTATCTTAAGGGTCTACAGTACGTGGGAATTTATGACAGCTAAAATGCTTTTCGCTCTATTCTTTTCATTCAGTTATTTCATAAAATCTTTACACCTTACTTGAACCAAAATAAAAAGGAAAGTCCATTCTACAGAGGTGCTTTTTCGGATTTAAGAAAAAAATTTTTTTTGTTGTACAAAGTTTACAAGAAAAACACAGAAAAATTAATTGATGTTTAAAAAAGTCCTAAAATATTAACTAAGGGTAATTCTGAAAAAAATCAAAAGCGCTGGTGTAGCTTATTAATCGTACTTCACTTTGCTTTTTGTTTTATTTTAATAGATCAATTAATAAGATCAGGAGACGAATAATTGGAAATCAATTTTCTTTGGAGTTTTTAGTTATTATTGGTGTCAAAAGAGGCCACTAGATTTGCTAAATACTGTAAACACCAAACGTGGTTCCGCCTACTTTAGAGACGTGTGCGATAATAGACCATATGAACAAAATGTAGCAAATGCTTTTATTACATATGTAGCTAATTAAATACTTATACTTTATTACTGCTTTACTAATTGAATATCGTATGTTTCATCCTTTATTCATAGAAGTAAAAGTACTATGATATATTTAATTATAAACTGTAAAGCATAAATAAAATCTAACATCAGCTCTAATGGTACTATAAAATGCGCGTTAGCTTCACGAGCAACTAAACCTTGTGGCTTGATGTCAAAGGTGGTTGCATTGCAATTCATGTAACGCAGGTTCGATCCCTGCTCGGGTAGTTATTTTTTTTAATTTGAACTTGTTAGTTCTTAAAAAGAATAATTATTTATTTAATTATTTAAATTATATTTTTTAATGTTATTTGTTTTTTATTATTATTGTTCTTATAAAAAAACCTACCGGACAGGAATCGCTCCTGCGACCTTCGAAGCATAGGGGATAATTGTTGAATGCGCTCACGTACATTGTAAACCATTAGAGTTAATATTAGATTTTATTTATTTATGCTTTACAATTAAATATTAAATGAAAAAATTTCTTTTTTAAATGAAAGTAAATTCAAAACAACGGAATTAGTGTTTCTGCATTTAATATAATGCGACACAAATTAACGCATACAAGATGCAAGGTATTAACTTGGTACCTATAAAAGAATTCGCCTAACGGAAAGGCGCGGTGGCTGAAAAGTACAGTAACCGCTTTTACAGATTTCCGCGGGTTCTATTCCCGCCAGCTGCATAACTTTTTTTTTAGATTATTTTTAATAAAACTACATCCTGTTTACAATTGCATTATTTTGTAAATTTAATTCAATAAAATTTTTAATCGTATATTGAAATCTATGTCATGTCAGCTCCCCTTGTTGAACAATGACTAAAACGGATAATTTTATGTAATTATTTTTTTGTAAATGTTATAGTATTTACAAAAAAAAGTTTATTTATAAAATATATTAAATAATAATTAAAAAATATTTTGCATTAGCTGAGATTTGAACTCTCGTTCGTTTATTCGAAACTAGTACGCATAATCGAATGCAGCATTCGACTATGAAGCTGTTGTCATACATTTCTTCTTTAATGAATGTCCATTTTTATACCTTTTTGGTTGATTCTTTTTTATTATTACTTGCTTTTTATTCTTTTTTACAATATTACTAATTACAGTACATTTACTTATCAACTGATTAACATTAACTAATCAACAATTTATATTAATTCATCTACGCATGTAAGATTTATGCTTACTAAATATAAATTTAGTTGAAATTCTATAACAAAGAGGGGAAATGAGTAGGAGAGAGATGCATGGTTTTTACTACTCAATATGGGCGTGTAATTTTAGCAAACGAATCCACCCATATTTCAGATAATTTTTTCAAGGTTATGTCAAAAACGATAAATGCTCCTGCATGGTATAGGCCCTTAATACGTCGCAGAAGATGGAATATCAATTCGAACTATTGCTAATAATATTTATCATGTTCATATTCAGGAAAAAAATTTAAATAAAAGCTATTAATAACTTTAGACTTACCGACAAGCAATACAACACTAAACAGGAAAGGTTTTGGCATAAAAGAAAGAGAAAAAAAATAATTTTATGATATAAGAATTTATTTATGTACTGCTGTGCTTTTCATTAAATAATTACAGTTATTTTTCAATGAAGACTTCTGGGAGAAAGTTATTAGATGATCAATTAAAGCAATTCTAAAAACGAATATTTGGATTTTTGTATTAGGTACCTATGTAAAATTACTATCCGGGATCCCGGGAATCCCTGGGACTTTAGGAAAAACAAGTCTCGAGTCCTGGGAATAGCAAAGTTGTTGAGACCCTATAATGCCACCATGCAGTGTTGGGCAAAATTCAATCTGACTGATGATTGAAAACTAATGACTAAAAATTTAATGATGACTAATGATTAATTAGTTTCAATCATACCCCGATGATTAATGATTGATTAGTTTTAGTCTTAATCATTAATGAAAACTAAAAATTTTTGATTGAAATTGAGGCTGCAGTCAATATTCCGTACTACTACCCTGCAGATATTTATGTCCTACACTTAGCTACCATTAACTCCAATTTATAAGTAAACAAATTTATACACGAAATCAACCCCTAAATAGTAAACTATCCTACATAAAATTATGCCACAAAATCAAAAGGATAAAATTCAGGAAAACCTTGTCATTAATTTTGGACTTAATTCTTTTTTAGGATTACCGGTTTATAAATAAGAGAGGAAATTCTGCATGGAGACCCTTTTTTAATATAATAATATAGGTAAACTGCAAGTTTACCTATTAAGAATGCCGAGGCATCCCCTTAACGGTACTGTCTTACTGAAACAAATTCCTTTACCTTTATTGATTGATTACAGAGGGGTTGTAAATAATTTGTATGTTTCAAAGACTGTTTATTACTTTTAGAAAAACTGGTTAAGAATACCATCTATACAAAGCGACACTCTTGTTCAGAATTACATTTTTTAACTAATAATTTACTCAAGAAATTGAAACAAATAAAACCTTAATTATAAAGTAAGAATTTTAATTGAATACACACTGGCTACACACATGCATATACGAATATTCGTGTGCAAACACACTTTACGAATTTGTGTATGAATAACAAACATTTGTCAACGAATAACGCTGGGGTAACTGAGCTTGCTTGTTATTTAGCTTACTTGAAAGTATGAAGTGAGACGGAGTTCTTTCGAAAGTTTAGTAATACCGATCATACCAAATACAGCATACATTGTTGTTGCATTTCAAAGTAATCATCACAAACCATTGGATTTACTGCATGTTTATGCAACCAACAATACACAACCGCTCTAAATGTACTAGCCGTTTAACCTCTTTCATTTCAATTGAAGATAGTTCGAACTAATTGAGTTTTTTAAAATACAAATGTAAATGATAATACCACTTATTGTAAAATAAAAGAGGTAAAGGTGTATTTTCTATAACAAATCACGTCTGTTCATGGTAAAATGCATACATACTTGCCACAACCAACCAATTTAACCTAATCCTTTTACTTGATTATTTTCAAATGCAATATAGAGTAATAGAGTATATTGCATTTTAATTTAATAGCACTGTATATGTAAATAGTACGTAGTTTATTGAAAATGAATATTTTCAGTAGCTGCAACAGTTATAATGTTATATTGTTGGAAAATTCGCGATACTAATTCTAGATTAATCTCGAACATATCTACGATGAATTCTGAACGATTTATGAGCATATGTCTGATTCTGCATTTAATCAGGATTTTATATTTCCGTGGACTTTAAACGAACATGTTCAGGACTCTGCTTGAATTATTCAATCATAGAGATTAGAGTTAAAATTGTTTACCTGTCTTAAAATGTTTATCATTATTTCTTCTTGACTTTTGGCAGCTCGGTTCATAACTGGTATAAGCTGCTACCTTATAAAAAGAATATCTTATTATTTTAACGATATTAAACATATGGCATAAAATAAATGTATAAAATTTTTATAGTTTGGTTTATTTAGTAAATAACTTGTTTGGAGAAAAATCTAACAATAAAAAGAACGTAATTTACGTGTAACCAATTACCAATTTTTTTGAGCAGCCTTTATAAAATTTCAGTGCACATGTGTGGATTAGAAATTCTTGCTAAAATCTTAGGATGTATCGAATATGTTATTTTATTATTTTTTGTTATCCTTGTTCAAAACACAAACAATTACAACTTTGTGGTTATGTTGTTATGTTCTTTTTACTGTTCAATGGTCTTGGTTAATTTTACTTTGTCTTAGTTTAGTACAACTTAGTACTAAGATGACCTGTGCTAAAAGTTAATAGCAGGTGCAAAAATAATAATTTCCAATGGAACAACTTCGGATCACAATTCTGACAAATCACAAAAGCTAACCTATAAGTGCAACAGAACAAACAACTTTTTTATTGCTGAGAGTGAAATTTTGATGCAATGATGAATAATGTCAACATAAATAAATGAGGTGAAAAAGTACATTAAAAGTTTTTTACAAGAAAATTTAAATTTTCCCAACAGCTGATATTATTTTCCCCCAGATCATTAAACCGACTTCAAAAACTAGGTGCTAGGTGCCTTGAGTTGCCCTTGCAAGGGGGAAGGTAATACAGATACAGATCATTAAGCATCAGGCTCAATGGAATAACAAATAAGTGAACCAGATGTAACACTGAGTCAGTAGATCAGTCCAATGGAAAGCACCTAAGTAGTAAGTTGTGTTAGTATTTTATTTAACAAAATGGCTGTAACTCTGGTTGTTGAAAAGGAAGGGAGAAACAGTTCGTTTGGTTCGGCAGAAATGGTTCCAAACGCACTGTTTCTCCCTTTTCAATGAATAGCCAACAAGAATTTTAGCCATTTCGCTAAATACCACATGTTATACTAACATAACTTACTACGACACTTAAACGAATATGTACTTTTAGTTAACATTTCTTTCCTAATTTTTTTTTTAATTTTCCAAGAATTATAATATTGTCATGTCTTGATATTATATCATTTATTTTCTCTATTTGCTCATACAAGGTATGTTTGTGTATTTCTTTACTTTCTTCCAATGCCGCATAGATATTTATTATTGACAGATTATCTGGTACCATTTCTATTTTAATATAAGCTAGCCACCCATTTACTGTTTCATATTTCATTATATTATCACGTATTTTCCCTCTAACTGTAAATGCAGTTCCATTTTCACCTTGTTTCTTTTCTCTTGATTAATATAACATAAAATCTTTGTTTTTATTTCCTCTACCCCTTTCCAACTAACTTCAATGCTCGGCTACAGCATGGCACTCGCAGCAGAAGAAAACATTCTTTCGATCTTCTCTTGCATTCTTTGTATCTGTTCTTCCATTTTATTTAACATATATGAATTTTCTTTCGTATAGAATTTATTACGTGTTATGATTTTTATTCTGTATAATTTGTATCTCGCAGTATATATTTAATTCAGTTAATTTTTAGTGTTTCATAATGATTAGTGTTTTATACTATATACAGTGTCTGCCATAAAGTTGGATCCATATGGGAAATTTTTTTAATATTCTGACTGGAAAAAAACTTTGGGGCAATCACCTCTGCTTCCAAAAATACTTGAAATACGGTATGTCAAAGTTGACAAGTGACATTAGGTATCTGTCAAATTTGTTATTTTTAAATACAATCGGCAAAAACTGTCCTTATTTGTCAAAATATGGGAAAATCTTATATATCAAGCTGTACATTTCCGGAGAAATTTAAGCTGTTCTTTCGAACTCTTGAATCCTTTTATTGTGGGGGATTACTCCACGTTGTCTTTTACTTTCACATTCACATTCTATAGTTCTGGGTGTGTTTTTGCTTTTAGTACGATTTTCCTCCATTCTTTCTTGTTTTGCAATGCTTCTCTCCAATTCATTATTTTCATTTTTCTGATGTCTGCTTCTACTTGTTTTTTCCATCTTGATTTGGGTCTTCCCTTCGGTCGTGTCTGTAGTGGTGTCCATTCTGTGATTATTCTCTGTGGGGATGTTTCTTCTTTTCTATATAAGTGTCCGTACCATCTGATTCTTTGTGCTTTTTGTGCTCTTATGATATTTTCACGGTTCAATATTTGTGATCAATCTCATGATTCATTAGTGGTCTTATTTCATCTTCCGTTTCCTTCTTTGGTCCTATGATTATTTTGATGATCTTTCTTTCAAAAATTTTTAAGTTTTCCTCTTCTTTCTTTGTTAAGCTTGCCGTTTCTGCTGCATACATTACAACGTATCATTGTCTTGTATACTTGAATTCTTGTCCTTCTGCTTAGCTTCTTATTCTTCAGTAATTTTTTATTTGCAAATAGTGCCTTGTTTCCCTACTGTATTCTATGGTTTGTGTTCACTCTTTCGTTTCTTCTATGTATCAAGAACCCGAGGTATTTGTATGTTTCCACTTCTCGAACTTGTGCTTATCAATTTTTATTTTTCTCAGTGGTTTTTGTTTCCTGTTGCAGTGCATGTATTTTGTTTCATTTTCGTTGATTTCAAGGCCGTTTTCTTTTGATTTTTTTTCTATTATACTAAAAGTACTATCTAGTTCTTCTCTTCTTCTTGCTATTATTGCGATGTCGTCTGTGTAGGCTAGAATTTGCACTGATTTATTATTTATTGTACCATTCTGCTTTGTTTCTTTAATAATGCTGTCTAGAGTTATGATAAAGAGTAGAGCCGATAGAGCGTCTCCCTGTCTCACACCTCTATTTACTTCAAATTCTTCTGTCGATCCTTGACTGAGTATGACCGAAGCTCGTTCTCGATTCTTTCATTGTCATCTTAATTAGATTTATAAGTTTTTCTGGCGTTTGTGTTGCTTTTAGTTCTTCTATAATTTTTGTTCTTATTAGACTATCGAAGGCTTGCTTGTAGTCAAGAAATAGGATATGTATATCTATGTCATATTCGTAACCTTTCTCAATGATTTGACTAATAGTATGTATGGCGTCCGTTGTTGATTTGTTGCTTCTGTATCCTAGCTGGTAATCTCCTAAGAATGTTTCTGCGTGTTTTGCAAGTCTACTTTTTATTATCATCGTTACTATCTTGTACGTGATGTTTAGTAAGGTGATGGCTCTGTAATTTACACACTTGGACCTATCTCCTTTTTTATGTATCGGTTTTATTAGTCCGATTCTCCATTCTTTCGGCATTTCTTCTTTTGTCCAGATATTTGTTGTTAATTCGTAGATTCTTTGCTGCAGTTCCTCTCCTCCTTGTTTTATCATTTCAGCACATATGTTATCACTTTTTTATTTTTCATCTTTGTTATGTGTTCTTGTACTTTTTCAAAATCTGGTGCTCTTTCTAGGTTTCCTAGTTGTTCTGCCGATGTCTTTTCTCCTTCTTCTTCTATTGTGTAATTATCCTCTTTATATAATTTGCTGAAGTAATTCTTCCATTCTTCTTCTTCAATTTCATCTAGTGTTCCGTTGTTTTTCCTGGTTCTTTCCGCAATGTATTGATACAATGTCATTAAGTTATTTTTTCCATTTTGCTTTTCTGTTTCTTCCAGTATTTTATCTACCCATATTTTTTTCTTCTGTAGGCACATTTGCTTTATTTGCTTCTTTCCTTTTGTGCTGATAGTTTATTTTGTCTTGCTCTTCCCTTGTATCTAGCCATGTCATCCTGGCCTTATTTTTTTCGTTTATACAATTTTCACATTCAATGTCAAACCAGTGATTTTTCGTTGTTTTTTGTTGAGTCCAATTGTGTTATCTGCAGCTTCTACTATTGTGTTCTTAATTTGATTCCAGTCTTCTTCGATATTTTCTGCTTTCTTCTATTTTCAAATTTTTTCTTTATTTCCTCTTTATATTTTTTCGATATCGTTTCTTCCTTTAATTTTTCTTCCATCTTTTTTTCTTTGATTCTTTCCTCTCTAGGAGTTTTCTTATTTTAACTTTGGTTATCACTAGGAAGTGGTCTGAGTCTATATTAGCTCCTCTGTATGTTCTTACATCATTAATAGATTTAGCGTGGTTTCTTTTTACTAGAACATGGTCAATTTGGGTTTCCATTTGGGTGGGTCCATGTGATTTTATGTTTTCGTTTATGTATAAATTTAGTGCTCATTATTTGCATTTCGTTTGCGGCTGCTAGATTACATAACCTTTGTCCATTGTTGTTTGTTTTCACATGCGCTGTTTGTTTCCATGCAATTTCTCCTATCCACACTTCTTTCCCTATTTGCGCATTGACGTCGCCTATTAACATTACGACATCGTGTTTGTGTACTTTTTCAATAGTTTCTTCCAGTTTGCAATAGAACATGTCTTTCTCATTTTCTTCTGCTGTTTCTGTTGGTGCGTATACATTAATGATTGTTAGGTTGTATGGTTTGCTTCTTACTCGTATATATGAGATTCTTTCATTGATAGCCTTAAATATCATTACTTACTTGTTTTTTCATTTTTGTTTGTTTGTTTCATGCTGTTTCATAGCATCATTGCTAATTGATAAGCATTTAATTAACTGGACTGAACACTTTTATGCACTTACTGTTCAGAAAATGGATAATAAAAACTTTATTTTAAAGAAAGTACATAAATTAATTAGTCATCAGTTATTACAAATTAAAAAACAAAACTTCTATACTACAGACCCTGTAAGTTCCGATGCACGTCATCAATAATTTTTTCAAATTCTTTAAGGGCGGTTTTTTGTTGTAAACTTGACAAAAATAAATATAGGAGTGCTTGTTTTTAAAGGTTTTTTGAGTTATTATTTTGCACATGTAAATTTTACTGCAATCCAGTAAAATCATCTTATTTATTCCCACCTATTATATTTTGAATTTATATAGTCGAAATAAAAACTGTAAAGGAATTAACTGCGTATGACTTTCATATTTGTCTTTCGACTTTGGTAATCCTGCTGTTTCTCGTTTGCTCGTTTACATATCGGTCTACAATCGATTTTTATTTTCATTGTTTTCATTTGTGTTTTGGCGTTTGTTGGTTGTGGTCATAAGGTTGAGGTCGATGGTTATATTTTTGCGAGTGTGCTTCGCGAGATAGTTTTTACACGTGTCTACATGTTGCATAACTATTAAAAACCGTTTTTCAAAACTAAATAATTCGTTATCTTGCGTAATTTCTTCGATTTGCATGAATATTAAAGTGAGGTTAGGATGACACCCCCCGCTTTTTTGACAGTCAAAGTAGCTAATATTATCCTTAGTAAATTATTTTGAGGAAGAACGTAATAATGGTGCCCCAATCTTACCACTCACTGCAGTAAGAGAGGCAGGTACGTTTAAGAATGTTATACAATGGATATGTGTATCCATGTAATTCAATTATAATTTAAATGGTTGTTTACAGAGCTGCAAATGCTCTTAACATCAACATTTGCACAATAAGTGGTATTTCTAAAGCATCAAGAAACAATCAGCTTATGAGAAGTCCTAAACGGAAAAGAATACGCATGAATCCTGTTAGAAACCTAAACAATTTTGACTAAGTAGCTATTTGTAATGTTGTTTCTGAGATGCATCAGAAACGTTCGTATAAATAATTTGACTGTTCTCCAGTTCAAGTTCGCCACCCGCAGCCGTACATGCTATATTTCACTCGATGCGTCTCATAGAGCTGCAGAATAGTGTTCATAGTAAAGTTGCAAGGGGGGAACAGTAGTTTTCGAGATAATCGCCAAAGACTTCTTTGGAAGATGAGCTAGGTATGTCGATTGTCATGGTGAAATGAACAAAAATAACTTCTTGAAGTGGTTTAAGCACCAACTGCTAAAGAATTTAGAAGAGCTTTTAATAATTACTTTAGACAACACCAGTTATAACCGATATATTGAAAACAAGCCGCCCAATAAGGACAATGAAAAAGCAGAGATACAAGAATGGCTACAGAAGATGAATATACCATTCGATGAACATCTTACTTAAGCCAGAATTGCTTCATATAATGGAACGGTAGCTTTAAGTTTATGTTTTAGTTAATTATATCTAATACATAATATTAATCTTCACTGCAAAAAGGCTGACTTTGCAGTCTTTCTTCCACCATATCACTGCATATATAAACCAATCGAAAACAATATATTAACAAAGACGAACAAACAATAAACAAGCAATGGGAGAAGGAAGTTCGATTTGATATTGATACCCAACCCCTTATAAAACATGTCGGCGATTCGAACGATGACAGCAGCTGCTACGGCGATGGTGGTGAAGACAATTAGAATTTAAATGTATTTTTGTATATTTTAGAATAAATGTATATTTCTGTATATTGTTTGTTTATTATTATACTGTGACTTATTTGTCTTTTTAGAAATTAAATAAAATTATGTAGTTGAGTTATTTTAAGTATTTTCACAATATGCTATAAAGCTACTTAGTTCAGTTACTTACGAGGGTAGATCAGTATTTACGATCCCTGACATAGTAGGCTTTGCATGATATCGTCACTCATTTTTCTATGAGAACTGTCATTACTAATTATTTGTTGTGTCAAGTTTTGCGTAGGTGCGTGTTGTTCTTTGAAAGTTATTAATAATTAAGCTGGTCGATAACAGACAATTTTTAAAAATGGAAAAAAGTGAAGTCAGAGCGGTGATAAAGTATTTGCAAAAAAAAGGATTAACACTTACTGAAATTCACAAGGATATGACAGACGTTTTAGGGGACTCTGCCCCTTCTTACCAAGTGGTGAAAAATATGTCTCGTGAGTTTAGATTAGGCAGAACAACTTGCGAACATGCGAAAGGTGCGGGACGTCCAGTCTGTGTCACCGTTGACAAAAACATCAATTTGATCCATGATATGGTAATGGCAGATAGAAGACTGACTATTCGCCATATCGCGGAAATAACGAACATCTCTTATGGGTCAGTTGAAAATATTTTAAGAAATGTTCTTGATCTCAGAAAAATTTCGGCGCGTTGGGTTCCAAAGATGCTGACCATCGATCAGAAACGCTCTAAGAGTGCTGCATTCGGAAGCCAATTTGGAGTACCTGAAGGCCAATCGGAAGCAATTTCTCACTCGCTTTGTGACTGTGGATGAAACATGGGTGCACCATTTTGATCCTGAGACGAAAAGACAAAGTATGGAGTGGCATCACAGAGGTTCTCCACCTCCACGCAAATTTCGAGTTCAACGGGCAGCTGGAAAGATTATGGCCACAGTGTTCTGGGATGCAGAAGGAATTTTGATGATCGATTATTTGCAGCGTGGACACACAATAACGGGTTCTTATTATGCAGGGTTAATTCCAAAATTGCGCGAAAGCATCGACCGAAAAAGACCAGGAAAGTTGGCACACAAAATTTTGTTCCATCAGGACAACGCTCCAGTCCACAAGAGCTGCATTGTCATGGCTGCCATACAGAACGCTGGCTTTGAAATCCTAGAACACCCTCCATATTCACCAGACCTGGCACCCAGTGATTACCATCTATTTCCAAAATTAAAGGAAAACCTGCATGGAAAAAAATATGGAGACGATAATGAAGTTATGACCGCAGTAAATGGCTGGTTTGAGGAGCAACTGGAAAACTTCTTCCTGAAAGGCATTGAAGCATTGGAACATCGGTGGACCAAGTGCATTGAAGTCCAGGGAGATTATGTTGAGAAATAAATAAATAATGTTTTAAAAATTCTTTCTCTTTCTATATCAGGGACCGTAAATATTGATCTTCACTCGTATGTTCAAAAAATCTTTTTATTTTGTTTTAATCGTTTTATTTTATCGTTTTACAAACTTAAACACATCTGGCGTTTTGTTAGTTCATGGTAAGGTACGTACTTCAGCAAAACAGACAAATAATTCTTGGAAATGCCTATTTAATCTTAACCTATCCTAATTCCAGTGACACCCAATAAGCTTTTGTAAATTATACGAAAAGCCTTTTTCGCGTTTATTATTCATTTTTCTCTCTTACTTGTATAATGAAAATGGCTTATTTTTCTTTGCACTATTTGCCATTTCAATTAATGATCCAAGTGCCATAACATCCTATATACATGTGCTAAATTCGTTGCATACACATAAGTAGTCATTCCACTCATGCAAATAATGTAAACATACTAATTTAATGACGTCATTTGAGGTTATGACGTAGGATGTGACGTGCATTGGAACTTACAGGATCTGTAGTATATTTTGGTTTTTAATTCCCTTTTTAAATAAAAAATTGCATTTTCAAAATTTAGGAATTTTTCTGGTAGTTGACAACACTGATGTGACATTTGAAAATTTATTGATTGACACAGAAAATTGAGTGAAGTTTTTGTCAATTTTCTGTTTTTTCAATTATTTTTTCAATGCTACCAACTTTGAAAAAGTTGGGCTATTAAAGCACTCAAATGAGCTATTAACGCACTGTTTTGGGTGCTTTAACAGCTTTATTATAGACGCAAAATAGAAAAACTTATATTATGATTAGTCATTTATGGTCTCTTCATGTTTGTGTGTTTGCTTCCATATGCCACTCAGGAATAATGGGTGCTATTAATAAAATAATAGTATAATTGTATATAATCTTTAACCCCTTATACCTTTCGGTGTCGAGGTGATAAAATAATAGTAATAATATTAAATAGTTTCATATGATGTAATTTATAATTTCGTTTAATAAATAAATGATATAGTAAAAAATGGATTGCAACTTGTCAAAACATTTAAAGCAATAACAGTTTTATGCGAACCTTGACAGCGTACCGTTTCTCTTAGTAGTGTTAATAAATAGTTGAGTTGGTTTGCGGTAAAATGTGAAACTGGTATCCATAAAACTGTTGCATAAAACTATTGCTTGCAACAACCAGCTTCTTTGATATGCATGGTAAAAGTTAAAGAAAAACAAAAAGTGAGTTGTTCACGTTTTAATAGTTATTTACGTTATAAGTCCTGGAAATGAAATTTTACAGTTGAGTAAGCTGTTACGGACAAAGCAACGAAGGAGCCGAGTCCGGGACATCGCAACGATACTGTAAGAACATTTCCAGGACGTAATGCGTTTTATTTCATAATGCAATTATTGAATTATTGGTGTAATTTAAAAAAATATATATAAAATAAATTTCCAAATTTAAAATATGGACACCTATGAACAACGGGCATCTATGGCAACTATTAGTCGAATTCAAAACATAGAACGAGTGTCCATGGTAACTGAATACTAAAGCATTGTTCAGTTGATTTATTTTATTTGAGTCTGGTAAAAAACTTTTCCCGGCACCTGCTTAGAAAGTTGATTTTTCCAGTCTCATTTGGGACTGGAAAAACTGTCTTTCCCAGTCTCAGACTGAGAAACTATTTCCCAGTCTCAAAATCTGAAAGTTTACTGCAAAGGAGTGTAAACCTTATATTTATTGTTTATTAATGTTTACATTCACATTACATTGACAAGAAGAAAAATTTATGTAACAGGGAACACTTATTGAACTGTCCGATGCATTAGTAACATTGTTAAAATTAATGGGCAAATTTTCCGTTGAAATATTTTTCAAACCAGACACAGACTCTTCTTTATTTCGACTGCAGTTCTGAATAGTAACGGCGGTGTTAATCTTATTCTGCAAAGAGTTTTCTAAATAACTCTCGGCAACACTATTACTTTTCCATGCGCCATGTCTTTTTAGTTCTGTCATTCCAGCTCCTCCGTTGACTAAAAGAGTAGCTGAGGATCTGCGAAATGCAAGAAACATGGCCATTCTGGACGGAACTGCTCCTAATGTGTGGTGACCCACAGGTTGGGTGGTACATTTGCCATTTTTATAATATACGAATAGTCTTCGATGTGGAGTATTACACGGACGCAGTGCAACGTATTTCCGGTAAAGATTTATGTTAATGTTGTTATCGCCACCGACAACAACAAAAGTTCGTTCAGCATAGGTTTTCGAACTTGATACGTGTACAACAAGAATTGTATCCTTGTCTTCAACGTCATCAATAGACATTTTGACCAATTCATCCACTCGACATCCACCAGCAACAGCGATTATAAGAACGGTCTAAAATTATTATCAATAATTAATCACATAGGTATGAATAAAAAAAGATGAATTACCTTCATAAGCAGAAAATCGTTGTCTGGAGCTTGCAACAAGAAATTGTCTATTTCGTTTCTATTGAATATACGGGACTTTTTGGCTTTGTAGCCTACGGCCTTTCTCTTCAAAAATGCGATGACTTTAGCAAACTTACTAATGTCAATGTTTTCGTGAACCATCAACGTTAATTTGAGCATTGAATATCGGCTCCAAAGTGTGGATGATTTGACCGTGTTTCCCATTTCAACAAAGTAAGCAAGCATTACCTCCTCTTTTATACGTTTTGCATTGTTTTTCTTGCACCAGTTTGTGAACTCGACATAGATCTTCATATATCTTTCCTTGGATTTCTTAGGCAACAACTCCAGTGTGGCAGTATTAGCGGCCTCAACAATATTAGCCGGAATGTTTTCATCGTCACTTTCCATTACTTTTTTTCTAAATTATTTAACCGACTGACGTTTTTCGATTTTTGTTATGTTTAGATGGTTGCTATAGAAATTTTAACCAAGTACCTATCTTAATTTTTCGATATATTTTTTTAATCAGTTATCTGGAACTACATCATTCTGATATTGAAGACAATGGCAGGTGCCGGGAAAATTTAATACACGTCTCACTTGTAAAGTGCCTTTCCCAGTCTCGCTGACTTTCAGGGCTCCGCCTCCGGCGTCGCCCCGAAATTTGTCAGCTCGCCTGGGAAAGTAGCACTTTCCAAGCTCCTCGTGTAAATAACTATACAGTTATACTAGACCGTAAATTCGCATTTTCCGGACTGTAATCACTACCGTAAACATGGATAATACGATACAGTATGAAATAAAATAAATTTTTTATTCATCAAATATTTATTATGTATTAACCGACCCATTTTAAAATGAAAACTTTAATACCTTTTTTATTGTAATGTATTCAAACGAAAAAATGTTTTTCTGTTGTGATTGAAAAGAGTGTACTAATCGCTTTGTGATCCACATAAAAAGTAATATTGATATTCTGACACGATATGCTCCTTTTTTGCATTTGCAGTCACATATTTATATACCCAATATTCTAGAATACTTGTATTTCAAAATTATCAGAAATGATTTAAGGAATATTAAAGCTTGTGCACGCCGAAATCTGGTCACTAAAACTTATAGATAAAATCGTAATCCTCCTAAAAATTGTAATATTTTTATTTTAATTGGCATTGGCCCCATACACTATATTAGGCATTTTTTATGAACTTCACTTATCAACTTCTGCACGAGGTTGTTGTCAATTTATTACTAACCAACCCAAATCCAGTTGGAGCGAAAATCTTGAACTGCAGATACCTCATCAGCTTTTTTCTGCAATTTCCCATGTATTATAGACCAGTATTGCTGTATCAGCCTTTATTCCAGACAATTTGTGGGATTCTACTACTTTGGAATCACAACACTATTATTTCCCTTATAAAACTCTTTTACAATATTAAAATAGTGTGTTGTAGCTAGGTCTTGCCAAATAGAGATTGAGTCTGGTGTTGCATCAGGAAAGGTAAAAGCCGCTTTTGAAGACAGTTGGTTTGATATATATTTCTTGGTTTATGGTACTGACGGTAAAGAATACTGTACTCCTGAGTTCACAATATCATATCGCTTGCTAAACAATAAACTTTTTTTGGAAACTTGGGCTTTTCTTTTCACTTTACAGCTATCTGGGGCTTCTTGTCAGTTGGGTGCTGTATAAAAATCATGGCCATTAATTTGTGTAAAATTAGCTTTACTATATTATGTTTCATCGTCCAACACTACACAATCATGTTGTTCGTGCAGAACTAATTTGCAACATTCCTGTACGAGTGATGATATTTCAACTAGAACTTTAATTAATCTTTGTATTTATATTATATTTCATGATTTCAACTTTCAACAACAAACGTAAACACACCTATAACCTCCAAACGCACACGCAACAAGACAGAATGGAAATATACCGACGCTACTGCATTAAGAAAGATATGCGCGTGCGACGCAATTTCGAACGCTCATACGTATTTCGGTTTCTGCGCATTGTGCTGTTTCGAAACCTTTTCACCTATAATTACGCGATCAGTTAATAACGCTCACGTTATTTTTCTTAGGTTATCTTACAGTCTAGTTTTAAAGTTTTGTGCGCCTAGGTGTATTTACTTAATAGTTACCAATTCTTTTAGCTGACCAGATTTTGGCGTGCACAAGCTTTATGTAAAAAAAACATCCATGACCTTCTACTTTAAGGGCAGACATTACTGAGTATTTTAGGTATATTATATAAATAAAAGTTATATACTGGCTATTAAAATTAAAAATTTTGTTAGTTGCATTAAAAGCATGACCAAACCAGAAACTTTTAGAAACAGTTTGGTACACAATTTAGAAATCAACTTAATTCTGCAATGATAATAATTAATAATAAAATACTTTTGTGTAAATAAAATGATAAAGTTCCATGTTTTCCTAAAAAAGCCATATTAGGAACTTATTTCGGCTATTTCTATATTTTTCTACATTCTCTTACGACCAGGTATAAAATACATTATTTCTTTATGATAAAATGACATAAAACATAGTATCTCCATGATGACACTCAATAGTTAGCTTCGCTGTTATTAATATTTAATTTTAAATAACTTGACACTAAATTAATTAAATAATTTATATTGAGGTTATGCGAAAAAGTAAGTTTTAATTCCTCGCCTGAAAATGGTCTCTATTCCTTCAGAACTTCAGGCATTACTTATCAATTAATAAAAATATTAAAATTAATTAATTAATTTTAATGTATTTAAGGTCTTATAAATTAAAAATTATATTAAATAAAACTTGTTTTGGATGCTCTTATTTATTTACGATTATTGTGCTGTTGTGAAATAAAAATGTAGGTAGATAATATTTTGTTGGCATTCCATAGTATCATCTGTAATAATTTATATGCATTCAATAGAAATTTAAAAATAAAATACAAATAGAAAATACCTACCTACATAATGATTTTGCAGAATTGCCATTTGCATCAGTTTTATCTGTAGACAATGAGAACATGTGAATAATTGTGAATAAATAAGGCATAAATAAAGCAGTTGAAATATAGTGTCCAGTTTCTTGTATTAAAAATAAAAATGGCCCACAAAAGAAAAGAAAAAGTCTTGTAGTTGGATGGTGAGGTACCATACCATATGCTTTGTGGTGTGCTGAAAATGAATTCAGGGTCAAAATTTACTTGTCACCCAAGGATTTAGACATAACCTCAAAAAACACTTTAAAAAACAGCTCAAAAAATTTATAAAAATACATCTAAAAAAAATCCTTGGGTGATGGGTTAATTCTGACCCTGGATTTGTTTTCAGCACACCAAAAAGCATACGGTATGCTACCTCACCTTTCAACTCCAAGACTTTTTTTTTGTGGGCCTGTGTAATAGTTATTTGTATTGTTGTAATATGCCATTGTTTCATATCAATATCAAATTCAATTTAAATTTTATAAATTGTTATTTTATAAATTACGTTTTCTGTCTTTTTATCAAAATGAATTGTAAAGTCACATAATCTATTTTCAGAATGTAAAATCATTACTTTGTATTTTTTATGCACTTGCATTCAAGACTCCACGTGTAACCTGTGAAATATGATATTACTGCGTTCCATGAGAACCGCAAGCTTGCATTTTACAATAGCAAGTCTTAAAAGAACAATGTAAAGTTCAGTTGGTAATTAACGATGTAACGAAACGGAACAATTCTTTTTTTTTACTTTTAGTTAATAAATGTTTTGAATTTATAATTGGTTATCGTTTTATTTATGATGGTCTATAAGTAAAACCTCAATCAAGTGGTTCACAACATAATATATATTTTGGTGTCAGGTGTAAACAAAATTAAAACCCGGAATCCGCGAATATCGTTCACTTGTATTAATTGGCGTCCAGAAAGGGAAAACTTTACATTCGCGAACACGAAAAAGTGGTGCGACACCGTGATTTCAATACATGCGCAATATTGGAAACCTTGTGTTGAGAAACTTTTTTTTGTGTTATACGGACCGTTTGTGTTAAAACTAACAACAAAATTGTGTTAAACAAATTGTGAACATTGTGAATTCCTTTGCCAAAGAAGAATCAATCCAGTTTAAATTCCTCAACTCTACACTTATAAACCTTTAAACATTCATTAAATTTTCAACCAAAAGAAACAAAATTTGTGCATTATCTTCAATAAATTAAATTTTCTACGCGAGTTTATAAAAAGTTCCTACATTTAATAATTACTACGAGAAGGAATGCAATTGTTAGTGTAACTTCAATATTTAAACTTTTAAAATTTGTTTTGTTTTAACGCCTTTATTAAGAACATTCGTGGATACGCGTGTGACAATCACATCACGCACTTTTTGGGTTTTATAGACAGAGTTTCGTGTTGATTTCGGTACGGATGTGTTTTGCCGAAGTTCTTAGTGGACACTACCTTTTGTGAAGTACGTTCAGCCGAATTCCCAAGGTGTTGGTGCTGTTTCGCGAGCCGGCGGCGACGGAGGATCGAGCTCATCCAGGCCGTTAGCGAGGCGACTTGGGGTTGTACGAAATTCCTGTTCTGTAGGAGGCTTCCAGCAAACTTCCAGTTCCTGGTTGGACCCTTTTAAAGAGTGTCTCCTTCACTCTTTTCTGTAAGGCGTCATCCTGTTCATCGTTACCAATTCCGCAAATTTACAGCAGTAAGTTGTGTTTGTGTAGTGTGCCTTTGGGCAAGTGCTTCCGAGCATCGCAGTTCAATCTGCAGTCACTTGTGACGTTTTATTTTAATTTATTTTGCATGCATTTACGATTTTTACACATAATTTTACTTAATCTTCTTTATACTAGGTATACTAATTAAAACCTATTTTCTATGTGTATTAATGTGTATTATGTAACACAAATATTTTCAAGTTTGTAATTTAATTTTTCGCATGCAAATTCAAAGCTACTTAGGGCCGAAGTTTTTCTTGTAATTCAAAGCGATTTAGCAACAAACAAGTAGCAATTAATTATAAAGCAATTCAAATTGCGTTTTCACCTTTTACGAAAGGTTATTGTATCACATACTGCTAGTGATATCTAATTCTATATAAGTTTATAATATCAATTAATTAATTAATTACTTCCATTTAACATCCTTTAACATTATAGCATTTTATTTATAAATAATTCAAATTTTGTCACCTTATCTTATTTTCAAGTTTTATTAATATGGCCCCTAGCAAAAAATTAAGTGTAGACAACGCCCTGAACATCATACCTGAATTCAAGGGTGACAGGGATGAACTCGACAAATTTATTTCATGTTGTGAAATTATTGCAAACCCTCTTGAAGAAGGCGAAATAGCCACATTTTTAAGTGTTGTTAAAAGTAAATTATCGGGACCAGCATATAATTGCATTAAATATAAATCTTTAGATGATTGGAGTAGCTTCAAAAACGTACTTTTAGAAAATTTTGGCGAAACTAGAAGTATTGCTCAACTTCAAACAGACTTATTTACATGTAGGCAAAATTTTAATGAAGATGTCAGATCATTCGCGAATAGGATAGAAAGGATTCTGATGTCATTAAACGATGCTTGTTATTCACAAGAAGGGACAACTGAGTCCACTGTGAAAATAGTCGATAGTCTAAATTCAAAATCGGCTCTCCAGGCCTTTCAGAACGGCTTGAGGGACCCAATTCGGTTAGTCATTAAAGGCGGCAGATTTTCGGAACTGTCGAAAGCTATTGCAGCAGCTTGTATAGAGGAGAAATCATTTAAACAGCATAAAGAACTTTTTCAATTTTCTAATAAATCCTCTTCTAAATCAAATTTCAGACATTCAGGCTACCATAATAATTATACTCCTAATAGTGCGAATTTTAATAAACGTTATGTAAAACAAGAACCAACCGTTACTCAAATTCGAATAACTTGCCGTTACTGTAAAAAGAATGGTCACGATATTTCAGAATGCAGGAAAAGAATTTTTTATGAAAATAAACGTAAGCAATCATATGGTCCAAATAGGGATAATAGGGTTGATAGGAATAACGCTAGTTCGAGCCAGAGTAGTTCAAACCCTAATCAAAATATAAATTGTCGAGCTATAAAAGGTGACTCATATTATTCTAATTTTCGTAGAAACAACAATTGTGATAGATTTTCACATAATCAAGTTTCTAACAGATACAATGGAAGAAGAAATAATCATTCTAATAATAATTTTATTACTAATTCAAAGCAGTTATTTTCGAATGCTCCATATTATTCTCGAAACAATCATAATAAGCATGTTGTCGAATCAAATTGTTTAAATAGGACTTTGAGGTCTGACTCTCAAAATATTTCAGGGAATAATAATTTGTTAAATGCGTCATTACCGTTGACGATTTCCGAAATAGAAGAAAATAAAGGTAAAAATTCTCAATTTATTTCAAGGAGCAATAATTTGTTAAATGCGTCATTACCATTGACGATTTCCGAAATGGAAGAAAGTAAGGGTAAAAATTCTTTATATAATGATTTTGTTTATGCAAATATTAATAATGTTTCAAATAATGAATTTTATCAATCTTCAAAATCAGATGTGGTCAATATCATATTATCAGTTGCAATTAATGATAGGGCAACATTACTTATTGACACTGGCGCTGATGCTAGTATTTTAAAAAGTTCAGTTTTAAAGGAGGGAATAAGAGTTTATAAAGACGCGAAAACCCGATTACAGGGATTTACTAATCAACCAATTGCCACATTAGGAAAATGTTATGGTAACATTGTAATCCCTCAGCATAGTTTACAAATTTCTCATGTTTTTCATATATTACCCAAGAATAGTTCTTTCGAATACGACGGTATATTGGGGAATGATTTCTTTAAAAAATATCAAGTAAATATTGATTATAGGCAAAATACTCTTAGATTTATGTTCAAGGATAAGGAAATTGTTTGGAAATTGACACCCAAACTTAATCCGGTTATTATACCCTCTCGAAGCGAGGTTTACGTAAATGTTAAAGTTAATAATTATAATAAAAATTGCATATGTTTGTCAAAGGAACTTGAACAAGGGTTATATGTAGGGAATTGTATTATTAAGCCAATAAACAATTTATGTAAAATTAGTTTAGTGAATGCTACCGACCGCGATATTCACTTAGGTGAAGTTAATCTTGACGTTGATGATTTAGACCATTACGATGTTTTTTGTACTCAATTTGAAAATGATTCCCAGAGGTTAAGACTTTTACAATCACATCTTCGTACTGATCATTTAAATACCGAAGAAAGGGATTCGATTTTAGAAATTTGTCGCAAATTTAATGATATATTCTTCTTACCTGGTGATAAACTCTCTTGCACCAGTGCAGTTAGGCATACCATACCATTGCTTTCAAATACCGCTCCTATTAACGTTAGACCATATAGAATACCCGAACAATTAAAATCAGAAGTTAAATCTCAAGTTGAAGATATGTTGAAAGATGGAATTATTTCACCAAGTACCAGTGCTTGGAATTCTCCATTACTTCTTGTTCCCAAAAAGCCCGATAATGAAGGTAACAGAAGGTTCCGTTGTGTAATAGATTTCAGGAAATTAAATGATGTCACTATAGGGGAAGCTTTCCCTCTTCCAAATATTACCGAAATTCTTGACCAATTAGGAAGTAGTAAATATTTCACTTGTCTGGATTTAAGACAAGGATTTTTTCAAATTCCAATGCATCCCGAGGATAAGGAAAAAACAGCTTTCAGTGCTAATTATAATCATTATCAATTTGAGAGAATGCCAATGGGGTTGAAAGGAGCCCCGGCCACATTTCAACGAGCAATGAATCATATTCTCACCGGTTTACAAGGGTTAAAATGTTTTATTTATTTAGACGATGTAATAATTTATGCCAAGACTCTTCTTGAGCACAATGAAAAATTAATAGAAGTTTTCGAACGTTTTCGCAATTATAATCTTAAATTAGAACCCAGTAAATGTGAATTCTTAAGAAAGGAAATTGTGTACCTTGGTCATATTATCACCAAAGATGGCATCAAGCCAGACCCTAAGAAAATCGAAGCTGTCAAACGTTTTCCCACTCCACAAAATCATAAGGAAGTAAAATCATTTTTAGGTCTTGCAGGGTATTACCGCAGGTTCATCCAAAACTTTTCAAAAATTACTCAACCACTAAATAATCTTTTGAAAAAAGATGTGGATTTCAATTGGTGCTCACTTTGTTCAGAATCATTCGAGACATTAAAAGAAAAATTGGTTAGTCCACCTATCCTTCAATATCCAGATTTTACACAACAATTTATTCTAACAACAGACGCCAGTAACGTGGCGATAGGATCAGTTTTATCTCAGGGTACTTTAGGAAGTGATCTTCCCATAGCATATGCTAGTAGGGTGCTTAACAAACACGAGAAAAATTATAGTACCATAGAAAAGGAATTATTAAGCATTGTATGGTCAGTAAAGCATTTTCGTCCTTATCTATTTAATAAAAAGTTTGTTATAGTTACAGACCTCAAACCCCTTTTGTGGATTTTCAATGTGAAGGATCCAACTTCTCGCTTAGTTCGTTGGAGGATAAAGTTAGAGGAATATAGTTTCGATATTATTCATCGCAGCGGCAAAAGTAACGTTAACGCTGATGCTTTAAGTAGAATTTCTATTGTGACTAGGTCGACATCATCTTATCAGAATTACCTAAAAGACATTGAAGGTAAAATCATAGTAAATACTAATATTAGGGATATGCAAGGTAATTTGTTTGATGCTCCAGTAGATTTTAGTCTTGCTCATTGTATAAGCAAAGATTTGAAATTAAATAAAGGTATTGCTAAGGAATTTCAAGAAAAATTTAATTGTAGAGAAGAAATTCAATCTCAAAATCCAGAACTACATAAAGTATTATTTCAAAAAAAGGATAATAGGTATATCCTACATTTGGTCACAAAGGAAAACTTTTTTGATTTTCCTAGTTACGAAAGCATGTTTTTAACGCTTACAAATTTAAAAGATTTCTGTCTGAAAGAAGGGATCAAAAAATTAGCTGTACCGAGATTAGCTAGTGGTTTCGACAAGCTGAATTTTGAAAAGACACGCATTATGTTAAGATATCTATTTCGAGGAACTGATATTATAATTTCTATTTTTCATAACAATGTTTCGTCCGATTTAACTCGCGACGAGATTGAAACTATTTTAATTGAACATCATGTCACTCCCTTAGGAGGACATTTAGGAATTTCGAAGACTTTAGACAAAATTAAAGAAAAGTATCGTTGGAATAAAATGAACAAAGATGTAAAGCGATTTATTAAACGTTGCGAATCTTGTCAAAAGAATAAAGTTTCTAAACGTAATAAATTACCAATGGTAATAACAACTACTTCAAGATTCCCTTTTGAAAAAGTTAGTCTAGATATTGTCGGACCGTTACCAGTAACTTTTCACAACAATAAATATTTGTTGACTTTTCAAGATGATTTAACCAAATTTTCGGAAGCTATCCCTATTCCAAATCAAGAAGCTTCCACTATTGCCGAATATTTTGTATTAAATATAATTTGTAAGTACGGTACACCTAAAATATTATTGACCGATCAAGGATCGAATTTTCTAAGTAACCTATTCAAAAACGTATGTAAACTTTTAAAGATCAAGAAAATTCAAACAGTAGCATTTCATCCTCAAAGCAATGGTGCTCTAGAAAGACATCATCGTGATTTAATACAATATTTACGTCATTTTATAGACAAAACCCAAACCACTTGGGACACTTGGATACCTTACGCGGTATTTACTTTCAATACTGCATCGCATGCAGCTACAAAATTTTCTCCTTTCGAATTATTATACGGTCATAAAGTGGAATTACCAACATCTTTAACTAAAAATCCCGAACCTCTTTATAATTATGATGACTATTATTACGAATTAAAGTCTAAATTACAAAATTCACATCAGATTGCTCGGGATAATTTAATAAAAAGTAAAGAGTTATCGAAAGATTATTATGATAAAAATGCTAATCATGTCAATTTTCACATCGGTGATAAAGTACTTCTACATGAGGAAGCTCATACTAAAGGGAAATGTAAGAAGTTGTTACCTCTATGGTCAGGACCGTATCCTATAATTTCAATTGACTCCGATGTTAATTCCACTATTTTAATTAAGAATAAACCGGTTAAAGTTCATAATAACCGATTAAAACTATTTTATGAAAATTAGTTTATTTCATAATTTAATTATTTTAATTAAGATTATTTTAAGTTCAAATCCATTACTGAAATTGTTGTTCTTTTTCAGATGGCTACGCAACATTCAGTTGTTGTAATTGTTATTTTACTGATATACTTTACTGCAAATAGTTTAAGCTTACCTTATAATATTACGAGTATTGAATCAAGTCCTGGAATTTTTTATGAAAGAGTAGGAACATTAAATCTTTTTAACGATGAATGGAAATTAATCATCTATCTAAATAATAGTGCTTATATGCAACAATATGAAGTTTTAACTAGTTATTTTAGTGTATTATCTGATCTTTGTAATCAACATGAAGGCGTTTTCGGTAATTGTAAGAATTTTTTAATATTAACTAATGGCACGATTGAACGTATACAAGCTACTTATAGGTTAATCAATAATCTGGTAGGAAATACACAGCTAGCTAGTAGGACCAAACGCGGCGCATTAAATATTGTAGGCGGTATTTCCAAAATTTTGTTTGGTACAATGGATGCAGATGACGAAAAATATTTTAACGATCAAATTCAGAAATTGCATAATAATGAAGTCAAACAGTCCGATTTGCTTAATCGACAAACTACTGTTCTAGAAAGTACTATTAACGAATTTAATACCACCGTCAAAAATCTTAATAGCAACCTCAAGAATTTTCGAAGTCAAATATCCGAAATTCAACAATATAGTAAAAATGTAGGAATGCTATTAAATGACATTCAAGATAAAGAAAAATTAATTTTAAAATTGGCAGAAGTTATGCCTACCTTAGTATTGTTAATTGAGCATTTTCGATTTAATTTAGAAGAATATTTAAGCATTATTTTGAGTGCACAACAGCACATTTTGCATCCTTTAGTAATTAGTCCTGCACGACTATTAAAAGAATTACAGATTATTCAAAATTCATTGCCAGAAAATTTAAAATTTCCTGTAAGCTTAAGTTTAACTAACATGCATGAATTATATAATGCTATTCATGTTAATTCCTACTTTTCAAATAATTTCTTTACTTTTGTTCTACTAATACCTTTAGTAGAAGTTAGATTATTTAATGTAATGAAGCTTAGTAGATTACCTATGTTAATTAACAATTATACATATGCTTATATTGTACCTAGACATAGTTATGTAGTCGTAGATGATACTAAACAATATTATTTTTTCTTGAATGAAGTTCAGTTTTCAAAATGTCATAAAAGTTTTTTCGATCATTATATTTGTAAACAGTCAGATCCTGTATTTTTAACGCATTCTGATCATGACTGTGAGTCAAAATTATTTATTCCAACTTCAACCATTCCAGATAGTTGTGAAAAAAGAGTTCTAAATATGTATCATACCTTATGGATTCAGTTAGCCACTGAAAATTCATGGATATATGTAGCGCCTAAACCTGAAACTGTTAATTTAGTGTGTCAAAATACAAATATTCCTATATTGTTTACTTTAAATGCAACAGGCATTCTTAAGATTGATTCAGATTGTAAAATTTATTCAAAATTCGCTATACTTTCATCTCATAAGTTTTATACTTCAAAAATCATTTTGCAATTTTTTCCTGCTTTACATATAAAAGATTATATTAACAAAACTATAACAGGAATGTCCATACCTGAATTGCATTTAAATAATCAATTACTTTTATCTGAACCAAGTTCTTTAGATAAGATTAGTGCTAATATTAAAGATTTAAAACTTTATCAAGCAACTTCATACTTAGATTCAATTAATTTGCATGATGTTCATCATTATGTTGTCATTTATGTTTTATTTTTGTTTATACTTAGTATTGTACTAGTTAGGATAGTTTATAAGAAATTGGGTTGTATTAAATCAAAACCAAAACAAAATGTAATTCAAGATATTTATGCCGAAGTTACTAAACCTGTACCACAACCTAGAATAATTGACGAAAATTGCTCTGATCAAGTCAATTTTCAACTTTAAAATGGGGAAGTGTTGTAATATCCCATTGTTTCATATCAATATCAAATTCAATTTAAATTTTATAAATTGTTATTTTATAAATTACGTTTTCTGTCTTTTTATCAAAATGAATTGTAAAGTCACATAATCTATTTTCAGAATGTAAAATCATTACTTTGTATTTTTTATGCACTTGCATTCAAGACTCCACGTGTAACCTGTGAAATATGATATTACTGCGTTCCATGAGAACCGCAAGCTTGCATTTTACAATAGCAAGTCTTAAAAGAACAATGTAAAGTTCAGTTGGTAATTAACGATGTAACGAAACGGAACAATTCTTTTTTTTTACTTTTAGTTAATAAATGTTTTGAATTTATAATTGGTTATCGTTTTATTTATGATGGTCTATAAGTAAAACCTCAATCAAGTGGTTCACAACAGTATGTCAAGGGCAATGTCAACAATATAAGGTTGATAAAGACACTTAGTTATGATTAAAATCAACAGGAAAAGAGATAGCTTTATCTAATTCTAATAGGTAGGAAAAGATTCGAATTGGTCGCCATGGTAATTAAACATGTTATTTACTTAATAGCAAGATGAGAATGCGGACCATAGTGTTTAAGATTTAGACCAAGGATCGGCAAAAAAGTCAAAAATTCTTGCACTTTTATAACATTACGCTTAAGATTGATTTTTACTATTTGATTGAGGCATGAAGCAGTATCATAGTGGTTGTGTTCAGGTACACACGTAGAGTTTATCCTATTTGCAGGAAATCAGGAATGTAGCATAGTACTTTCAAATAGACCTCAGAGTTGATTTTGCTATCTACGAAGAAAAATGTTTTCTCATCTGTCAACTAAAAATTTATATGATAGCCCTCCAGCTAGATGAAACAAAAGAAAAGAAAAAGGGTTGTCTGTTAGCATAAATAAAAGTTTAGGACTGGAACACCTAGTTTGTAAAGTAGTTTGGGTATGGTTGTTAAATGAATATTTCCCATGACTACTTGGTTGTTAACAAGATTTTTAAAATACAAACTTTTATTCCCGAAAGGGGTCATAGTGCCCTCTAAATTTGAATTTCAAGGAGCTTCTGTGCAATGGTTTCTCAAGGAGAAGGCAACCAGTTGTAGAACAAACAAATAATGATATATAGTGTTGTTTGTAGAATTTGTTGAGAAACTCTTGAGAACTGTGCCTGAGCATTGCCAAGTGTTTCTTTATTATAAGAGGTATTATACCTTGCATTAAGTAAGTACTTCGTAGGGTTGCTAACTGGGTTAAAATAATACATTATTTTTTTAAAAGAATTGTAACTTCAGAAATGAAACCAAGATTCTTCTTGTGTTGATGATTAGAATTCCGAGTGTAGCCAGATATTATTATTTCATGGACCATATGGATCAAAATCTGTAATTATCTAGTACATATATTGCACAGACATCTCAAAAACGGCTTCATGAAATTTCATCTCTATAAAGATTGATATTGGCTGTCTCAAGGAACGGAAAGTAGGGTGGTCCTTAAAAAGTAAATTTCTGAATTCCATGCGTCCCACCTTCTAGATTGATTTTGTATTAAAAAACAAAAATTTTGGCGAGACTAACGACCAAAAATATTAATAATAACCCGTGCCCCACAATGGTTGAAGTTTAATTGGGATTTAACGTGGGTTTTAAACACTTGGGAATACTATAAGGTATAACACTGTTGGTTTTCAATGTTTTGATGTCAGCATATTTTCTAACTGTTTTTGGGATCACTGAATCCGAATCTGGGATTAAATATTTATTTTGTCACGTGATAGCTGTCAAAAAATGAATTTTTTTTACTACTTTCAAAGTTTTTCGGGTCACTGAATCCGAATCTGGGGTTAAAAATGTGTTTTTACACATGACAAGTGTCAAAAATGTTGTCCACATGAAAAATTTTGATGTGAATTTGCTTGAATTTTTACACGTTTTCACCCAAAAACACAAGATTTTTTTTGGGTTGTTGAATTCGATGTTGAGGTTCAAAATCTAATTTGACACATTTAAAGTTATCAAGAATGCTGTCAAAATGAGAAATTTCGATGTAGATTTGCATTTTTTACACTTTATCTGCTTTTAAAGTTCTAAGTGTCACGAATACGAATTTGAGGTTAAAAATATAGTTCGACATATGGTATAGTATTTTTTCAACAGATTTGATTTGACAACAAAATTCTTTCAATTCCATCCAACGGAATGGATACAAAATTAAAGTTATATAGAAGCATCAACTTTTGTTCACAAATTAAAAGTTGTCAACGACTGTGTTGAGAGGGCAATAAAATTAATGGAGCTTTATCACAGTAAATTTACCAAAGATGAAAAACAGCAGCAATATATATTGCAAGTAGTCAAAGAACAGAGAAAGATACCTGATTGATGCAAGGTATGAAGATTTATAAAATGAATTTTTAACATGTCATTTAAATTCTTCTAAACAAGAAATACCTTTGCTTAGTTTTTTAAGAATAACTTTAAACATGTATTTTGACACTTGACAGCTGTCAAAAGTGCTGCCAAAAAATAAATTTTGGTGTATATTCTTATTCAGTGACTCTTAGAACCTTAAAAGCAGATAAAGTGTAAATAATGCAAATCTACATCAAAATTTCTCATTTTGACAGCATTTTTGATAACTTTTAGTGTGTCAAATTAGATTTTGAATCTCAAAATCTTTTGGGTTTGAATCTCAAAGTTTTTTGGGTGAAAATAGTGAAAATGTTTTAACCCCAAACTCAGATTCAGTGACCCCGAAAACTTTGAAAGTAGTTCAAAATTGTAAAAAATGCGAATGTACACCAAAATTCATTTTTTAACAGCATTTTTGACAGCTGTCATGTGTCAAAATACATTTTTAAATCCCAAAAATACTTAGAAAAACTTGTGCTGATGTCGAAACATTGAAAACCAACAGTGTTATACTTTATAGTATCTACAAGTGTCTAAAATCTACATTAAATCCCATTTAAACTTCAACTGTCATGGGGCACAAGTTAATATTAATATTTTTGGACGTTATTTCCCCCAAAGCTTTTGTTTTTTAATACAGGAGGAATTCAAAAATTTACTTTTTAAGGACCACCCTAGGACTCAGTGGCGGATCTAGAATTTTGTTTAGGGGGCTGGAGCAGAAAAATTCGAATCACAGATAAATAATTTTATTTATATAATAAACAAAAATAAAACAAATTTGTATTGGTTCTTATTAATTTAAAATTATACAAGTAATAGTGCAAAACTACTACTCTTTTCAAAATATAATAAACAAAGTTTACTTTCCTTTTGTTAGTTCCAAATCTATCAATAATATTGTCAATATTCAAATTTATGTCACAATGAATATGTATTACTGGCATTATGCCAATCCCACTAGATGATGTAGGACAAACAGAAAGAACCTTTGAAAAATGAGTATCTTACTCCAAATATGCATTAAAGTGCTTGGTTTATTCTTCACAGTATCATTCATTATCATGGTGAAACCTATTGAAACCTGACTCATTTACTACACAGAAGTTAATTTAACAATAAATCAGCAAGCCTCGGTGGATTAGTGGTTTGCATGTTTGCTTCATAATCCAAGGGTAGCAGGTTCGATCCCCGGCCGAGCTGGTAATTTTTCATAGCGGAGAAAAATTAAAAACATGCCTTCTTCTCGGATAGGAAGTAAAAATGTAGGTCCCATATCAATGCGATGTTTGGCACGTTAAAAATCCCTACTGGGGGTGGAATTCCCCCAGATTCGGCTAAATTCTAGTAGGGTCGGCCAAATGATCATAGCAATCGGTGCCATGAGGAACGAAGGGTGCTCCGCCATCCTGATTCCTCACCCAGAAATAAATAAAAATAAAATAATAACAATAAATCAGATATCATTCTTAGTACCACCTGATACAGCTCTCTTTCAATCTCTAAATCACTCTTTGAAAGACAACAAATTAAACTTAATTAAATTTTGCCATTTTCAAATTAAAAAAATAATACTTTCAGTACTTAGATCAGTACTTTAATATATATTATGTAATTAGGAGATCAAGCGATACTTTAAATCCAAGAAGATGTATAACGCCGCGGCGCCAGCCGAGGCGTTATAACATCTTCAAGGATTTAAAGAAGCTTGATCTCCGTATTGCATAAGTTGTTTTATTTTATTTCGTATTTCAATCCTAATTTCTCCCTTTTAAAATCCATCCGAATTTATTGCATAAAGAAGCAAGTTGCCTTGTCTGTGTCATCATACGCGTAACTAAGGAGATAAAAAGCAGCATGCATGCATGTATGTGGCTATAATGCAACATCAAAATATTTACGTTGCCAACAACAACGGAGATCAAGAACGTCTTGAACTCCGGTGTCATTGACAACGGAGATCAAGATATACTTTATATTACTAATTGTGGTATATAAACAATTGTTTGAAATACGAAATGAAATAAAGGTAATTAATTTCACACATTTATGTTTGACTGTATGATATAATTGACTGATTTAAAATTAGAGAATTGCAATAATCTTTTGTAATGCAGAATTATACTTTACATAGTAAATTGTTAATAAATTAATCAAATTGCACATAATAATATGTATAACCAGTTTTAAACACTAAATTTCAGAAATATCAGCATGATGAAGTCACACCTCCAAGAATAGCAACTGAAATGTAAAATGGGCAACAATTAAATATCTTAGGATAATTCAAAGTCTACTTGATTAAATTAAAAAAAAATTGCAGAAAAGAACAGTACTATGCTATCTAATAGAAAACTGAAGTTCTGTTAAGTTCTATTTGTTGTTTTTCGAAACGAGGCGGTTTAGTGATTGAATGAGAGTTGTATCGGGTGGTGCTAAAAATGACATCTGATTTATTTGACGAAGTTTGACGTTTTTGTATAGTGTGTTTAATTGATTGTTAACAGTAATTAATTTTTCTACTGGCTTACAGTGCAGTATTAACAGGAAAACTCCATGCCTCAAAAATGTTTTTAAGCTGTCAACGTCAAAGCCCACTCGTTAAAAAAATGTTAATAACAAAGCCACTTAATATTGATTTATTACGATTATTAATCAAACAAAAGTAATAAAGAATGGATTTTTAAGAAGTAGTAGTTTCTTTAAAAGAATTAAATTCAATCTCTGTTTACCTGATTGCTATAAAATATTTTCAGTAAACTAATCTAACATGGAATTTTTCTATACGTACTAAATTTCAATGAACCCCTTGTGTAGCTCACAAAGAGATATGTACAATAACAAAATTTAAAATGCTTAAGGTTGCCATTTTACAGAAAAGAAAGGACTACCTATCATAAGGAACAGGTAAGCTAAAGAAACATTAATTTTTATTCTTACATTACTACAGTTGTTTAAGTTAATGCTAAACAAAAAATACTATAATATAATATAATACTATAATATGGAAATATCTTCTTAACATAATAAAAGGATGATATAAAAGGAAATACTACTGTATTATGAAATTATGCATTACCTGTTGTAAAAATCTTGGATTGTGTAAACATTTATATTGAATTCCTTTGGGCAACAACATTATATTTAATTACTTTATCCCAAACGAAAGTTATCAAAGAATAATTTCATCAGGAATATATATTAATCGATTAATTGCGTCACTCAATGATTTTAAATAAGTTATTTATGTTATAAGTTCTCTAAGCAGGTCGTTAAGGACGAGGTTTTCCTACTTACCAACCTCGTTCTTAAAGTGTTACAGGATGCATAACAAATAAAAAAAATCAGGTTTATAAATGGAAAGAAAAGAACTTGTAACAATACATTTCGGTAGGTAAACTTTTACAATAAAAAAAATTATAAAAGATGAAAATGTCTTCCTTGTTCTTGAATACACAGGTTAACACGTTGGTCCATGTTATTAAAAACTTTTCTTAAAAGCTCAGGTGTTAGCGAACGACAGGATTCAACAATTCGTTCTTGTAATTCCTCTAAAGTGTGAACTGGAGTTTGAAAGACCGTATTCTTAAGCAGTGGGAACAGGAAATAGTCTAATATAGGTGGGTAGTTACTTTATGATATTAACTTTTCATCATAAAATTGCCTTAAATATGCTAGAGTTTCTCGAGCAACATGAGATCTGGCATTATCTTTTTGAAAGTACCCATTAATAAATTCATTATCGCACAATTGATTGATGAAAGGCTCAAGTAATTGATTTCGATATCTTTCAGCAGTTATGGTTTTTTGAAAAAATATTGGCACTATTATTAACACTAATCTTAGGACTATACAGGGTGTCTTATAACCCACACACCGGACTTTACCACCGCATTTCCGATGGCATTTGGAACAAAAAATCTTAATAAAGCTTTTTGATTAGAGAAAGTTCAAATTTTTAATAATTTTGACCGACGTTTTCAGCAAAGTACGTATAATTGATGTAGGTCAGGTGTTAAGTTGAATAGGATTAAATGCAAGCTCTTTAGAAATTGACACCATCAGTAAAAAGGTGACATCTGTTGAATTAGCACAAGGATGCAGATGGTGCAAATTCCATTTTGGATGGTGTTGAAACAACTTAAAAGGTTCTGTTAATTCGGGGGATTCCCCTGTATTATAATAGGAAACGCAGACAGAAATTACATCATTTTAATACTGACCGATTTAATGATACATTAAATTTGATTTGTTATTCGTTAATAAACATAATTAAGTAAATAAAGACGATAATTTAATCTATCTATCAATAGGTATTGTTATTTTTTATTTATTATTTATTTTATTGGAAGCCTAAAATCTAAATACAGTAGTTCACAGTTCTTTTAGTAAAACTTTCTTTTTATGTTTTGATAGAATGACCTTAATGGATGGTAATTTGATTACATAGTATAAAAACAATACCTAAAAAATAAGTAAATACTGTTATACTATTTTACTAAAAACTGCAATGTAAGGGATTTGCAAATTGTTAGGCCCTACCTTGGCCGAGTGTTTACAAATATAATATGTACTCAAAATAAACGTAGTCGGCGGGATTGTTTTCATTATTTTACTACTAATGCAGCTGTGTCCAATTATTGTCACAATTCTTAGGAATATTTACGGTATCTACAGTGATTATTTTATTGATTTTTTCTAGAAATCAGTATGCTTTATTTATTACATAGTATGTACTGGGTGAAAATAAATGATTTTCATCAAGTTACCATTGCATTCTCCATGTAAAAGCACGACGTGCCGCTCTACGAAAATAGAGAAGGCAGTACCATAACCTCAAAATTTTACATTTTAGACGCTTATTAAATAAATTCAATAAATTCTATGAATTGTTTGACAGATTGATTTCATTTATTGACAGAACTAATTTAGTACTAAATCAAAAAGAGTAGAGCGGTACAGAAAAATTTACATGTGAAAAAATTCCAAAGGGAACTTGATGAAAATCATTTATTTCCACGCTGTACTTTCTGCGAATAAGTATTATTTTAAATAAAGAATAGTAGGAAATAATACAATACAGCATGCCCAAAAAATAACACAAAAACAACTGGCACGCGGTTAGCAGAAACAAGAATCTAATAATCAAAACAAATAATACTACTAATAGAATACTAAATTACCTTACAGCAAATTTTGGAAAATATCTTATTTGATTTACGGTAAACAAAATTAATACGAAAATATTTTTATATTTACAGACCTTCTTGTATTACACATAATAGGGATTAATGTACCTATTAAAAGAATATGAAATTGTTTTACAAAGCAGAAAACAAAAATACCGTTTTTGAAACATAATATTAAACATGAGTACGTGTCTTATTTATTTATCTGTTCTTATTCCACGAAACACTTGGCCAAAATAAAGACGGGTTATTACTTTATTATGATAGCTTGCACATTCTCGAAGTGCTATTGTTTATCACCTTGAAGCTTGAACTTTAAAATATGTGTCATGTGCATTCATACTATTAAATTTGAAAACATGAGGCTGAACTTTGATGGCGTTTTTCTCCAAAAGTATAGAAGTATGAGACAAATGGTATATAGGAATTTTCTTTCTTTAATGGTTATCTAACCACTGGCAAAGTCCGACTACGTCTTAATGGGACACTCTGTATAAAGGAGCCCCACGATGAAAATTAGGGTTATTCTCGCTTCACATATGCATGACTTGTGTATTGATGTATCCAGAAAAGTAAAAATAAGATTTGTCTGTAAAAAATGTCAAGGATATCATTATTCATATGGCCATTAAACTAAGTACAGTAGGATACTCTCTTCTGATAATCTGGTGGTGGTAACTCTGGATATATCTGCATTTTATAAGGAAACATGTTCGAGTCATGTTTAACAATGGTTTGACATGCCCCTTAACTTAAATTGGTTTCTTGCTACAGTCTACGCAAAGACAAGGTAGGTTCTTCTTGCATGAGTTGTCTAACCTGATCGATAATATCCTCCTTTTTAGCCCTTCTTCTTCCAGATCATATTCTATCACTTATATTATCAGTTTCTTCAAATGTGTCCACAGTTCGTTGAACTTGCCGAAAATAATTTCGTTCGATTATGGCGAAGTTGGGAAATCTCTCACGGAACTCATTTAAACGTAAACTAGACGAATAAACCCAATTACCATTTTCACCACGATTTCCATTACTGTAGTATGATTTAATAATAAAAATTTTATGTTCCTTTTGAAACATTTTGAACTATTATCTATTGACTTGAAAGTTGTGAAGTAAATGTCAAAAATAATAGAAATAAATGATTTCATAGATAGCTTGTTTATTTCATAGCAACGCTGATCCAAAGACTTTTTGGTCATACTATAGAATGTGTTTAATATCGGGTGATCATTTAAATTTCAGATCTAGCAAACCATGGAAATTTTAGTCATGTATTTTATTAATCAGAAAATACCAAATGATTGTTGACATCCGCCTACTCTAATCTGAAATTTAAATGATCACTGTTTATAATTGTACATTTGTTCCAAAAATCATGTACTTGTGGATTGAGGTGGTGATTGTCATAGTGACAATGCTATAAAATAAACTATTGTATTGTTGATAAATAACGGCCGTTGCTATGTACAATCAGCGTAATTAACAGTTATTTAGCGGAATCGTTGCTACTTATATACAGGGTGTCCTGTTTAACAGTCTACACTCAATCATTCGGACTGGCTTCTGGCTAAAGCAATGAAATTAAAAGAACTTTGCATAATTCGACCTCTAGTTTACGAAATCAGTGTTAGAGTCCATCTTGGTACTTTTGCTGGTACCGGATATGACGTCATCGGGATTTTTTTAAATGGTACCATTAGGTTTTAAATATGAAAATCGATAGCAAATATGATTCTGAATACAAAAGTATTAAGGTAATACAGGCCTAAAATGCATAATAACGGAGCTAGAACCACTTAACGGGTTCTGTCCTGTTTAACAGTCTACACTCAATCATTCGGACTGACTTCTGGCTAAAGCAATGAAATGAAAGAACTTTGCATAATTCGACCTCTAGTTTACGAAATCAGTGTTAGAACCCATCTTGGTACTTTTGCTGGTACCGGATATGACGTCATCGAGATTTTTTTTAATAGAACTAGTAGGTTTTAAATATGAAAATCGATAGCAAATGTGATTCTGAATACAAAAGTATTAAGGTAATATAGGCCTAAAATGCATAATAGCGGAGCTAGAACCACTTAACGGGTTCTGTCCTGTTTAACAGTCTATACTCAATCATTTGGACTGGCTTCTAGCTAAAGCAATGAAATTAAAAAAACTCTGCATAATTCGGCCTCTAGTTTACGAAATCAGTGTTAGAACCCATCTTGGAACTTTTGATGGTACCGGATATGACGTCATCGAGATTTCTCTAAATGGAACTAGTAGGTTTTAAATATAAAAGTCGATAGCAAATGTGATTCTGAATACAAAAGTATTAAGGTAATATAGGCCTAAAATGCATAATAGCGGAATTAGAACCACTTAACGGGTTCTGTCCTGTTTAACAGTCTACACTCAATCATTTGAACTGGCTTCTGGCTACAGCAATGAAATTAAAAGAACTTTGCATAATTTGACCTCTAGTTTACGAAATCAGTATTAGAACCCATCTTGGATCTTTTGCTGGTACCGGATATGAAGTTATCAGGATTTTTTTAAAATGGAATCAGTATGTTTTAAAACATACAAACAAACAGGAAAACAGTGTTAGAAAACTTTTTAGTGCTTATGAGATATCACAAGTATTGTTCTGTGGTCAATGATTAAATATCAGCAACTCTATATTTTTATACGTTGCGGTCTAGATGCTAATAACCGTTCTTGTTGCTGTACACGCTATGGTGTTAAAAAATTAGATAAGGAAATAAAGGTTTTTTGGTATTGGGTCTGCTGTTACCTATTGAAAAAGTACTATTTTTGTATCTAATACAGGTAAGTCGAACACCTCGTCTACTAGAAATCTAAATCTTAACATTAGGATATTAAAGAGATTAGTTTGGTTATTATCATTTTAATTCTAAAATTAAAAGCGCATTTGTTTGATGAATGCTATAACATAAGCGATTGAGTTAAGTAGTACTGGCAGATATTATCTGGTGACATAAGGTGGAATCGTACATGAGAAAGTTCTATTTATTAAAAGTCGTTATAGCGGTTTGGTAACAATGTTCCATTATTCGCTAATAGTCCAGTCAAATCCAGTCAACAAATAGCGGAAAGTTGAGATAAGTCCTTCCTTGTGGGTTGTCAAATAACCCCCTGAAAGTCAACAAAATGTAGGGCTCGAAGAGATAATAAACCACGCTCCCTAACGGTTTTTGTCATTTTTTTCGAAACTATCAAAAGGAATTTAGGTAAAATAAAGTTTATTTAAATCCCTACCAAAAATTCTCAAATGCTTTTTCGTGCCTCGCCTTCTTTTTGTGTTATCGCAGAAAGAAAATATCTCATACATGGACCCCATAAGCACTAAAAAGTTTTCTAACAGTTTTCCTAAGCTCTAGATGTAACTACACTACTCCTGTCAACTCTATTGCTATAGCTAGAAGCCAGTTCAACTGATTGAGTGTAGACTGTTAAACAGGACATCCCGTTAAGGGGTTCTAACTCCCTTATTATGCATTTTAGACCTTTATTACCTTCACACTTTTGTATTCAGAATCACATTTGCTATCGATTTTCATATTTAAAACCTACTAGTACTATTTAAAAAAATCTCGATGACGTCATATCCGGTACCAGCAAAAGTTCCAAGATGGGTTCTAACACTGATCTCGTAAACTAGAGGTCAAATTATGCAAAGCTCTTTTAATTTCATTACTGTAGCCCGAAGCCAGTCCGAATGATTGAGTGTAGATTGTTAAACAGGACAGAACCCGTTAAGTGGCTGTAGCTCCGTTATTATGCATTTTAGACCTGTAATACCGTGGTACTTTTGTATTCAGAATCACATTTGCTATCGATTTTCATATTTAAAACCTGATAGTATCGTTTAAAATAATCTCGATGACGTCATATCCGGTACCAGCAAAAGTTCAAAAATGGGTTCTAACACTGATTTCATAAACTAGAGGTCAAATTATGCAAAGTTCTTTTAATTTTATTGCTGTAGCCCGAAGCCAGTCCGAATGATTGAGTGTAGACTGTTAAACAGGACAGGACCCGTTAAGTGGTTCTAGCTCCGTTATTATGCATTTTAGGCCTGTATTACCTTAATACTTTTGTATTCAGAATCACATTTGCTATCGATTTTCATATTTAAAACCTAATAGTACCATTTAAAGAAATCCCGGTGACGTCATATCCGGTACCAGCAAAAGTTTCAAGATGGGTTCTAACACTGATTTCATAAACTAGAGGTCGAATTATGCAAAGTTCTTTTAATTTCATTGCTGTAGCCCGAAGCCAGTCCGAATGATTGAGTGTAGACTGTTAAACAGGACAGAACCCGTTAAGTGGTTCTAGCTCCGTTATTATGCATTTTAGACCTGTATTACCTTAATACTTTTGTATTCAGAATCACATTTGCTATCGATTTTCATATTTAAAACCTAATAGTACCATTTAAAGAAATCCCGGTGACGTCATATCCGGTACCAGCAAAAGTTTCAAGATGGGTTCTAACACTGATTTCATAAACTAGAGGTCGAATTATGCAAAGTTCTTTTAATTTCATTACTGTAGCCCGAAGCCAGTCCGAATGATTGAGTGTAGATTGTTAAACAGGACAGAACCCGTTAAGTGGCTGTAGCTCCGTTATTATGCATTTTAGACCTGTAATACCTTGGTACTTTTGTATTCAGAATCACATTTGCTATCGATTTTCATATTTAAAACCTGATAGTATCGTTTAAAATAATCTCGATGACGTCATATCCGGTACCAGCAAAAGTTCAAAAATGGGTTCTAACACTGATTTCATAAACTAGAGGTCAAATTATGCAAAGTTCTTTTAATTTTATTGCTGTAGCCCGAAGCCAGTCCGAATGATTGAGTGTAGACTGTTAAACAGGACAGAACCCGTTAAGTGGTTCTAGCTCCGTTATTATGCATTTTAGGCCTGTATTACCTTAATACTTTTGTATTCAGAATCACATTTGCTATCGATTTTCATATTTAAAACCTAATAGTACCATTTAAAGAAATCCCGGTGACGTTATATCCGGTACCAGCAAAAGTTTCAAGATGGGTTCTAACACTGATTTCATAAACTAGAGGTCGAATTATGCAAAGTTCTTTTAATTTCATTGCTGTAGCCCGAAGCCAGTCCGAATGATTGAGTGTAGACTGTTAAACAGGACAGAACCCGTTAAGTGGTTCTAGCTCCGTTATTATGCATTTTAGACCTGTATTACCTTAATACTTTTGTATTCAGAATCACATTTGCTATCGATTTCCATATTTAAAACCTAATGGTACTATTTAAAAAAATCCCGATGACGTCATATCCGGTACCAGCAAAAGTACCAAGATGGGTTCTAACACTGATTTCGTAAACTAGAGGTCGAATTATGCAAAGTTCTTTTAATTTCATTGCTGTAGCCAGAAGCCAGTCCGAATGATTGAGTGTAGACTGTTAAACAGGACACCCTGTATATATGAGCACTTATGTACAGGTATCCCAAAAAGATTGTTATTTCTTTCTTTATCTTACTGTTGCTTAAATTAAAAGTAAAGCAAGTAATTGAACTGACAAGTGGCATCTTTTACACTTGAATGTAGATTCTTATTTCCACCTAGCCAACTTGACCACCTCGTTAGTTATATTAATTACAATAGTATGCTATCCACAACAAAATGATAATACAAATCAGTTTATTCTTATTATCTATTCAAAAAGGTGAATTAAAAGATTAAAACAATTTGAATTAGAAATGAATATTAAAAGAGTCCTTCTCAGATTCCGTTTTGAGATTTATTAAAATTGGTTTTGACATAATCTAACAAATATAATTGTTTTAGAATGTCATTTATGTTTAAATGATGAGTTTTGAATATGTATTTGCGTTGCGTATCGTGTGTAAATTCTAAATTTGGCATGCTGCTATAAATAAAATGTGAACTCCTACTGTAGTAGCCATAGTTTAATTCCAGGCCGGCTTTCATTTCAGTTTACTTCTGTTTCTTTGGTGTGTTCTTATTAAATATAAGTGTTTTTTAAAGTCTCGTTTTTTCTCATTTATTTTCTTTTATTTATTGTGTAAGTGCATTTAATTACTATGTAAAGTATCCAGTGGTCTAATCTGTTATTGGAATACTATGTTTTCCATGTTTTAGAAGTGAATGCTAGTACACACTATCGTATTCCATAATTATGTTGTTATATTTAGAAATCTGGAATTTTTATTAATAGATTGAAAAATCTGCGGTTAAATTTGTACTGTTTTTCACCTTAAAGATTGTTTTATTAAATTCTTTTAGATTGTAGAGCAGTCGTTCAACTTTTAGTTGAGATAGAAATATAGTATTTTTATTCCTGCTATAAATAGATTATACTAAGTAATTTTTATTTTTGTGTGCAAATATGTTGGTTGTGCATTCTTTTAATTTAATGTTTTTTAAAATTGCTGTTACCTGAGAATATCTTGTGCTATTATTTTGTTTACCATTTTAGGGTTCAACAGCTCTTGGAAAACCACTCAAAATAGTTAAATTAGGAGAAACGCAAATACCATATACAGTTTTTATAGATTATTTAAATGGACTTAGTGAATCTACATTTGGGTGAGTCTTTATAGAATTAACTGTACCTATATTATTTTAGTTAGATTGACTTTATTATTGAGGAGTAAATACATCTTCACATTTAAAATAGCATCTTATTATTAAAACCTGTGAAGTATGACCTTTTAAGCATGATCTTTAGTGGTGTAGGTTGGAAGGTAATAAACTTGCAACCCAGCATCAAAATTCTTCTTAAAAAGCATTTTCAAGTTATTATTTCTGATAACGGTTAAGTATTGTTGCCTCGAGTACATAGACTCATTTGTATGTGTCAATACAGAAGCAGTTTCCATGTATTGTATTTGATTAATAAGTTAAATACAGTTAGTTAGTTCACAAGAGCATCTGGTGAATTTTTTGAAAGACTCCCGTGTTTTGGGAAATAAAATAAAGAGTGTTCATGATTAAACTATCGCGAGCCTAAACAACTGTAAAATTAATGAAACACTGAATATCATCAAAAAACATTTATTACTAGAAACTTTAAAAACGTTAAGTACATTTTAGTCTAAAAATTTATTTTTTCTGCACGTCATCTAAACTGCCTTACTCAACTTTTTATTTTGCTCATTGATTTGTGCACAGAGTCATTTGAAATTGTATTTGTGCATTTAAGCCATTTACGTTTAAAATCTTCTATAGAATTTTCAAGTTTACATGTTTTTCTTAGTTTGAATCTAATCTGAGCCCAATATTTTTCGATTGGTCTCAGTTCCAGACAGTTAGGTGGATTGGCTGTTTTGGATACTATATTGATATTGTTTAAATTGTACCAGTTCATAGCTATTGAAGTATAATGGCAAGTTGCCAAATCTGGCCAAAACAATGTTGGAACTTTGCAAACATTCTTTCAAGTAAACATCACTGTTAATAGTGCCGGTACATATGAAAGGTGTGCTTAGTAACCCGCACTGGCATACGGCTTGCCAGACAAGGTACTTCTTTGGGAATTTATCCACTTGAATGATCATTTCTGACTCGTCGAGTAGAATTGATGCCCAGGAAACGTTTTAAAATCTGCTTTGACATATGTCTCGTCATCTATTAAAACACAGCAGTTATTTTTCTCTAAAAGCAGTTGATCCAGCCGTCGTGAACGCTGAATCGCGCTGTTATATTGGTCAATTATTCTTTTTGTCGCTTTTTTTTTTAAATGTTGTTATGCTGCACCTCTTTTTAATTTTTTCTACATTTGCAGCACTAGTTCCAACTCTTCTGGCAACATGTCTCACTAAAACTGGTGGATTTTTCTTATACAGCTGACTCACCTTTTGTTCATCTTTTTATCAGGAGTTCGTGTTGGTCGGCCACTTTGAGTTTTTCTATCGACGGTTCCAGTCTCTCGGAATTTTATGATACACCTTTGGACCATTCTCTGAGACGTTTTACAAATTTTTGCGAGCATTGATGTCGACATTGTCGGATTTTCGATCCATTTGCGCAAAATCGCCCGAAGAACATATTGCTCTTTTAATGACATTTTGGCTGTTATAAGACAAAAGAACATCAGCTTTGCAACTCTATGAGACTGTGCCTTCTAGATTTCTGACTATAAAAAATTGTATCAATAATCTTTCTCAGAAGAAGATTATTTGACTAAATTTAGGCGACAATCTAGTCATGAACAGACTTTAAGTATAATTAGAAAGTAGGTACAGTATTTACCTAGTGCAGTGTTCAATCCTTACTATTATCTAGCATGGCAAGGCAATGTACCATATTAGTTTAAATGCTTGATATAGGATTAAGGACTGTATTGAAAAGAAAGTTGACATTATTAAACAATCGCAAAAGCAAGCTGTGAAATATTTTTAAAACAATTTCGATAATACTTTATTTGTTCAACAAGAAAACTATTAGTAAGAAACAAATTAAAATAAAAGGTTTATCACTCTGCCTTCTCACTTGATTGGCAATAACAATTCTAAAACAAAATAAACATACAAATAGATTAGAAAAGAAAGGTAACTTATTATACACTGTTTCCAATTAAAAATATTGCTCAGTGTTATTAGGATGATCCTAAAGCGAAGGTACTCATCCTTATAGGCGCTTTTCGAATAAACTCATCACATAATTGATTAAGGTTCACATTTTCAGTCATATCCCGATGAATGTTTATAAGCATAATATCATTAAGTCTTTTTTGGGTCATCGTAGATCTTAGATATGACTTCAATCTACGTAAACAGGAAAACGATCTCTCCGCTGTACATGTGGTTACAGGAATGGTCAAGATGATTCGCACGAAATTGGTATATTCCGTCAATAGTTCGCCAATTTCTCTGTAATTTTTTAAAAAATCTAAAACATCTGCAAATGATTCTATTTTTTTGTTTTTCTGCGATGCCATATCTAAGAACATGTCTCTATGTAAAGTTAACCGAGATGCGTCAAAATCATCTTTGTAAACTTCAGCTACCCTATCTACTGAACTTATTCTACCTATAGCAAATGATTCCATGAGCTCTAAATGCTCTGAGATCTCTTTGTGATTCCTTTCAGCGAGTCTAGAAATTGTCAGATCAATCACTTCGTAATGTATTTGCCTGTAATAATCTTTTGGGCTTTCGAAATTATGATGAATTTCTGCCATATCGTCTAGCCTTTTGGGAATTTTTCGCCGTCTTGGTAAAACAGGATCTTCTATTTCTAGTTCGCGAATTTGTATTTCAACACTTTGCCACAAGCTATCGTAGCCATTGTTCCGTGATTCTTGAAGTGAGTCTCTCAAGCATTCTATCTTCTTTTTGGCTTCACAGAAATGTAGGTCTTGCCTCTGGAGGTCGGTGTTTAGAACTTCAATACGTTCGAATACGAAAATTAGTAATTGTAATAGAAAATAAGTTTGGAATGCAGACATTTTCTCTTCAAACCCATTAGCTTTAGCCCCACTCTCATTCGACTCTGCTCCTAATTGATGGAAAAATTTTTGTAAGATTGCATAGTTTTTCAGTACACTTTGTAATGACCTTATTCTTACACACCAACGAGTTGGGCAGAATGGTCGCAAATTCTTGGAATCTTCATGTTCTTGCAACTGCAATGATTTAAAAATACCAAGTCGTTTAGGAGAGTCCTTCACAAAGTTGATGAGGTCTTTAATAAGCTCCAGAAAGTCACGAACAATCCCAATTTTTTGAAACGAATCTTGAACAACCAAATTTAAATTGTGTGCGTTGCAATGGACATAGATCGCACGTGGCTCATCATTAAGCACTCTCTTCTGCAAGCCCGAATTAGAGCCGCTGACATTGGCTGCTCCATCATAGCACTGACCGCGACAATTCGCAATATCAAAAGAATGTCTTAACAGCACATCTCTGATAATTTTATAGAGTGTCTCCGAGTTTGTAAAGGAAGTTTCGTATAAACCAAAAACATTCTCTTCGACTTCTAAATTTTTGTCAACAGTTCTGAAACATATCACCATTTGTTCACTTGTGCTGATATCTGACGTTTCATCAGCTAAGATTGCAAAGTATTTTTGATCTGCAACACGTTGGCGTAATTGTTGTTGAACGTTGATACTGAATAATGACAAAATTTCATTTATTATGTCGTGGGACAACCACTTATACTTTGATCTAGCTAACTAAGATTTCAGCTGGGGAACATCATCGGCTCTTAATTGCACAAGTTGTCGGAAATTCGAATTTTCATCCGTGTGACCCCGTAAGGCCATACCTTGCACTGCTAAATATCTAACAGTTGAGCAAATTATTTTCAAGCAAATTCTAGCATCTTCCATTTCTTTAATTTTTGATTTTGACATGAATAACTCTATGTTGGTGCCTCTTTCCAGAGCTTTCCATACTAAGATGGCAGCCCGATGAAATTCTGATTTTTCATGTGCTTTGAATCGCTCTAAAGATTTGTTCCACGTTCTAAAACCGTCTTCAACAAAAGCTTTCTTAGTCCTTAGATCATTTGCACTTTGAGGTAGGGAAGCTTTTATCTCTACTGCCTTTTTGCAGATGGAACAGAAGGCCTTTTCTAGCTGGCTATCATAAATTAACCAAGCATAAGTTTGTTTCCATTTTTCCTGGAAAGCTCGACCGGAACGTATTAAGGCAACATCTGTTGTAGTTGTGGATTTGGACGTCGTAGACACCGTTGAGAATTGTTGGCATGTGTTTTTGTTGGTGCTTTCACAATGAGAACTACAATCCTGGCTGGGTTCTTCACTTTTCTTTATTCGGATTAAAAATTTATCCATACCTAATAATCGGACGAATAGCTATAGGTGCAGAACAGAGCACAGATCAGTTATAAATAGTGTTAATTAATAATTAATGAATACCTATTATTCGCGTGCTTACGATTCAATATAAACAAACACCGAAAACCGAATTACTGTTGCAACTGTGTATTGTACTAGTCGCACCCAGTACCCAACTGGCAATCTGCGGGCGCTGGGCCGCTGGACGCTTGGCGGTTTCCACCACATACATGTCCCCACCACCAACCAAGGAATTCTATGATTTGAATAGCGACTCCGCATATTATTTGCTTGATCTCTTTCTAAAACGCAAAGAATAAGTCATAATAACTTCTGAGTATTTCTTATTATTGGCCGGGGGCTTGGCCCCTGACCCAAGTTCCGGCCGGGTGCCCAGGCCCCGGAGCACCCGAGAAGTCGGCGCCAATGAGCCCACTCACTTATTTCATATTTATTTAAATCTTCCTGCACATTATCCCACCAGGTTTTTTTGGGCCTGCCCTTTCTGTTTCCCCCCCCCCCACTACACTTTTAAAAATCACTTTCACTACGTCCGTTTCATTCATTCTTTCAATGTGACCCAACCACCTTAGCCTGCTTTGCTTCACTAAACAAGTTAATGATGTGTCTTTAAAACAATTCTCTAGCTCACTGTTAGTCCTTCGTCTCCAAACTCCGTTTTCGTTGACACCCCCAAAAATCCTCCTTAAAGCTTTCCTTTCCCATCTTTCTATCATTTTTTCACCTTCCGTTGTAGTACTCAATGCTTCGCAAGCAAAAATAACTGTAGGCCGTATTATTGTTTTATAAATCCTCAATTTTATTTTTCTTGAAATATTCTTATTACCGATGATCTTGTTAAGTGTTCCTAAACTTCTTGCACCAATCACTGCTCTTCTTTTAATTTTATTTACATAATCCCCATCGCTAGTAAATTCACCCCTAAGTAAATTACACTGTTAACTAGTTTGATGTTTCTTCTTTTATTTTGCTCTTTCCCTTTGATCTCAATGCTCTGGTTTTCTTGTTGTTTACCATTTCCTAGAATCATATAATGTGATTTGTGTACATTTATTTCCATCCCCACCTCACTTGCTTTTGCCTGTAGACTTTTCAAAAGGCCCCTTAGTTCTTCCTTTGTCCTGCTTAGTAATACTACGTCATCCGCGTAGGCAAGACATTGATATGAGCTTCTTATTATATTACGCTTCACATCTATGTTACTTTTCTTTAGTATGTTTTCTAAGACTACATTGAAGAGGGTTGTCGATAAAGCATCCCCTTGTTTGAGTCCCACATTGCTGTGAAATAATCTGGAAAGTTGACCTTGGTGTCTCACTGTATTGATTGTTGTTTCGAGGGTCATTTTGACCAGTGAGATCAATTCTGCAGAAAACCGTAAATCGCGCATAGATTCAATTATTGCCTTTCTTTTATACTGTCGTATGCTTGTCTGAAGTCTAAGAACAACGCAGGTATTGGAATATTCTTTTGGTTGTATTTTTCATGAATTTGTCTTAGAATAAACACATTGTCTACCACAGATCTCCCTTTCCTAAAACCCATCTGGTACTGCCCTATCTTTTCCTTAGCTTCTTCTTGTAGACATTTGTTCATTATGTTTGTAAGTATTTTGTACGTAGAGTTTAGCAAAGATATTGGCCTATAGTTTTCGGGATTTGTAACATTCCCTTTTTTATGAATTGGTATTATAATTGAGCGTGTTCATTCTTGTGGGATTTTTTTATATATCCATATATCTTTAATTAGTGAGAATAGTTTCTTACCTACTGACTTGTCTGCCTTTTTTATTAATTCTATTGCTATTCCATCCACACCTGTTGCTTTGTTATTTTTCATTTTCTCGACCGCTTCTTTGAATTCTTCCCATGTTGGAATGTTACTTTCTTCTATTAATTCTTCTGTGCTGGTTTTTCCCATTCTATCTATTCCATGTTTTTGTAGGATACTTTGGAAATGATAAGCTCATATGTCCAGAATCTTTTTCTCTTCCATACATAGATTTCCTTTATTGTCTTTTAAGCCTAATGTATTTTGCTTGACCCCCTGTTTATTTTCCTTTAACTTTTTATAAAATAGCTTTGAGTTTCTGGTTCTGAAACGTTCTTCAATTTGTGTTAATGCATTGTTTGTTGCTTCCCTTTTTCTCTCTCTACAGATGTTGTTCGCCCTTTTTCTTCGTTCTCTATATAACTCTCTTGCCTCTGTGGATTTTTCTTGTAACATCTTTTCTCTTGTTTCTTTTTTGTCTTTCACTGCCTTTTCACAATCGCTGTCGAACCATTCCTTTGTTTTTGACTTCATTTTTTTCCCTGTTATTTTTGCACTTTCATTTATTGCTTCTTTTATAAAATTACATTCTTCTTCAATATTTTCTTTGTCTTCATTCTCGCTTCGTTGCTGTATTAAATTCTTTGTTTTTTTTGCATATTTCATTTGAATTGTCTTATTGTTTAGTACTTTCAAATTCCAACTTTTACCTTCGCAGCTTTTCTTAGGAGCGTGCGATATTATTTCTTTCAAAATAGCTTTGACTAGAAAGTGATCTGATCCTATTTCCGCTCCTCGGTATGATCTTATTCTTTTTATTGCTGCTGCATGTATTTATTAGAAGATGATCTATTTGATTTTGTGTTCTTCCGTTAGGGCTCGTCCACTTCATTTTATGTATATCTTTCCTTTTTTGCCATGTGCTTTTAATAATAAGATTTTTGCTAGCTTCAAAATCAATCACCCTTTGCCCGTTATTGTTTGTTAACTTATGCAGACTTTCTTTCCCTGGTACTTGTGCATTCATTTCTTCTCTGCCGATTTTTGCATTTGGATCACCTGCAACTATTTTTATGTCATACTGCGGCAGGTTATCTATCAAATCTTCCAACTGCTCATAAAATTCTGCTTTTTCATAATATAAATGAAAGAAAAGTAATTTTGGACGAGTAGTGCAGAATAAAAGGAATTTTTAAAAGACAGTTGGCTAAAAATCGCAATGTTGCCCATGAAAGTGTCATAAATATATTAAAAAGTTTGGCGAGGCTTGTAGTTTGAAAAGCTGTCGAAATCTGGTCCTAAAAATGGATCCTCTAATCCAGGACGAGATAGTTAGGTGTTGAAGATTTGTAAACGTAAATCAATGTTGTCAGTACGCAACACTCCGAAAAAAGCAGAAACATCAATAGGAATGATTCAGCGAATAAAGAAAAAGTATAATTTGAAATCTTATAAAAAACAAAACAATCTGAAAGGAACGAAAAACAATCTGTAGATGTAAGAAAACAGACAAGAAACCTGTATGACAACGTCTTAACAAGGAAAAACCAGTGTGTTATAGTGGACGATAAGACTTACTGCAAATTTGATTATAAAACATTGCCAATGCCCCAATTTTACACTATTGAGAAAAATGCATATGTGAGCAAAACGGACAAGTCGATTTTCATGGAAAAATATGGGAAAAAGGTCTAGTATGGCAAGCCATATGAAATGCGGCATGAAATTTAGTCCCTTATTTACTCAAGAATATTTGAATGCAGATTTATACCGAAAAGAATGTTTCCAGAAAGACTGTCGCAAATGATTAAAAAGCATACAGTGCCTACTTTATTTTGGTCAGACCTAGCTGCATCTCATTATGCAGAGGCCACTAGAGAATGGTGTAAACAGCATAAAGTCAATTCTGACGAGAAAAAGCCTAATCCCCCAAAGTACCCTGAAGCTCGTTCTATTGAAGATATTGGACTATTATTAAACGACATCTTCAGAAAAACGATGAAGCTGCAACTAGCCTAGAAGATTTAAAAAAAAATTGAATAAGCCCGCCAAAGCAGTCAGAAAGGAAGCCGTCCAAAGCTTAATACGTAACCTAAAACATAAAGTGAGATAACTGGCAAAATAATAATAATTTTTTATATTTCTGTAAATTATATATATATATATATTATATTTCTAGATATTAAAGTGTTGTTTTATTATAAAATTATTAAAAGTATTGCATAATTATAAAAGGTATATGAGTCTGAAGGTGTCAACTTTCTTTTCGATACAGTCCTTAGGTACTTTTTATTGGATTGCCATCGGGAGATCGTGACGGTCAGTACAATCCATGCCATTTCTTGTTTACAATCTCTGCACCAGAGGTCTCCAAACTTTTTGCAACAATCCAAGTACATTGGGTACTTCAGTACTTTTCAGTGGGCCATAATGAAAAAAAAAGAAATTACTATAGATACATGAGTTTTAATGAAAGCACAAAATTTTATATACTAATTAATGAGTATGTAAAATTAAATTTTATTGACGACAAACACAACTGTTAAATTTCATCACAAATTAATATCATCAAGGTGAATGATGGAACTGTTTTTTTTTGTTTTTAAAATCTCATTAAACTGAGGTTCAAATATTGAGACATTAATTACAAATAGCCATTTCAAATCTTTTATCAGATTTTACCCTATATTTTGATTTGATATATTTCATGCTCGAAAAGGTTTGTTTGCAGAGATACGTTATCCCAAAATCGGAGATAAAATATACAAGCAAATTTCTTCAAATTTGGAAAGTCCTCAGGATTCAAAGATTTATAAAAGTCGATCCAAGCTTCTTTTCTTGTATTTGTCTTTGATATGATCGTTTAAAATAAGTTCCCGGTGGCGGAATGTAGCCACAACCCAGTTTTGCCGCGTTGACCGTTTGTGCTTTGTCAAAACTGCTGAACACGTGACACATGACGTTGCGGCGATTGCCTGTACGAACAAAGAATTTCTATTGATTTCTTCAAGATTTTCTATTGATATTGTTTTGTTTTATAAGACCTTTATTACCAAATAAAGTGTTTCTTAAACAGGGTGGCCAGCGAACTTGGAAACCTTGAAAACCGGGAATTTGCACAACCGGGAAAAACCTGGATCGCGTTAATCGCTTAATGTGTACTGCTATCAATGCCATGTAGTCACTAACACGCGTTAGTAATCGCGTGTTAGCTAACGCTTCATGTGTACTGAGTCTAAATCTATTACATTTTTAATACTTCTCATTTTTCTCTTTTTTTACTTACTTATTCTTTATTAATTAAAACGTTTCAAAGCAAAGAAATATTACGCTTTACCTTCCTGGCTCAGATTTACTTTAGCGGGCACAACGGAGTTTCAATGCACTCTACCATTTCAATGCAGCTTGGCGAGCTGAGTCGAATGACGCTAGTCACGAGGTGCGAAAATACCTCGTTCAAAAGTTACGACCCTTTCTGCTGGGTCATTCCAAGTCAAATCATCCAATGGTCTGAACCTTGACATCTTAGATTTTTATAATTTTTGGTACACTTATAGTACCCACGAAGAAGACAAATAATATAAAATTTCAGATTTTTTTGACTTATGGTTTATGAGTTATAGCCTTCCAAAAATTCAGAAAACTCCCAATTGTGACCGCGTTTTTAAAGTTTTAAACGGCCGTAGATTGAAAACTATGTGTCCTAGAAAGCTGAAATTTGTGTTATTGTCTTCAGTGTTTAATGGGCTTTCATTTGATATGCACCATGAGTACCATTAGAAAAATTTCATGTTATTTTGCAGAATCCAAAAAAGTTTTTTTAAAAACCCAAAATACGTCCCCTTTAATTTTTTTGAAAAAAATGTATGTTGTTCATACACTGATTGACTACTTCTATGCAAAATTTTAGGGTGGGATGACAATGGGTTCTTGTAGAAAAAAATATTTCTAATATCATCGCGCAAGCAAAAGCAGGTAAAATCTGTATGTAGCTACGTCGGCAATGCTTGTCACAACAGCAAATATAAATTAAAAATTTGTTGCAACTTATTTTTATGTACCACTGCGATTTGTTTTATTTATTTTATTGTTTTTCATGCTGATTGACTACTTGTATGCAAGATTTTAGAATGGGATGACAATGGCTTCTTGGAGAGAAAGATATTTTAGTATCAGCAGCCTTGTATATTAACCTATCCCATAGCATTTGGCAGTAACAAATTTGTTTTAGAGACAAAACTGAGATAAACCTAACTAAATATAATAATAAATGTAATATTAATATATAATATAATAAAAATAATAAATAATAATAATTACTCTTTACAATTTAGTAATTACAAATGTGTACACATTTGTTATAATTTACAATAATTAGTTATAATTATAAGTAGGTACAGATCACAACAGGAGTGTTTCATGTCGGTACTTGCATGGAACTATAGTAGTGAAGGTATGTAATTCAGTGATGCTCATTTAATTCTATGTTAAAGATTGATCAGGCAAGTTCATGTGTTAAAATACCAAAGTTTTAACGTTGATTTTAGTTATCAATTTTATTGTTTTACTGTGTGAAGAAGCCTAATTTATTTTAATGTAAATTATGTTACTTTTATGTTTTAAAATTTTTTATGAACTACTTCCAGTGTTTCATCTGGTGATTTTGTAAGGCAAGCTTACAAAGACCTTATGATGACCAAATCTTAACTCCACAACAATTATATGACTTTGCTACAAAGAACATAACCGGAATAAACTTTCAGTATTGTACAGTTGCTGATTATGAAAAAACTGTTAATGCCTTGATTCAATGAATCAAAAGCAATCACAGGAACTCAAAAGTTCCACTCTTTTAAACCTTTGTCCGAAAACCAAGTTGTTGCTAAACACTATTACTTTAGTGAAAATGAATGTGTACAAAACGTGAAACACTAGATCTTATAACACTAATTAAATTTAATTTGTAGATAGGCTATACTGTTAAAATAAATAAAAGAAATCGTAGTGGTACATAAAAATAAGTTGCAGCAAATTTTTAATTTATATTTGCTATTGTCCCAAGCATTGACGACATAGCTACATACAGATTTTACCTGCTTTTGCTTGCGCGATGATATTAGAAATATTTTCTTCTACAAGAACCCATTGTCATCCCACTCTAAAATTTTGCATAGAAGTAGTCAATCAGTGTATAAACAACATATATTTTTTTCAAAAAAATTAAAGGGGACGTATTTTGGGTTTCTAAAAAAACTTTTTTGGATTCTGCAAAATAACATGAAGTATTTCTAATGGTACTCATGGTGCATATCAAATGAAAGCCCATTAAACACTGAAGACAATGACATAAATTTCAGCTTTCTAGGACAAATAGTTTTCAATCTACGGCCGTTTAAAGCTTTAAAAACGCGGTCACAATTGGACGTTTTCTGAATTTTTGAAAGGCTATAACTCATAAACCATAAGTAAAAAAAAACTGAAATTTTATATTTTTTGTCTTCTTGATGGGTACTATAAGTGTACCAAAAATTATAAAAATCTGAGATGTCAAGGTCCAAATTAATTAATTTTCTGGTTGAATTGATATGGAATGACCCTGCTACCTATGTGAAGTCTATGCGAGAGACCTTTTTTTTATTGAAAATCAATAGTACTTTGATTTTCGAAATCAATGTGTTTTTTGCGAGTTTAAGCTGACGCTCAATGCCTAAACCGCCCTTTTATGGGCGGGTCCCTAATTGATTTTAATATTTTGATTTTCGAAAAATTCCTTTATTTTCGTAGAAAAATATTCAATACGGCGTTAGGTTAGGTTAGGTTAGGTTAGGTCAGGTAAGGTCAGGTCAGGTCAGGTCAGGTCAGGTCATGTCATGTCAGGTTAGGTTAGGTCAGATCATATTAGGTCAGGATAGGATAGGATAGGTTAGGTCAGGTCAGGTTAGGTGCGGAACATCATAAAATTTATTGCGCCATTGAATTTCAATGAAACAAAAAAAATTCCCATAAACTTAATATGAAGCAGAAAAAGTGACGTAACTTTTTGAGGAGTTGTTTCCGCACTTTGTCACCGGCACCGTTTGACTCCCCTTTCAAGCCTTGTCATTTGACGCCACTAACGCTCCATTTGGACGTGTCCGCTAAAGTAAATTTATACAATTTGATCAAGAATGTGGGCATGCGTAAATTATTGAAGGAAAAAACGGGAAAATGATATTTTACGACTTGGAAAACAGGGAAAAACCTTGAATTTAAAAGTACCACTCTTGCTGACCACCCTGTTAAACTTTTAAATGATTTTGAATTACATATTTTGTTTTTTTGCTGCATAACTAGTACATATTTTTAATATTTCAGCTACATATTTTCATGTTTTTGGGTATAGTTTGCTACGGACCCTGTAGTTTATGAATTATGATTGACTTGCGCAAGAGAGATGGAAAACACATAATTTAGGTTTCAAATTTTATTACTTACCAATCTCGATTTCGAAAATGAAACTCGGGAGTGTTTGAATTTAATTTCAATCCTCTTTCACCTTTTAAATAAATTGAGATCTTGACATTTAGAGATTGAGAAGTCTTAGTCTAGATTTAATGATTTTTCATGAAAAGATGTGTTTATACTATAGTATGAACAAAAAGTAACTCCATCAAAGGTGCCTTTGGAATTTTTAATTCATGTGTATTATAACACCAAAAAATTATAACAACTGTCACTGTCAAAGGACTCTGATTATTTTGTATAATTTTCTGGTGTTATAATACACATGAGTTCAAAATTCCAAAGGCACCTTTGATGGAGTTACTTTTTGTTCATACTATTATGATATGATGTGTATTAACCTTCCACTCGGCAAGTACTAATTTAATCAAGTCCTGGTAATGCCATGCAATAATGAAACGCTTTAAGGTTGCAAGTTTATTTTTGTTCTAGTTCTAGTTCTTCTAGTTGTGTGTATCTAGAAATACAAATAATGCTAAAATTGAACACTAACCGTTTCCATACCTATTGTCAGATAGGTACATTGTTTACCTTAATTAAAGATACATATATTTAACAATTACTTTTATGTTTTTATATTTTATTAACAACAATATGAATTTTAAAGGAAATAATTGCTATTTTTTGCTTTTAGTGAAGGAACTTATGATCTTCTAAAGCACAACTGCAATAACTTTTCAGAAGAACTTGCTCACTTTCTTTGCGGCACACATATTCCAAAGCATATCCTTGATTTACCTAACGAGGTATTACAAACGAAATTAGGACCAGCACTTGAAAAACTTGTCAAACAATTGGAGCAAAGTGCCAGGCCTGTTAAGGACGAACAATCGTCAAGTTTTCCAAGAGTCTCTAAAGATCCGAGCCCAGAATTTTTACAGCTTAATTCACAAATTGAAGAGGCAAGGTCAGCAGTTACCAGTAATCATGATATTAAAAAAATGAAGTGATGTGATTTTGCTTCAGATTTTGTTTTTGCTTTTTAACTTGATAGGATATCGTTCTTGATGATCAAATTAAATTATTGTAGGACATTTTATCAAACTTTAGAGCCTTATAGTAATAGTGATATTTGCAATAAGTATATTGAAAGATTTTGTTTTTTGAAACTTATAATCTACAATAATAATTGTGATTACCATTTAAAGTCTATAATCAAGTTTCTAAAGTTAGATCTGAGGTTATTATTGCAAATTTTAGATAATTTATTAATTATCATTATTATGAGTAAACGATAACTATCTTAACTTCCAAACTTTAAAATTATGTAATTATTTCTGAAATTTCTAATAAATTTATATGCATTGTTTGTCTCACATATTATTTTAATATTTGCTTTCCCAAATATGAGTTCTTCAAATTGTTTAGTATTACTATTGATTATTAAATTGCGTTCTTTAAAAACTATTTTGCAACAGTTCAAGCAATATTTACACATATGTATGCATATCGTGTTATCAACTAAATTCTGTATCAGATTGGCTGAAAGTCGCACGCTTCCATATCATTTCATTATAATGTTGTATAACTTAACTTTTGCAGTTAACCTGATGCAGATTTAGGACAGCTAAAGCTGATACACTTCATTGTCTGTGAATGACAACATTATTTTATTACATTTCTTGATGCAGCTTTACTGTGATTCATGACTTAATTGTTTGCACCTATTTTCTTGTCCTTGACTTTTAAATAAAAATGTTAGTTTTCGCATTATATGCGAATAGACAGTCAATAACATTTAAAAATCTTGTATCTTTTAATATTAATTAATTAATAAAATTGTAATTAATAATTAATAATAAAAGAATATTCCAAACTAACACTTCTTCATAATATACTGTATTATTATTCATTATTAATCCTTTGTATTAATTCTCTAAACTAACAGTAGTAAGTATAAATCTATAATCTGCATGTTTGCTTTATTATTTGTACGTTACATAAATATGTAACGGCATATTTATGTAAACAATAAAACATATGATAACTTATTTTAGATATACTTCTCAGCGAATCGAGGAAAAGCGGAAAGCTCTTAAAGAAAAGTTAGCTCGAAAAGAAAGACGAAAGGAGAAAAAACGCAAGAAATTATTACAGCAAGAGTTATCTGAATCTGAGGTAGTTATATCTTAATTTGTAGTGCTAAAGAAGTTTGCCTAAATGTTGTTATTATAGAGTGGCATCATGGCTGATACAGAAACGATTAATGGAGCTGAAGTAGAAGAGAATCAGCTTCCTTCAGAGCAAGCAATGCAATTTGAAGAAGAAGAAAGGCGTAAAGAAGAAGAAAAGAAAAAATCTAGAGAACCACCAATTGTTTTCAGAGATGCAGTTGATGTAAGTGCCTATTGTGTTTGTAATATTGTCTGATGCAGAATTAAGATTAAAAAGGTGTTGAAAAGATAAGAGAAAAGTCTGTAATGCATTATATTAAAAAGAATTTAATATAATTAGTGGTTTCAACTTGTGTACAAAAATAAACTTAAAAAAATTTAACATTTATTTGTCTACAAAAAAGAAGAAAAATTCACTGCATTCAGATTTGTATCTACATTTCTTGTCACATAAGGTCAAAAACCTTTAAAAATAGAATATTTAAATACAAGGGGAGGAAATAAGAGGATTATTTCGTACGATTTTGTTTAAATCTAATTATTTCTAGAGATATACAGGATGGAAGCAGTTACGACACGTTAATTTTAAGGGGTGATAGAAGACATCAAAAGGAACAAAAAAGTCTTAATAACTTTTTTCAATGTTAAGGAAGTTGTGGCGGTAGAGAAAAATGATGAAAATGTAAAAGAAATTAGTGCAGTTGATAGATTTTAATGCACAAAATTATTTTCTGAAAAATCTTAAATGTTTAGGAAGTTTGTTTATGCATAAGTTGCAGTTGGAAATAACACGCGATCTTATGCAAAATAATACGTTGTTGATATATATATTATAATAGAATAGAATAGAATAGAATATAATATTTATTGTGTACTAGGAACAAAAAATATTGTATGGTACAAGTCAAAAACAAAAGTAAAAAATACAAACAATTCAAAAGTTAATAATTAAAAAAATTTTTTTTTTTGCAAATTAACAATTTAACTGATTAAAAAACAAAAAATTTCTAAGAATTTACAATAAAAAATGTATCTAAAATTTAAGTATAATTTAAAAAAGTTGTTTTAGTTATTTCCCTGATATCGTATGGCTCCACAGATATAAGGCATTTCTTTATAATTTTTTTAAAACTATTGATGGATGTAATATTTCGCATTTCCTTGGGAAGTAAATTAAAAAAAGATAAGCAACTGTATAAGCAGCCTTTTTCGAGTAAAGTAGTTTTATGTATGGGATAACGAAAAAAATCTTTTTGTCTAGTAATGCGGTCGTGGTCAATTTTAAAATTTGAAAAATAATCTCTGTTTCTGTATACGTAGCAAAGACACTCATAAACATATAAACCTGGGACAGTTAGTAAATTTAGCGACCTAAAAACTCCTTTACAGCTTTCACCAGGTTTCAAATTAGCTAAAGTTCTCACTGCTCTCTTTTGCAGTATGAAGATAGTTTGACTATGTGCACCACCCCAGAACACAATTCCATAAATTAAAAGTGAATAGAAATGGCCATAATAAGCAGTTATCAGTGTGTTATGATTAACCACTTTTTTCAATTCTTTCAAGAAATAATGAATTTTACTGAGTTGACCACAGAGCCGTTGTACATGCTCCAACCATTTCATGTGTTCATCTATTATGACCCCTAAGAATTTGGTTTTTGATGTAAGTTCAATGTTGCTGTTATTTATATCAATTTCTCTTGGATAAGCAGTTTCATTTCGATTGTGTCTAAATAATATACATTGAGTTTTATTTGTATTCATTACTAAAGTATTCTCCTCGAACCATTTAGTAACGGTTGAAATAGCAGACACTGTTTTATCCTTTATCTCGTTATAATCTTTCCCAACAACTAACACAGTCGTATCATCAGCATAGTTTGTTAAAGTCACTGAATGATCATTTAAAGTTGCTGAAAGATCATTTATGTATAGTAAAAACAAAATTGGAGCAAGTACACTGCCCTGTGGGACTCCTAAAGTAATAGGTTTTGAATTTGAAAAATGCTCAGCTGAGTTTGCTGTAATACTTACTTTTTGACAACGGTTACTTAAATAAGACTGAAACCAATTGTAGGCCATTCCTCGGATTCCCATTTTTTCCATTTTATTCAGTAAAGTCTGATGGTGAACACAGTCAAACGCCTTGGATAGGTCCAAAAAAACCCCGAGTGCAATATTTCCCCTATCAAGGGCATCAAGAATCTCTCGTACAAAAGTGAAAACAGCAGTAGCAATAGACTTTGTTTTTTGATATCCATGTTGGTTCGGTGCAATAATATTTTTCGCGTTCAAAAAAGACACCAATCTTCTGCACATGGCAATTCAAATATTTTTGAAAAATTAGAAAGAAGGCTAATTGGCCTATAATTCTCTACTACTAGAGGATCCCCTTTTTTAAACAGAGGCTTTACTACTGCTAACTTCAACATTGTTGGGAAAACTCCATTTAGCAAGGATGCGTTAATAATGTAAGTTAAAGGTTTCAAAATATAAACACCTACTTTTTTCAACATTACATTACTTATACCATCATCTCCACTGGAGTATTTGTTTTTTAGACCAGCAATTATTTCAATGATTTCGGCTTCGGTTACTTCAGTTACATAAATAGAATCTGGTATATTACTTACGTGATTAAGATTAGTGTTTACTGGGATTGTGCCTACAAGTTTATTTGCTGCAGTTACAAAAAAGTCATTAAAAATACTAGAAGCCTCAGATGGAGAGAGAACTACTTCATCGTTTGATTTAATCCCACTGAACCTTTCATTTTTTGATTTTTTGATGCCCTTTTCTGTATGTATTATGTTCCATATAGTCCTTGTTTTATTACTAGACTGAAAAATTTGATTGTCATAGTAGTTCTTTTTTTCTTGTAAAAGAAGTTTAGAATAAAAACCCTTATATTCATTGTATGCCTCCTTGGGCAGCTGATTTTGAATATACAGTTCAAATAGAAAGTTTAAAGTTTCTTTGGCATGAATAACCTCATCGGTCATCCATTTTGGTTTTTGGTTTTGATGAAATCTTACTTGCTTAAGAGGAAATGCCAAGTTAAAATGAACTAAAAATAACCTAATAAAAGTACTGTATTTTTCATCTACTGTTAATGCCTCATATACTGGGAACCAAGTTTCATTTTTTAGGAGATTATAAAAATTTTGATAATTTTGTGAACTAAAAATACGTTCATAACTATATGAGTTTTTAACATTTTCTTGTTTTTCAAAAATGGTGATTTCCTGACCAAAATGATCAGATATGTTTTCATTTAAAACACTAACATTATAAACTGAAAAATTAGATAAATAAATGTTGTCTAGGCAAGTTGACGTGGTGGGAGTGACTCTAGTAGGACAATCAACTATAAATTTCATATTATAAGTGTTCAAAATATTGTTTACAGAATTTATATTTCTAATATTTTTTTCTAATGGTAACATATCTATATTGAAATCTCCAGCCACTACCACAGACTTTTTTCCACCATGAGTTGCAAGATGCAATAATTGATCTAATTTATTTAAAAAATCGTCTGTGCCTGTGTCCGGGGGCTTATATATTACACATATGATGTACCAATGACCATTTAATTTGAATTCAGCTGCTGTACATTCAAAAATATAGTCCTCACTTAGTGAATTTATATCATCCCTAATAATTGGTCTTAGAAAATCTGCACAATACAGAATAACACCTCCATGTGCCCTTTTTGCAGTGCGACAATGATATGAAGCGACTTTATAATTTTCTAACTGGTATGCCTCTATGCTACTTGCATTTAACCAAATTTCAGTTAAAGCTACAAAATGGACATTTAGACTGCTTACAACTAAATTTATATTATTTAGACAATTAGATAGTCCCTGAACATTTTGATGAAATAGTTTTATACAATCCTTGCTATTGGTCTCTATTTTGTTATGTGATTGCTATAAGCTCTTTGTTTTTTTAGACTCAATATCTAGAATTCTTTTAAAACAAGGGCATTCTGGATCTGTTACTCTATGATTAACTTGTAACGATTTTTTTAATTTGACATTTGTTTCAAAACAATTTATACATTTTACTATTTCAGATTTACAATCAGAAGTCTTATGACTATCACCACAAGTATAACAGGTTAGGTTATTTTCACATTTTACCGCTATATGTCCATATCTTGCACACTTAAAACATCTAACCACTGAAAAGTATTCATTCACAGCACATCTTCGCCATCCAATATTTACCTTACCAGCCTGACATATCTTGTTTTGAAGAGTGACATCCGCTTCTAATATTATGTTACCTTTATTGCGTTGTCCCCTCTGCCTATACTTTGAAAGCACCCTTAATTGTATATCCTCTTCAGGCCCTAGCTCATTTTGATCTTTGAGAGTTTGTAGTATCATTTCATCATCTACTACAAATTCTTCTTCAACTCCTCTTATAATTATTTTTGGATTTTTTTGTTTACCATCTACTACATTGTATTGATTACCAAGTTCATTTTCAACCTTTTTTCTGATTTTTTCTTTAGAATTTTTACTGTCGCAATTTATAATAACAGCTCCTTCTTTACCTTCTCTTAAGTTTGCTACTCCTACTGCTAGACTTTTTGGATCAATGTTTTGTCTAAGATCAGTTTTTGTTTTATTGCTTTCTTGTTTCTCTTTTGGCTTTATAACTAGTACTTCATTTTTTTCATTTTTTTTCTTTAGCATTTCAGCATATGGGGTTATCTCTTTCATATTTTTTAATAATTTCACTTCTTGTAATAATTCCTTCATTATTTCATCTTGCTTTTGTGTGTTCTGATTTTGAGAATTAATGGTGGCTTTCAGTTTATTTATTTCATCAGAAAAAGTGCATTTAATAAATTCAAGCTTACTTAAGATATCGTTCTTTGGTTTTTCAATGCATGTTTTGCAGAAAAATTTTAGTATTCTATTATTTTTCAACTGAATTACTCTTAATTCTGTTATAGTAATTCCACTGCACTCCTGACAAAACTTTTCCTGGCAGGAATCACATGGAAAAACTTCCCTTCCTTTCTCCTTATCAGGTGGTTTCTTACATTGGGAACACTTCATTTTTTTATTATTTTTAACTTTTTAAATATTAAATAATTTTTGGATTATAACAATTCCCAATAAAGACTTATAGTTTCTTGTACTCTTTTTGTTCTCTTATACTCTTTTTGTAATAAAATTACTATTTTTCTTTAGCATACAATTCTTTTAGTTTTTTACACCCGAATTGTATGTATACTATAAAAAAAATTGCTGTTTCGGTGTTATCAAAAAAAGTAGCTATTTAATTTCCATTTTCCCATATAAAATTTCAGATAAAACCTGAACTATTTCACTTGTAAACAACACTCGATTGCAAACAATAACTTCATAAAGAATGATAAGAAAAAATTGACACCAAAACATTTCACGTAGAAACGTTGTAAGATTGTGCCGTTAAAGTTTCAAATTTGTTAGAAAGATACTTTTGGCAAAAAAAAATTAATACGAAGAATTTGTCTATTGAACGCTTGATATAGCACGCAAAGTAAAAACATTGCATTGGGAAAAACGAGCAGGAAACTTAAATGCTTTATATAGCTACAAGCAGCACCACTGGCCGCTCGTAATTTACATCTCGAAAACAAAATCAGTTGTATTAGATAAAAAGATACATACCTCGGAAAAGTTTTACTGCTACGTTTTAAATGAATCTGAATAAATAGTGTCTTTCATTCATCGTTTTATATACATATATTTGCAAGATAACCTCAAAACTTGAGCCAACGTCATTTATAGCATTAATCTGCTTTCATCAGAACAACAAACGAAATACTGGTGCCAATTTAAGGCAACATTGTTACTTTTTCACTACTCTAGAAACGTATAATTTATTTATATTCTAGAGAGATTTCTTTATTTTTAGTGTTTACATAGTAATATTATTATATTTTTACTAATAAAAAAGTAAATTTGAATGAAATTTCTGGTTAGAATAATTGTTTTTTTTGTCATATTTTCACGTTCTTAAGTTTGGACTAGACTGTCAAAAGTTAATCTCTGACTTTAAAAAGGCTAATAACTAATTAACATCAAACAAAAAATGTATAAATAATAACTAAACTGCGTTCAGATGCATTCTGATAAAACTAGTATCGTTTGAGCCATTATTTGAAGCAAAACTATGTAATTATTTCTATTTGTCCAAATAGCAAAGCTCCATAACTTTTGGCTCAGACTATCCCACCACAACTCCCTTAATTAGCTTTTGAGTAATTTAGATAAAGCCATTGCCACATCTGGCAACCTTGCTTAAAATAATCATTTCTACAGCTGGGTCTTGACCTTATTTTAGAAAATCAAACAAATAAACTGATGATGACAGCTGTTGTTTAACAATAATAAACATCTGAAGCAGATTCATCAAAATCCCTTAACCTAATTACCTAATTTAAATTATATAAATCATCTCTTTAAAAGATATTCTAAAATAAAAGGTACTATTAAAATATCTATCTATAAATATTATAAAAAAAATTAAGAACTGTTAAATTAGATAAACAAACTCGTGCTTTATTGACAAATTATTTTAAGTTCAACAAACTACAAACGCAGCATTATCTCACTCTAAAAGGGTATTATTTACACAGCTTAAATATTCTTTATTAAATTGTATGGTTGTAAACAAAATGTGCTTTATTCCAAGTTCAACAAACCACATCCTGTATCAGCATTTTTGTCGGGCAGATTTTATTACAAACTTTACAGGGCTGTCAATTGAGTGGAATGAATTTGTAAAAAGAATTCAATTTTATGCTGAAACGACATAATATATGATATAATGTTATTAAGGTTTGTTGTTGTGGTAGATGAGATACATCTGCCGACAAAGCCCCATAATTCAAGTACTATATTAACGCGGCAAAATGATGTTAAAGTTTCCAACTTTATTATTTTTTTCTGAAAAAGTAGTACTTTCTAGTACAAAGTTGTATAAGACTTTTTTGTTTCTTTTGATGACTTCTATCATCCCTTAACATTAACGCGTCATATCTGGTGCCACCCTGTATAAGGTTATTCAAAAGTAAATGCCCATTTTTAAGTAGCTATAACTTAACTATAACTAACTATAACAAAAACAAATGCATCATTTTGTTCATAAAACAATGGGATTTTATTCTAATTTGAAACAAATAACAAAAAATTAAATATGATCACCATCCTGTTGCTCAATAAGAAAGGTAGCAATTACATTTGATATCGACTGCTTTAGTTCTTCCAGGGTGGAACGCCTAAAAGGAAATACTCGTTCTTTAAGGTAACCCTTACAACCAGTAGCCAGCCAGATTAATATCTGGTGACCTGTCGACTAATTACTAATGTCATATGGATATTTTAATGCTCAGCCATTTTCAACTCTAAAATAGGGGTCAGGTCCATCCTAAGATTTTTAAATGGCATGGGGTGGCAAAAAACATTTGCTTTACAGTACAGACCTGGAAATTGATATAGGTTCACCTAGAATATTGATATAATTTTTGAAATACATATTTTTGTTAAAACGTATCTTACGGAAAGGATCATTTCCACTGTAAATCTTTTGAACGATAGTGTCCCACACGTTTTCCATTGGGTTAATGTTCGAAGAGCATAATGGCCAGTCTAAGGTTGGAATTTGTAACGCTACCAACCCTGCTCTTGTGTTCTGAGAGCGGTAAGCAGGTGCCTATCCTGTTGAAAAATTAGGTTTTCATGCTCATGATCCTCATAATAGGGAATTCACTCACCATCCATGTCAAAGGAAATACCATCCGAAGCTTGTTTATTCCGTTAAACTCAGCCTAGATGTCAATAATCGCGTAACCCGGCAGGTCAGTCAAACTTAAATTTTCTCTCTTCGCTCCAGATTATCTAAAAATACCTTTTTTTATTAATTTAAAAAACAGGAAATATTAAATGTGTTATTACTTTCTTCCAATCAGGTTTTCAGCTGCAAATTTTAAACATCTTTCTTTTAACGGAATAAACAAGGTTCGGATCGCATTTCCTTTTTCGTGGATGGCAAGTGAATACCTTATTATGAGCATCATGAGCATGAAAACCTAATTTTTCAACAAGCACCTGCTTACCGCTTACGGAACATAAGAGCAGGGTTGGTAGCGTCACAAATCCAAACCTTAGACAGGCCATCATACTTTCCGGACATTAACCCAATGGAAAACGTGTGGGACATTATCGTTCAAAAGATTTACAGCAGAAATAATCCTTTCCGCCCTGTAAATGATCTTAGGAGCGCCAATTTGCAGGCCTTGGTAATATCACTATCAATGAGCTTAATCATCTCATCTTAAGCATGAACAATCAAATTTTTCAAATCATTAACCCGGTGGTGCTACCGATTATTAAGGTAATGTTCTTTTTTGGTTTTGATAATTTAATGCTTAATAAATGGTGAGTTTTAATTAGTGAACTTATTTCAATTTCCAATTTACGAACATATTAAACTTTTCATTTTTATCTTCAAATGTTATTACCTTTTACATTGTGGTTATGGACTTTGTCTGGTAGTGGTTGGCTTTTTCCATGAGATGTGGCAAAAACTGCCCATTCAGTGAATTTGAATTGTTTGTGGTTATTCTTGTAAATACAAGAATGTCTTAAAATGCTGATGAGAATATTTACAAACGTTTGCACATGAAAAAACCATTTCAAAAGAACGTTATGAAACCTATAATGAAATAAAGTGTTTTTATAATTATGAAAAGAAAGAATGCCAGTAAGATTAATAAATCAGAAAGATTATTTTTTGAGTTATAAGTTCGAAAAATTATTTTGTTTATTTAATGGTACGCCATGTTATACCCCACATTCCTCAGGGGGTACCTGTACCACAGATTGAGAACCACTGGTATAATATTTATTATAATATGTTTACACCAGAAGGAAATATAAGATTACAGATTAATGCAGAATCCCTGTTATAAATAAAATGAATTCTTTCAGACAATTTTTATTTACATTTCAAAACTTATTTTTACTTTATATGTTCAGGTAAATGCTAACTATGAGTCATTGGCAGCACTTCTTGAAAATAAATTATCAGCAGAAGAGAAGCAAGCCTTGGATGAACTCCGTCAATATATGTTGTGTGATGAAGGCAGTTGGGTTGTTGGTGATGGATTTTTAAATTTTATTGGTAAGTACAGTTTCTCTGGTCAAAATGGTTTTTATTCCAGGCAGGTAATTCTGCATAGAATAGTAATTGTCTCAACTAGTGCATTTTATTAGTGCATGTCAATTGAAAAAGAGAGCCATAAATAAATAAAATTCCTTGAGTTATTTAAAGTAATTTAATTTAACTTATTGATTAAGTTAATTCAGGTCAAGGTCGTGCAAGAGGGGGGGCGAAAGGGGCCTGGGCGCTAGTGTCATGGGGGTGCCAAAAGCCATTCTTAATAAGTATCTAACTTAAGTAAAAAGAATAATACAATATGCATTGCTTATTAGAATGATGTTCGTACACGAATTTTTTGAATCAATTAAGCGGCCCATGTATAAAATGTATACTTATGGGATCTTGAGAGTCATAATAGTAGGTAGTATGTATTTATGTACAACCTGTTTACCGTTTCATAACCCAAATTTTCCTGGTTTAAACAGATTTTTAGAAACAAGATTTTTCTGAAAAGAAATGAAACGTTCGAAAGAAAGATTCGTCATAATCCCATAACCACTAAAAGTTCAGATAATTTAGGCAAATGGAAAATCCCAACCACAAGAATTACAATAGGTAGTGAAACACTGGTTAGTAGCCCGTGGTTATAGCTCTTCTAGTTATAATATGCACTATATTCCATGACAAAATATTAAGCCACCTTCCTTTTCTTATGAAAACCTAGAAATCTTTGAGCTTAGTAAAATTTTGAAATAAATAAAACCGATTGGTTAAAAGTTTCACAAATTTATTATAATCTACCTGACAATTGTTTCAACAGCTATGCTGTCATTACCAAAGGTAATATAAATATAAACAAACATGTCGCTAAGATAAGCTAGATAATAAGATAAAAATATCACTATAAAAGTTTTGTAATAACAAATGCAAATAAGACATTTTTATAGATTTTGAAATATACAAACACAAACTCAGGGTACCTTTAATGAATGAACAGATTCAGCTCGTAATTCTTCGTTACTTTTATTTCTGTATTATTTTTATCTTTTTTTCTAGTAATCTATTTTTTGTATTTACCTTAGCGACGTGTTTGTTTAAATTTATATTACCTATGATAATGACAGCTTAGCTGTCGAAAGAATTATCTGGTAAACTATAATAAATTTGTGAACCTTTTAACTAACTAGTTTTATTTATTTCATGATTATGGAGTATTACCAAATAAGGCTAGAAATAATAAATAATATTAAGTCACAAGCTCTTGAGAAAAACGGCCAAAAGTGTTTATTTATGCAAAGCTTCATTAAATTTTATTCCTAAATTGCATAAAACATGAAATTGTTGCTAAAAGTTTTTACAACAATAAATGGGATTTACGTAGTAGAGTTCGCAAACTTAAAAACCGCATCTAGAAATCAAGTCCGTGGTACATTGAAAGGTAAAAAGGTATCGAATACGTTATCGGATGCTAGTTAGGGTGTATATCGATCCCCTAAATTCATCTGGCGATATCGGTGTCCAACACCCCCCCGGAGGAGAAAAACTGAAAAAATAGCAAATCTAGAATACTTTATTTGCTATCCGGTTATATTAAAATAAATACGATCTCTAAAGTATTAAGCGTGTTAGAGGTAATTTTCACTCAAGAATTATCATTAAATAAACGGAAGGATACTCACTAGATTAGCTTCTAACTCCCTTATTATGCGTATTTCTATTTCTGCAAACATAGAAAGATGTTTATATCGTGATAACTTTTGGACGACACAAGATATCAAAAAAGTTCAAAAAATAATTGTTATTAGTTCGAGATTTTACAATCCAAAGCTTTTTGAAACTTTGAAACTGGCTAGACAGTAACGACGATATGACCAATTTATTCCAACAATGTATAAATTACTGCTGAGCAGCGATCGTTCTATCTCTATTTTCACCCGTCTTCCGTCTCATTCTAACGCACTGCTCTTACCAGGTTCGTAAGGACATACAACTATTAGCACAATATTGGAGTTACAAATGCAGGTGATTTAACATTTGAAAAAAATTATAAAATTCTTACTGTTTTTGTAAATACGACATTAACCTTAACACGGAGAGTTCTTCAAGTTATTCTATAACAGACGATGAACTATTACATACATTTAAATTTCTTTAAATTTATAAAAAAAGAAACAGATACGCAGTTATAAAAATAGTATTTTCTACGAAAACTGAAAATACGTTGTATTTTTCAGATCTTATAAAAATAATGAAGCTACTTTAATGTACCCACAACCACAAAACAATATTTATAACGAGGTGGAAATGCTTAAAGACTTGAACTTTGAATATCGACCTATGGTGCAAGGTGTACTTTATTTAGTAGCCTCACAAATTAAAAAAAGACCTTCGAGATGTGGAAGATGCTGATATTTTAACAGTTACCAATGAAGATAACATGAAAAAAAATATTCCATCATCGCTATTGAATTTGCTAAGTTTGCTTCTGTGTGATTAAAGAAATCAGAAGTTTAAGCATTGCTCAGGATTATTTTTTACAATTTGCAGCAGACAATGTAGACGTGTTAAAGGAAACTCTCAACGGTTGCAATACCTTTCACTTAACTCAGATGGTAGCTTTTCAGCAATGTCCAGAAAATTATCTGTAGGAATTACAATAAAAAGCGACAAAGCGACTACTTGTGCCTCAAAACTTTCATTCCTTGTCAAACTCTCAGTATACCAAGACTAGAATACCTTTGCCACATTGCGAACGAAACGCAAAATTAGTTAATTGCTGAAAAATCAAGAATAGTCAATACCTACTAATACAAATAATTTGGTGTGGATTTTAAGTAGAGTTCAAAATTGTAGTCACAGATTGTACCTCAATGGACTGGTTTCAACAAAATAACGAATACTACATTGAGGACAGCCATGCTTAGGAGTCGAGATATCACTGCACATCTGAATCATGTAAAATATACAGTAATTATCATGTAAAATTACAGTTTGTCCAAGTATTGTATTAATATAACATAGTGGCTTTCAGAATAACCTTTGTATTCAGTTTTGTTATTATATATTTTGACTACTATGTACAGTTGCGATCATTCGCTAAGGAACGATAAAAAGATAGTGATCACCGGTTTATCAGTTTTGTGTGCAATGTACGCTGTAACTCAACCTGAATTATGAACTGGGCAGTTATAATATTCAAAAATGAAATATTCTTGCACACCATATAATAAACTTACATCTACACTGTACAAAAAACGGAAAAATCGGCGGTTATAATTTTTACATCGTTCCTTAGCGAATGATCGCAACTGTACATTTAAGTTCATAGTGGAAATATTTTATATATGCTCGTAAACTTGAATTGTGTGTTATATCAAGAAGCTCTCTTAATTCTCTATTATGACTATTGCATATCGAATCTCATTTTCACTGACCTTTGAATGTTTCCACAGTTCTTGCAGTGGATTCCTGAAGTTTCCCACCCGTTTTACATACAACACATTTTTTACAACCGTATTTGTTTCTTTTTTTATAAATTAAAGAAATTTAAATGTATGTAATAGTTCATTGTCTGTTATAGAATAACTTGAAGAACTCTCTGTGCTAAGGTTAATGTCGTATTTAGAAAAATAGTAAGAATTTTATAATTTTTTTCAACAAAATGTTAAATCACCTTCATTTGTAACTCCAATATTGTGCTAATAGTTGTATGTGCTTACGAATCTGGTAAGAGCAGTGCGTTAGAATGAGATGGAAGACGGGTGAAAATAGAGATAGAGCGATCGCTGCTCAGCGGTAATTTATACATTGTCAGAATCAATTCATCATATCTCCGTTAATGTCTAGCCAATTTCAAAGTTTCAAAAAGCGTTGGATTGTAAAATCTCGAACTAATAACAATTATTTTTTGAACTTTTTTGATATCTTGTGTCGTCCAAAAGTTATCACGATATAAACATCTTTCTATGTTTGGAGAAATAGAAATACGCATAATAAGGGAGTTAGAAGCTAATCTAGTGAGTATCCTTCCGTTTATTTAATGATAATTCTTGAGTGAAAATTAGCTCTAACTCGCTTAATACTTTAGAGATCGTACTTATTTTAATATAGCCGGATAGCAAATAAAGTATTCTAGATTTGCTATTTTTTCAGTTTTTCTCCCCCGGGGGGGTGTTGGACACCGATATCGCCAGACGAATTTAGGGGATTGATATACACCCTAAATAGCATCCGATAACGTACTCGATACCTTTTTACCTTTCAATGTACCACAGACAACAAAATCCGCTTTCAGATCTACTCTACTATACATCCTTTCTGCATAAAATGGTGTGTTTTGATATAGAGAAGCGTAATAAGTGAGTAAGCCCCTTCTACATAAAGCGATTCAATTATTCTTTGCACTTCTGAACTCTTTATACTTTTCAGTTGTCTTTTTCTTGAGGTAACAGCAGGTAAATAAAAAGGGACAGACTGGCAGTTACGTACCACAAACTAGGTAATTTCTCTCAAACTTTCCAGTGAATAGATAAATAATATAAAATATCTCAACATTTCAGAACCACTAGTCTTCAACAATTTGGCAACTGTTACTTCAGTTATTAACAGTCTTTTTTCACATGTTTTCTTATCTTGTACGCGACCTTCATTTTCCCCTTTCGCTCTTTATGACTTCATGTGATATTTTTATCATAACCTTTTTTTTACAATTGTGATAATATTTCAATTTCTGTTTGTTACAGGAAGACTTTTAAATGATAGCGATGTACAAGATCAAGTTCGAATACATGTACTAAACATTCTAGCTGCTGCAGCACTCAAAGATGATGTTATTCTAGTTTTACATCAAGATAGACGAGACCACGTATTGATGAATTATGCTTATGAAATTGATAGGATTCATCCTGAAGAGCAGCAATCATTAGCATTATTTGTAAGCAACTTATTTTACATATGAGCCAAACAATTATTACTTATTCTTTTTTATTTTACAGGTAGCAAATATGTTTGAAAACTTAACTTCTTCTGAATGGTTGTTATATATTTCAGAATGGACGTACAATAATCAACAAATTAGTAATATTAGAGTTACCACAAAAGTGGCTGTGCATTCATTATTATCTGATATACCTGCATTACAAGACAGAGGAGCAGCTATTATTTACAATATGGCCTGCAAGGAGGTAAAATCTGTGGTCTGTATCTTCTTTTTAACTAATAATTAATTAATTTTAATTAGTTGCATATAAAGAATGATTAAAGTTCTAAAATTAAATGAAGAATCTGGACCAAAGAAATCACAAGGGCGAAAATGCAAAATGCATCTCGGACCACGCAGGGATCACGTGGTAATTTGAAGGATTCAGTAGCGCCCCTATTTAATTGTAATTAAGAGGAGAAGTAAAATCAGTTATAAAAATGAACATCTGTTGCCCTTATTCATAGTCACAGCACACGTCGCTGACATTTTTAACAACTTAGATAATTTAAAATGGTTGCTTTCAATCTGATCTTGAACTTATTTTACCTGTTTACACAGGTGGTGATCACGCGGTGACCTAGGTTCTTCATTTAATTGTAGAACTATAGCTATATATTTCACTTTATATTTCGTATCCACAACTAATAAAATAATATTTCAAATTTCATCATGATTCTAAAGAAAAAACTTCTACAATTTTATTTTATATTTTATTTATTCGTTTCTACAATTTACAATTTATAAAACACACAATCAAAAATACAAAAATCTATATATGACAAATAATGCATAGTAAAACAAAATATTTTTACAAAAAAGAAAATTTTGAATCTAGGTGGTATTAGAAATTTCTATTATACTGAAATTTTATTAGTTATGTCACCAATTGCGCCAACTTTACGATTTTATCTGGGAACCGGTTAAAACCGGTTTCTCCTATTCCTACTCGGATTTGAATGATTTTTCTTAAGGTTAAAAGTTGATGATCGTAAATAATTTAATTAATTAATGAAAATTTTCGATAAAAAAGATTATTTACGTTAAATTAATATTCAAAAATCAATATATAACGAACTTATAAAGAAAAAACTACTATTAATAGAGACGTACAATAGGTTGGTAATCAGGCTTAACCCTGCTGTGCGCCGGCGATGCTCATGTAGAAACACAGTTAGTATTCTTGCAGTGTACTGTAAAAAAATATTAAGACTTTTTCCAAAATTTAAAGTATACGTATAATTGAAGTGCAGTAACAATTGCAAGAGATGATGCAGACATTAAAAAATTGAGGGAATGTTTTCAGTCTCATGGTCCTTTTTCTAACGTTGATGCCATTTTGAGTATTGTATTTCATCAGTTTTCACATAACTTAATTTAATAACTTAACAACCTTTTGAGTGAAAGGTCTCACGAAGGGAAAAAACACAATAATGGTGATTACTGAGTTAGCATGGGATTATTCTGCAAGATTATAATATGGCTCATTTGTACAGTTTTCCGTCAATTTGTATACAAGGTGTTTGATTTTAAATCAGTACATGCTATTGTATATTTATTTTCGAGAATACTTAAAAATAGTGTTGTGAAAACTTCTTCTAGAAGATCATTTTTATTATCGGTGCAAATGTTATGAGCAGTACTATTGGTGGAATCCAAAGAAAAATAAAACAAAAATATAAATATGCTCATTTTGTACATTGTTATATAGACCAATTGAATTTAATTATGCAAAAGGCAACAAGCCAAAATGCCAAAGTGAGTCTTATAATTTTTACATTGTTTATATTGTGTTAGAAATTAAGAGCCCCCCCAAATAGAATTATCACCAGCCACCACTGCCAATACCTATTTTCTTTGTACATCACAGAGTGAGCTCTCCTGTATGTTTAGGAAATCTCAAGCTAAGATCACACATGGCTACTTTTGCTGCGCAGTTTTAGAGTTGCACCCGCAAAAGTTTTGCACAGTGTTCACACACATCCTAAAAGTAGTGTGAAGCATGCAAGTTTTTCTACTTCAGCAACCCTTTAAAACTGCAAGCCTACTAAAAGGCTGCAATAGTGTTCACACACAACACGCTATTCCAGCGTGCAACCAACAGCTACAGCATAGGTGCAGTATTTTAGTATTATTATATTTTATGATCCCTTGGCGTTTCGTCCTGTGCTCGTCGGTTTTTAACAAGTTTGAATTAAAAAGAAACATTCATTTGTGTCCAATATGGGTGTAATTATAATAATAAGACAAAGCTAACTAAAGCAACTACAACCTAAGCTTGCTAGATAATTCTGTTTTATTAATTGGAGTACCAGAAATCAAAGCCTACTACTATCCATTTTTTTTCTAGAGTCCTCTGACTTTGAAAACGTATTGCTCGGGAACTACTGAACCAAATTAAATATATTAAAAACGAGCCAATAGTAAATTCATTTCTACATACAACAGTAAGATATTATATTTCTAACTGGTATACTTCTGTTTTATCGGACGATACGCAATAAAAGGTACCCATTTTTAGGGACAATTTCATTGAAAGTAAGTTCACTAATTTTTTTCTCAGAAAGTATATGTCATATATCTATGAGATTTTTGTAGGAGTTAGAAATAAACCTTGCGGTTCTTATGCTATTAATTTTCAGACAAAAAAGCGTTTTATTTAAGATTTATGTGAAAAAATAGCGAACTATGCGTTCTTGTTTATTAATAGAGATAGCGTCAAAATTTTTCACTAAATCAACACTTTTCATGTGTAGACATTATTTTTTTCAAAGAAATGTTCCTAAATTGAATAATAAAAATGCGGAAACAATAACGATTTTTAATGACAAGCGGTTTAGACAAAAAACGGTTTTTTTGATATTGTACTTTTATTGTTAAAATTTGGAACATTTTTTTTAAAGAAAATAAAATCTACATAAGACAAGTGTTAATTTAGCGAAAAAAATTTGACGCTATCTTCATTAATAAACAAGAACGCATCGTTCGCTATTTTTTCATATATATCTTAAATAAAACACCTATTTGTTCGAAAATTAATAGGGTAACAACCACACGGTTTCTTTCTAACCCCTACAAAAATCTCATAGATATATGAGATACAATTTCTGAGAAAAAAAAAATTTAACTCACTCTCAATGAAATTGTCTCTAAAAATGGGTACCTTTTATTATGTATTGTCCAATAAAAATAAAAGTATATCAGTTAGAAATATGATATTTTACAGTTTCATGTAGAAATAAATTTACTATTTGCTCGTTTTTAAAATACTTGGTTTGGTTAAGAGTATGAATATTTATTATGGTTGAAAAGATAACACAATATTCTATCGATTTCAGTAAAAAAATATCTATCATGTAATTTAAAAAAAGTTCAATGACGTCATCACGCTCACGCTGATTTAGTAAATACAAAATCTTCTGAACCAGAAAATAGAGAATCTTATGCCATTTAATAATATATATGGTTTATACCATTTCTGACTGAAAATAAAGTTGCTACAAAGCGGGGCCCTTTAACACGTTGACGGACACTCGGACATTGTCGTGTACGCGTGATGTGGCACTGAAGTATTTTAACCGATAAGTAACTTAGGAAAAAACTCTCTGTAGCTACGTGTTACTGTGTATATAAAGAATGTGATTTTATACAAAAAAGTTTAAACGGCTATGGCCGTCGATGCCACAACGTAGAAATTTTTTTGTACCATTTATGACACAGGCGGCCATAGACGTCTTCTTTATTTTACAAAAAATATTTTTATTGTGCTTACATAAGTACATATTTATTGATGCCACAACTTAAAGCATGGTGCGGGACACAAGGGTGGGTTCCCAGGACACGACACATCTATATCTTGTTTCCTTGCGTTTGTTTCCTATAGTACATTGTCTACATCTCAGGAAGATATGGGCCTTCTTGTAATTATCGGGGAGTGGGATTTCCTCCAAAAAGTGTTGTTCATTATGTTTTGTTTTTAATTTCTTTTGTGTTTTTTTGAAGTGTACAAAACTACGACCATCATCGGCATCTTCTATCTGCATGAGAGATCTTACTACAGCTTCTCTAAATTCAACAAACTTTATCTTTTTTGTACGTATACCAGCATTATACAAAAAGTAAGCGACTACTTTTTGAACTGCGCGCAGCAAACAAATACTGCATGCAACCGACTTGCTTGCGCTACTTTTAAGGTTGCAGGGGTGTTCACACTAGGATACACTTGTACTGTGCTGCTTTTCATGCTGCACTGCAGCAAAAGTAGCCATGTGTGTTCTTATGGGAGCTTGAATATTTTCTTATATGTACGAGGTAAGCGCCATAAATTCTCAGCCTGATATAGAAAAAATAAACTTGGTAAAATATAATAATTTTTATTTTTCAATATAATCTCCCCTAATGTCAATACTGAATTACAACGTGGAATTAATAATTCAATGCCCTTGTCCCCTTGTAAAAATAGTCTAAAGTCTTTCCTTCAAAATGTTCAATTACAGCTGCTTGCAACTCGTTCTCGTCCTTAAAACGACGTCCCCTAAGGTCTTTCTTTATATTAGAAAATAAATAATTCTGACTAGGAGCCATATCCAGGCTGTACGATGGATGATTGAATGCTTCAAAGCCGCATTCGCGAATGGCAGCTTGTAAAATTGCGGCAGTATGAACGGGTGTATTGTCGTGTAATAATCGAACACCTCTTGTCAATTTTCCTCGACGTTTTTCACGAATCTTGTTCCTCAATTTATGCAATAAAGACGCATAATATGTCCTGTTAACAGGTGTATTGCGTTTTTTAAAATCAATCAGTAAAATGCTTTCGCCTTTTTGGGACAATGTTCATCGGGTCGCCGCCATTCCATCGATTCCCTTTTGAATAGAGGATCATAATACAGAACCATTGTTTTATCTCCAGTGACAATGGACCGCAAAATCGGCTTTCGGTCGTCTCCACACAAGTTTAAAAACGAGCGCGCACATTCGGCGCGACGTTGATGTTAAACAGCAGAAAGAAGACTCGGTACCCATCTTGCACTAATTTTATTCATACCCAAATAATCATGAAGAATTCGGCGAAAACTTGTTTCCTAAATGTCAGACATCTGCTAACTCCTTAACTTCAAACGGCGATCTTCTAATACCATTTCTTCAATGATTGGAACTTTTTGAGACGTTACCGCTTCAATTGGCCGACCATTGGCTCATCATCTTCAAGAGATTCTTGCCCCAAACGAAAACATTTTGACCACTTTTTTTACAGTGGAATATGAAGGAGATAAATCACCATAAACGCCGTCTAAACGTTGTTTGATTTGATTAGGCGTGTGCCCTTCTTTTGTTAAAAATTTAATGACCGCGTTGTACTCAATTTTCGTTAGCTGCGACATTTTCATGCACTCTTCACGATGCTTGACTGGCTACTAAAATCTATTACGCTTCTAGCCGTAACATATATATAGTGTAGGCCTCTTACATGTTCAACTATGATGCAACCGAGTTTGAACATGTTGGCACCTGTAGAAGCCTGCCGGGCTGAAAATTTATGGCGCTTGCCTTGTATACGTATAGTCCATTTAAGATTTTAAATTTTAATTTATGGTTTTGCGAGATGGAAAATTGAACTTTTTGTAAAGGAATTCTATGCGTGACAATTACAACACAAGAATTATGAAAAACATATGCCATTATACCTACATGTTCAAAGTTTTATTTAAATTTAGTAAACAGAGACGGAGCATGGAGATAATCCCTTATAAAATTTGTTAACAAAGTAGAATATTATTTTATTAAAATCAAATATGGAAAAGTAAGAATGCTTTAGTACAGAAATTCTTGATATCAACTAACTTGACAAAATATTAATATTATACTACCTATAACATTTTATGATAACAGTTTGTAGTTAACTCTTATTGACAAACCTTCTAAAATATCTTTTGCTGTAATTTTTCCACATTAATACATTACTCTGTGTTCTCAACAAATGCTCAATTTTCTTCATGGCTTTTGTATTGTAAATATTATGAGATACTTTAGAGCATTCTACTTTCAGAAAATGTTCAAAAACTTTCGGATTCGTCAGATTTTACCCAAAGGCACATTGTCGAAGGTAGTTATTTGTCAAAATAATTGCTGTGTCGTGGCCTCATTTATTCACCAGTAATCTTAATGCCAAATTCATTAACTTCATTTTATATATCATTTTAATTCTTGGTTTTTAACCACTTTTAATGTATCTGCTTCTGCATAATTCATGTACTAGTAATATCATTAGTTTTATCATTGTGAAGCAGATTTAATATCTTCATTAATTATAAGTGATGTGTAGCTTAAAATAGATTTCTATAATTATAAATAATAATAGTTTTATGTAAAAAAGAGTTTATCATAATATATTATATTTTATAGTAATTGTTAAAACGATTATAAGAATGTAGGCAGGCAAACCATACCGTAAATAAAAAAGATTTCTACGAAAGACTAGAAAATAGTAATTCAAATTAAGACAAGAGCGAACTTGTATCTTGTAATATAATATAAATATAAAGATTAGTTAAAGTTTCACAAGTTTTATTAATATCTTAACCTGACAATATTGTTTCGACACTTTGTGTCATTATCAAAGGTAGATAAGATTGATAAGCAAACTTTAATTCAACAAAAAGATTATAGGTTAGCTATCAAAAGAATATTTCCAATTGACACTCAAATACAAGACACAAACTACATATCAATACCATACTTTGGCAAGATATCAAAACAAATTGCAACTAGACTAAGAAAAACCACCAGTTACAAAATAACCTATAAAACTAACACCAACACCTTTTCATTTTTATTCAATGCTAAAGACAAAACACAAGATATCATGAAATCCGGCATTTACCGTTTGAATTGTTCTTTTTGTAACTCGGTTTATATTGGACAAACACTTAGAAATTTCGACATAAGATACAAAGAACACGTATGCTCTTATACACTTAAACATCCAGAAAAATCGAATTATGCCAAACACATTTGGAACAGAACCACCCAATGACACCTCAAAACAACATTAAATTCTTACATTTTTGCAACAACAAACACAAATTAGACATTTTAGAAACTTTTGAAATATACAGACATAAACGCACAGTACCTTTAATGAATGAACAAACTGAGCTTAGTAATTCTCCTTTATTAGAAGTGTTAGATATTTAGTTTTTGTTATGTATTGTATCTAGTTACCTATTTTCTGTATGTATTTATCCTTAGCAACGTGTTTGTTTATCAATCTTATCTACCTTTGATAATGACACAAAGTGTCGAAACAATATTGTCAGGTTAAGATATTAATAAAACTTGTGAAACTTTAACTAATCTTTATATTTATATTATATTTCATGATTATGGAGTTCCACAAAGTAAGGCTGGAGACAGTAAATTGTATCTTATATACGAAAAGTGCCATAATGACGGTTAGCCATGAAGGATACAGATGGTCTTGATCAATTTTTAGATCAAAACAAGAAACACGAAACATTTTATTTTAAATCCTAATATTATCTCTTCTAATTATTTTACAGTATTAAGGAGTGCTGTAAAGAAACAAATTATGAATCAATATATCAATTAATTATGGTAACGAAAATATTTGATACAACGTTAGCATTTGGAAATTGATTTGTTAGTACCAAACTGCAACATGACAGTTTATGGTTTTTGAGAAAAATGTAAAAAAATGAAGAAAAGGCCTTCCAATGTGACAGTAACTGTAAAAGTTTGTGCATGACGTACAAACATACATGTTCAAAGTATACACAATAAGTAATCTATTTTTAATTGCAGTGACTTATTTCTACAGATACTATTGCATATTAAGATATACTCTTTTAAGTACAATCATGCATTACTTACCGTCCAGAACACTTCTGTCTCAAAATTGTGTACTGTATTTCAATATTTGAAATAATATATACTTATTTGAGAAAAAACACTGTAGCTGCTAATGACTGCAACATTTCATTAGCCAATCAAGATTTTTTAACTCTATTATAGCGTTTTGGGATCTCGTGTGTATGTGGTCGAACATTGCGTGCAAAGACGATAAGTGGTGTGTTCTTGTATAACTTAAGATACAATCTATATGTTATATTAAATATGATTATATATACCTACTATCCAGAAAAGTTATGAGTAACTAGATTTAGTTACTTTAAAATGATCTTAGTTAGAGTATACTTTTAGTGATTTAATTTTAGTCTGTTAGATGTCGCTTGTTGCACGAACTGTTTAGACATTTTAAGTTAGAATATAATATATTTATACTTTAACCATAGCATATAAAATGGTTAAAATGTCTGCTTATCAATTGAGTGCACACATTTTAACCCTTCTATATGGTGGTTTAACTTATTTTGAAAGTTAGTTAAAACAATCAAATATTTAAAAATGTTCGGTCATATTAAGAAAATATCAATCACCAAGAAAATTATTCAACACTAGAATTTAAAGAATGAAGTATCCCTTTTAGTTATTAGCAACTTATCTGGATATAGTATAAATACACATAATCTGATATCTGCAATGGTTAACAGTTCCATTATTTTGCAGGTGTTTGATGACGTGGCAGTAGAACTTGCAATGGCATTATTACAATATTTTAATTCAAAACCATCAGAAGAACAGTTGTGGAGATGTATGAAATCGTTAGCAAAATTTTCTGAAATATCAGGCCAGGAGGTACCTCAACTAATACAGATGATTGGCCCACATCCCTCTACATTTAAAGGAACAAGCGAAAGGGTCGATCAGCAAATTCAACTTGTTTGTGCAAAGATGCGTTAAAAAATACATTTTTCTGATTAATTCAGCTCAAAAACTTTTACTTTAGTTCACAATCGTCAGTAAGATTAGTTTAATTAAACCATTTTCTCTAATCTCACAATTTTACATCAAACATTTATTCTACAAACTAATATTTATCATGTCTTTTTAATTTCAAGGACACAGTCCAAAATACTTGTTAACTGATGTATATAATATTTATTAAATATATAATATATATCAGCACTACGGGCCTTTAAGGTCCAGGGCTTTTTTGGAAATTTCTTTCCACTTCTTTCTTTCACTTGCCAGCTTCTTCCATTCTTTTATTCCTAATTCTTCCAGATCTTCTAATACACATTGTAACCACTGTCTTCTTGGCCTCCCTTTTCTATTTCTTTCGTGTGGTTCTTGATTCAAAATGATTTTTGGTGTTCTTGTCGGTTCCATTCTTTCTACGTGTCCTAGCCACCTTATACGACTTTGTTTTATTACTTGGACTATATTGGGTTCTTTGAATAGTTCGTATAGCTCTTCATTTGTCCTCCTCCTCCATATCTCTCCATGTTTTTTTGCCTTGATATATTCTTCTTAACATTTTCCTTTCGAAAATACCCAGTTTGACCATGTCTTGTTGTCTCAAGGTCCAAGTTTCGCTTGCAAAGGTCACTGTCGGTCTTATAATAGATATGTAAATTCTTTCTTTCACTGCTCGCGATATGTTCTTTGAACTTAACACTTTATTTAATGCTGCTCCACTTTTTAAACCTTTAGTTATTCGTTTTTCTATTTCACTGCTTACACTTTCACCACTTGCTATCTCTGCCCCCAAATACACTACTGATTTAACTTGCTCAAATTTTAGCTCTTTGTTTAGATCACTAATTTTCACTTTTAGATGCTTCTCATGTTGTTCCTGCGTAACTCCGTTGACTAGGTATTTTGTTTTGTTTTCATTTATCTCTAACCCGTATTTTATTGCCTCTAACTGCACCTTTGTTATTATGTTTTTAAGTTCTTCCTTTGTCCTTGTTATTATAGTTAGATCATCTGCATAGGCTAATATTTGGTATGCATTGTTGAAAATGTTGGCATTTGTCTTGAATCTACAGTTTTTTAAGATTGCTTCCAGAGTTATGTTGAACAAGGTGGTTGAGATGGGATCTCCTTGTCTTAAACCGTTTATAGTTTCAAATTTCTCTGATAGCTGCCCTTGTATTCTCACTCGACTAACTGTGCCTTCAAATGTCATTCTCACTAACTCTCGTAGCTTTTCTGGAATACCTAGTTCTTTCATTGCCTTCAACACCTTCCCTCTTTTAATTTTGTCATAAGCTTGCCTAAAATCAACAAATAACATATGCGTCTGGATTCTTTTCTTTTCAAATTTTTCTTGAATTTGTCGTATAATATGCAGCTGATCTACTACTGACCGGTTTGGTCTGAAACCACATTGGTATTCCCCGATTTTTGGTTCTGTTACTTGTTTAAGTTTTTTATTAATTAGTGTGGCTAAAATCTTGTAGGGTACGCTGAGTAATGAAATCGGCCTGTAGTTTTCACATGTCAAGCGGTCTCCTTTTTTATAGATCGGGCATACTATCGCTTCACCCCATTGTAGCGGCATGTTCTTACTCTCCCATATTTTTTTAACTAGCTCGTAAATTCCTTCTGTCGTTCGGCTTCCTCCATACTTTATAAGCTCTGCTTGGATATCGTCTACTCCTGGACTTTTATTATTTTTCAAAGCTGCTATTATTTCTTCTACTTCTTTTAGTGTTGGTGCTTCTACTTCTTCTTCTTCATTCTGTATTTCTTCATTTTCCAATTCTTTGCTGCTACCTATATTAGACCATACATCTTTATAGTGTTCTGTCCATCTATCTATAACTGCTCTTTCTCCTCCTATCACTTTTCCTTCTTTGTCACGACATACAGATATTTGTGGTAGATATCCTTTTCTTATTTCTCCTATATTCTTGTAAAATGTTCTTGTTTTATAATTATAATATGATTCCTGTAATTCCTTTAATATTTGTAGCTGGAATGCTCTTTTCTTTGCTCTACACATCTTCTTCGCTTCTTTGCTTATTTCCTTATACCTTTCTTGATTCTCAGTAGTTTCTCTTTCCAACATCTTTAATCTTGCCACTTTCCGAGCTTCCAGTATTTCTTTGCATTCTTCATCAAACCAGCCTTTCTTTCGTTTCTTTCCCTTTGGTTTTAGTTTTGCTTGGGCTACTTCTATTATGGTGTCTTTCATCTTCTTCCATTCAGCTTCAATTTCTTTATTCTCATAATCGATTATCAATTGTTTTTCTATTTCTTGTTTATATGTTTCTGCAATTTCTTTATTCTTTAGATTTCCATGGTCCCATTTCCTTGTTCTTGTTCTTTTCTTCTCTGTTACTTCCGGTAACTTTTGCTTTAATATTACTCGAACCATAAAATGGTCCGACTCCACGTCTGCTCCTCTACAACTTTTAACATCTTTAATATTGTTCGAGTGTATTTGCTCAATAAGGACATGGTCTATTTGGTTGGTTGTCTTCCCATCTGGGCTTCTCCAGGTTCCTTTGTGAATGTCTTTATGTTCTAAGTAAGTTGCCTTTATTATCATATTTTTTCCTGCCGCAAAATTTATTAATTTTTGACCATTCTCATTTGTGGTCTTATGTTTGCTGAACTTTCCTATCATCGGTTTGTTTCTTTCTTCTCTTCCTACTTTGGCATTAAAATCACCTATAAGCAACTTTATATCATACTTTGGTAGTTTTTCAAATTCTTCTTCTAACTTTTCATAAAACTGATCTTTTTCTTCCTCCGCTGTAACTTCTGTGGGAGCATGTACATTAATTACAGTGATTTTTCGGAACTTTCCTTTGAGTCGTATGTAGCATAATCTGTTGGTTATTTCTTTGAACTCTATTAAACTATTTTTTATTTGTTTCCTTATTAAAAAACCGTTTCCTAATTTATTCTGAGTTCCTCCACTGTTTAGAAACGTGTATTCTTCTATATCCATAATTTGACTTCCTTTAATATTTGTTTCTTGTAAAGCTATTAAATCTATTTTATATCTCCTTATTTCATTCACTAAATGTTTTATAGCTCCTTCCTTATTCAATCCTCTTACATTCCACGATGCTGTTATCAGCATATCCTTCTTAATCTTGTTGGCTTGTTTTTTCTTTTTATTTTCTTGTTCGACTTTCTTGTGTTTTCTTGCCACCTGAGGTTTAACCTTACTTAGTTTATTTAAGTCATCTTGTTCTTTCTCACTCATAACCATATTCATTGCCAAATTCGTCTCGGTTAATCCATCCATCTGTTGCACCTCTAGTTTTTTGACTGATGTATACTTATTCCTGGTTTACTGCAATCCCAGTCATATCTTACATCATTTATAATTATCTTCCGATACCCCATTTTCACCTTTTTTCCTTTCTCTATTTCCTTTTTCATGATTTTCCATAATTCTGTTTGGATCTTCCTTTCCTCTAGAGTTAAATCGTTATCAATAAAAATGTGTGTGTTTCTTAGTAGACTTTTCTTCTTCATGACCTCTTTTTTGTCCTCCCATGAGCTCATTTCTGCTATTATTATTTGTTTACCATCCTTTCCTTTCATACTATACGCCTTCTTGACTTTGGCTTTGGATTCAAGTTTGTCCAATAATAATAACTGTTCTACTTTCTCTTCGATTTGATTTTCTCCTATTGACATCCCTTTTATCACCACATTATTCCTACGTTTTTCTCTTTCTTGCATTTCAAGCCTGTTTTCGAGTTTACTAATACTTGTTTTCATTATCTCCTTTTCCCGCTTCCATTCTTCTACTTCCTTTTCCCATTTTGCCTTCGCCGCCTGAAATTCTTCTTTTACCTTCCCTAGTTCAGCCATGACATCCAAGTGTTTTTTGTCAGCTTCTCTTTTTAGCTCTTCCTTAACCTCATCTAACTTTTTCAGCACAGCTTCCATTTCTTCTAATTCTTCTTCTCTTTTTGGAGCGTTTTTAGTTACTTCCAAACCTGTTTGTTGTTTTTGTGGGCTCCTTTGTGTCTTTGCACTTTTAGTAAAAGCTATCTCCCACTTATTAAACTCTTCTGGATCTTCCAATTCCCTCTTCCTTTTAATATAATCTTTAATACTGACTGTACTCTGTGCTCTTGGTCTTCTAAATTTTTTCTCTTCTTTTTCCATCAATCTAAATTAAAATTCTCTTTCTAGCTTTCTACACGAATTTTCACCGTTTCCCGCAGTTTAAATTTACGCGCGCTACCTCCGCGGCGACCGGTTTTACGTGTTCGCACGTCCTTTTCTGTAAAGGTCACGACCTGTCCGTTATCACTTTCAGTGTTTACGTAGGAAAACTCGTTAATTTCCTGTCTTGCTGACTCGGTTTAACTGTTCTTTCGTTCTCTATGCTTCTTTTCTTGTACTTATGCACTTTCACTTATTTTAATTCACTCAATCACTATTAAAACTTCGATTTATTTTCACCGTGGGCGGAGCCGTTCTTGCCGGTACTCTCGTCGCACTCGCAACTCATATATTTATTAAATACTTACTTTATATTTGAAAATAAATATTAAACTATTAATTAGAGTTGATAATATAAAATTCAATCTTTATTAAAGTACAGTATTCCTCTTTGTTTTTGTTGTTACTATTTGTTAATAATCTGTTAATGAATGTATAATATCTAGTGCAATCCTTTTTTTTAATTCTTTTTGTTGAATGGTTATTGTTTCTAAGGTTACAATTTTGTTTTATATGATTTTTTTATCTATCTGAGTGTAGTAAGTAATTAAATTACTATTAATAAAGTTATTTATAAAACTAAATACATTATGCATATTATTATTTACTGTTAAGTAGGAACTTGGGTGTCGGTGTACTATACATTTTTGTGACTCTTCATGAATACATCTGAGGCATTCGGTATAATTTAGTAGACTTTAGTTCACCGTACCACTTCTTGGGCTGATTTTGACATCAATCGTTGGTTATAGGTCTTCCGAGTCCAATGATACCAGATTTGTGTGGGAAAAATGCCTAGGCAAAAAGTTATGGATGGTCAAAGTTTAACATGCAATTTGATGGGAAACACATGTAAGTCTACAAAAAGTACATGGATAATGTAAAAACTTAACCTAACCTTGTTTTGGACCGTTTTTGCGAGGGAGATGTTTTGGGAGATGAAGAAGTCAGGTCAGTCAGCCTGGTGGTTTAGGCTAGACGATTGCTCGGACCTATCTTCAAGCACCTCCGATAATGTTCTTTAGGATGTGCTAATAATAAGGTCCCGAACACACATAACCGACCAAAAAAGTTTAGATTAGATTAGATTAGGTTATACTATTTCCTCCTTTCCCATCCAGGGTGGACCCTCACACCCCAAAAAACAGGGGCCTTGGAATAAAACGACAGTGGAATCGACTCATTGCTTAGTGCTACAATAAGACCAGTTTTTTTTACAATCCCAACCAATCTGTTAAATCAACTTACAAAATACGTCAGCTGCAAACATCAACTTTTTCTACAACAATCAACATTCAATTTACATCATTAAGCCAACCGCTCCAAAATGTTATCAACGTTCATTACTCCAACACCTCCACCTCCATTCAATTTCAGTTCTACACCAACGTTATCACCCATATCTACATGACCTGAGCAACCTTTCCAAAAGTGTTGTACTATTAACACATCGTTCAATAAGTCCCGGGACTAACTAAGAAAAAAACATTTTTTTCGAAAAACTTACTTTTATTCAACATAATTTCCTTCAAGGGCTATACAGTCATTCCACTGCTTTTCTAACTTTTCAATACCGTGCTTGTAAAACGATTTGTCCTTGTCCTCAAAATGAGCCTCAGTTGCAGCGATGACTTCCTCATTCGAGCCAAATCTTTTTCCTTGCAGCATTTTTTTTAGATCAGCAAACAGCCAGTAGTCGCTTGGAGCCGATCTGGAGAGTATGGTGGGTGGGGAAGCAGATCGAAGCCAAACTCGTTCAATTTGGTCATTGTTTTGACTGACTTGTGGCACGGTGCATTGTCTTGATGAAAAATGATTTTTTTCTTCATGTGCGGTCGTTTTTTGCGATTTCGTCCTTCAAACGCACCAGTAACTCAATGTAGTAGTCGCTATTGATGGATTTTTCCCTGTTGAAGGTAGTCGATGTAAATTACACCTTGCGCATCCCAAAAAACTGATGCCATGACTTTGCCAGCTGACTGTTGCGTTTTTGGACGCTTCGGACGGCTTTCACCGGTTGCACGCCACTCAGATGACTGCCGCTTCGACTCTGGAGTGAAATGGTGGATCCATGTTTCGTCCATTGTCACATACCAAAGCAAGAATTCCTTTTTATTGCGAGTAAGCAGTGACAAACAGCTCGTTGAATCGTCAACTCGTTGTTGCTTTTGTTCCATTGTGAGGAAACGCGGCACCCATTTGGAACAGACTTTTTTCATGCCCAACTTTTCTTGTAAAATCGTCCACGCACTTCCAGTTGATATGTTCACCATCTCAGCAATCTCACGAACTTTCACTTTGCGGTTATCCATCACGATTTTTAAAACTTGTTTCACATTTTCTGGGGTAACTGCTTCATTTGGCCTACCCGAGCGTTCCGCATCATTTGTATCCGTGCGGTGGCAGAGTGCGGATAACGTTTTTCAGTCCATTGCTGAGCTTGCACGGTATTCTTTCCCATTAAAAAGCAATGTTTTATCAATACACGAAATTCGTTTTTGTCCATTTTTTCTACAAATGCAAAAGTAGCGTCAGTTTCACCACGGTAACTTTGCTGTTTATGATCCGATTGACGTGAAAATCAGACACGTGTCATATGAAGGTTAGATCTTTCGGAAAACGAAGTCGAGTTAACATTTATAAGCTAGAGTTCATCCAATGATGTCCTTTAGTTTGTACTGGCTGCGCAAAATACACTCACTCGCGCACAATGCTCTGCTTTTATACAAAACACTACACAAGGTCAAACGGTTTGGTCCTCTTCAGTCTTCAGACAAGATGTTGGTTATCCAGTAGCTGAAGGGCTTCTGCGTTGATGTGATGGTATAGTCTGGCCTGATGTTTGCCAGCGAACCTTTTTATCTCCTCTCGAACCATTGGGATGCCAAGATCACGATGGAGGTCCTGGTTGCGTACGTACCATGGAGCATGTGACAGTACCGCCGACGCCGCTGGCGCGACAGTGTTATCATTACGCCACTGGCGGAAAAAATGGATTGGTAACCATGAAAAAATGTGTGTTGGTAAAACTGCAAAATGACTAAATGCCACTTACATCGACTGCGTGTTGTTTATGCTGGTGGTTGTTAAATAAATACCAGTGTGTTTATTTATTATCATGAATTCGTTGGTGTGTTATTTATTTTCGTTGTGCTCGATATTCCTTGGATATCATGTTAACGGTCAAGAAAGAAGACAGGGTCTCTCGACGGCTGACAGGGTCCAACAGTTCAAAGTAATAGCCAAGAAAAAAGCGGTGTTTAAACTTAATGCAATGGTCAAGCAAAGGCAGAGTAGGGGGTGCAATCATACCCTTGAAGAATTCCCGAGATGGACTAATTTATCTAGGGATGATCAAGCTTATTCGAAGGCAATCTTTGTTGCTGTAGTTAGTGGTAAGGAAGGAGAGTACGCTTTAGCAAAGCTTACACCAGTAATTATACATTTACCGACTAAAAGAAAACCTAAGGATAAAGATGCAAGAGTGAGAAGAAAGACAGGTTGGCAGGGTTTTGGGTATTTCAAAAGTTTTATTTATAAGAAAATGTCTAAAAAGAAAATGGAGTAACCTAGGTACTCTCGCTTGTTTTGTTTTTTGTTGGTTGCTAGGGGTAATAATTAGAATAAATAAAAGAAAAGTTTGGGGAGAAAAATTCTTCCTTTCATAATAATTAAGAAAGTCTTGAATTTTTCTTTCATAATAATTCAAAAAGTTTGAATTTTTTCATAATAATTAAAAAATTTTGAACTTTTTGCAAGTTAATTCAAAAAAGTTATTAAATAATGAACTACCGATAGTACTAAAAGAGCTATCGTTCTACTGGTTTCAAAAAAGTTATTAATTAATTGATAACTCCTGATAATCAATATATAAAGGTTTTACTGTTTAATCCAAGGAAATATACTTGGGAGTTTGCATATAATTCAAAAAGTTGTCAAAACAACTTTCCCAGAGGGAAAATGGCAGATCCTTCATTACGGAAGGTTACAATTCGTTCTGGTTGTAAAATTTTGAAGAGTCCAGGAAAGTTTATTATTGGTTGTAATGAGTTTAAGAAAGAGTTATTCATTATAATAGCTGCTGGGAATTAATCGAATCGCCATCAGTAAGAAATAATCATGTTATTATAATAACATATCATTTATTGGTGGTTACGTTTCAAGTAAGTGGCAATTACAGTGACTTGTTTTGGTTAAATAAAGTACCTGTTCGGACATAGGGTCCTATATTTTGTAGTGATTTTGGATAAAATACCTATAAAATTGTAATCATAAAAAATTTAATTATCATTTAAAAAGATATAATTTATATAAATTTTAAAGAAAAAAAAACAAGATTTAGTATTAAACTTGATAACACAGCTCTACTATTGAATTAAGATATTATGAAAATAGAAACCATTTCGAAACCAATAGTAAAGGGGTGTTATTATTAATTTAGCTTGTTACAGCCGGCTGAGGTACCTTTAAGATTTTTATGTCATCATGAACAAACGTTGTAGTAATTTGTGAGTAGTTCTTGAACCTGAATATAAGTGTTTAACTTCTCTGAGACTTAATTCTATTTATTTGTATCAATGATTTAAATAAGCTTTTGTACTTGCTAAACCAAAGGTAAGTTGTATGTAAACTGATGACTATTGGATATGATACTTCCTGCTTAAAGAACCTATGAACCACGCCCTGCAAGAGTTTCATGTCTCTATCTCACTAGTTGTGGATTTCTGTTTATATTCATCATAATAACCAATATAACTAAAGTCATAACCTAAATAAAAAAGAGTAATCAGATAACAAAACAATTTATTAATAATTTTTTTTGTACATTTCAAAAATCAAATAAATAATTATATAGTAATGGCAACTCTTCAGAGAGTACTGCTGGCTACTTCTGACTAAACGTCCTATAACGGGACATTTGTTTACCAGAAGGTAGTGATTCTGTAACGGTTGAGGGTAGGTGCGTGTCTTAAAGGGGAGTGCACATTTGAGAGATTTGTTACGCATTTACCATGTTACGCAGCACTTTGTTATGGAAGGTCTGAATTGATTGATTGATTGATTGAATGGTGACAGATGAAAGAGGATTGGTTGCCCCTGACACTGCAGCCTGCAGGCTTATTGTGTTAGCTCATCATGTCACTTGTTAGGCAAAAAGTCTTGTAGTCCCAATTAGGTTTCGTATCCTTTTTACCAAGTCTTCTCTTATTAGAGTTTCACGAGAGTAGTCCCCGGCCCCTCTTAGGAGTGCATGTCTCCATCGGGCAAGGGCGTCACACTCGAAAATGATGTGAGTGGCTGTTTCATCCTCTTCATTACAGAGTCTGCATATGGGTTCCTCATTATATATGCCCATTGTATGCATATTGTAACGAGTGCAACGCGTCGTCTGGTCCGGCCGTCAATGGGTCGTGGAACATTCCGGAGCGGCAGCGCAATGCACTCAACCTTCTAGTGTATTCTAGCAATATACCGGTATGTTCGAGCGATTTCTAGAAGATTTGTATGGTGGTATAAAAGCGACTTTGCGGATAAAAAAAGGCAGTCAACAGCAAGTCATTAACTGTGTATTACAAAATAAATAGTGGATATAAATGTTGTATTAGAAATTCATAGTCTGTAAATAATAGTTTTTAATGGTTTATAATTATAGCGTTAATTTATAGTGTATTCATTAGTGTATAGAAATAAATATTTGTTTGTGAATAGACGATTTAAACAGCACTTGTATTATTATTTGAAAAAGAACGTTACATTGGTGTTACAGGTGTGAGGTTTTTTTTAAAATAAATAAAATCGCGTAATAATTAAATAAAGTGCTGTGAGATTAAATTTTTAGTGTTAAAAATAATTTCAACAAACAATTAAGATGGCGATGAAATTGTTGAAAGATCTGAAGGTAATAGATTTAAAACGGGAATTGGACGATAGGGACTTGGATAGTAATGGAAAGAAAGAAGTTTTGATAAATCGGCTAAGAGAATGGCTTTTAGAACAGAAGGAAGATCCTGAAAATTACCGCTTCGAAATACCTGGACCCGCAATTGATACTAGTTTGTTGTTAAGTAAAATGAAAGAAGAGTTACTGGAAAGTTCTAGAAAGTCCGAAGATAATGTTAGAATGCTAAAAGAAGAACTATTGGAAAAGCACGAAGAGAGTTCTAGAAAGTCGGAAGAGAATTCTAGAATTTTAAAAAAAGAATTACTGCAAAAGTCCGAAGAGAATTCTAGAATTTTAAAAGAAGAATTACTGCAAAAGTCCGAAGAGAATTCTAGAATGTGTAAACAAGAATTACTTGAAAATACTAAAGCACTGGAAGAAAATGTTAAAATGCTTAAAGAAGACTTACTGGAAAACTCTAGAACGCTTAAAGAAGAATTACTAGAAAAGTCTGAAGAAAGTTCTAGAAGGCTTAAAGGAGAATTGTTGGAAAATGTCAAAGCGTTGGAAGATAAAGTTTTCGAAGAATTTTTGGAGAATGCCAGTGCGTTAGGACTATTGGAAGGTAGATTGGCGGAACAAGATAGGGTAATAAAGATGGTAGAAGAGAAAATAGCCCAAATGCAATTACCACCAACAACTAAGAAAGACGATATGGCCGAAATGCTGGAAGATAGAATGAGGCAACTACGGTTTCCCTCAACTTCTGAGAGGCTGTTTAATGAAGTAAAGAAACAGTTTAAAGAAGAAAAGGGTCCTGTCGTAGGGATAAAAGTAAAACCACCCACGTTCGATGGAAAGATACCTTGGTCCACTTACTACAAACAGTTTGAGGCGGCTTCTGGGGCCAATGGATGGACAGGCAAGGAAAAGGCCGTTTCTTTAACTGTGGCTTTGCGTGGAGACGCGTTGAACGTCCTGCAAACAATCCCAGCAGGACAGGAAAATGATTACCAATTGTTAGTGTCTAGATTGGAAATGAGATATGGAGACGCGCATCTTCAACAAGTGTATCACGCGCAAGTGAAGAATCGTATCCAGAAGAATGGAGAAAGCCTGCAGGAGTTTGAAGCCGATGTTGCGCGGCTTGTCCGATTGGCGTACCCTACGGCACCCGATTCATTTCTGGGACAACTGGCTGTGCAGACCTTCATTGATGGGTTAAGAGACGGAGAAACACAACAATAATTGAGGCTAGCACGACCAAGAACAACTGATGATGCGCTTGCTCACGCCTTAGAATTTGAAGCTGCAAAACAAGCGTCCCGAGGTCACGGACGTGTTCGGACCGTTTTGGAAGAAGATGAAGGTTCTAAAGATCGCCTAGAAGAATTATTAATGAGAGTTCTTCAGAAGGAAGAGAACCGTAAAAAGAACCATCAAGAAGTTCGAGGGCCTCGTTGTTGGAATTGCGGCGAACAAGGACATGTAGAACGCCGTTGTCCCAAAATAAGAAAAGTACAACCGTCGGAAAAGTTAAAAGGGGTTGGCAAAAGGGGGCGAACGTTGACTGCGAGTGGAGATGCCCCGGAGATCACGATCCATGCCGTAACATCAAAGAATAGTAACGGCAGTTTGTTTGTAGATGGAAAGATTGCTAACCGAACTGTTCCACTACTTATTGATACGGGGGCGACAAAATCCATCGTACGCCCTGATGTTCTACAATCAAGTATTAAATTGTTACCGACTACTACTCAACTCCGTACAGCAACAGGTGAAGCGATACCAACACGCGGAGTGGTGAAGATGAAGATTGGCATTGGAAGTGAAGAACGTGATCATGAGGTGCTGGTAGCCGATATCACTGATGACTTCATCTTGGGAATGGACCTCCTGAGAAAATTTGGTTTTACGTTGGATTTGAAAGAGGGTGTTTTGAAGGTCGGTAACGAAGAACTTCCGTTGCACCCACGAGAAGATCCGGTTGTAAGGGTTTTGCTGACTGAAGATGTGATATTGCCGGGTCAAAGCGAGATGGTTGTCGAGGCGGGTTTGGATGGAGATCTTCGGGTAGGATGTGTGCGAATGATGGAGCCTGTTTGTGATAAGAAGATCCATAGTGGCATACTGGTGGGAAAAGCGCTGATCAAGGTTGGAAAGAGAGTACCGGTGAGAATTATGAACGTTAATGTGGATCCGGTGACATTGAAGAAGAGTACCCTTGTGGGACAGTGTGTGCCAGTATTTCGAGTAGCCAGGTGCATGGCTGATGTTCCAAAACCAGTGCCCAAAGACCATGGTGGAAAATTAGTGGGTATGGTTACTAGTTCGTGCGAAGACCTTAACAGAACGGAAGTGAAAGAGGTACAGGGTTTGGTTCATCGATACCAAGATATCTTCGCTCTTGACGATAGCCAGAAGGGACGAACAAATATAGTAAAACATAAAATCAATACAGGCAACTCTATGCCTGTCCGTCAGCAACCGAGGCGTCTACCTCTAGCAAGGCGAGCAGAAGCCGAAAAGATTATTACTGATATGGAAGAACAAGGGGTCATCGAGCCATCCAGCAGTTCATGGGCATCACCGGTGGTCCTGGTCAGTAAGAAGGACGGGTCAACGAGATTTTGTGTGGACTATCGGCAGCTTAATGACGTGACCAAGAAAGACAGCTATCCCTTACCACGCATCGACGACACGTTAGATACCCTGTCTGGTTCACGATGGTTTTCGACTTTGGACTTGAAGAGCGGTTATTGGCAAGTTGAAATGGAACCTGAAGACCGGGAGAAGACCGCGTTCACTATTGGTTCCGGACTATGGCAGTTTACAGTTATGCCTTTCGGTCTATGTAACGCTCCGGCCACCTTTGAGCGTCTAATGGAGACCATCCTGAGAGGGTTGTCGTGGAAGACCTGCCTGGTATACCTAGATGATGTGATTGTAGTCGGAAAATCATTCAACGAACATTTGAAAAATCTAGAGGAAGTGTTCCGAAGACTACGTGGAGCCAATCTGAAACTGAGTCCGAAAAAGTGCCACATATTCAGAAAGGAAGTGAAATATCTCGGGCACGTCGTATCACAAAATGGAGTGGCAGCCGACCCCGATAAGATTCGTGCAGTTCAAGAGTGGCCAACACCGAAAGATAAACACCAAGTTCGTAGTTTTCTTGGGTTATGTACCTACTACAGGCGTTTCGTTCCTGGGTTTGCCAATATAGCGAAACCTCTGACAAGGTTAACTGAAGATGGACGCGAGTATGTTTGGAGCGGAGAGTGTGAAACAGCTTTCCAACAGCTGAAGCGTGCCCTGACAACCGCACCAATATTGAGCTATCCACGGACAGAAGGGAAATTCATACTTGACACAGATGCAAGTAATCTGGCCATTGGGGGTGTACTTTCTCAGATACAGGATGGACAAGAAAAGGTCATCGGCTATTTTAGTAAGGTTTTGTCTAAAGCTGAAAGGAATTATTGTGTGACCAGAAAAGAACTATTGGCCGTCGTGAAGTCCGTTGAGCACTTTTACAAATACTTGTACGGACGGAAGTTTTTATTGAGGACGGACCATGCAGCGTTGAAATGGCTTCTACAATTCCGTAATCCTGAAGGCCAGGTCGCAAGGTGGATCGAACGATTACAAGGATACGACTTTGACACCGAACATCGAGCGGGCACTAGTCATCGAAATGCCGATGCTCTTTCAAGAAGACCCTGTCCAACGAATTGCCGTCATTGCTCTCGTTTGGAAGAGAGGGTTTGCCAAGTATTAAGGACTACCATCGTCAACGACAATTGGTTGCCGGAGGAATTGCAACGACAGCAGGAGGCTGATCCCGAACTAAAAATGGTACTGGAATGGAAGCGTGTGGGAGAAAGGCCTGCCTGGGAGGCCGTCAGCCCTTTCAACAGAACGCTCAAAGCATATTGGGCCCAATGGGAGTCCTTGAAGGTGGAAGACGATCTCCTGAAGCGAGTACTGGAGAGTGAAGATGGCACCACCATTAGGTCTCAGTTCGTGGTTCCAAGAAGCCGAGTGGCTACAGTATTGCGACATCTCCATGACGGTGCCTCAGGAGGACACTTCGGTGTGAAAAAGACTTTGGAGAAAGTTAGGGAGCGTTTTTATTGGGTCAACTGTAAAGAAGACGTGAAGGAGTGGTGCCGGAAATGTGAACTATGTGCCACTGGTAACGGACCCTTGGGGAAACGAAGAGCACCTATGAGGCAGTACAATGTGGGTAGTCCTCTGGAAAGAATAGCCATAGATATGGCCGGACCATTTCCCGAAACCGACGATGGGAATAAATACATATTAGTGGCAATGGACTATTTTACCAAATGGCCAGAAGCATATGCCCTACCAAACCAGGAAGCTGCGACTGTTGCTGACGTACTAGTCAAAGAGTTTTTCAGTCGCTTCGGAGTGCCCATGGAGCTGCATTCGGATCAAGGCCGCAATTTCGAGTCTGTACTCTTTGGAGAAGTCTGTCGATTGTTGGGCATTCGCAAGACTCGGACCACACCGTTACATCCGCAGTCCGATGGAATGGTAGAACGCATGAATCGGACAATGGGCAAATATTTGGCCAAGGTCGTCTCCGATCATCAACGAGACTGGGACCAATACCTGCATCTGTTCCTGATGGCTTATCGTGCATCGGTCCACGAAACAACCGGTCAGTCACCAGCGTCTGTAATGTTTGGACGCGAGTTACGGTTACCGTGTGATCTGGAATTTGGGTCTCCACCTATAGAGCAGGAGGTAGCCGGGAATGATTATGTCATCAACTTAAAGAAGAAGTTGGAGGATATTCACGACCGAACCCGAAATAATAGTCGAATCGCGAGTGACCGGATGAAGGCTACGTACGATGTGAGAGCCCAAGAAGGAGGGTTTCAACCTAGAGAGCTTGTCTGGTTATACAACCCGCAAAGGCGTCGTGGCTATTCTCCAAAGTTACAGCGAAATTGGGAGGGTCCATACCAGGTGAAGAAACGAATAAATGACTTGATTTATCGCATCCAGAAATTGCCAAGGGGGAAACCAAAGGTGGTACACTCCAATCGTCTGGCGCACTATGAGGGAAATAATGACGCAGTCCCGGATCGGAAAGATGAGGCTGAGGTGGCTATCAATACCGTAAGGCGTGAAGATGATCAGCGAACCTTTAGAGAATTTATGGCTGCGTTCTCTGGAACTAGAAAAGCGCGATTCGGAGTCACGACTGAGATGCAACAAGATCTCTTCCGGGTCCCTGGTAATTATTCCATTGCCCACTGTGTCTCCGCGGATCTCCGTATGTCCAGGGGGATCGCAGTAGTGTTTAGAAATAAATTTGGACGGCTGAATGAACTTCGAGAACAAAATCCCTCTGTTGGTAAATCCTTACGCTTGTCTGATCATGACCGATCCATTTACTACTTGGTAACCAAGCAGTTTTACTACCAGAAACCGAGTTACGCCGACTTGTGGAGGGCACTATGGAATTTGAGGATCGAGTTGCTTACCAGGGGAATTAACAAATTGGCAGTTCCCAAACTCGGCTGTGGGCGGGACCAGCTAGATTGGAGAATCGTTAGAAACATGCTGGAAGTTGTCTTTAGAGGTACTGACGTCAAGATCTTCGTCTGCAGTTTTGACCCACAGCCCGCATTAAGGCCAACGAAGAGTGTAGACTGTTATTTCTACCGTAATGGAACGTGTAGTCGAGGTGAAGACTGTCGATATCGTCATGACCCATTTTACAGGAACCAGAGCATAAAACCTGTTCTGGGACAGAACAGACTTGAAGAGGGGGGCAGTGTAACGAGTGCAACGCGTCGTCTGGTCCGGCCGTCAATGGGTCGTGGAACATTCCGGAGCGGCAGCGCAATGCACTCAACCTTCTAGTGTATTCTAGCAATATACCGGTATGTTCGAGCGATTTCTAGAAGATTTGTATGGTGGTATAAAAGCGACTTTGCGGATAAAAAAAGGCAGTCAACAGCAAGTCATTAACTGTGTATTACAAAATAAATAGTGGATATAAATGTTGTATTAGAAATTCATAGTCTGTAAATAATAGTTTTTAATGGTTTATAATTATAGCGTTAATTTATAGTGTATTCATTAGTGTATAGAAATAAATATTTGTTTGTGAATAGACGATTTAAACAGCACTTGTATTATTATTTGAAAAAGAACGTTACATTATGTTTCCTTAGGTTACAGTGACCGGTTATTAGCCCTGTCGTTAGCCTGATTTGTTGTCTGCTTAGTTGCAGAATGTCATCCGTTAGTTTTTTAGACGGAGTTCTTAGCATCAATCTGCTATGTCTCATACCTTCCACGTTGTTCCAGAGGTTTTGGTGTTGTCTTTTTATCCAACTTTGTAGCCAGCTGCGAACTGTGGTTTTGGCAATTCCAAATTGGAATTGGCTCAGGGCCAGTAAAGGTCGTTTCTGATCCCTTTTTTGGCAAGTGCATCAGCTCTTTCATTGCCTCATATACCTTTATATCCTGGCACCCACATAAGAGTAACTTTATTGTGGTTAGCCAGTGTTATAAGGTTTTGAAGGGTTTATTGAGATTTTGCTTTGACGGCATGGTGTCACTGCTCATATCTAGTAATGAGTTTGTGATAGTGTTTATTATCCTGACCAGTGGCGTAACTACCGCCCCCGCAGACAGTGCTACGCGGGGGGGCGCAACCCTCCGAAGGGCGCTGTGTTCGTGAAGTTCTATTTCGTCGGAATAGGAATTTTAAAACAAGCGTTGGAGATAAGAAAAACATTATATGGAAACAATAAAAGGCAGTTATGCATATATGTATATTGCTCAAAACAATTAAGGATATTGTGTTATACTAATATTAGGCGTTTAAATAAGATTAATTAAATTATTAAATAGTGATTACGAGTATTTATCTGCTTTGACATTAACTAAAGCACTTCTGCGTACGTGCTTCGTGAGGTACTTGTAAATTGTAATTAAATTTAAAACTTGTTTAAAAACTTCAAACTAATTATGCTGATTTGTTGGATCAGCGACAACAGATTCATAATTTTTGGAAAAGTATATGGCTGTTTCAAGTGTTTTCCAGTTGAGGTCCGCCACCATCAGCTGCACACCATACCGTTTGATGCGTCTCATCGAGATCAACAATAGTGTCCATAGTGAGAGGGGAGCAGTAGTTTAATAAACTTCTATGTTAATTCCCTCACCCTACCTGAAAATGCAGGTTTTGATGCGCGTGTGACCTAACCTACCGTCACCTAATCTAACCTAACTAAAAACTAAATTAAAACACGTATAAATTGGTGAAGAACGTAAACCTAAATTAAACCTAACTTACCTAGGTTACTTTAGGTGTGGACACAAGGCCGTACCCAGAGAAAAATTCCGGGGGGGGGGGGTTTGGTTCTAAAGTAAATAATGCAATGTAATACATTTTATGCACAGATGCATTATAATTAGACTATTATTGCAAGACTCATCTAAACATAAAAGTCTTTTTATGGCCTAAGGGTCTCTTTATGGTCAGACGGGCAATAACGAAACGTCAATTAAATGTCAGAAGTTTTTTTGTAGAATTTGATTGGTTCTTAATATAATTTGTAAACTTCTTACCAATGAAAATAAGCTGAAATGAAATATTTTGGAATAGTAACTATAGTAACGAACTTCGTATAATCACATAAGTATACGCACAGCTGCTTGATATACCTACGTACTCATTTAATTATATTTTTACACAATAATAGATTTAACATAAAAACTTAATCTGTGCATAAAATAGTGTATGTATAGCGGGCATAACTTACTTTTAGGGCCCTACAGCCTTTTCCTAGCCCTCGACTGACGCCTCGGGCTAGAAATAACGCTTCTGACCATAAAAGCTTCATTATGCCCTTAATACATAAATAACTATTATTTCATACTGTGTCACATTTCTCAGTTTTACGTCAAACTCTTCAGTCCAGAAAATGCGATTTAACAGTCTATTATGACTGTAAAAAATTTTACAGTCTAGTATGACTGTATATTATATATTAAGGGCAGTGGCGTGCGGTGAGAATTTAGGCTAGGGAAGCAACCACGATTTTAATTATAATACACCTAGGTACAGGCGCGGATTAACGGTGAGGGAATAATTCCCCCTCCCCAATTTAAAAATAAGTACACATAGAATAGAAACAAATAATGTTTGTTTAATTATTATTTATTAAAACAATTATTTTTCCAAAAATTTTCCCCTCAAAATACTTCTCTGGATCCGCCCCCGCTAGGTACAATAAAAAAACAGTGTTACAATTATTAAGCTTAAAAGTTTTTCAAAGAAGAACTTTCACATTTTATACTTATGGAATTTGTTGACTATTATTCTTTATTTTAAAAAAACTACTACTATGTATTTTTACTGCAACTCGATTTTCCGGTCTTTCTTAGCAAAATACCAGTGCAGGTTTTAATCTTTGTTGTTAAATTTGAAAGTTCTGGTTTTGATCTGCCTTTCTTAATAATTTGTAATTTCTCCCCAAAACTGTATGCAGAAAATTCTTTATTAATAATTTACAAACTGAACAAAAAAAAATCGACCCGATTCGGATGTATCGAAGGTACTCGAACCTTTCACCGAAGCAGCTGAATTTGCAGTCATGACGATAATGCAATTTTAAATTTGGATACAGGCAAACTAAATAGAATTATTTGTCTTTAAAAAAATCCAACTTATATAAATTGAAATAATAAAATGCGACAAAATACAGTCTCATTCGCAGATTTACATTACTTAAGTAACATTAAATTTAACAAACACTAATAAATCGAACAAAGAACTAAGTTATAATAAATAAACATTTGGGCATGAAGCACACTAACAATAACGGCCAAACAATGCTAAGAGCATCGTCTACTATATGACCACGCCTGCTGAATCACGCCAAGGCTAAGAGAAGAGCAGTTGTAAGCAGTGTATGTAACACATACCTCCATAATTAGTAATGAGCAGGATCTTATTATATGAATTCAAAATCTAATTGTGTCATCTCAATCATGACAAGATTAATCTACTTCAACTATTTACAGGCAAAGAACCGTGCAAACTTGAGCTGGCCTCCAAGAATATCAAGTAATATGCTTAACGCTGAAAGAACGTAACATGAAATTTCAAATATGAAGATATCTTTCCAAGACAAGTGGGAACTTGACCTAAAGTGTAACTTAGGTTGCCTATACATGATTGTGATACCACAGTCTAACTAAATCATATCCTTTTTATTTATATTGTGATTTATTTATAAGTGCATGTATTATTAGATAAGTTAGGTTATATTCGCATGAAATCTTTTAAATTATGTTATTGCTTTAAAACTTTGATAAATCTAACTAAGCTCCTAACTATATTCTTTAATGATTATATACTCATGATCTAATATGCCCCTCATTTAATTTATGAGCCGATGCTAAATTTTTATTTTAACGTTACCGATCTTTTATTTATAAAATTTTCAAAACCAGTGATACCATATCACCTCAGTATATTATGCTACAGTTAGTGGAACATTTTTGTTTATCACATATTTGTGTTGGTGGCATTGCCAGTTATTTTGTCAAAATATTTAACAAGTACAAAAATCCAAATTGTTATTTAAAAAATGTCACACTTTGGCAATCAATTTAATGTGTGGTCGAAGAAAAGACATCGCTCTACTATTCATTTTTTTTCTAGAGTCCTCTGACTTTGATACCGTATTGCTCGAAAACTAGTGAATATTTTAAAAACGAGCGAATAGTAAATTTATTTCTACATGTAACAGTAAAATATCATATTTCTAACTGATATACTTTTATTTTCATCGGACGATACATAATAAAAGGTACCCATTTTTAGGGAAAGTTTCATTGAGAGTGAGTTAAATATTTTTTTCTCAGAAAATATATCTCATATATCTATGAGATTTTTGTAGGGGTTAGAAAGAAACCTTGCGGTTGTTATTCTATTAATTTTCGGACAAAACAGTGTTTTATTTAAGATATATATGAAAAAATAGCGAACTATGCGTTCTTGTTTATTAATGGATATAGCGTCAAATTTTTTGCGCTAAATTAACACTTTTCATATGTAGACATTATTTTCTTTAAAGAAATGTTCCGAATTTAAACAATAAAAGTGCAATAACAAAAAAACCGTTTTTTGTCGAAAGTGCTTATCATCAGAAATCTTTTTTTTGTTTCCGCATTTTTATTATTAAAATTGGGAACATTTTTTTAAAAACAATAATGTCTACACATAAAAAGTGTTGATTTAGCGAAAAAATTTTGACGCTATCTCTATTAATAAACAAGAACGCATTGTTCGCTATTTATTCACATAAATCTTAAATAAAACGCTTTTTTGTCTGAAAATCAATAGCATAAGAACCGCAAGGTTTCTTTCTAACCCCTACAAAAATCTCATAGATATGACATATACTTTCTGAGAAAAAATTAGTGAACTTACTTCAATGAAATTGTCCCTAAAAATGGGTAGCTTTTATTGCGTATCGTCCGATAAAAACAAAAGTATACCAGTTAGAAATATAATATTTTACTGTTGTATGTAGAAATGAATTTAATACTTGCTCGTTTTTAAAATATTTAATTTGGTTTAGTAGTTCCCGAGCAATATGCTTTCAAAGTCAGAGGACTCTAGAAAAAAAAAGGATAGTAGTTGTAAGGCAAATTAGGTACGCATGAAATTTAAAATTTGCTACTTAGAACCCTCGAAATGTAATATACTATTTCTTTACAACATTATTATTTAAGTCTTTTTGTTAATAATTATAATCTAACTAGTGTAATAAACTAAATCTTAAGAAAGAAACTTTGTTTTTTTTTGTCTGCACAGATGAGCTTACTGTGTACACTTAACTATTTTTTCTAAAATAGTTAATTATACTTTAATTACTTATACTAAGCTATATCTACACAAAATATGACGACTACCAGCGTTTAAAGTGATAGAATTATTTACGTCTAGCTTGTGTTAAACGGTCCAGTGTGCGCCGCCCCTTCAGCTCTGATCAATCTGCGGACGCAAAGAGGCGATAAGACGGATCCCTGCCTCAGTAAAATTTTATAAAACGTGACATGAAATAGGTGCAGAAGCAATACCTTATTCTAACAATAAGGAACAGTCACCTTGAAGACCAAAGGAAAGTTTAGGAAAAAGATTGTGGTGGGTTCCTTGTTTTAAAATATAAAAGATTTATGTAAATGCATAACGAAATAGTATAACAATAAAAAAGCATAACTTATAATATAGGAGGTCAGTACTTTACTCTAGCAACAAGAAATAGCTACTTCGAAAAACCAAAAAAAAATCCAAGGTGAAAATTTTGGGGAGCCGTTTAACAGAAATAGAAGTGTGCGGACATCTATTGTTGGAGGTACTGGTTTAACTCAATGTAAAGGATAGAGATACCGAATACTTTAGTGTAAGTGAATAGGCATAATCATGACAATAGTTTCAAATAACAAAACCAACTAAATAGCTACTCAAATTTACCGTTATCTTTTAGGGAAAAGGCCCTTAATTACGCTCCTTTTCTATTTTTATTTTGATATTCTTTTTTTAAGCATGGTAAACATAATTTTTACCTAAAATACTTTATCCTCTATGAACATGCGTCATCCCTACGGAAATAATCTACTTTATGAGTAATAAAATATTTAAGTAAATAGTAAATAGGCGTTCTACGAAAATTGAAACTAGTTGATGTGTAATTCCTATCTGAACCTAATCTTTTTGATTCAGTTTCCATAAACACCTGATATGGTTTGAGTGAATTAACCATTCAAGATTCAATTTCTGCAATTTTTATGTATGGTGGCCAATAAGATGATAATAGGAAAATTATAAACATATTATCTACTACAACTACAACATTCTTGATAAAATGTTATCTAAACGTTGTCACGCATAAGTGTGAGCAATGCAAAAATAAAGAACAGTGTTGTTGATGTTAACAAAGCAAACGAAGAAATGGCAGGGTCCAAAGAGCAACCCCTGCATTATCAGGTAAATATCCAACTATTTCAAATGATAACTCTAATTCATAATGATAATTAATCAATTAAGAATTAGAAGTTTGTTTTGTTAATTTTTCAATTTATTTAAATGCATAGATTTATCTGTACATAACATGTACTATATATATATGTAGTATAAGGATTGCCGAACATGTTTTAACCGTCTTAAATAGAGATTTTTTTAAACATTTCATTTAAACTTGAACAAAAAATACTAAATATTATTATAATTAATAGTATCTATCCTTCAAGTTTTCATTAAAGTATTTTAAAGGACTTCTGTTTAAAACAGTTAAACATGTTTTTTGCCACTCCTGTAGTATTTAGTATAGAGGCAGATACTTTCTTTACTCTTTATCACTTAATTAGCTGCGTTAGAAATAATATTTGCGCTAAAGCATTAAATTCTGGTCTACCTGTGTCATCCTACACATAATCAACTACCATATTTATACAGGGTGCGCATAAAGTAGCGCATATTGGAAATACCACCTTAAATATTGTGAGCAACCGTTTGACCAGTGGCGTGCGGTGAGAATTTAGGCTAGGGAAGCAACCACGATTTTAATTATAATACACCTAGGTACAGGCGCGGATTAACGGGGAGGGAATAATTCCCCCCCCAATTTAGAAATAAGTTTACATAGAATAGAAACAAATAATGTTTGTTTAATTATTATTTATTAAAACAATTATTTTTCCAAAGATTTCCCCCTCAAAATACTTCTCTGGATCCGCCCCTGCTAGGTACAATAAAAAACAGTGTTATAATTATTAAGCTTAAAAGTTTTTCAAAGAAGCACTTTTACACTTTATACTTATGGAATTTATTGACTATCATTCTTTATTTAAAAAAATACTACTACGTATCAATCTTCCGGTCTTTCTTAGCAAAATGTTGTTAAATTTGAAAGATCTGGTTTTAATCTGCCTTTCTTAATAATTTGTAATTTCTCTCCAAAACTGTATGCGAAAAATTCCTTATTAATAATTTACAAACTGAACAAAAAATCGTCCCGATTCGTCTATATCGAAGGTACTCGAACCTTTCACCGAAGCAGTTGAATTTGCAGTCGTGACGATAATGCAATTTTAAATTTGCATATCGGCAAACTAAATAGAACTATTTGTCTTTAAAAAAATCCAACTTATAAATTAAAATAATAAAATGCGACAAAATACAGTCTCATTCGCAGATTTACATTACTTAAGTAACACTAAATCGAACAAATAACCAAATTATAATAAATAAACATTTGGGAACGAAGCACAATAACAATTACGACCAAACAATGTTAACCAACCAAACAGCATCCGTCTATTATAACACCCCGCGCTCGCTGATTCACGCCAAGGTTAAGAGAAGAGCATTTGTAATCAGTGCTTATATGAAGTGTATGTATCACATTTGAATCGGTATTACCTTTCCGTGCAAGTTTAATGAGCCTAATTTAAAATAGTACTCTAAATAATTATACTTTTTGCTGTACAGAGTTGATATTGAGCTTTAATTTGATAAATATTTCAATTTAAATAAACGATAACCATAATTTTACAAAAGTATTTTTGTTAGCATTGTTTTTATTTTTAATAAATTCTCAAGGCAAGCATTGCTGCCATTGCTTCCATGGACCGCACGCCACTGCGTTTGACGTACTCAGAAAGTTTAATTTTGTTATCAACAATTTTAATTTTTTCGTCATTCCATATAACCCTGTATTGTGGTATACAGTGTTTGTCATAAACTTGGATCCACATGGCAAATATTGGTAATGTTCTGCTTAAAAAAACTTTGTAGGGTAATAACTTGCTTTAAAAATGCTTGAAATACGCCATGTCAAAGTTATGTTAAAATTGACGAAAAATGACCTTATTTGTTAAAATATGAAAAATTTTATTAAGAAAATAGTTATTATAATACAAGTGTACAGGATGTTTTGGAAAATGTGTCGTTCCCGTTAAAGGGCAATAGGGAAGCATGTGTAGAGTAACATTTTACTAACAATTTACTGAAATGCCCCATTGAAATGACAACCCCCCTTATGAAAATAATAGGCACACCACTGCAAAGTAGTAGATAAAAGTGTATGAAAATTATGCCTATTAAATATTACATACTTTTAAAGGTCATCAACAAAATAACCATAATAAACCCAAGCAGGTAGCCGGATAAATAAATTCTTCGAAAATTGTGACCAAAAAAAAATAGTAAGTACGTGCTTTTAAAACGTTTTAGCTAAATAATAACAAACATTCATTCTGACCATCTGTAAATAACTGTTACTGATTCAGATCTTTAAAATTTGTAATCTGCAGTTTATCGTCAACTTTCTTTGTGTTAAGGTGGCGGTAAACTTGAGTTTCGATCACGTATTAATACACGTTTTAGAATTAATAACTTGAGTGAGGTAGTGTTAAGTGTTTGTTAGTGTTAAGTAGTTTAATTAATTGTAGTTAGTTACTGTTTAAATGATGGCAGAACCAAACACGCCTGCTGAATGAACGGAACTTTTCAAATCAACCATTTTGAAAAAGTACACTCACTAGAACCTGCAGATCATACACCGCGAGTGCAATTTTGCCAATGGCTATTGGAACGCAAACAGGAAAATCCCCAGTTTGCACAAAATGTACTGTGGACAGACGAACGCTGTTTTGCTCGGGCGGGGGTTTTAATTCACACAACAACCACATTTAGGCTGACGAGAATCCTCATGCTGTCTGAAGACATTATTTCCAGCCGTTTCGCGGTAAATGTGTGGGCGGGAATTTATCAAAACCGTTTAATAAGACGTTTTATTCTGCTCCAACGATTAACCGGTGACTGGTAACTACATTTTCTGACAATGAAGTGTTAGATCACCGGACTTGACTCCCCTCGATCTTTGTATTTGGGGATATTTTAAAACGTTAGTGTACAGGACAGAACTGAATACCGAGGAAGAGCTACGCGCACGCATTGAAATCGCCTCAGAATAACTTCGCGTAAATGCCGATATGTTTGCTAGCATAAACTTGTGTGTACAGACAAACGGCGATTTATTTGAACACATGTTTAAAGATTGTTTGCATCTAAATGGTAAGTTTTACTCATTTTGTTAAAATGACATTCGTAAAATAAAAAACAGGCAATGAAATCTGCATCACAATTAGGTCAATGAACGTATGTTACATTTTATTTACCGACCTTAATAAATGATCAATTCATTAAGGTAGTGGGTCACTTTGCAACCGCTGCTGAAATTCAATTTTGTTGTTTCTGTAAATTGATACGTACTTAGCGGAGGTCAGTTATTAATTTAGTAGTGCAGATGTGACGTCATTGTTTGCTTTATCAGTAATTCATGGTTAAAATCTTATAAACAATCCATAGTCGGCTCGTGTCTTGCAAAAAAATGTTTAAAAGTGCGAGGCGAAGCCGAGTGCCTTTTAACGGAGGAGTGCTTTAAAGACTCTTACACGTGTTTTATACGCTATTTTTTATCATACCTGCACTACAATCTGAAATTTGTAACAAAAAAAGTAAATTGAAATACCTTTAATCTGCATCATTAATCGTTGATATAGAAATGGTTAAAAAAAATTGTAGCTATTTGTGGAATATTCGGGTCTTGTCTGAGGTATGAAATGTGCGATCTCCGCATGTCGAATATTAAAAAAGAGGAGTCTGTTATAATAACACGCTACAACACAAAAAAATTTCCAGGTTTTCATATGGTTTTTCTACAGCTTTTTGGTATGAAGATCACGAATCTGCTATTAGTTTTTTCGGGTCAGGTCAAATACTATTGTTACGATGTCATTCGGGTCATTCCATAATCATCACAAAAAAATGAACTTTTCAACCCTACCATCTCGGGTTTTTGGTGAAATTTAGTAGGATGGTAGAGTACATAAAGTAACTTAGGTATGTAAAATTATAGCCCTCAGTGATATACGGTATTCATACCGCAGGGTTGCAAATTATGATAAAAAATGTAAAATTTACGCTTACAAGTTGAACAAATATAATTCATAACTTTGCTTCTAATCAGAGTAGAACTTTTACCTTAGGCTTGTATTAAAGCTAAAAGAGCATAGTTTTCATAAAAAATTGTTTTATAAAAAAATATTGACTTCTTCATTCCAAGGTCACATGATGTGACTTTTGACCTTGAATATCTAAGAAATTGTAGCTTCAATCTTTTTAGAAATACAGTATGTTATACAGCTAGGTGTAAACTCTTTTTGGTGTAAGGTTCATTTTGGGAAGCTTTTGGTAACAGGAGTAGAAAAATTGTTAAATATGGTAGTTACACACTTTTAACACAAAACATGAATCTTGAAGTTCAGACAAGAGTATTATATCAGGTATTTAGTATATATTTGTACATAAACCTTCAATTCGTATCTACTAAGACAAGTATAGGTATGATGTTGTACCTGTAACTGCAGATACAGGTAGCTATACAGTTTTACTTGAAAACGAATTGGAATATAACTAAAATTTTACCTGACCCGAAAAAACCCATAGCAGATTCATGATCTGTATCTTAAAAACCTTTAGAAAAAGTGTATTAGAACCGGGAAATTTTTCAAGTCCAATTTTGTTGTACAGTGTAATTAATATTCGATCATGTAAGACCAAAAAAGATAGAAAAGCAGTAACTGATGACTGTGAAATATCATATGTTCAGATTTTTAATAAATACCTTTCATTGCGCCCAGATCAGACGCCTACGGACAGAGTATTCTTAAAATACAGCAAAGGCAAATGTATCAAGCACATTGTCGGAGTGAATACTTTTGGCAAATGCTCGTTTCTTGTGGCGAAATATCTTAACCTTCCAGACGCTGAGAAATTCACCGGCCACGCATTTCGGCGGACGTCTGCGACAATGGCAAATAGCGGAATGAGCGTGGATCAGGGTTGCCAGATCGTTTGGTTCAATTTCCCTAGTGGAAACTCAAAAATCCCCCAAATTTAGGACTTTTCGAAAAAAATCCCCAAAAAGAAAATACATTTGTTTTTGTAAATTATTATTTAGTATTCCTGGATTTTAATACATTTTCCTGACTGAAATATTTTGCGCCTATATCTAAAATACCCCGAAATAAGCTATGTGTTACAAATAAATCCCCAAGCGCTAGAAAATACCTATTTATTGCAGATAAAAAGATGACATAAACATAAAATATAATATATAAGTTTTTATATTTTACTAATCTTTTTGGTAATCTTAATTGGATTTTTGTATGTTTATCTGATTTTGAGTATTACCTGGTGAGATTTGAAAAAATCCCCTGCTATTCCCCAGGTAAATATTTTCCCCCCAAAAGAATTCCTCAGAAAAAATATCTCTAAAAAAATACCCCAAAAAAAATCTCATAATTTTTGGGGACAATCTGGCAACCCTGGCGTGGATGAGCTTAAGCGGCAAGTCGGATGGAAATCTTCGACCGCCACCGAGAACAAATTAACTGTTTCGAGACGCATTGTTGGGGCTCTTAATAGAAATAATAATACTACATCAACGTCTTCAAAATTGAATGTTCTCGAAAATGCAAAGGATCAGCTGTCTATTATTTTACAAATCACTAACAATGAGTTGATTAAAGCTTCTGGCTTACAAATCTCAAACAACACCAATTGCACGTTTCATGTTCATTTAAGTAAATAAAGATTACCTGTATTGTTCAAAATTTGTAGAGTGTATTATTTTAACATTCTTGTTAAGTTCTTGTTACCTAGGCAGCTTTAAAGTACGTATGCTTTAAAGGCCTTATTTCGCACGCTTAAGAGTATGATATACCAAGATTATTAGTCAGGTAAAATAAAAAAATGTTTCTAATCACATTTTACTTTCATATACCGAGTTTGAACGAGATATTGCGACATAAGGAAAATTTTGTTTTCTAAGATTTTTTGATACAGCCCGATAACCGATTATTTTGAAATCATTAAAAACGCTTTAAAGGAGCGGAAAGTTAGCAATTCTATAGCATATTTTGTTAATAATATTGGATGGTGTAGGTATTTTTGGCAAATATTAAAAATATTAAAAAAAATGAAAGGCTCTGGATTATTTTCCAATTTCTAAGAAAATGGCACATAATTTTATTAATATTTTTTTATTAAGCCACGTTTGAATAATACAAAAATTAATTAAGCCACGTTTGAATAATACAAAAATTGTTGTAATCATAATTGAAACAACTTAACACGAAACTACTACTTAAAAACTTAATAAAAAGAGATTAATTTTTTTTTTGGAAATTGCAAAATAGACCAGAAATTTTGTTTTTGATAATTTTAATATTCACTTATAATACACCAAGTGCATTGATTATTGCCGGAAATTTTTTGAGTAACATTTCTGCAACGTCTTAATTGCACGACACGGAGTGGAGTGCAATTACGTTGCAGAAATGCACGAAATCAAAATTTCCAGGCAGAATCAATGCACGAGGCTATATTTGGTAAGAGAATCGCACGACGCACAGAAAAAATGCATTATGATTAATTGGTTTTTATTTCTAAAATCAGTGTTTTATGTACAGAGACTCCATGTTTTATGTAGCTATATATGTTACAAGTATAATTTCCAAAAAATTTTCAAAAAATTACTCCTTGGTAGAATATATATATATAAATTTCCGGAAAATTGTGTGATTGTCATGGATACAATTCAAATTTGAATTTTTCTATTGGTTCTCGGCATCGTCGTGCGATTCTCGTTAAAAATACCTACTTCATCCAATATTATTAAAAAAACTATTTTAAAGAGTTTTTAATTACTTCAAAATAATCAGTTACCGGGTGTATTAAAAAATGTTAAAAAACAAAATTTTCCTTATGTCGAAATATCTCGTTCAAACTCGGTATATGAACATAAAATATCATTAGAAACATTTTTTCTTAATAAAATCTTTCTATATTTTAACAAATATAGTTATTTGTTTAATTAGTACAAAAAATGCATGCTTTTGGGACGAATGAGAAAGTTGCCGGACGACGCGTTAGCGCAGTCTGGCAACCTTATGAGTGTTTACCGTTAAATAATTAGAGGTGAGGATTGGTTTTTGTTTTTGCGACGTCGTTCCGAGCAGCAACTAAAATTTTAATAGAAACGTCGAATTTGTTTTTGTTTTTTTATGTTTTTAATTAATATTAATATTTTAATATTGTCATAGAAAAGATACATTATTACTATTTAAATGCAAATTTCTACTTATTACTTCGCATTATTGCTATAAAAGAAAATCTTTTAGAGCACAGCGGAAAATAGTTCATACATAACCTTCAGACTACTTTTTATAATAATACAAAAAGTGATTACGTTTTGTACAATTGCTATGGTAACGAGCAACAGTTCTTAAATGGTCTACTTTTTATACAAAATATTTTGATATTATAGTGTCATATTCGTGCGGTTGAAGAAAAAGATCATTTTTAAAGATTTTAAAAAACAATGGCGAATTTGACAGATACCTAATGTCATGTGTCAACTTTGACATGGCGTATTTATTTCAAGTATTTTTAGAAGCAAAGTCAAAAAGGATTAGCAAATCGTTTTTGTAGAACTCTTAAAGGAGAACTATTGCAGCATGTCTATACATCAGAACAATTCGAATATTAAACACTTAAATGATGGATGATGGAAGCCTAGACTCTAGGTGCTGCCGCCGCAGACATGTGTTATGGTTATTTCTAGCATTTGGAATTAATGTTTTGTAGCACTTTTAAATATAGCACGTGTATAAATTAAGAAATGATGAGAACAACATCGAGAATCAATCTTGTTTAAAAAAATTCTTGATTGCGTCTGTTAGTGTCTCAAAACATCTGATTTATACACTATCTCCACGTTCGTGATAAAAAGTCGGTCTCTTAATACAGAAATAATAACTATTTTTCCTATTTTTAATTGATTTTTGTCTACTATTTTCAGATTTATATATTTTCTTGAGTATTATAACCACTGAAATATAAAATTATAACTGCTGGAAATAGCTACAGCACATATCGTTTTAAACCCCTAGACGCGTTTGTCTATAAGCGTAATTCTAAAAGTTAACACGCTGGGAGCTCAGATGGTGCTCTAAGAGGATAGCATTTTAGAATTTTTTAAATTTTTCATTTAAAACTATAAAATAAAAAGATACAAAATACAATACAAAATAATTCAATATTCTCTGAAAATTTAGTTTAATATTTGATAGTTAAATTTTATATAGTGCAGCATCCAATTTATTGCAATATTTCGTTTTTATATTTACATATTTCGAAAATCCAGATTCATATAAACATGTAGTAGCAAAAGGCAACAACAAATAAAATAGTAATTAGACCGTTATTGTATAGAGGTGTCTAAAGTCTTGTCACTTTGCAAGTGGCATTTTTGTTATATTACTGGACTTATAATTTCAAATCTTCGATCCAAAATTAATATAAAAATTTATTTCATAAAGCTATGTTTCACGAAACTATTGTAAATTATCTTCTTCATATTATAGTAGCTCGTCCCGCGGAACTCCAAAATATTTTCATGGAACCCCTGGGTTCCACGGAACACACTTTGGGAACCACTGGTTTAGGTGATATCGAATAATTGCGCACTAATTGGTCACTCTGTAGATATTTCACTAAAAAGCGTCTGTATCTGTATTGAGGTATCTTTTTCTGATAGTATCTGTTTCTAGATACACAAAAGAATGTATATGTTACAACACTGAATTGAAGTCAACAAGAGTGAAACTTTAGTCTTGAACAATTGAATGTACTACGAATAATGGAAATTATACGTATTATACGACACTAAAGTATCTGTAATATTTTTCCAGACGTATGATGTTCGACCTGGAACAGAAAATTTTGGAAAGTCCTACGAATTGAATTTAATCGCCCTTTTTTCTCTGCGATTAATCGATTCCAATATAGAAGATATGTGGGTCATCAATAACGTAAATAAGTGTGGATCTTTGGACGATATCATAGTATATATAAAGGCCGATGCTCAAGAACATGTTTATTTAATACAATGCAAGCATGCCCATGAATATAAGAAAATTACGCTCAGTGATTTATGTGGAAAAATTAAAGATAAACAATCGAAAGAGGGTAAAAAAAAGAAAAATGGAAAACAACCGTTTCTGATAGAAAATTATTTTAAAAGCTATAACTCTATTATTGGTTCCACAGATGATAATGAAATAAATAGAACGTTGCAGCGTCTGATGAATGATCAACTGACATGCATTATTTATACTAATTATGATGTAGATATCAATTGTCAAGTAATTTTACAATCATCCAAAATTGGTACACCACATTTTACGACTAACCAGTCTGGTGGGGTTTATAAATTTATACCAGATGCAGAGCTTTTAAGAAATAAAATAGACCCAGATTTTTTGGAAAAATTATTATTATATTCCAATCAAGTACATTGCAATAATATAAAAGCTTTTATAGCCGAAACAATACGTAAAAAGTTTAGTTTTCCCACCATTTTTAGTTCTATTAACAGAATCGTGGATGATTTCCTCCTTTTTATTACGAAATGGTCTGAAAATAAATTAGGAGCAAGATTTTTTCTTACAAAACAACTTATTGTCAATAAAATAAGTGAATTGATTTTAGAAAGGTGTTTTGCATTAATTCGCTTTCCTAATAGCAGTTCTACAAGAAACTTGTACACAAATTATCAAACAAGCACTAACATCTACAAAAAATGGAAATATATTACTGAAGATAAAGAAGTAACTATAATAAACGTGGACAATGATGAAGAATATACTGAAATTTTAAATTTTTTATCTCGCTACTATTATAGTGAACTTAGATATTATTTTAGAGATATATCGAATAGGAAAAATATACAATGGGAAAAACCGTTATCCATAGGAGAAAAAGACATGATTTTAAATAAATTAGGGGATGAAAACCTTAGAAAAGAATTAATGATAATTGTTGGTTATGATGGGAATATTTCAATGGGTCATCTGTATAAAGCACTATGGAAAACGAAAAAAATACCGCTACTTTTGGAAATAAAGGACGTTAAGGAATATCAAGAAATTTTATCACTAATTAAACAAATGCAATATTCGGTTAAACTAACAATTTTGTTAAATAGTATTGAGGTTAGAAAGGATGTAACGGTTTCCCCGCAATTCTTTTACCTTAAAGATTTGAACGTGCAAGCACTCGAAAGTATCCTTAATGAAAATATTATATTTCAAGGAAAATGGATCACGTTAAGAGAGTTAACTGAAACGTATGAAAGTTTGAAAGCCAAAATTACTGTTGCAGATGTTATTAATATATTAATATGGGAAGGAAAGCTGAACATTGGTAATTACTACGATAGGCCACCTAGATATTTTATTGAAAGAACCTTCAATAAAATACAAATAGACACACATAAATTCGTAAAAGCTCTAAGCAGTCTGACAGATATTTTTATAATATGGTGTGAAAATATACAAGAGTCTGCAGTTTTTATGAAAAAACTTAAAGAATCTTGTAGTAATCCCAATATTACACGTTTGATTAAAAATCAAATTAAAGTTAAACTTATAGATTGTCAACAGAATTGTGATTTCAGGCAAGGTTCGAAAGAAAGTCAAATTCATCAATTAAGATTTTTTAATAATACTGTAGAATGGATAGGAAGCAGTGGGAACTTTAATAAAAATATACTCCCAATATTAGATAGTTCTACAGACAAGTTGAATTCTTTCAAATTAATTAATTATTTTAGAAATGCTATCAATATTATAAATGCCAATCCAGGCATGGGAAAAACGACTATTCTTAATAGCATGTGCTTAAAAGCTTCAATTAACGAATGGCTGTTAAAAGTAGATCTAAAGGACTACCAGCTTCATTGTCACAAGTTAAAGAACATATCAAAGCCAAAAGAATTCGTTAATTATTTCTATAGCAATTTCTCCCGTCAAACTGAGCACACCCGGTTAGATCGAAAGATATTAAACCTATATGTCGAATCAAGATCCGTTGTAATACTATTTGACGGATTCGATGCAATAGCAACTTCAGAAATGTTAAAGGATGAATTTATAGATATATGCAGATGTTTGAGAATGGGCGGTTTTAAACTGTGGTTAACAACACGTCCATCTGGAAAAGCATATCTTGAAGAAAAATTAGATGTACCATCCATTACACTAAATCCAATATCAAAAAATGAAGTTAGTGACTTATTAATGAATTACTTTAAAAATACTTTAAATAACACAAATCATTCCGTTAGACTTACAAAGACATTTTGTCATAACTTGTTGGTTTTTATGGATGAAAAAATTAAAGATACAAATAAAGATTTTATAACAGTACCGCAGCATCTCAAATTTTTGGCAGAGTACTTTGAAAACGAATATAAAGCTTACATGACAAACAATATACAAATGTATGAACTATGGGAAAGATTTAGCTTATTAGATTTATTGAATAATGTGATCAAAAAGAAGAAAAATGTATTTCTAGAAAACGCAGATATTATGTTTGTGAATTATTACAATTTTGTTGAAAAAAATATTATACAACCATATGCACTTCGAGCTTTAGGAATTAATACAAATTTTCAAGAAATTGGATTAGAACCTTTACACGGTGATGGAATTCTGGAATCGACAACACATGGTACGATTCACTTTGTTCACAGATTATTTGCTGAGTACTTTGCAGCAGAGTGGTTATCGAGGAATCATCAAGAAACTGAGTGCATACGAAAATTATTTGAACAAGAATATCACGTTACACGCAACTTATTCGATGGGATTCTAGCAAGAAAATCTCCTCTACATACAGCTATCTTAAATAGTCAGTATTCTAAAGCTGTAAATCTAATACAAAACGGCAAGCCTGATCTATTTGAAGAATGCGATGAAGGTGGAAGAACCGCTTTTCATATAGCAGCAGCTTGTGGTATTCAACATCCACTACCAATAAATCTAGAAAAACCATCCACCCCATATGGCTTATATTTTGGGAAAGGACATAAAGAATTGCAAGAAATTATTAATAAACTAATAGAAAGGTGTAAAATTCTATGTGAAGATAAAATTTTGAAATTTACTCCTTTAGATTTTGCTCTTGCTAGTAAATGCTTGGAAAACTCTAACAGGATTTTGAAGAAATTTAAAAACAGTTTAAACAAATCTTTTGTAGAAGCAGTAATTCCTTTTTATTTATATTATTGCTCTCGCTATAACTATACTTTTCTTTTTCAAGAAATCTCAAAATATTTTAATCCTGAACCACAAGAAGTAACAGAACTAATAAAATTTATATATCCCACAATACCTACAAATCCAGTAAAAGTTATTTTACACTATGTTCCACAATCGAACTGTATCTTGTATTTATGCTTGGCAAGAAATATCAGTAATTTTATTGGAGTAAATCTCGACATTAGTAACAACACAGCAAGTAAATCGTTGCCGTTGGTTTTATTTACTGATAATAATAAAAATTGTTCATATTTGTATGGAACAATACCAACTAAAAACATAATTAAGTGGAACTACAGTACTGAAACTATTGTTATCGGTGGTTGCGATATGTCAGATACCTTTGAAGAAGAAGAAGGTATAAGTGGAAAAACAATCCTACATCATGCTGCTGAAAATAATTGTAAAGAAGCTATTGCATTTTTCTTAGACCAAGGCTTAGATGCAAGTATAAGGGATAGCAGAGGTAAAACAGCTTTAGACTTGGCAATTATTAACACTCACCACGACGTTGCAACTCTGCTCAGGTTCAAAGAAATAGGTTTTATTTCTTGTTTTGATTTAGATATTTAAACATTGTTTATAATGTTTTAATGGTTTTAAAATGTATGGATGTACTGTCATGACCACAATTATGCTGTAGCGCTGCATATCTTTTTTACTATGTTTTTTGTTCAGTTCTACGGGATTCTCCAAAAGCAGTTCTGTAAAGAATGGTTAATTTATGAAAGGAACTTTATTATTTATTAGTCGATACCTTCTTCAACTTTGTTATTTTAATATTTTTAATTATTTTAATGTATGATAAGCAATATTGCTCAAATGTTGGTTTTGAGCAGCAGTAGCAATAATAATGAACTTCTAACGCGAAATCACATTATCTCTCATAGCAGACATTAAAAACTTAGTTGATACTTATAAAGAAAAAATCTATAAATAATAAACGAGCAGTTAATGATATACAATAATAACAATCAAATGAAATACGTAACATAAATAGCGAACCTGTTCTCTTCACAGCACATGCGCATTTTGCTGTTCAGGGACAGTATTTGAATGATGTTGTTTTTTACAAGTTATAATAGTTATTTATGTTGCAAATTTTGTAAATTAATCTTTACGGGCGAGCTGGAAAATTTGTGGAGCGAGCGACGAAAGAGCGAACCTCCATAATCTAGTTAGCCCAGTAAAGATTTTAAGTGTAAAGCGTGCCGCGTACAAAGTTTTATTTCCGTTAACCTCAAAATTTATAATAAATTAATGGTTTTATAATTTTAGCACGGGTGTGCTATTCAGGCGCTTAGGTTTTTAATGCTCTGCGCTTATGCGTCGCAATTCACATGTGGGCCTTTGAAACATAATTATAGTATATAGTGAAAATATTATAGTATCTATTAATCTGTTAATACAGTTCTTTTGATAAATTAATTACTAACTTTTGTAATAAGCAATTGAGATCCCCTTATTAATTATCCGCCAAATTATTTTGACGGACCTGTTACCCTATTCGATTGTCTTGTAAATCTCTGATGAAGCACCCAAAGAATGGAGTAATTACCTGCAAAAAACAAAACACTAGTCTAAAGTTTGTACCAGTTTAAACGACATATCAGTATTCTCAATTACGTACTTTAGTAAAATCTGTATCTAATAATCTAAATTTTAATATTTTGTATATACTGATTATAAATGTTAAATATTCTAAAATAAAAACTTTATATAAAAAAACTCAATGTTTTTGTTGTTTAATACTATTTGTTCATAATAGTAATATTAAAAATTCGATTTAAATTATTTGTATTATTTCAAAGCTATTTGAGAAGCTCCAATTCTATATCGTGTGTAGGTGAATTGCGAGATATAAGTCATTGAACAAATGGAAGACATGCCAGTTCTGGCATATTCGAGCAAATTCGTGCTGTGCCTACCGTAGGGTAGGCGAAAGTCTTTAAGGAACTATTCAGTAGTATTCACTGAACTATTCACTGAGGAATAATAAACACATTGACGTTTTAACAAAAATTACAACCTAAAAATTATGACATCATGTTTGTTTACATTTCTTCTTAACTCACAACATAACCTTTAAATTTAATTTTTTGCTCTCAACAGGTGTGCACTGTTTCAAAGTTGTAAAATGAAAGAGAATTTGTTACAAAAATGGTTGCTCTTTTATACCCTTTTTGCAAACAAAAGAAATCTACTGAAAATCTTGGATGAAACCATTGAACTTGACTGACAATTGATTTATAACATAACCAAATTATTGTTTATAAATTTTAACTATTCTTTAAACTAATTAGATAAATAGTAGCTTAAAAAATTCCCTATCAATTGGTATATTGCATTCATGTTCCCATTGCAAAATAAGACCACCAGTGAATGTCGATCAAACCCATCTTTACACAATTATTACATAATTAAAACTGACTTAATTACTTAAAATTACCTTTTTACACCTTCCTATCTTCAAAATTAAACCTTATATACTAACAAATATTCTTTACATACTTTCAGATATCAACAAAATTAAAATTCAAGCTAAATACATTATTTCTGTCTGCAATGCATAATCGCACATACTTGTATTTTATTCCACTGATATCATCTGCAAAAAATAACCCCAACATTCAAGACAGATTCAATTATGTATGTGGTAAAGAATCCTCTTCACAATCCTGCATAAAAACATTTACACGATTGCTGTAAAATCCTTACATAGAAGAAAAATTAATGAAATCAAAAGTCTTGTTAACTTGAAACATAATTCTTATAAGAAAAACTCAGGTAAGGTAGTAAATATTGTATATACCCCCATTACTACATACCTTGTCTGGTTTAGGTTAAATCTTACCTTAAATTTAAATTTAAATGCTTTATCAGGTCAACGTCTCATATCATTAGCTGAACAAAAGAAAATTATTTAAATTCTAAGAAAAATCAGCTTTACAAATATCCTTTTATTACCTTTTATGTGTACTTTTTTCGTAGATAAAGTATAGTGTGTAACGCGTGCACAAACGCCAATTTCACACTCGTGAGAAATTGATACTTTTCTGCACTTGTAACACAATATTTTATTTTCTATTTTGCATCTATTCTAAAGCTATTAAAGCACTTAAAACAGTGCATTTATAGCTCATTTGAGTGCTTTAATAGATCAACTGTTTCGAAGTTGGTAGCATCGAAAAAAATTGAATAAAAAAAAGAAAATTGTCAAAAACTTCGCTCTAAAAATTTGAATGTGGTGTGGTAAAATCAATGTGGTCAACCGTTACAGAATTCCTTAAATTTTGAAATTGCGATTCTTTTTAAAAGGAGAATAAAAGGTGCAAAATAGAAAAAAATAGCATAAAAATCTCGTTTCATAAGTCGTTATTGCACTCGTCCTTTAGAAGAATCGTCGCGAGCAGGTCGTTTTCTAAATTTGAACTCCTGCAATAAATCTTGCCTTATGAAACTCATTCTTTAATATTATATAGTACTACCGTAATTTTGTAATATACCTATACTGTAAAATAAAAGAAGGATAAAAGTGTCTGAAAAGTATTCGTGTTGCCAACGTGACAATAATTTAACGTGGCGGTAAATTTAAACCGTCCTCAATCATTTTGGATCACACTGTATATACATTTCTATAAGTCTATTAATACTTTCTGATATATTCAACTTGAGAAATGTAAAAAACCTCTACTGGAAAAGCAGTTGATTTTGTCCAATGTGATTAAACTGAAAATAACAAGGTAAGCTAGGATAACAATTAGATAGTTTATTTTTTCAGTTCACGAGGACAAAGGTTAACCAAAACGGAGTGTCTCAATCGTTCGAGGACAATATGGGCATTTTACTAGTTGTACAGTATATGTTTTCTTGGACCAAGCAAATAAATTAAAATATATATCGTATGTCTCATTGAGAAATCAAATATAGAGTTTAATGGTACTTCTAACACATGGTTTGTAAAATCTGCCTGTAATTGTACAATTGTGAAGAAAATTCTGCAGAAATCGTTAGAAAATTGCAGAAATTATTATTTAAAATTTTTAAGGGTTTCTGTTTTCATGACCAATACTTATTAATTTAAAACGATTTGTGATGGGTTTATGGTCTGTTTATTTATAATTAGCTTACATTTTCTCACTTATGCCTACGTTTCGATAATCAATTGTTATCATCATCAGGGCTGTGTAGATTGTGCTAATCATCTAGTATTTAAATTGGGGACCATAATATGTTTTGAAATGTTTTTGTTTATGACTGAACACCATTGACTTGGTTATCTTATTTATAATCACTATGTTAAAATTGTTTAAAACTTATTATTATATTTTAGGTTAAAATTAACGTGTTTTCACAAATAGTAGTCTATACATATCTGGATTAATATCTGGCTAATTATAAATAAACAGACCATAAACCCATCACAAATCGTTTTAAATTATTTTGAATTTTATTTTGTAAAAAAAATTAAAAGAGGTTTTCTCGCAGCTGGTTGGTATCGAACTTGTGGTAAGTATTTTAGCAACTACTTTAATACTATTAATATGGGAAAGTAATTTTGGAAAGTGGTCGACAATAGATACACTACATCTAATCAACTAGGTCATGTTGGTAGATCAGAGTACCGCAAACGACGCCATATTGGGGCGAAATTGTTTATTATTTTTATCTATATCGAATTAATCAAATCTACATGTAGTTTTCTACATAATTCTTATTCTGAAAGTTCAAAGCTCTAATATATCAAATACGTAAAATGTAAATATAAAAATTGTAAAATCTTAGTTCGTCCATTATTAAAGATTACGCTTTAGCTGCTCCAATTTAGTGGCGGTTTGTTATAGTAACTTTGGCGACAATAGAGTCGCTCTCTATCATGGTGACGCGTTGCACATATAGAGGGGGACAGAATCGGTGAACCAATGGCAATTGACCCAAAGTGCAGGGCGCAAAGTCATTCCAATTTGAGATTTTTCAAAAGGAAATAAGAAGCAATAATAAAAATAATAAATGTTATACAAAGCAATAAAATGTATATTTAATAATTTATGAATTAAATTATTAATAATTATTAATTATAAATTATTAATAATTATTAATTAAACTGATAATTAATAAATGAAATATGTCAATTAAATACAGAAATATTTTTTTAACAAAAATTATTACGAATACACACAACCGGTTTGAGGTTAAAACTTTTCAAACGGACGTTAACATAGTCTAACACGTGTTTTTGTTTATACTTTGGGTCAAATTTGATTGGTTTAGGAAATTCAGTCCACAATGCATCCTTGGGAACGAGACTGGATTCTCACACCATGCTCTTCATTACTTATAAGAGTTCAGTCAACGTGAGATCAGACGATGATTGGTTAGATAAATTCTTACTAATTTGACAAATAAACTGTTGCTTAGTAAATCGAAGAATTTCTGGATCCAAAATGGTGACAATATAGTCGACAATCAAGTTACTAGTTTTATAAAGTACCGCATTCCATAGAGCCAAAATGTTGAAAGGAGAAAGCAATAGTTTTACCCCAAAATGGCGGAATTTTAATTTTAAAGTGCTTCAAGCACCATGAAATCTTTTGCAATTACTGAAAGCACCAAGCACAATAATTACAAAAGAATACCAATATAGAGTCCCGAGTATTTATTCTATAAAATAATGCATGTACAGTGCTTGAAACCAAGAACGTACTTGAAGCACTTGTGTAAGCATTTTTAATTCAAGCAACGCCCAGTTATGTGTAGTAACTTAAATGACCATGTCCAAAGAAGCACTTTGCTATATTAGTTATTTTAATCATATTCTTCAACTACACGTTTCAGCTGGTTTGTTTGAATGGATGGAATGGGTTCAGTTAATATCTAGCCCAAAAGATCTAAAAAAACCTTGATCTATTTCTTTCTTTGGATCTTTAGAATGCTAACCAAAGCACTAAAGTCGTTGCTAATTATCTCTATAAACTTAAATATCTAGTCATTGATACTATTATCCTGAAGTAATATTGGGGCACTCCGGACCTAACCTATAACCTAACATAACCGTTAACTTCTCTTAACTTACGAGACTACGAAATTCATCTATAGTTAACATTGAAAACGGAAATTAAAAAAATGACATTTTTCCCGTTCACCTTTACACAATGTCCCAATATTATCATTAAGTAGTTTTAATTTCGTTTACTTAAGATTAGTATAAGGAAAGATGCCGCTCTTTCTAAAAGTTTAAACTATTACTTAAAAGTGGACAAATCCAAGTTTTAATGGAATTGTAAAGTATAATGGAAATGTGTATATTAATTTATATGTATCATTTAAATAGTCCAAACCATCAACTGATTTTAAATTTTGTCGTAGAAATTTTCCGTCGATTTTGGAAAAGCACATTATGGAAGAAATTACATCCAGGAGATAGCAGCTCTATTAAGCCTCCGTTGTTCTCGAAAAGATACGAAATCTATGTGGATTGCAATAAATGTAGACGGAATTGATGGATTTTATCATATTATTTTATATAGAAAAAGCGAAGAAGATCACGAACATACCTATTTGATGAACTTAAAATATCAGGGAAGACCTAAAGATATAATAGAAGCACAGTTTCTATCAGGAAATGGAGAATTTTCAATTAAGACTTTCGTTCAAAAATATATTGGTATGAAAAGCGAAATTAATATAAAAAGTAAATCTCAATCTTATATCATCAATCATTTATTAAAAACAAACAACATGGAGTTTATAATTTTTACTAATAAGAGCATTCCACAACAGAAACCAAATCAAAATAAATACAAATTTTTGATGAGTGCTACGGAAAGTTGTATTCAAGATTTGAATTTTGGTGGAAACATACATAAATTTAATAATCAAGAAATGCCTTTTGACGTGGATGAGGATATTGGGTCAGAATTTATTGATAACTTGTATCTATTTACAAAACAGATAAAAAGTACCGCAATCAATAATGCAATAGAGTATGAAATAGAAAATATTTTTAAATCAATCAATTTATCTAAAGAAGTTATAAAGAGAATATCGGAAAGCTATATGATGGTATTTTTAAATTGGTCTATGGGGCACTTAGGTGGCAATTATATTTTTACCAAAGATTTTGTCTTAAAGATACTTATACAGCTATTATTAGAACCATACATGTGTAAAGCAGAAACATATATTGTTGAGACAGAAGATATTTTTAAAGAAAATACCATTTGGAATTCTATAGTAAACGACAAATATACAATAATTATAGATTACGATGTTATAGCTGTACAGTTCATATATGGATTTATTAGAAATGCCATAGAGAAGTACTGCAGTAAAGATGACAATAAAAAGATGTGGAAAGACGAACCGGAGATAATCATAAGAAGTATTTTTCGAGATCCCATAGAAGTACTTGAAATGACTCCAAAAAATGTTTATGAATATTTGTGGAAAAATAAAGAAATGCCTTTGATAATTGAAGTTGAGAGTAGAGAAGAATTTCAGACAATTGTATACTTTTTAGAATTCATTGAAGAATATATGTACAAAATTATTTTAATTAACAAAAGTGAGATGAGGCTTTTAGAATTTCGCAATGTTTGCAATAACGCCTTTGTGACTCTACAAGATTTGAAAATAAGTTATCAAGATGCTATTTTAAAGAGTACAATTAGTGTTCATGGTGAGCCTGGTATAAAATTAGCTGACATAGTAGAGCAAGATATGTTTAGTATGGTAACAGTTAAAGATATTATTTATATTCTAATGAAGAAATTTAATCTTGGAGTTGAGTGTGAATCTAATATTGATTTTCCGCTTGATATAGGACTCTCAAGACTAAATATTCGAGGAACATTTTTAGAAACACAAGAAGAGTACTTTATTATTATAAGCAAGCATGTTCAAGAATTTGAAAAATATTTAGTAACACAAAATCTACAGCTACAATATTATTTTGCTAGCGAATTAAACAGTGATATGTTAGAAAGACTGTTGGAATATAGAATTGCTATTATTTCTAATGACAGTTCTAATGAAGATGAAATAATTCGACATATTGAAAATTTGAATCTTCCATATAAAACTCACATTTTATATTTGGAAAATTCTAATCTATGGTTTAAACAATCAAGAAATCCACACGGGCCTAGTTTATCAACTAGGATTACTGCGAAAATCTTAATAAATCTGGCTTGCTTAGAAATGGTTGCATCTCCGTTGATAATCTGCTCTGGCCCAGGAACTGGTAAATCTGAATTTATAAATCGTATTCTACATAAATGTCCTTATTCTAAGTGGGCCATTAAAGTAAATCTTATTGAACACGTTTCATACTTTAAGCAGGTATGCAATAAACAACAAGCATCATCAGATTACATAAAGTATTTCAATGGAGAATTCTTAAAGCATAGTAACACTTTGAATAAGAAATGTTTTGAAAAATATTTAAAATCAAATAACATCATCTTATTATTTGACGGTTTTGACGAGATTCCTTTGCAAGATAAGGAAAACGTGACGAAAATATTAAAAAACCTGATTATAGATGAATATTTTGTTATAGTAACAACGCGACCAATAATGAAATCGTATTTAGAGGGAACCTTTAATACGCATTCCATTGCATTAGACTCTATAAGAAAAGATGATGCAAAAGAATATTTAAAATACCTATTTCGCCAATTTAATGATGCCCAAAACAATGATGATACTCTAACTAACATTTACATTGAAAAATTACTGAATTCAATAAAACCATACTTATCCGATATTCTGGAATCTCCCTTAGATTTGAATATTCTAGCGAAAGTGTTTAAAGATGATTTCCATCATTTCCTCAAAACAGAAGAATTTAACGAAAAATATGATCTTCTTTCATGGTATGAATCTGTAATTCAAATAAAGATTAAAATAGTTTGTGCTTCGCATGGGGAAGGTATCAAGAGCATAAACCGTATATTTGAAGCGCATAGATCATACTATGCATTGCTGGAATTGTTCAAAGGCTATGGTTTAATAGAAGCAGATTTAAATGACAAATTTGGAAAAATTGTTTCAAATGCAGAATCTTTGCCGTTTTTGCAAGTTGATGGAATTATGACCGTTAATGATTCAAGTGTTACTTTTACGCATCGAATATTCGCAGAATATTTTGCAGCTGCTTGGTTGGCAAAAAACATTTCTCATAGCAATCTAGAATTCTTTTTAATAAAGATGTTTGAACCAGATTTTAGTAATCTGAGAAAAATATTTGATCAATTATTAGCAAAAAATTGTTTGCTACATTATAAAATATTATGCCAAGAACTAATCGATATTGAAACTTTTATTCAGCCAGGTACCAAAGATGTTAGTCAGAAGGATAAAGGGAATAGAACATTTCTCCACTTATTAGCAGCGTGGGGTACCCAAAACAATGTAGACTATTCTACCAAAATAATTAATTTACTTCCAAGTAATATATTGACTGAGTTATGTCAAGAAAATGATTCTGTATTAAGCTATACTCCTTTGGATTACGCTATAATCACTAAAAATCTTTCGATATTGGAAAACTTATCTGCAAAAATAAAACCTGGGCAGCAATATGTGACTATAATACATGAATTCCAAATGAGAGATTTACTATTGAGTTGTGTACAAGAAGGAAATTTAAATACTACAAAATTACTTTTAAATTCAGGAATTGAGGTGAATTTGAAAAATGATCAAAACGAGACTGCTTTGCATTTAGCGGCAAAGGCAGGTCATGAAGCTATTGTTGCCTTGTTATTATCTAACGGAGCAGATGTAAACGATAAAAATATTAAAGGAGCGCCGGTACTTCATCTCGCTGTAGAAGGAGGTAATAGAAAAATAACTCAATTGCTTCTCAAGTCTAGTGTAGACATAAACACTGTCGATAATGAAGGAATGACTGCATTACATTTGGCTGTTGAAATCGGACATATTGAAATTGCCGAGACCCTTTTGCGGGCGGGAGCAGATGTTAATATAAAAAATAATATGGGAGCGACAGTACTACATGTCGCTGTAGATAAGGGTAATATAAATATGACTAAATTAACTTTACCATTTGATGATTTGATGAACATTACAAATAATGAGGGAAAAACAGCATTTCATTTAGCTGTGCAATATGGAGATACAGAAATTGCTAAGATGCTTTTCAAAAATGGAGCAGATGTTAATCTCACAGATAATAAAGCAATGACAGCCCTGCATCTTGCTGAAGACGCTGGTGATACAGCAATGGTTACATTACTTTTGCAATTTGAAAAGATAACAAAAAACTATTTGGAAAGAAATAAAGGCATTCAACTTGAATGAAGAACAGCAATTCAAAATAAAATGTAGTGTGTGGGTAATTTTTCCTAATTTGCCATTGGATAAAAATATTTCAGTTCTTCAGTTGAATTCTTTTGACGAAAAAATATACAGACTAGAACATAGTAATCGGGGAACTGATTGACAGTTGTTGTTTTGTGAATAATAAATTAAGGTACCGGTCGTAAAACTATACATTGTCTATGGGTTACATGAAAATGTAAAAATTAGTTTACTATTAAAATAAATTAATTTAACACTCTATTAGACAGAATAATTTCATTTTAGTTCACCTTTGTCCACAAGCCTGAAGTATTATTTCATGATCAATTCTTAGATCAGAAAACAAACAATGCTATTTTAAGTTGAAGTGCTAATAACATTAATAACAGATGTAATTATAATATAATATTTATTCTGGATAGTAATTAAATACTGAATCACAAGGAGATGATTCAGCATAAGCTGCTCTTCCATCATCCCCTTGTAGTACAAGAACAAAAAAAATAGCAGGATTACACAGATAATACAATTCATACAGAAAACAAAATAAGGTAAATAGGAAAACTATAGTATATATCAGTATACATATATAAAAATAACTTACAAAGAATAAATTACATAGACTATTTACGAGCTGGTATATCAATTGGTTAATAGTAACTTTTTGAACAAAGCTTTTTTAAATTGTGTAATAGCAAGCGTTTTTATGGAAAAGGGTATCTCATTATAAATGTTTGCGATAGTATAAGTAAACGAACGCTGATAAAAAGTAGTATTATGTCTGGGGATAGTCAACAGACCTCTATGTCGCAGATTTATATTGTGCACATCTGTCCTGTACCTAATTTTATTGTATAAATAGGGAGGCTGCTTGTCAGATATTATCTTATGGTAGAATGCAGCTGCTTGTAAGTAGAATCGTTTTTTCATATTAAGCCAACCGGTATCAATTAGTTTATGCGAAATATGCTCGTATTTCGGAATTCCATAAATAAGACGCAAACAAGAATTTTGAACACGTTGAACACGTTGAGTTGTCTCATAGTCCAGACATGGGCTATACACAGGATCACAATAATTAAATTGTGATAAAATCATGGACTCACATAGTAAAATTTTCGATTCTTTACTTAAATAATCTTTATGGGGATAAATAAGTTTTAAGTTATAATAAGCTTTTTGTATATATTTAGAGACTTGCTTTCCAAACTGAAATGTTTTGTCAAAAATTACTCCTAAATTCATAGCATTTTCTACTATAGGTACTTCAATTTCCCCAATTTCAATAAGTGGCACTTCAAGAGCTTCACTAGATTTTCCTAATAATAGTGCACACGATTTCGTTGGATTTGACATTAATGCATGTTGTAATGAAAATTCAGAGACTGCTTTGAGATCATTATTTAAAATTTCAGTTGCTGTTTTGATATCACTTGGCTTAAAGGAAACGTAAATTTGAGTATCATCAGCATACATGTGAACATTACAGGTCCCCACAGAACCACAAAGACCGTGCGTGTACAGGGTGAATAACAGAGGTCCCAATATGGATCCCTGCGGCACACCTCTGATAACATCGACAGGTGAGGATACCTCATTAGGCATTTTGACTCTTTGCGTTCTATTACACAAATAGTTTCGAAACAGACCAATCGCATTTTCACTCAGACCTAAATAATAGAATATTTTGAGAAGTAAATCATGATTTATTGTATCAAAAGCTTTACTATAATCTAATAATAACTAAAAAGGTAATGTAAGATAAAGCAGTTGAACAGCTGTAACCAGACCGAAAACCTGATTGATATGTTGGTAATAAGTTATTATTTTCTAAATATTTATTCCCGAATTTGCATATTAATAACCTTTTCAAATATTTTTGAGAGTGTTGGAAGAATGCTGATTGGTCTATAATCCTTATAATCTACAGGATGTTGTTTTCCCTATCGGTGTTATCAGAGCTGACTTCCAACTATCAGGAAGTTTATTCTCTAAAATACAAACATTAATTATATGTACTAAAAACTGTATAATAAAAGGACAACATAACTTGATCATTTTGATATTTAGTCCATCTAATTTATAAATTTTATAAATTTAAAGTATGTTGTAAATTTTAAGGATGTATTATTATATAGGAGATACTTTAAAAATGGTACAAAAAAATTAAATATAAATAATCACTATTTTTATACAGGGTGACAATTATGTTTGGACGCTGTTATATTTTTAACACGTTTATTAAATAAATCAAGAAACTGCAATGAAAATATCTATTTACAATAATTGTTATGTACCGGACAAACAACAAGATTAAAATTCAATGTAACCACCCCTCTCTCTAATTATAGCCCTTAAACGTGTTGGAAACTGTTATACAATTTTTCGCACTGTATCACTATTTATATCTTCCCATGCAGCAATTAAAGATTGCTTCAGCGATTCAATATATGGATCGGGTGCGGCACAAGCTCTACTCTCCAGAATAATCCAGTGGATTAAGATCCGGCGAGTAAGGCGGCCATTCTTCAGTGCTAATGTATGCTGGCAAATTATGTCTACACCCGTTTTTGACAGTTCAAGCCCTGCGAGACAGAGTCGAATCTTGTTGAAAGATCCATTCTTGCTCTCGAAAATCCTGTTGACGCCACAGAAGCATAAAACCGTTAAGATCTCACGACGGTATACTTCTTGGTCAATTTTCACTTTCTATTCACAAAAACTAGCGGTGTTTTACCATTTGATGTTATTCCGACCCAAACCATAACAGACGTAGGTATTTGCGATCTTGAGACTTTACGTCCAGTCAAACTTGCTCTCTCAAGGCTCTCTCTCAATTTGTGACCGTATTCTGTCATTACGGGGATTAAATGATTGTTCAATTATAAATCATTTTTATCAGAAAACAAAATCTTGCAATAATTGCCGTTTTCGAAGAGTCGTGGTAGTCCTCTAGCTCTTTGAAGTCTAAGTCTTTTCATATTATCCGGAAGGATGTGTGACTTCTGAAGCTTGCAGGGCGTTAAATTAAAAGTGGTTTTAACAATTTTATGTACCGTTTCCCGGTTTGTTTCAATTGTTTTTGTCAGTTTTCTTAATGATTGCTGAGGATCGCGATTAAGGCATTGTTTGAACATTTGTCGTAAGCGAGCTGTAAATATACAGATTATCCGAAAATCAATCTAAACATACAAAAATTAATGAGTGCAATAAGGAAGACATAAACAATATGGTTAGCAGAACAAAGATAGAATGTCTAAAATGTAATTGTGCCAAACACCTTTTAGAACAAAATCACACAATGACTGCGCAAAATAATATTAAATTCCTAAGTTTTTGTAATAAATGCAAATGAGATATAATAGAAGCTTTTGAGATATACACACACAAACTCAGGGTACCTGTAATAAATGAACAGATTGAGCTTAGTAATTCTCCGTTACTGGAAGTGTTAGATATTTAATTCTTATTATTTTTATCTTTTTATCTAGTTATCTATTTCTTCTATTTACCTTAGCGACGTGTTTGTTTATATTTATATTACTATTGATAATGACAGCTTAGCTGTCGAAACAATATTGTTAGGTATTTTAGAACAAACTTGTGAAACGTTTACTAATCTTTTATTTATTTTATATATATGTATTACAATTATTGAAAATATGCTTTCCACTTCATTTTAAAAATGACGCATTTTTAAAGTTCACTTTGCCATTCCATGCGAGTGGAACTCACTGAAAGCTGTGGTTTTTCCTAAAAAGTTTAATGAACATTTTTCTGTTGTAGGTTTACTCCGCTGTACCCTTTTTTAAACGGTCTCACTGGACCAAAACGTTCTGAATGATAATGTGCCTCATTTAAAAAGAAAGCTCCGTATACAAGAAAGGTTGATAATTAAGGCCAACTCTTCGTACAGTTCTAATCTGAAGTCGCTTTTAGTGAGCCCCTTAGCTATTGTCCTTTTAATGTTTTCAAGTATGTCACCGCTATTAATTACTAATGGTTTACATAAACAATACAATTATTTAAATAGATTAAATAAATATAAAATTCATTAAAACAGTTAATGAGAAATTATTATTATTGTCACTATTTCAAATAGATGTATAATTAGACTCCTAAAAATCTTTTAGGATAATGTAAGAAAATTACCAACTACAGTATGTTTTATGTAAACGTTAATACAAGAAATTCAATAGAATTTTATCATTTTCCTCTTAAATTTGTACCCTTGCAAATGTAAGTAGAAATTTTGGTATCAATCGAAAGAAGAATTCATTTTACGTCAAAAACATATTAAACTTTATGAAAAAAAAAACAAAAACTATTTAGAAAAATACTTCAGATGTTTATTGATTTATTGCTTTTGGTAATAAGCTATAAAAAAAAGTTAGAAGCTATACGCTGAGTGGCCTAGCGGTTACCGCATGAGATTCGTAACCAGAACTCGCGGGTTCAAGCCCCATCCTCGTATACTTTCTTTAATTGTATTTCTTACTAATTATTATTTTTAGAACTTTATTTGGATACTTTTGGATCCACTTCCATTTGGATGCTTAGTATCATACATCCTAAAGCCAGGTATTTTAAAATAAGTTCGTTCTATGATGTGTGCTTCTGAAATTAATAATATTTGAATATGAGATATTTGGCTTGTGATTATGAATGCTTCGACTTTTTTTTTTTTTGACGATGTTGCGTCATGCCCTTTGCGTCCCATATTGCTATTTTATAATGGTTCATTGTTGGTACTGTTTTTTTCTCTAAATTGTTCTCTTGATTTCCCTAGTCAATGCTTCAATAACTTGTCTTATTTTTCGGCTTCATTCATAAAATTTATTATTACTTTGTTGTGGTTTATGATTGTGATCTTGCATAAACTGCATGTTAACTATATGAATGATTAAGGTATGGGTTTAATTACTGTAGTATTCCTGGTTGCACGAAATTGTTTCGTATAATATATATGTTTTCTGATATTGTTCATTGAGGTTGTATTACTGGTGCTTTTGGATCTTTTGTTTTAATAGTGGAAAATCCGTTAATAGAGGTACGCTTGGGCGTGTTTGATGTTGTTCCACTTGTGGTACTGTAACGAAGTTACTAAGTTTTGTTAATTATTTTGGGTATAAGAATGAAAATGCGTATCTTTTGTGCAATTCAAAACCGCTCGGATAAGCGACCGACTCAAGCGAGTGCACGCGTCCCTTTCCTTACCGATATTTGGCGTGTGCCGCTCCGTTTCACTCCTACCATTTCCCCCACGTTCCCAGAGCACCTATATAACCAGGTGCGGAGCGACGTTTTAATCAGTCCGCGTCCAGGACTCCCAGCCAGCAGGACTACCAGTCCGGACCAGCAAGCAGCCTACCGAGGATTCTGGCAGCCCGCCAGGATTATTAAAGTAAAGATTCTTGACCGTATTTCCCGATCTCCTTTCCACCCTGATTTCATCCTGCTTCCACCCTCTTTGTTCGTACCTTACCTGATACTTGGGGGTCTCATCCCAAATCTAACCTCTTTGTCCGTACCTTACCCGAGACCTCGATGTACGTATGCCTGGTGGTCTCATCCCAAATCCGCGCTCTTTGTCTGTACCTTACCCGAGACCTCGCTGTGCGTATGCCAGGGGGTCTCATCCCAAATCCATCCTCTTTGCACGTACCTTACCCGAGATTACGCTGTGCGTATGCCTGGAGGGTCTCATCCCAAATCCGCCCTCTTTGTCCGTACCTTACCAGAGTCCTCTCTGTGCGTATGCCTGGGGATCTCATTCCAAATCCGCCCTCTTTGTCCGTTCCTTACCCGAGATCTCGCTGTTCGTATGCCTGGGGGTCTCATCCGAGCTTTCACCCTCACCGCAATCCCTAGACTTTTATACCGTTCCGTTCACATGCCTTACCACCTTACCACCCGCACGTTGATTTTGCTACTTACGCTTTGTACCCGCTTGCTGTGCCTTATCGTAGAGTAACGTATGTATCTGCTGTTTTTGCATCCGCTTGCTGTGGCCACGATTTAGTGGCGTAGGGTAATAGTCAGGGGTTGAGTTGAATGATTTGCTTTGTTAGTAGTATTAATAATATGTAAAGCTATTTGGTTAATATTGTGTGTTTTATTTGTTAGTATAAGTACCCTCTAAGTGAGACCTTTAGAGTCAGGTGGAGTGTTCCAGACAGGGTCAACATCAACGATGCCAGCAGTTTCCTGGATTACCTTTTCTCCACTTTGTAGTTAACTTGAGCTGTAGAGCATACCACGTTAACATAACTGGCGCCCGAGAGTATCGCCAAGCATCGAAAACCACACTGCGCCACTTCGTAAGCAAGCCCCGCACAAATTTAGCGTCCGAGCAGAGACATACCAAGGCAAAAATCGCTTGCAGTGCTGTTTGTATCTTGGCTTACGTCGTTCTAATATTTCCTTTACAAAGATGATATTTCTTTCGAGTTTCTTAAAAATACCGGCCCTCACATTAAAGAATGGCTTAGATAGTTCTTCTCCAACATATTCAACTCTGGAGAACTTCCACTCGCATTTAAAAGGACTAAGATTATAGCTACGAGGGAAGATCAATATTTACGGTCCCTGATATAGAAAGAGAAAGAATTTTTAAAACATTATTTATTTATTTCTCAACATAATCTCCCTGGACTTCAATGCACTTGGTCCACCGATGTTCCAATGCTTCAATGCCTTTCAGGAAGACGTTTTCCGGTTGCTCCTCAAACCAGTCATTTACTGCGGTCATAACTTCATTATCGTCTCCATATTTTGTTCCACGCAGGTTTTCCTTTAATTTTGGAAATAGATGGTAATCACTGGGTGCCAGGTCTGGTGAATATGGAGGGTGTTCTAGGATTTCAAAGCCAGCGTTCTGTATGGCAGCCATGACAATGCAGCTCTTGTGGACTGGAGCGTTGTCCTGATGGAACAAAATTTTGTGTGCCAACTTTCCTGGTCTTTTTCGGTCGATGCTTTCGCGCAATTTTGGAATTAACCCTGCATAATAAGAACCCGTTATTGTGCGTCCACGCTGCAAATAATCGATCATCAAAATTCCTTCTGCATCCCAGAACACTGTGGCCATAATCTTTCCAGCCGCCCGTTGAACTCGAAATTTGCGTGGAGGTGGAGAACCTCTGTGATGCCACTCCATACTTTGTCTTTTCGTCTCAGGATCAAAATGGTGCACCCATATTTCATCCACAGTCACAAAGCGAGTGAGAAATTGCTTCCGATTGGCCTTCAGGTACTCCAAATTGGCTTCCGAATGCAGCACTCTAGAGCGTTTCTGATCGACGGTCAGCATCTTTGGAACCCAACGCGCCGAAACTTTTCTGAGATCAAGAACATTTCTTAAAATATTTTCAACTGACCCATAAGAGATGTTCGTTATTTCCGCGATATGGCGAATAGTCAGTCTTCTATCTGCCATTACCATATCATGGATCAAATTGATGTTTTTGTCAACGGTGACACAGACTGGACGTCCCGCACCTTTCGCATGTTCGCAAGTTGTTCTGCCTAATCTAAACTCACGAGACATATTTTTCACCACTTGGTAAGAAGGGGCAGAGTCCCCTAAAACGTCTGTCATATCCTTGTGAATTTCAGTAGGTGTTAATCCTTTTTTTTGCAAATACTTTATCACCGCTCTGACTTCACTTTTTTCCATTTTTAAAAATTGTCTGTTATCGACCAGCTTAATTATTAATAACTTTCAAAGAACAACACGCACCTACGCAAAACTTGACACAACAAATAATTAGTAATGACAGTTCTCATAGAAAAATGAGTGACGATATCATGCAAAGCCTACTATGTCAGGGACCGTAAATACTGATCTACCCTCGTATTTGAAAACTTGGAAAACCAGTCACAGATAGCTAGCTATAGACCAATAGTGCTTCTTAGTGTTGCCTATAAATTACCAGAGACTAATTTACAACAGAATCTTAGCTACCGTAAACGAAATTATTCACTCAGAACAAGGAGGCTTCCGACCAGAAAGAAGCTGTGCGGATCAAGTGCTAGCACTAACAACCCATGTTCAACGTCTATTTCTGACCTTACTGCAGCGTACAATACAGTTTGGAGAGAAGGACTGCTACTGAAACTAATTCACACAATAACGTGCATCAAAATCTATAAATTAATGAATAACATGCCACGAAACAGACTTTTCCGGGTCTACTTGAATGAAAATCCTAGCAAAACACAACATCTATATAACGGTCTTCCCCAGGGCTAGGTACTGGCTTCTCTTCTCTTTAACTTGTTCACACATGATCTACCAAAACCACATGCACACATAAAAACACATTATGTATGCAGATGACATCGCACTGGCCATACAACATCATACCTTTGAAAGCACTGAAGAAAAACTGTCACAAGACTTATGCACTCTCCATTCCTATTTCGAAAAATGGAGGTTATGCTTAAATCCCTCTAAAACGAAAGCTACCAGCTTCCACTTAAACAACAAAGAAGCAAACACTCCATTATCTATCACTTTTAATGGAACAACACTACAGCATAATCAAAACCCCAAGTACTTGGATGTCATCCTAGACAGAACACTAAGGTTTAGAAAACATCTAGAGACTACCGCAGCTAAAATCAGGACAAAAAACGACATTGTACAGAAGCTCGCGGGTATCACTTAGGGCACCTCAGTTAGCATTATCAGAATAGCGAGCTTAGCCCTAGTTTATTCAGTGGCAGATTACTACTCCCCAGTATCGATAAACAGCGCACACACAAACAAGATTGACGTTCAATTCAACAACACCATGCGAATGATAACCGATACCGTCAACTCTACCTCTACCAAGAGAATGGCTGACCAACTAAGCCACATCTACGACGAGGCCAGGCTCTACATAAACTTAATGAAAAAATACAAAGAGATGCAACACTCCCAATTCACGAAGACCTTATAGCAGCTCCCAGAACAAGAGTAAAATCAAGACGTGCTCCCCTAACTACAAGCAACAATAATTTCAATATACAACAAATATGGCAAGAAGAATGGCGAAATTCTGAACCTCGTATAAACTCTGTATAGGTTAATCCGTCAGAAAAAACTCCAGGTTTTGACCTGCCTCGGCTGCTATGGGCTAAACTGAACAGAATCCGCACAGGACATAGAAGATGCGGAAGTATGCTATATAAATGGGGTTACACTGAAAGCGCGAGCTGCAACTGCGGAGTAGACAATCAAGCCATCCAACATATCGTTCTAGACTGTTCTGTTCACCGATATAATGGAAACCCTGAAGACATACTAACTCTTATACCCATAGCAGTTCAATGGCTGAATAACCTAGGTATTGAACAAGTTATTTTATTTTATGTTTTATAGTTTATAGAGTTTAATTTATAATGTATATTGTATTGTATACTCATCATACTATCTAAATTGTATCGTATATTATAATGTAAGTCTCATACGAAATATATATCTTTGCTTTTACTTTGTGAGATTTTTTCCTAATCTGTTTCTGCATTCTGGTATTGGTCTGATAGCGGCTGACATCTGTTCTGTATATTTAAATTTTGTTTGGGTTTTACTCTTCTTGCGTATGAATAGGGGCTTTTGTAGAATCTCTTTTCCTTTTTCTTGAACTTCTTGAAAATCATTTATTTAAATTATTATTACTTCGTCTTATGCTGATTGTGTATCATCACTACTTTCGTTTTATTTATGTGAAGATTTAACGTTTTTCGAGCATTTGAGTGTTGTAAGGTGTTTCATTTGATATACTATTGTTTGTTTTTGTAGTTGTAAAAATCTGTGGATGATTGAAAGCACTTACCGTATCTGTCACATAAGATTGTGCATATGCAAACGTTGCCTGGACTTCAAACGTGTGTTGGAATTGATTGTGAAGGTACCGTGTAAAATAAGCGCTGGAGAATCATATATGACTGCGATTGAATGTGTGCTGACTTGATTAAGGTTGATCACAGTTCAGTATATAATTTGGATTACCGTAGCAGTAATTCTGGTTGTAATCTGGTTGAGTCTAGAGTGAATTTGGACCTCCACTGCTTGGTTGCTTGTAGGTAATAAATTGGTGTACTGGAAGACGCTGCCTGGTATCAGCTATTATCACAATGCGGTCAAATGGTTAGCACTGTTGAGTGTAGACACTGATAATTCACTTCCCTACCTGTTAAAAGACAAACAGAAACTTGAATTGAAACAAATGAAAATTATATTTATGAAAGCTATCAAAAAATATCCCTTCTAGATATAAAAATGTAAGTGTCAAGCGCTTTTCTCAAATTTTGTGCGTTTCACAGACTTTTTGGTCATTCTGTGTATATTAGGATAGGGATTTGAAAAAATCAAAAGTTTCTGAAAATCGACGCAAAAAATATAAAAAGTAATTTTTAAGTTATTTATGAATTAAATTTTAGGTATAAACAACCTGCCGAAAATAATCTAATGCCAATTAATAAATAAGTCATTATGTATTAGTAAATTATAGTATTTGCAGTTATACTCAGATCTTCATATCAACAGGATATTTATCTTTGTAATTTAAATAACTAATTGTTTATAAATTATTTAATTTATATAATACCCTCTAAGTGATTAGCAATATAGTCATAAGCACGACAAGACCAGCAATATGGGTTGCATATTTAAGAATTGTAAATTATTCGTTGGGAGCTAGGAGCCTTAAGTGATAACATGTACATAACAGCAGATTAATATAACATCAATGAAATATCAAACACTAACGTTAGGTTACAAACACTATTTCCGAAATATAAGAAATTTTCTAATCCTGATGTAGGAAAGAAATCCAGGCAGTTTCGATTTTTTTGGAATGATTTATAATTCTTTGAAATAGTTTCATGGTAGGTCTCAATTATAGGTAAGTACGCAACTATTATATTAGGTACGTATAATGGGTTGCCTGCATATCAGGCGTACTTCCTGTGGATTCAATATATTATATATTAGATATTGTATTCAAGATATATTAAGGTAATTATATGTATTATCTAGTATATTGTATGGTATAAAACATCTACAAAAATAGATTTAATATATAAATTTCTACAAAAAGTAGAAAGCAATTCAAGTTCCTTATTTCCGTAAATAAACTACCAGTAAGTACTTTTTCTTAATTATTTGGAAAGAAAAATAAACGAGATAAAACAAAGTCTTAAAAATCCAACATTCACATAAAAATCGAGTGGCGATTACCAAAAGCGTGATATAAAACTACTACAAAAGAACAGCTTCATTTGAAGCCATTTAGAGCGGAACGTACTAAAGAACACATCGATTCTTCTAAATCGGAGTCTATAAAAGTGTCGGTAACGCAGAAAAGCTACTGTTTCAGCCCTCTGCTATGATTTACACCTAACAGTAACATAGTGCTGACGACATAAAAACTTCCAATAAAGTCCTAAACCATAAAATTCTATGACACCGCTCAACTGTTCTACAAAAATAGGTTATGCAGCACTTCTAAAAACTAATAACATCGATTCTTTACATAATTTGTAATGTTGCTACTATGAAATAGAATATTTTGTTACCCCGTCACAAGAGAAATAGAAAATCATCCCTCAAATCACTCCGATAATCCTGTTCGAGAAGAAGCCAATTCATCTTCAATAATCCTTTCCTGAAGGGGTGAAATCATTCTTATGATTCTGAAGTAGATAAATCTATTTTTGATAAGTCTCGAAATCGAAACAAGTTTTCTGAAAGTAAAACGGGAATCAATTACTAAACTGCATTAATGTCTACCTGGATAACCATTTCGAGAAAAGAAAAATGTAATTATCCTTTAAAACTGTCCTTTTATTTAAACTTGCTGCGTATTCTCGTGTAGCAGAAATCTGCTTTTGATGGATGGCTTGAAATTAATTGGGACTACTCGTGTAGTACTACTGAAATCCTAAAGCGACAAAGACTTGTTTAAGTACTTCTTGTAATAGGATATAAACATTTTTTTTCACACAAGATACAGATTTATACTTATTTCTAAACTACATGAACATATATTCAGCTGCTATTCTTTTAACTAAACAATTTGAAAATTTTATAAAATTAGCTAGATTCTTGTACATACATATAAGGTATTATTTATTATGTAGGAATTTATGGCTCTTAATAAAATGCTTTTGGCTCTGCACTTCTCATTCAGTTATTTCTTAAAATTCTCACACCCCTACTTAAACCAAAATTGAGGGAAAAAGTATTTTTCAGGAAAAAGTTTTACAAGAAAAATATCCTAAAATATTAACTAAACGTAATTAGTAGGTATTGCGTCGGTTGAGACCATCCCCTCTCCTTTTATGCAAATGACCCGCGATCTAATTAATATGCAAATGAGGCGTGGTCTAATTAAATGCGCGAATTAATATGCAAATGAGGCGTGGTCTAATTAAATGCGCGAATTAAATGCGCGAATTAAAATGCGCGAATTAAATGCGCGAATTAAATGCGCGAATTAAATTAATTGATCTAATTAAATTAATTCACGGTATCATTTACATATCTCCTCTCTCATTTACATATATAATTTCTCATATGCATGCGTGAACATATCTGCCATTTTGTATCTTTCATTTTCAATTTGTCATCTAGGATTTCCCACCCTTAGATTCAAATTTTTTTTAGTACTACTACTGCCATCTATCGGTGACGTCATATGATCGGTATAGTAGATTTCTATGCACCTGTTGATAGGCAACCCGCAATATTTTTTATAAAAAACCAATGGAGCCAACAGGATTTGAACCGGGGACCGCTCGAATGGTAGTCAGCCAATGCATCCACTACACCAACGAGGTAATCTATTAAAAGACTGTAAAAGTTGTATTTATTAAATAGATACGCGTCACCGTTAATCTTATACGAACTAAAATTCATATTAAGCATAATTAATCTATATGATTATTTGACAGTTACATCATTAAATGCGCGAATTAAATTAATTGATCTAATTAAATTAATTCACGGTATCAATTACATATCTCCTCTCTCATTTACATATATGATTTCTCATAAGCATGCGCGAATTAAATTAATTGATCTAATTAAATTAATTCACGGTATCAATTACATATCTCCTCTCTCATTTACATATATGATTTCTCATATGCATGCGCGAATTAAATTAATTCACCGTATCATCTACATATCTCCTCTCTCATTCCTCATATGCATGCGCGAATTAAATTAATTCACGGTATCATCTACATATCTCCTCTCTCATTCCTCATATGCATGCGCGAATTAAATTAATTCACGGTATCATTTACATATCTCCTCTCTCTCTATCATAAATTTATTTCAAAATAAATCTTATGTTGTCATTCCTGTTTGATATTTAAATATAGATCTACACGTCATCAAGTAATTATGCGAAAACAATTTAACATGTAGAAACTTGTCGTTTCTCGATATTGTTTTTACCTCAGTTCCCAGAATCTGTTTTACAGGGATTAACTCTGAGTCATAGGGTTGTTTGTTATGATTCAACTTGATTGAAGATGTGCATTCATGCGCATGTGTAGAAATCGCTATAAAATGTATTTCGGCGAAAGGCTATTAGTCATTAGAGTGCAGCAGTTGATCGTGTAACAGTACCATGATGAGTTTAGGCAGTCCTGATTATTATTATCATCGCTATGGAGACACGTTTACAAGTAGTGTTGAAATGGGTAAGAAAGAAAACGGTTTGTGTATGTATACATTTGAATAATTTATTTCATTTTAGATCAACAGCATGATGAACCGGATCAATCTGCAAACTTATCAATACCGGAACCAAGCAGTTATTTCCAGGGTCAAGACTACGAAGTGATGCATGAAGAAATAGGTATGTTTTAAAAGAACGAAATCCTTTGAATGTTACTGAATAATTATTTCTTGTTTAGGTCCGAACGAACCATACTATGCTGATGATGCATCAAGCTTACATGTACAAGTTACAGATAATGTAGCAACACCAGAATCGTCGCTGATTACCGTCTATCCGGGTGAACACATGCAGTTGTTAGGATCTGTACAATATCCTCTATTTGTCATGAGACCAAGAGAAGACTCTATTCATTTACATGATATCCTAGTAGGAATTACCCCGCCTGAACAGCCTAATGAATTTGACGTGACTGTTAAATTGGAATGTATCAACAACATATGTGAGCATGGTGAAATTATGTTAACGGAAAGTATATGGTCCGAATTGTATGATGTCCGAGTCGAAGCAATGTTCAAAGACTTCTTTTCCACGAAAATATGGAACGATAAAAAGCTGAAATTCCATCTATGTACGAATCTTTACGTTGAGTTTAATCATAGTGTTTTTTATGGCAACACGGTGATGATATGTTATGACCAGCGGAAGATAACGGTAAAAGACCACGAATTTCAAAGGATCATGCATCTAGCACCGCTTATTAACCAACATGCTCGTGTATTACGTCACATTAATTTCTCCTACTTCTACTACGCAAGTGTAGAGAACACGGCTGAAGGAGTAAGACGTCAGAAGAACGTGTCAAACGAATCGATTTTATTCTCAGCCGAATTGTCGTGCGGTAACTACACGACGTTAAATTTAAAAGATCGCGGTGGATTGAACTCGCTCATTTTATTAGAGATAATAAAACTTTATCCATCAAAATTTATCAATGTCGTACACAGTCAGTTACAACCCAATCAGCAAGCACCGGCAGCGTCATGGCCAGCAATTCATGAGACATCAACAGATGTACCATAAGAAGCTGAGGATAATTGAATATAGAAATAGGTTAGAAAATTATATAAACGCTTTATATGTATTACGAAATGAAATAAAATCGTATTGTGTATTGAATAAGTTATATAAGAAATTTTCACGATTGTCTATTACAAATGTATTTAATAAAGAATAAACGTATAAAAAATTATTAGTGTTTTACTATCACTAGCAATAGTATGAGACAGTAAGTTTTCGCAGAGTATAAATAGAGATGCATCTGATCTCTTATCTCAGTACGTGATGTTGACTCACCAGGATAACAGTGTTGTTAACAAGCTCATTGACAGGCTCCCTATCGAACTACACCTGCCTTCTTACCAATATTGCGGACCCGGAACTAAATTATCTAAAAGATTAGAAAGAGGAGATAAAGGTATAAACCCCTTGGATCAGGCGTGTATGCAACACGATATTTCGTACGCTCAAAGTTCAGACTTGGATAGTAGACATAAGGCAGATCGTGTTTTAGAAGAAGCTGCCTGGAGACGTGTTAAAGCTAAAGACTCCAAGTTAGGGGAAAAGGCTTCAGCTCTGCTTGTAACTGGTATAATGAAGGTTAAACGAAAGTTAGGAATGGGCGTGAATAGGAAGACTAGTAGGAGAAAGACAAAGAAGATTGCAAATACAAAGAAAATTGTCACTTTTAAAGGAGGTATTTTAAAGAAGCTTGTAAGTACGGTAAATCGAGCAAGTAAGACCCTCACGGGGAAGGATTTAATACACCATGCGTTGAACGCAGCTAGAAGAATCATTAAAAACGTAGGAGGTAGGAAAAACGTTAAAGTACCTCGAATTATTCCGGTACCTACAGCTACAGGGGGTATTTTACCTCTCATACCAATTTTTGCTGGCCTCTCGGCTCTCGGTGCAATTATAGGAGGCGCTTCAGGCGTAGCAAAAGCTGTTAACACTGCTAATAGTAATAAGAGACAGCTAGAAGAAACTAAACGACATAATAAAAGTATGGAGGCTATCGCAATAGATAGAAAGAGCGGAAACGCTCTTTACCTGAAACCTTATAAAGCAGGCGGTACAGCACTGTATCTAAAACCGTACAGGTCAAAAAACTGAATAACATGCCTCGGAGACCACTTACAAACCTAGATTTAATAAAACATGCTAAAGACATACCCTTTTTCAGAGGTGTCTATATGAGAACAAGTCTACCAAATAAACCTTTACGATTTGAAAGAGCTATTGTTAATCTCGATGATGCTGGAGGACCCGGTACGCATTGGGTAGCTTATAGAAAGGATCGAAATGTTGTTTTGTATTTTGACCCCTTCGGAGACCTAAGACCACCGGCTGAACTCGTGAAATATTTCGGTCCTCGTTGCAATGTATACTATAATGTTGCTCAAGAACAAAAGTTCAATACATACAACTGTGGACACTTGTGCCTGAGATTTTTGTATAAAAGAGAAATGTATGTATAACTCGAACAAGTATGGCTAGAACCATCACCGTGTACGGTAATGGAAATATTCTCTCTACCGGTAGTATTTATCCGAATATACAACTAGATCGTGAGCAATACAGATATTCCATAGGATTAGTTGGCCTATATACAAGTCATACGATACGGAATATATTTCCAGGGAAAAATAAATTTTATTACGGAGATCAAGAGATAACTATCACAACCGGTAGTTACGAATTGTCAGAAATCGCTAACTATATAAAGAATCAAATTAATACGAGCGATCCTGAAGAAGGAGATTTACTACTACAAATCAAGGCTAACACTAATACAGGAAAGTGTGAGATTAAATCTGCCTCAACCGTTATAGATTTTAGCAAACCTAACAGTATAGGCTCTCTATTAGGATTTAACAATCGTATATTACTACCCGGTATCAGGCACGTATCAGATCGAATTGTCGATATACTCTCTACCCCGAACATATTTGTAGACACGAATATTACAGGGGGTGCGTATAGAAATAATCAACCGTGTCATACAATCTTTGAATTTGGTCTCTGCGTACCACCTGGATACCTGATTGAGAAGGAACCAACACATGTGATTTACTTTCCTGTCACTGTCAGTGAAATTGATAATATTACCATCCGATTAGTAGACTCGAGTGGACAACTGGTAAATTTTTCTGAAGATACCTTCACAAGTATAAGACTAGAACTTAAACGTGAAAAATGGGAATAAACTTTAACTATAAAAACTATACCACGCATCATTCGAGGGTCATTCGTCTTCGTACACCGACTAGTGCGGACCTCTTACGTATAAAGTTATCTAAAGAGAATCGGCTGTTTCTTGAATCTCTAGGTTTTAAAGTACAACATCATCATGTCGAAAAGAAGTAAATTGCATATTAATACAGGAAGCATCTTTGCTACTGATAAATTAAATATATTTCAAAAACCTCGTGTCGATACAGATATAATAAAGGAGGACTTCTATACCTATTTGCCGTTTACGTTAAATGTAAATCATTCAGACATCATTAGAATCACCATACAAAATTCGGATAATGTTTTAGCTTTGTACGATAGCTACATTTTTGTTAAAGGTACTATGACTCGAAAAGTCAACGTAGAATTCCTACCGGTAAACAATTTTGCTTACTTTCTGTTTGACGAAATTCAACTAATATTAGGTACGAATCAAATCATCGATGTGTGTAAACATCCGGGTATTACAAGTACTATAAAAGGTCTCGTTTCACACGGTGCCGAGGATCGGGCATTATCCAGTAGTGCATGGGGAATCGAACTCGAAAACGGAAATGGCCTGTTACATAATGCGGGGAATAACGTGTTCAATTTTACGTGTAGAATTCCTTTAAAGGATATCTTCGGGTTTGCAGATGATTACAAGAAAGTTATTCCTCATATGAGTTGTCAGTTAGTTTTGATACGTTCTAAGAATGATTTTAATTGCTATAAAAGCGCTGCTGGAGATGCAGGTACTGATATAGAAATCAAGATTGATAGACTGTCTTGGGAGGTTCCTCATATACTATTATCGGACGAAAGCAAGTTGAACTTAGTTGAGAGTTTGAGAGATAATTCTTCTATTATCATTCCATTTAGACGTTGGGAATTACACGAACTACCCTCGCTGGGAACTAGTAAAAATCAGGTTTGGCGTATAAAGAATTCAAATGAATTGGAAAAACCGCGTTGGGTCCTTGTAGTTTTACAAGACGAGCGTCAGTTGGGTATAAGAATCGGTAACCCTACTACATTTACTCATTCGAACCTAGTCGATATTAAGCTGTATTTAAATTCGCAAGTGTTTCCACAGCAACGGTTAAATCTCGATTTCAGTAGTAAGGATTACATTCCTGCTTATTTAAATTATACACGCTTTCGCGAGAGTTACTATGATATAGGTAGAGGATCGACCGATAGCTGTTTAATCGATTATTCAAAATTTGAAACATACCCGGTTTTTGTAATTGATTGTTCAAGACAGATAGAAAGTTTTAAAGATTCCACTGTCGATATTAGATTAGAACTTGAATCTTCCGCTGCATTTACCAATACAACAAAGGCATATTGTTTGATCCTACACGACTCCTTGATAGAATATAACCCGTTCACTGAAACCGTGACTAAACACGTACGCATACCATAATGAAAACTGTTAAACAAAAGAAAACGCTAAACATATTTAATTTAGACAGCGATGTATCTCTACAATCTGACGATGATAGAAAACACGGTGACTTATTACCTACGTCTTGTCGAGCAATTCTGAGCGGTCCTTCTTCCTGCGGTAAAACTAATGTTATGCTAGGTCTACTGATTAGTGAAAACGGATTAAAATTTGAAAATATCTACCTGTTTGCCAAATCCTTATTTCAACCGAAATACGAATTCTTAAGGGAAGCTATGAAACCTATTAAAAACATTGGTTATCAGGAGTTTAGTGAAAACGATGACGTAATCAGTCCTAGCAACATCAAACCTAATTCAGTATTCATTTTCGACGATATTATCTGTGACAAACAAGAAAAAATTAGAGAATATTTTAGTATGGGTAGACATAAAGGTGTTGATTCGTTTTATTTAGGGCAGACATATGCAAAGATACCGAAACATTTGATAAGGGATAACGCAAACTTGATTATTCTTTTCAAACAGGATGAATTAAATTTAAAGCATGTGTATAGGGATCATGTTGTAGGAGATGTTAGCTACGAGGACTTCAAAAACATTTGTCGTATATGTTGGAAGGATCCGTATGATTTCCTAGTTATTAATAAAGATTGTTCCCTAAACAGCGGTAGATATCGGAAAGGTTTTGATACATATATAAGTTTATAATTAGATTCAATTCGCTTAGTCGTCTTTTAGAGTTATCTGCATGTCGAGCTCCTATGATTTAAGTTTAAAACGTAAAATAATAAACGCACGCAAGGCTATACGTAGAAAATTTGCTTACTTTCGTCGTGATAAATCTGAAGCAGAACGTATTTATCGTGATACTCATAAACAGGTTATATCTCCTTTGGAAACTATTGCCGAATCAGTTAACGTTCCCCTATTGAAAATTAAAACACAACCATCTGCTGCTACTACTACTACTACTGCTAGTTATATTCCTCTGTTGAAAGTTAAAAAACAACCTGTTGCGTCATCATCATCGGAAGCAGATGACGAAGAAGAATCTAATAAAACTCATGATCTCCCTACTCATTACGGTATGCTAATAGCTAGGGGTGGTAGCAACATAGACAGAACTAGATTCGGTATTAGATATAAAATTGATCGAGACGCGTGGACATTTGCATCTTCCCCTGTGACTATACGTGATACAAACATCATAATTAAAAACAACGCTTTCGAAGCATCATCCGGTCTGTTTGACTTACTCACGTTTAGAGAATTAGAGTCTACACCATCGCAAGCTGATATCAATAATTATATGCAGATAATAGCCCTTACTAATGCGCATAAGAAATCCTATAGACCACAGGGTAAACTAACAGCTGTTAAACATTGGAAGTATGATTATATAATTAAACCGAACTTATCCAGAATCAAAGGTTTAGACATTAGACTATCATCATCATTGTCAAATTTTAAAAATTAAGCGATTGCAAAGTCGAATACGTCTACTGGAATAAAGCTAACGAACTTGTCGACCGACTTCGTTTGTTATTTGCTGTAAAAGAAGCCGGTAACAGTAGTCCTCTGAATGAAAACGAAATAATTTCAATTATTTCCGAGTTAAAAGAAGAAGGTATTATAGAATAAAAGATTTCATCACGGTTGTAAGTAGTCAGTTCGTTACCATTAGCAGTATGAATGCTACTATAGATTTGTTTGGGCGTTCAATAGTTGGAGGTGCTGTAACAGTTCCAGGTCCACCCGGGGTAGGATTTAAGCTAACAGAAGATCAGAATTTCGATTTAGAAAACAAAAGAATTACAAACGCAGGCCACGCTATTAATGATTCAGATCTGGTAACAAAGAAACATGCTTTAATACTAGAAAATAAAACTATTGACTGTAAGAAACGAAGATTAATCAATTTAGCGGACCCCGTAGATGCCAAGGATGCAGTTACAAAATGGTATATGGATAGCGAGATATCTAACAATAGTCACGACGCGCTACGCGATAGTATTAAAACTCTGACCACGCTTTGTATAGAACTATCTAAGGCGACTTTATGGCTTCTAGCTAAAGCAGATTCTAGATCTAAAAATCTTGATAGATCACCGCTCGTAGACCTACAAAATTTGTTAATTACTCAAAGAACCCCGCAATAGTCGTAGGATATATTACTTTACATTCTATTTAATAGTTCAGTCTTACATAACTTATAATTTGAGTATCTGCCGTTATTAACAGAGATGAACGCAAAACAAGCCGTTGTCGATGAAATACATAGATCTGCTAGAAAAAATTTTCAAAGACGTAGTACTATAATAAAGGGTTATGATGATTTGTTTCAAATAGATTTAGCGGAGTTTATTCCCTACGCTAAAGTAAATAAGGGTTATCGTTATATACTGATGATGATAAACTGTTATTCGAAATACTTGTATGTACGTCCATTGAAAACTAAGACCGGAGAAGAGGTGACAAAGCAGGTCCGTAGTATCTTTAAGGATTCAGTCATACCTAAAAATTTACAGTCTGATCTCGGGAAAGAGTTTTATAATAAACATTTTAAAAAGTTAATGAATGAATATAACATAAATCATTACTCTACGTATTCCGTGATTAAGGCTTCAATAGTCGAACGAGTTATTCGTACAATTAAGCAAAGGCTGTATAAGGAGTTTAGCTACAGAGGGAAATTTAAATGGGTAGATATATTACAACGAGTAGTTGATAGCTATAATAATACTAAACATAGAACAATCGGTGTGTCTCCTGCATCTGTTAAACCTACGACACAGCTGTCAGTGTATAATGCTAATGTAAAAACTATCAGCAAACGTAGGTTGGATTTGAATGACATCGTACGTATAAGCAAATTCAAAGGAGTCTTTTCTAAGGGATATACACCTAACTGGTCAACAGAATTATTCAAAGTAGTTAAAGTTCAATTTACAAAACCTATCACATACTTGTTGGAAGATCTACACGGAGTTCCCGTCCGAGGTGCTTTCTACGAGTTCGAGCTGCAGAAAACCAATCAACCTGATGATACCTAGTTGAAAAAATACTTAAACGCCGCAACAATGGTGACATTTACGTGAAATGGCTCGGCTTAAATGAAAAGTCCTGGATAAAGAAGGAAGATCTACTCACTCACTAGCTCCTTTATAGTATTATTATTAGTATACTTATGTATTATTTAGATATAATTTAGTATTATATATCAGCATGAAATGTATTTTCTTCTTTCAATAAAAGTTCTTGTATAAAATATTTGTTTTTTATTTTTACCTTAAATTACAGAAATAAAAAAGACAAGAAATAAATCATATTACATCTATTATTCACGAATAATATAATATATGTTATAACAATACAAAATAATTGATAACATAATACATGAAAAAAAAAAAAAAAAAAAGACAATTTAAAATATAAATTCTATAATTCTATAAAACATCTGAATTTCATGTACAGAAAAATACAAGATTGAAACATATTTAGTTGTAAAAGATATGACGTTAAAGAACTATCAAAAATTCTTAACAGATATAATTATATACAATACAAAACTAATATACAAAGTGATAATAAAATATATATACATTACAGACTACAATCGTAAAATATACATAGATGACCATGAAAATAAAATATATAGACATTACAAACTACAATCGTAAAATTTCCTAAATATATATACATAGAATTTAAATATTTACATGCGAGCTTGTTTCTTGTACCCATAGGGGACGGAATCAAAATCTTCTACGCGACGTCGCTTGCCGAACGTTATTCTATAGGCCTTTGATTCGGTCCTGGTGACGAGTTGATGTTGTGCGGTTCTTCGTATGTTACTGGACTCAATCATAATCTTTGAGTCCATGTCGTCCAACAGTCGCAACATGGAGTCAAAGTTTATTTTTTGCGTCGCGGCGTGATTTAGGGTGATCCCTTTCACCTTGACGACTACGTATATCTGGCCTGTGGTCGGGGAATACACTTTGTAGGCGTAGTTCTTTGGCCCGCCTGACACAAACTCTATAATATACGATCCAGGGCAGTACTCTTCCAGCTCGTCGGTGAGGTCACCTAGGAAGCTTCCTGTTGGTAGATCGAAGTCACCCGGCTTCGAAGCGTATATTACAGAATCTGAAACAAGGAAGAAAAAATTAACTCTAATATAGTAGATGTTGATGTTGATAGTACGACTTACCTGTGTCATAGTATAAGACTCTCTCGCCTAACTGATCCAGATAGCTATACAGCTTAAGACGGGCCTGTGCAGTGACAAATGCCGCGATGACCACGTTGACTGACGATAGAAGATCTGCTGCTTCCTCCTTATGTTGCCAGTTAACCGCAATCACCTCGTCATTTATCTCCTGCACGTTGTTGACTTCTACGCTAGGGTTGGACAACAGGTCGAAGAACTCCTTGGGCTCATTGATAATCGATGTTTTTGGCTGGTTTTCACGTTGACCAAATTTCCCTAGAATACAAAAATATTAAGTAAAGAAAACTACATAGGGTTAGTGTACTTACCCCAGAAGGAATTCAGCATCAGTTTGGCCAACGATCTCAAACCAGGGTTCTTGACGATCTTCAACGAATCCAAGGAGACTCCCTCGTTCTCGAAGTAGTCATCAACGTACTGTTTCCGGGCTCCATCGATACCATCCTCGTTGTTGTCGTCGTTGGTAGTTATTGAAGATGGCCAACCGCTGGCTTCCTGCTTCATCTTCAGGAACTTGTCGATGAAGCCCGAAAACAAGCCCCCTGACTTGGACGCTTTGTTGTACTGGGTTACATCGTACGACCAGATCTCTTGTATGTCCTGTACGATGTAACCCTTTCGTATGGCCATTACCAGTTCGTCCAAGACCCAGGTTCCGTTGATGACTCGGTCCTCTACGCCGTGCTGACATTCGGCCTGGTTCATTTCTTCGGCGCAAGTGCGGCATAACGGGAACAGCAGCTTTTGGTGCATCTTGACGGGTAAGACCGGATGGTATAAATCTTGCGGAGGTAACACGGTGCATTTTACCACGCCGTTGATGTTTTCCAGGCCCCCTTTATCCCTGATTAGATTTTCACAAGCCGCCTTGCCTACGTAAACTTCTGGATGGCCAACTGGGAATTTGGCGTACTTGCATACCCAGGGATAAAGGGAGCATACATCTACATACCGGATCTTTTCCCCGTCTTTTGCAACCCTCTTTAATTTTGCTGCCCCTGTACGGCCGCCGTAAAATGCCTCTCTCGGGATGAGTGGTGTGTTTACTAACAAGGGATGTTTCTCAACATGCTGTCTGAATTCGGGTGTTAACTGCCTTCGGAAGCGACATTCCCACTGTTCAACAACCTCGTATCCTAGCGACTTTAACTTCTCTGTTGTGGCTCGGGTCTTCTCGAGTCTCATATCCATGGTGTCGCTAGGATCGTCGTGTAGAGGCTCGTTGCGACGGGTAGTGAAGCAGGTAGGACATCCGTGGAAGTAACACCCGTGAAATTGAAATATGGTATTACCATACAGCCCGTCAACCTTTAACCCGCCCACGATAGCTTCTCTCTGCCTGCCGGCGTGTTGAATCTCAACATCTCTTTGATGTTCTTCCAGCAATAGCCATTGGAGAGCTACCTTAGACTGGTTATCTACGAGTCTATAACCACCCTTTGGTATCAGTCCAATGGTGCTTTCTTTGAGGAATTTCCTCCGGAACATGAGATTACAGGCAGAGGCGATGGTGATGGCTTCCGTGAACGGGTCAACATCGCATTCTTTAATAAAGAGATTCCTAAAGTGGATACAGGCTCTCTTCAAAATATCGACGTCGGTTCTGCAAACCTCAACTAGGTCACGTTGCATATCGAACTCCGTGTCCCTGTTCGCCTCGTACCATTTTAGGAACGCTTCACGAGCCTGGGGTTTCATGGTGTCTGGGCTGTAAAACTTGATGTCCGGAAGAGGACCCACGTAATGGGCATTCGCCTCGGTGTTAAAGAGGTGCGGGAAGTATCCTTTGGGAGCCGGTAAATCAAACGCTTTAGGCAAGTCAGCCAGAGCCATGGGGAAAAAGTTTAAAGAGTCGATAATCTTTAGATTATCTACTTGCAGCAGCAGAATTTTTGAACCGCGCATAATGAGGTCCGGTTTCAAAGAGGTGTTGTTGGTTATCAAGTAATTTAGAATAAACTGTGTGTCGAAAGCCTGCCCGTTATGGGCAACTGCTACAACTTTTTTGAATTTTTTACGCATCTCCAACAGGTGCGCGAGAAAACCATCTATACATTTTCCTCGCAAGATCTGTTCTCGCAAACCACATCTTACACAGGTGGTAGCAGTTGATGATGAGTCGTTGTAACATTCAGAACAGACTTGCTGGAAAACGCATAGATTCGGCTCGTGGAGGTTGACGCCGGGCGCAATTTCTTTCTCTTGCCGGGTCTCCAGGTCGAAGAACACAAACAAGGTGTCTTGCTTTGTGTTCCTAGGCTTGGCCGGCTGTATATGACAGAAATGGTTTTCAGGTTTATGGTTCTGACAGATCTTACAATAGATCTCCCCGCACACGTGAGCCTGCTTCCGGGTCTTGATGTTGATGGTTTTGAAACATCCCTCGCATTTTTTAACTTCCAGGCACATGTTGCCCTCCTGATGGTTGTTAAAGCAGGCTTGACTTCCAAAGTCTCGCCCGCAGTTCGGACACCTAATCAACTGCGTTGTTCTTTCGCATGGCGGAGAGCTACCGCAGCCTATACAGGACTTTTCACACCTGTGATCTCTCTTGTTGTTATAGGGTACATGACAGTGCTCACAGAAATAACCGCAGGCAAAGGCTGAGGTCAATGATGTTATGACGTTATAATGATGCTCGTGATACAACAGATTGATGTTCTTCTCAGCGTCAACAGCACCTTCGAAGATCACATCACGACCTTTTGTACCGTAGCTGTACACGGTGATCTTATAGTTGGTAAGGTACTGCTGGAAAAGTCTTAACTCGTTGACCCCTGCTCCCTCCGGTGGAATGAAGGATACTCCAGCCTCCTGCATTAATTTTTCTGCAGCAACCTTTTGAGCCCCTTGGTTTCTTCGAAAGGCGTTGTAGTTGAGGGCTTTATCTATGTGAGACTTAGCAACAACCAAAGCCAAGGGTAGGCAGAGGTTGTCGTTGTTTTTAATACTGACAATCCCTCTACGTTTGCTACACTCTTCAACGAAGGAGTTATAAATCCCTACACGTTTGGATCCTCGCCCTGCAGGTGGCGTCACGGATGAAACAATCATACGGAACTTATCAGTACTGAGAGCTTCCGGGTCACTCTGTAGGATGCTCTCTAGAATTCCCCAAACATCTTTATAGGTAACCTCACTAGCCGGTCTAAAACTCATGTAGCCGGGGAGTTTATCTTTAAAACTATCGAACTCGAAAGTAATTCCTACGCGGTCGGTTGGTGAAACGTTAGACATGGCATATGCTATTATTTGCTCGATAGCTGTTTTGAAAAAGACCAATAGGTCTTGGCTATCTGAAGACTGTTTCACTTTGAATACAACTCGACGCTTTTGGGTGTTAAACTTCTTAACAGTAGATACACTTTCGTTGATTACTTTGTAGAGAGAAGACATTTTTGGATAAGATGTATGTATATGGGAACTGTAGTCAATCTGAAACAAATTTCAAAAATAATAAATGTAGTCTCATTAGGGAGGCTTACAGAACATTAGGTATAGAAGGGAAACAGGAATGAACACAGGGTGTGCGGTCTCACACACCGTATTTTAGACCTGGTCAGCTGTGTTCGGATAGGTAAGTACTCCCAGAGCACCAGGTATAGAGGTAGAAATATAGTTGAAACATAAAACCACTTACTTAATGAATTTTAAATAAAATAAATTATAATTCTTAATGTAAAAGTTCAAAATAGTTATTTTTCATAACATAGTTAAAATATAAAAATCACTTACTTAATGAATTTCAAAGAAGCAGGAAATTATACTTTGATAATCGACCTCGAACACAGGATAATGAGATGTAATCTAAAAGTTCAAATGATTAGTTTACATAAACAAATGTAGAACATTTACATATTATAGATATAGCAGGTAAACAGTAGTGGAAAGATCGTTAAACATAAAATCATAATAACTTACCTGATTAAATTAAATATACACTGTTAAACTCTGGATAGCTGTTTAATGAATTTCAAAGAAGCAGGAAATTATACTTTGATGATTGACCTCGAACACCGGATAATGAGATGTAATCTAAAAGTTCAAATGATTAGTTGACATAAATAAATGTAGAACATTTACATATTATAGATATAACAGGTAAACAGTACTGGAAAGATCGTTAAACATAAAATCATAATAACTTACCTGATTAAATTAAATATACACTGTTAAACTCTGGATAGCTGTGTTGATAATAGTTGTTTTCACTATGGAAACACTTTCGTACTGATTTGAGATATAAAAATTTCTAAGCTTTATACTAATTTAAGTAACCACGTGACTGACTCACCACTCGACGAACAACGTTTAAAAATAACATAAAGAAATCTGTTATTATAAAAACACTTTGTCCTAAGTAACAATTATTGTTTTAAAAGTTAATGAAGCGTGAATCAATTCTCTATGATTCATTTGAAAGCAGAAATACTAAACAAGTGACTCCCTTTGTGTTATTCTGCATGAGCTAATTATAAAGAAACTTCAGAGAATCTCAGTCACTTGTTTAGTATTTCTGCTTTCAAATGAATCATAGAGAATTGATTCACGCTTCATTAACTTTTTTAAAATTGCAACAGAGATAATCCGACAAGTGATTGACAGTAGCTTTAGTCTCTTAACAAATTATTTATAAAATCTAAATTCCTTTCAGTCATTCGTAAGAACGTTTGTTTATTTATGGTTTGAAAGCAGTTTTAAAGAATGTCGAAACATGGCTAATTAGTTTGTACGTATTTTCATGCAAAAAACATTTAGTTTGAAAGTTATTTCTTAAACAGTTTTAGCTATAGATAATGTTTTTGAATTTTAAAAATAATGCTCTACAGTATTCTATATTCTTAAACGTTTCATTTAAATAAAATTTTATGAAATCATAACGACCCTAATTGTTTCCTTTCAAACTAAATGTTTATGCCGTATATTTAAACAGGTCTAATGCACCAGAGCTAATCCGACAGTTGATTGACAGTAGCTTAAGAGTTACTTTTGTATAGTTGAAAATAAATTTTTTATTATTACGTTGCTACATATTAAATTATTTTCGCAGAATTACATGATGACCTGAAGATAAATATCAAATAGGACTGATTTATTTTAAAATAAATTTATGAGAGAGATGGCAAATAATATATAAAAATGAGATGTACAGAATGAGATATCAGTTATGTAAATGAGAGAGGAGATACACTAATGATACCATGAGAAATCATATATGTAAATGAGAGAGGAGATATGTAATTGTTACCGTGAATTAATTTAATTAGATCAATTAATTTAATTCGCGCATTTAATTAGACCACGCCTCATTTGAATATTAATTAGCGCATTTAATGATGTAACTGTCAAATAATCATAGAGATTAATTATGCTTAATATGAATTTTAGTTCGTATAAGATTAACGGTGACGCGTATCTATTTAATAAATACAACTTTTACAGTCTTTTAATAGATTACCTCGTTGGTGTAGTGGATGCATTGGCTGACTACCATTCGACCGGTCCCCGGTTCAAATCCTGTTGGCTCCATTGGTTTTTTATAAAAATATAGCGGGTTGCCTATCAACAGGCGCATAGAAATCTACTATACCGATCATATGACGTCACCGATAGATGGCAGTAGTAGTACTAAAAATTTGAATCTAAGGGCGGGAAATCCTAGATGATAAATTGAAAATGAAAGATACAAAATGGCAGATATGTTCACGCATGCATATGAGAAATTATATATGTAAATGAGAGAGGAGATATGTAATTGATACCGTGAATTAATTTAATTAGATCAATTAATTTAATTCGCCCATGCATATGAGAAATCATATATGTAAATGAGAGAGGAGATATGTAATTGATACCGTGAATTAATTTAATTAGATCAATTAATTTAATTCGCCCATGCATATGAGAAATCATATATGTAAATGAGAGAGGAGATATGTAATTGATACCGTGAATTAATTTAATTAGATCAATTAATTTAATTCGCCCATGCATATGAGAAATCATATATGTAAATGAGAGAGGAGATATGGAATTGATACCGTGAATTAATTTAATTAGATCAATTAATTTAATTCGCGCATTTAATTCGCACATTTAATTCGCGCATTTAATTCGCGCTCGCGCATTTAATTAGACCACGCCTCATTTGAATATTAATTAGATCGCGGGTCATTTGCATAAAAGGAGAGGGGCTGGACTCAAGGGTCCCAATACCTACTGTAATTCTGAAAAAACCAAATACGCTGAAGTAGCTTATTAATGATACTTCACTTTGTTTTTTGTTTCATTTTAATAAAAGAATTAATATGATCAGGAGACGAATAATTGGAAATCAATTTTCTTTCGATTTTAAGTTATTATTGGTTTCAAAAGAGTCCACTTCGGTCACTACACTTGCTAAATATAAAACTTAGTTCCGCTTTCTTTAGAGGCATGCGCACGATATTGTTTCGCACGTGAATGTAACGCGGTTCCGGTAATTTTTCTTAAATAAAATTATGAATTATTTAATATATTTTATAAATAAACAAATTTTTTCAGTTCAATTTATTTTTTGCGGGAGTGATTTGTATACAAATGACTTCACAAAATACAATCTACAATAAAATTATAAATAAATACAAACCATAATATGTCACCATCATAGTCCAATGCAGGGCATAGTAAAAATGTTGTTATTATTTTCATTCTATATTTCATATTTATTTCTGTTCAACATTTGTTTCTATTTCTTTATCTGGTAATTATTTATTTATTTAGTAAAGAAAAGTAGATAGAAAATTATTAGTCAAAAAATATTAACTATCACGTACATTTTAAAGATTTCATATATTCGCGCACTCCTTTTTATACAAATGTGATAGGCCACTAAATATATCTATACAGCTGTAGTATAAGCGCTTTGTCAAGTATGTCACTCATTTTAGTTTCTAGCTAATAAAAAAGATTACCTGGTAATGTCATGTTTTCCAACGAAATTACATTTATTGTTATTTAATTAATATTAGCGCAAAATTTTAAAGAAAGTTCAGAAATGCCACAAATCTTCGTTAATATTAATAAAAACATTAATAAATATTATTGAAAAAACTTTTTACCAAAGCTGGGATTAGAACTCGGGTTTTTGAATTGGTAATCCAGAGTGCCTGCAGTTTACTATGGTGCAGTATTAGGTACTTTCGAATACTTTCTTCCCAAATATAAACCAAAAATCTTTGGTTTTAAACTAAAACCATTTAATAATTGCCAAAATTAGACTGCTTTCCTAATCTATTAGCAAGTCGTTTATCGTTGTTACAATGATAGATACTAATTAGAAATAAATGTATAACGTTCTTTGATTTAGCCATGGTCCAGCTTCAGCCTTAAATACGATATTAAAAAAATAAAAAGCAGCACTGCAGAAGCACTTGGTTTCTACACTATCTGGGTCACAAAATAACCAACAACAGAGCAAATATTTCCAACAAAGGTCTCCTTTGCGAACCTAATTACAAAAATAAATTGAAAGGAGGAACGAAAGAACAAAACCATAAATTAAGATTTAGTACAACTGCTTTAATAATAGTTATTTACATTACAAGTTGCGAAAGTTCACTTTTAGATGCAAGGTGTTTTTGATTGGCCGAGGCGAAGCGTAAGCGTAGCCGAGGTTAGTTAAAAACACCGAGCACTTGAAAGGGTATTGTTACCAAGGTAATGTTGACAACAGCCACCTTATAATATTATATTTAAAAAAAATTGATAGTTTTACTTCGTAGCCCAGGGAACGAAAGTTTTTCATACCTAGCAATCACCTCGCATGACCTACCAAACCTTTAATAAGTAGATTGGTGTTGGCAAATGCTAGGTAAATCTTAGACCTAGCCCTGAATATTATGCCTAGAGGAAGTAACTAGATCCTGGCTGGTGAGCACGTTAATAGCTCCGGTATTAGCCTGAAGAACTAGTAGAGGGGGTAGCAACCTCGCTTCGTCAGTGAATTAACGCACTTATTGAGCGTACCTCAATCTCACGCCCAAATGTGCCCTCGGCTGTAAGCTAAACGAAGTAAATTCATCGAGCAATTTCTTACTTGCAGTCTCTTGACATGCAGTCTCTTTGTTAAATGTTAGAATCAAACTGAACTGGGGTTGTGCATGAGTAGCAACGCACGCAGATAGATCTGTTTAACAACGCTCATTACTTACTGCATACCCAGGTATATAAATTATTTAACGCTCCTCGTATAACATAGTGTGTTTAACTCGTCTGTACCGTACCTCACCGTAGTGTTTGTTTTCCAATACGAGTACTGAAAATATTCAGTGCTTCTTACAGACAACTACGGCTAGGTTTTAAACGCAATAAATTAGATTGGTGGCACTGCGCTCACTTGCTACCCCCTTCCGATTTGACCCCTCAATATCCCGTTAATGGCTTCATTCCGGCTTCAGAGATTAGATGCTAGCCAGTGCTAGCTACAAGTAATCAAATATTCATCTACATACAGTGTACAAAAGGTCACCGTTAACTTAGCCCCCCCTCGAATTCACTCTTAAATATCTCGCGAATAGCATTGGAGCCGGCTTTGGAATTTAGGTGCTAACCAGTGCTAGCTACAAGCATTTGATTTATCTACTTATAATGTACAAAGGTCACCGGGGGGGAGCTAGCTGTCAAACTTTAAACACCTATATTTCGATCCGTATTGTGGTGCTACCTTTCTAATATGGGTGCTATCTATGGACTATCTAGTGCTAGGTTTTAAAAGGGATAGAACAAATTGGCGGGGTTGGCGTTAACTTTTAGCTCCCCCCGAATTTACTCTTAAATTTCTCTGAAACGGTAATGGTGCTAGCTGTAAAATCTGGGTGCTAGCCGGTGCTAAATAAGAGGCTCCTAGTACTAGGTTTGGCAGAAGTCTATGAATTGGGGGGGAGGCAACTTAAAGGACCCCTATAATTGGAAGATCGGGGTTGCAAAACCATACAAAACAAGCTGTACAAGGGGTTCGTCCGTTGGGATGGACCCCGACGGGTGAGCACGTTTGTAGCTACGGTACTATCCTGGAGAGCCAGTAGAGGGTGTATAGGCAACCTTGCTCCTACCAGTGAGTACTGGTAGCATTTGCTTTGTAAGTGAGTGCTGATTGAGCGTAAATAAATGTTAGTATTCTGTACCAAGAGTACTGGTTAAACGCCTACAATAGATGATTTGTGGTTGTGTACTTTGTGTACCCCACTGGACAGATCTAAAATGAGCATCTATTGGAGAAGTCAAAAGGTAGAAAAAAAATGATACATCCTGTAAAAATAATCTTCATTCTCATAGAAGCCATTGTATGCATGTCAACATGTATATTTTGATAATAAAATAGATATTACGTAGTAAGGTCTATACGTTCCGGCCCGTCGTAAAAGGCAAGTAGTAGTTATTTACGTGCCAAGCTTTGTAAATTAATCTTTACGGGCGAGCTGGAAAGTTCCAAGTTGGAAATCCAGTGAGCTCAGTAAAGATTAATTGCAAAGCGTGTCGCATACAAAGTTTTATTTCCACTATTACAAGCGTTTTTTTTTTTATTAATTTATTGTATATTTTATATAAAAAGACATAACCGACGTAAAGACGTAATGAAAGGCGGTAGGTAGACATTGTCGTGGTGTTGTGGTTATGCAACAAAGTAGTTTCCATTACGGGTCTCTTTTAGGAGCCCGTAAAGCTTTACAGGGCTGTAGTTGTAATTACTCATTTATTTAGTTACCATAAATGCCTATAAAGTGTCATTTACAGAAAAAGTGGAAATAAAAAATAAAAAACGGCACTTACTGTTTTTCAGTACAATCTAGCTTAAGTTCAATACATTTATTACATCTATAATATGGTAATCTCTATACTTATTAAAATATGTTTTCTTCTTTGGTTTCTGCATAGTACACTGCGTTCACATTGGTAAACTAAACCAGTAAATAGTAGAGTCAATTTTTGCATTAAGTTCTTATTTTTTACTATCTAAAGATAGAGACTTTACTACTGGACCAATATAAAATGTAATATGTTTAAAATGAAGGCACGACCCCCCTGCTGGTTGAGACCCCCATTTTATACTCCTAATTTAATAACTCAACCAAATTGAGCGAAATTTATGTTGGGGGGGGGGGGGGTTTGGGGTCGCTTATAAAAATTTATTAAAAGTACCCTAACATTTTCTTCTCAGTTTGACAAAAGCTTGAAAGCAGCACTTAAGAATAATGAAGACAAAACTAATAATTAATATTTGTTTTACTGCCACAAATGTCCTTCTGTGAACATCACTGGACACCTATTTCATGTCATGGTGTCTAAGGATCTATTATGGACTCAAGACAAACGTCTAGTGGATTTCTTGTTGTACTTCGTCCTCGTCCGACTTCGACTATTGGACGCCCGTTTTACTGTCCTAGGCACAAAGGTCCTACTATGTGCCTAACACGTACGTTCAGTGGACGTATTTTGTTGTACAAAAAAAACTGTATCTGTAATAGTCGAATTGACGTCCACACCTACATATGTACGTACATATAATGAACATAAAACGAACGTTGTGTGCTATTGTGTTATACACAATTTCCTCACCAGCTCATCAAAAAGACTGATGTTAATGGGACCTTTGATAAATTGTACACTGTGAAGCCGATATCCCACCACCACAGTCATATTCTTCAACTATGGCGTTACATCAACGTTATAAACCTTTCTCCATCATGAAAGAATTTAACACGTAAATGGAATGTTTTATGTCTATTCTTACAGTTTATTTTTAGCTCTGTTTGAAAAGTAACGAAAATACGAAGAAATAAAAATTTTGCTGCCTCATAAAATCAGAAACTGTCGTTTCTGTAGTAGTACTACGCCAACCCTTACTCGAAAATCGGTGTCGAAAGAAAGGACCATTTTTATTTTTAAAGCAATAAGTGCGAATATTGTGTGGTCGCCTTCATTTGGTTTTACGGGTCAAACGATTCGCAAAGCTGCTTTGAGAACGTGATGGCATTTTTACTTCCGTATTCCGTTCTCGCTCCCTTTAGTTTTACTTATTGTTCGTTCCATTTATCTTTTAAATGCATCCCTATTTCGAATAATGTTCTGCAAATAAATACACTAAAATGAAGTAACCAATAAGTGAAAGGAGCATTAAGCGGAAGTTAAAGGATAAAATTTTCATACAATTATAATTTTTTAAATATCTAAGAATAAAAGATAGTCTTTTCTGAAAACGAGTGTTATCTGCTGAATTTTCCAAGCGGTTCAACAGCATTTCCCGGTAAAAGCATCCTAAAAAACTTAGTTGTTTTCAGCAAGCACAGGCTCATAAAAGGGTGGCAAAATACAAGCACTAATCCTGTGTAACTACATAATTGAATGTAACGGAAACATATACGTCCATACCGGAAATCCAGGTCGCAGCAGTTCCAATTTAGAACGGAAGTAAGCAAAAGAAGGCAATCCCCCGCCAGCCTACTCTGCTGGCTCGTAAAAACAACCATAAACCCGCGACAAGAACCGCCGTAAATGTGAAATCTTAACTGGAGATAAGAGCATAGCCTTACAACCCCCCCCCCAAACCCCCTACCATTCAACCCCCACGCGCGTTCTTATTTCTTTCATCACTTGCTGGGACCTTTACTATAAAAGCTTTCTTCTTAAAGTTTAGACGCGCCATGCTTAGCTACCGCAAGAGGGTCGTTGAGCGGAAAGCAAGGGCGAATTTTTTTACATCTTTCGCTGTTGCCGTTCCGGGATTCATCAGGACGTCATGTCACCAGTCACCCGTTTGGACTTTTTTTCTGGAAGTGCTCTATAAAAGTCTTGTTATTATTACTATTTTTCTGTAATTGGACCCTTGTGCGGGATATACTACCCCATAAACGAACATCCACTTCTTTAATGGAATGGATGGACGTGCGTAAAGTGATAAATTCAGGGATAAGAAGAAAATTTCTTTTTGTTAAATGACTTTCTGATATACAGTTCTTTTATTTCCAATAATTGTAAGCTCAAGCCAATTAATTGAGAGTTTTGGACTATCCTCAATAATGTTACTTTTAGTTTAGTTTTCATTAAAAAAAAGTAATAATGAATAATAATTATTAACTCTTTAGTCGTTAATTTGAGCATGTCTCGAAAAAAAATTATTCGTTTTTCCAATTTTCACATATTCATGAATTACGACATGTGTTTCGACGCAACCAACCTGAACTTACAACGACTTTGTTATGACGAACTTCAGCCTTGCAGTATATTTTATAAGATTTATAGATTACTTTAAAAAGTTAAAACGGGCATTGATGAGAGTATTTAGAAATAGTTTTGTTCTTATGTAACTCATGCGAAACAGTAAATAACTGTAACAATCTTAGAAACAGGATGTCACTAGCATCGCGAAACCGAAAGTCTCCTAGAACATGAAGCTTTCATCATTTACGGTTATTTTGACATTATCGCACGCCTTTCCTTGCTTATCCTAACCTCGTCCCTAAGGATTGGGGTAGTCCTGGCAGTCAAACTGGTTTGATGTTTGACAGACTGACACCACAATAGTTATTTATTTCATACTGTCTCACATTTGTCGGTTTTACGTCAAACTTTTTAGTCCAGAACATGCGATTTTACGGTCTAGTATGATTGTAAAAAATTTTTTGTACGACCATGCTATTTTGGATTGTTTACCATACTTGGTTTTAAAACAGTAGGTTATATTTACTGGTTACTAAGCAACAACGCGTCGGTAAGTAATCACTTACCGTTCAGTTCTGTCAAAAACAGAACGGTAAGTAAACTATATGTAATTTATAAAATAAATGCATGATTTTTAGATGTCTCTTTTGTGAAAAATCATTATTTTTTTAAATAATTGGACTATTTATGTCTAAAAAATGAATGTTTTTTATTTAAATTTACTACATAAAATACAATAAATAATAGTAATTACAAACGTATCCATGGTAACGACAAAAATATCGTGACATTCAAAAATAAAATTACAAACGTATCCAAGGTAACGACAAAACCTACTTAATGTTTGGTGGATATACATTATACAAGGCCAAAATAAATTACCTTAAATCTATTTTTTTTACCAACTTCGAGATATTTCCTTAGTGAATACCTTTGTATCCATAATGGTCGTACAAAAAATAGTATAAGCATCTCAAACAGTAAGGAGTTTACCGATCTCCTCCAATATTGGCGACTTCGCTTCGCTCAGTCGCCAAACATTGTCGTCGATCGGTAAACTGTCCTTACTGTTCTTGATACTTAATATACTATTACAGTCTAGTATGACTGTAAAAAATTTTACCGGACGCAAATACAATCAATCAACTGGACAATGTTTTAGTACGTAATCAGTTACCATGGACACTCGTTCTTCGTAGATGTCCATATGTTGCATTCGGAAATTTATTTTATATATTTTTTTTAAATTAAAGCAATAATTCAATAATTGCATTATGAAATAAAACGCATTACTTCATCCGTCCTGGAAATGAGCTTACAGTCTCATGTCGATGTTCCGGACTCGGCTCCTTCGTCGCCTTGTCCGTAACATCTTACTCGACTGTAAAATTCCATTTCCAGGACTTATAACGTAAATTACTATTATGGTACAAGTGATATCTTTAACTCATGTGTGCTATACAACATTTTATCCAATACCTGTTTATTTAAGTTCAAATGTTGAATTTGCGATGTATAGTTAGTCTGTAGTTTTCGACAGTAATAAACTTGATACTATAGCTCCATGTCTGGATTTTAATAATATTATACAATATAAGCTGGTGATTGGTTGCTATCTACAATAGCAGTAAATCATATCCCACAGTGGGTAAAAAGTTTTTCTACCCACAAGTGAGTAAACTTTAACTTTAATTGCTTAAAAACATCAAGGTAGCGTCCTTCTTATTTAGAGGTATTGGATAAAATCTGTTTAAAAATGATTTTTATATAAAACCTATTAAAAGTAGAACTTTTTACGTTTGTTGTCAGAGTTGAAAAGCTTATTTTATGCCACCAGTGTCTAAAGCGACGTCTAAAGTAACACTTTAGACACCAGTGTAAAAATTCTCTCTCTCTCTCTCTCTCTCTCGCTCTCTCTCTCTCTCTCTCTCTCTCTCTCTCTCTCTCTCTCTCTCTCTCTCTCTCTCTCTCTCTCTCTCTCTCTCTCTCTCTCTCTCTCTCTGCTGAAGAAAGTTAAGTTGATGAATAAAATGTGGGAAATTAAGTTAGTTTTTCATTTTTTTTCTTTTGTAAACTTTAATTAGTTTTTCATTTAATTTAATGAAAATGTATCATTTACGGGCTTACTAAATTTAAAATTTTATGTTTCGCGGCACAGTGCACATTGTTTGAAATTCTACATTGAACTCTCAACTGAAGTGAACTCTAACCAAAGTAGAACTCTAACCGAAATAATCCTTGTGTTTTAAATAAATAGGTATAAAGTATTTTAAATTTATGCTTTTAAAAATCTAAAGACTAAAGAAAATATAAAGTCAAAACTTATAAAAAAAATTCGCAAAGGAGAACTATAGCGACACAAGGGTTTGTTTATTATACATTAGAACAATTCGAATATTAAAAACTGAATGATGGATGATGGAAGGCTAGACTCTAGGTGCTGCAGCCGCCAACAGTGTGCTATGGGGATTTCTAGCATTTTGAATTAATTTATTGTAGCAGTTTTAAATACTGCACGCGTATCAATTAAGAAATGATGAAAATAAAGTCTAGAATCGATCTTGTTAAAAAAAAAATTGTTGAGCACGTCTATTAGTATTTACATGACTTATAAAGAATAAGTTTTTAGAAATCGGCAGTCACATAATCCATTCTTGTATGTTTTTATGCCAATTGAAACTATTATTTCAAACCAAAATTGTTTAATTACAATAAATTTTAATAAATAGTACGTTTATAATATCAAAGTAATGAATTTTGTTGCAAATACTGTTTACAGATACGTTTATTGTAGTTTTTATAGTTACTTAAGTAAAATGCACTAACCTAAAAATTAACTATTGTTGTTTTAGATGTTCTATAACTTAACAATTCCAGAAAAAAACTAGTGAGAATGCGCAGAGCTAGCATTGCCATGACGAACAAAAACAAAACTAATAAGTCCTAAAATTTTTCGTTAAAAAAAATTTACTGAAATTCTCGGTGGTCATATTGACCACTTTCCCACTGACCACTGACCAGTTATTTTTTCGTAAATTTTAAAAAATTTAAAATTTTTCATTTTTCAAAAATTTACTGAAATTCTCGGTGGTCATATTGACCACTTTCCCGAAGAGATACAAAAAAATGTTTCAACCAAAAGTTTGTTAGAATTTGATGTACTATAAAATTCCAAAAAGAAAAATTCAAAAAAGTCAACATGGAAAAAGGCGTCAGACCGACAGACAGACAGACAGACTTCACGAATTCAGAGACGAACTTTTTGTTCGTCGATTAATCTTCTCCTATCATTCATGTGGTAATCTCATTAAAATGTTATTTTATATCCACATTAGTGATAAAAAGCCGAACTTTAGTGCCTTAATATAGAAATAACTATTTTTCCTATTTTGAATTGATTTTTATCTAGTATTTTGATTTCTTTAGAGTATTATAACCACTGAAATATAAAATTACAACTGCTAGACATAGCCACAACACATATCAACGGCATAAGCTCTATTGATGGAAGCGTAATTCCAAGTTAACATACGGGGAACTAAGACGCACTCCAAGTAGATGGCCGATTTCGAAAGCCTCGAATCAAACATTTTAAATTCATTTAATTTAAAAATATAAAAATTAAGTAGTGTTGACTAATCTACACAGCGAAAGCTTCAATATAAGAAAGAATCACGTAAATCGGTCCAGTGGAACTCTCAAACGAACTGGAACAAAAATAATCCTTGTGTATTAAATTGTAGATTATGAATAATGATATTAAAAGTGAATGGAATCATACCTATATTTCAACTATAAGAATAGAACATGAATCGCCAATATAAAATACTCTTTTGGTGAAACAACTACATCTTAATTAATGTTTTTCGTAAATACAACAGAATAACTTTCTGTCTAATTGCTTCAGATTGTGATAGAGATTTTTCAGACTACTCTAGAAAAGAAACACCCGAAATTCTGACGTAGAAAAATCGAGTTTTAGCAGTATTAAAATCTAATAAGGTTGAATCTGAAGTTCTAGATTTCAGTTCTCCAGCTTGGTTAGTTAATGACAACAAATCAAATCTTAGTTTTATGTTAGAGCACATTATCAGAATTTAACTAATTGTAATTATGAATATTTTATGCATGGAGTTGCTTCGATTAAAATATTGGAAATTAAAGCAAATTAAGACATGCATCTTACGTATTTGGCGATCTACCTTAGTTACTGCAATGACTATATCTAATGCTTAATGCTTATATCTTGAAATTCGATGTATTCGGTAATTTCATCTATATATTACAAAAGTTTTGAAATTTTAATAAACATTTTTGCTTTGAAATTAAATTTTAATAATTTTGTCTTTAGGGGATGTTGAAATAAAACAGTGGTGTTTGATCTTTAGGAATGAAAATTAGGTTTTTGCACCGTTACATTTTTTGGCAAGTTGTTGATTAAATATTAATTAATCTACAAACTTCCCCTGTTTTATACTAATTAAAGTAGATAAAAACTAAACAAATCGTTAGTGCATTTTAAATAACATTAATTAAACTGAAATATCGATAATTGCGTTTTTTAAGCAACACACTTTCTTCTTTTTAACTCCACGGATTCTTGCTCCAGCAAATTCAGCCATATTAAATTGAAACCGAGAAACTTAAGTGTTTAATATCTCAAAATACGGTTTAATATAAAAATTTCATCACAATACGTTCCCGGTAATAAACTCGCATAAACGGGACTGGGGTAACTTAATCACAATGATTACACATCCCGTTCCGGGCGTTTCCCGCCCTCTAACGGTCTGGATCGCGTTTCTCCTCAACATACCCCCGCCCGGTACCAACAATGTACACTGCTACTGCCTCATAAACCATTCCAGGCAAAAAGCTGAAAGCAAAAAAGTGAATTTTCTTTAATATTTTTATCACCCGCACCGCACTCGGTGATATTTTTATTAAAAGTTACAAGAGGTTACACACAGAATGCGGCGACGAGATTTAAAACGGGCTCGTTCACAACTTCCTACAAAGAATAAAACCTTTTTAAAGGTTTAGTAAAAAAGCTAAAATTTAATTAAGGATTATTTTTAAGTATACTTTATCAAAATATCTAGATAATAATCTTTTAGATTAAAATTAAGATGTTTTTTTCTCTGCGAGAAAAAGCGTATATAAGATGAAAGAGAAAGTCGTGGTAAATTTAATTTGCAGCCAGGTAAAGCTAATTGGTTTAAGTCGATTTATTTAGACCTCTTCGTATTAAAAAAAATGTTTAAAAAGATGCGTTTCACCTTTGCGTAGGGTTGCCAACTTTTGAAAGTAGGAAGTAAGGGCAGTCAAGAATTTCCAGAAATGTTATTTATTATATTCATTTACAATAATAAAGATTTTCCACTGCTATTTAAATGAAAGCAAAATGCAAATGTCGTTAAGGGCTCTCTTGAATGTTTGTGAAGCGGTTCTCTCCACATATACACGAGTTTACCTCTAGTAATAAATTCAAGGGATAGTTATTATAGAAACCAAATCTTTTATAGAATCCGAATAGAGTCCGAATTTTTTATAGAATCGTTCTACATCGAGTTTTGTTAGTTATTGTAAATAATATTATCAAAATAATTTAAAAGCCAATACTCGGCATTACAGATTTTTGAAAATCTGAATTAGCAGATTTTCCAGGCAACTTACTTTGTGGCGTCATTGTAAATATACTTACTAAGCACTGTAATCAATTAATACATGAACGTACTGTCATTAGTAATTGTAAAAAATAATTAATAATAAAAAAGAAACAAACAAAAAGGGATGATGAATGACATTCATTAAAGAAGCTAAAGACATGAACAAACAGCATGACCGACTGGAAAGCGCGCTGGATTTACGATTTCAAAACCCCCCCCCGGTCTATTCCCGATTCGGGTATTTTTTTAATATAATTAATATATTTCAAAAATAAACAACCTTTTTTATAAAATTATAATGTTTATAATAATAAGAAATAACTTACGACTAAATTTTAATATGGTAGGGTATAATCATCGAGTTTTAACTTTATTTAACATAAATATATAAAGTTTAAATAACGACTGTAAAATTAAGGGATAATTTTATGTAATTATTCTTTTTTATAAATATTATATTTATATAAAAAAATTATTTATAAAATAAACAATTCATTAAAGAAACAAACGAAAAAAGATGATAAATGACATTCATTGAAGAAAAAACATGAACAGATAGGATGGGCGACTGGATTTACAACCACAAAACCCTGGGACTATTCTCGGTTCGGGTAATTTTTTAATAAAATATTTAATATATTTTACAAATAAACATTTTTTTATAATTTTAATATTTATAAAAAAGAATAATTACTTGCATAAAATTATCCTTTAATTTTATAGTAGTTTAAACTATAAAAATATAACTAAATGATTATCCATACCATATTAGTATTTAATTAAGTTATTTATTTTTATAAACGTTATAATTAATTATAAAAAAAATGTTTATAAAATATATTAATATTCTATTAAAAAAATTACCCAAACGGAAATAGAACAGGGGTTTTAAAGTCGTCAATCCAGCGCGCCTTCCAATCGGCCATACTGTATGTTCATACATTCATGTCTTTTGCTTCTTTAATGAATGTCATTTATCTCCTTTTTTGTTTCTTTGTTTTTTATTATTAATTACTTTTTGATCATTTTTTACGATTACTAATTACAGTTCACTTATTAATATTGATTAATATTAATTAATCAACAAATAATATTAATTCATTTACGCATGCTATTTCTGGTCTCACTACCAGCAGATGCAAGACTGTTTGAATTTAGGCTTAATAATACATTAGTTGTTAGGTTATGTGTTAGTTGAAGTTCATTAGAAATTTAGTAAATATACTTCTATGCAATTTTTGACATTGGCCGGTTTACTACATTATACTATACACACCAGGGCCTATTTTTAATTGAGTTGGACCCTAGGCTCAGCTAACAAATTTCAGACCTCGTATTCGAGTGAAGGGAGTACCAAACAGGCATAAAAGAACGAAATAAAATAAAGTATATACATTTAAAAACAAAAAACTGAACTCAATATATTTTGATTTAAAACTAAACAACTTCTCAAATTGCCCTGGTGAAGGAACTAAAATCATAACACATTTTAACACAACAATTTAATTTTTCCTTTAGTTTTTTATTTATTTTATTTTATTTTTTTATCGGTAACCGTAAATATTTTTACTTTTCCTAAAAAATATACAGCATATTATATACTCTCGAGGAAAAAAACGCACCAAAGATACCAAAACTTCAAACCGTTATAACTCGGCTAATTTTAAAGAAAAATAGATGAACTTTTCTGTGCTTAAAAGTTTAAACTGTCTAGTTTAAGGGCGTGTGAGCGAATGTTACGTTTAAGCCTTTCCGCCCCCCCGCGACCCCCGCAGAAAAGAATGTCAAACTTTTACAGTGTACCTAAGAAAGCGCGGACCCAATCGACTGCCAGGGCAATAATGTTCAGTTCTTTTTCTGTAAATTCTATAAAACTTCGAATGTCTATGATAATATGGTGCGAAATTATGAATTTTTGAAATTTACCCTGCATTTTGTCGGAAGTTTTTCGTTTTCTGCCGTCGACATTATTACCGGTTGAGTTTGAACATTTTTTTGCGAAACTCAAAAAAAATTGGAAAATGTTTGTAATTAATAAAAACATTTTTTTTTCATTACCGTTAATTTTTTTTAACGTGTAACAGTCTACATCAGCATTACCCGATGTACACCATGAGGACGTTGTCGGTCGGATTTTGCACATCGTGTGTGTCTGTTTTCTCCTCTTTGCTGGCGCACCTCTTGCAACCTCGCTGGCATGTTCAGAACTGCGCGAATCTCATTCTGGGGAATGTTGTTCCACAATCTCGCCAGTTCTATTCCCAACTGGGAGAGTAGTTTGTGGTCTCTGCAGGTTTCGCAGATAATGCCCGATTTTGTCTCACACATGTTCAATTGGGTTGAGGTCTGTCCTGATAGCAGCCATCATAGCTAAAGCCTCCCCAAACCATGACAAATCCACCGTTAAAGTTGTGCGTCGGGTTGACGCAATTGCGATCAATTCGCATTCCTCGACGACGCCATACGCGAACTCGTGATTTAGAATGGAAGAGGCAAAAGCGGCTTTCGTCGGTGAACAAGACCTTTCGCAATTACCTCGTAGTCCAATGTCCGTAGTGCACACTGCATTCTCTTCTGACGACGCCGGTCCGACAAGTGAGGAATATTAGCTCTAACACGAGAACGAAGTTTACCTTCATGTAGACGATTTCGTACTGTCCTATCGGATACTCATAGATTCAAATTCATGTCATCTGCAATCATGTGAGGACTTCTCACAGGATCCTGTCGAGCTGCATTCACTTCGATCGCCGCGACGTTGGTAGACTAAGGGCGACCAGATCCTTGACGACGACGAAAAGTTCCCGTCTCTCGATGCCGGGACGACGTACGAGATAAAACACTATGGTAAACCCCATATCTCAATGCGACTTGTCGCGTACTAACTCTAACCTCTAAAAGAGCAACAATTTGTGCACGTTGAATGCCCGTTAAATACGGCATTGTAATGCTTCGAATAACTTTGTGATACTGATTAATTTTAAAACATTAGTAAAATAAAAATCAAAACATTGATTTAGACACTTGCACATCGGGTAACAGTGGTGTCGGCGGATACACGTTAAAAAAATAAACGTTAATAAAATAATGTTTTTATTAATTAAAAACATTTTTCGGTATTTTTCAAAATTTTTGAATTTGGAAAAAGGTTCAAACTCAAGCGATAATAATGTCGCTCGCAGAAGAGGAAAAACACCTGACAAAATGAAGGGTGAATTTCAAAAATTCATAATTTCACGCCAAATCATCGTAGGCACTCGAAGTTTTGAAAACTTTACAGAAAAAGGACTGAACTTTATTGTCCTGGCAGTCGATTGGGTCCACGATTTTTGGTACACCGTACAAGCTGCTAAAGTCTGACATTTTTTTTAATTAGTTTTTTTTCTTCGAGGAGGCGGGAGGCGGAAAGGCTTAAACGTAACATTCGCTTGTACGACCTTAAACTAGACACTTCAAACTTTTTAGCACGCAAAGGTTCATCCATTTTCGTCCAAAATTTGCCGGTTTTGGTAAAAATGTTATGAAGGTTTGAAATCTTGGTATTTTTGGTGCGTTTTCAAGTGGTGCATTTTTTCTCGAGAGTAGATATACATAAATAGTATCAATTCTTTCCTATCCTCCATTTGAAACGAATGTGGTGTCGCAAAAAGTAAACAAACAAATACATAAACGCCAACGAAATCTCAACAGAAGTGCAGTGGAAACACTAAAATGAGACTTCGGGATTTCGGAGCCGAAAAACATTTTGTTTGTGCATTTTTATGATTTTCTTTTCCAATTCGGGCCCCTCTTGTCGTTGGGCCCTAGGCACGTGCCTAGTGCGCCTAATGGTAAAATAGGCCCTGATACACACATGCATTTTCTTGTTTTTCTTAGCTTATAACAACAATGCACTAAATTACCTAACTTAATACAGACTTAATACATGGCAAATTTGATTCATTTTGCACAAACGAAATTAACAGTAAATTTGAAATTTACAATTCTCGATTCCGAAAGCTAATTTCAGTGATTAAAATAAAATTTAAAATTTTAATTATAATATTCAATCATTTTCGTTGATTGTTTTAAATAAGGACAAAACCCGTCCTTTCCTATAACAAGAAAGGGCGAAAGACACACGCTTAGAAAGAAGGACTGTCCTTCCGAAGAAAGGCCAGTTGGCAACCCTACCTTTGCGCTTCTACATAAGTTCTCGTATACATGCGAAATCAAGGATGAAAATTTTCAACGACCATAAGTAAGAGCTATTTTACACATCCGATTTTTTATGCGAAATTCTTACCCAAATCTTTGCTGAAATTTTTCAACAAAGTTTTAATAAAGAAACTTAGACGTGTAATACAGCATTTTTATTCCGAAATTTATTGTGAATAATTTCACAATAAAACTTTGAAACAATTCCTGATCTTTTAGAAATTTGCGAGTAATCCACGCGGAAAAGTGCGCACAAAACACTCGTAGTTGACATGCTACACATCTTACACATCGGTTTATTTTGTTTTTAAAAATGGTTATTTGCTTTGTAAAATATTATTAAAACAACCATACAATGATTAAAAATCAAGGAACATTTAATCGCTAGGTGCGCAAAATGTCTTTAGTTTTATTTTATTTATTGAAGTGGACAAAATGTTAACGGCCATATTGCTATTACAGTAACAGGTCCGGAATTCGTTAAATTTGTTATTGTACGTTATAAGTTAATATTAATTGTACTGTATCCTAAAATAAAAGTTAATTAACTATTTATAATTGTATATAAAATATATTTAAAACTCTTAACTCAAATAACATGAAAATATCACGCATACTTATTAACAATGTTTTTATTACATACAAGGTATAGTAAAAAATTTTCTGAATACACCAACTATTTTTATACGACGTCAATCTGTGTTTACAATGAACGCCCAGCTGCTTCGCAAACACGCGTGCGTATGACAATAATTTTGAGGAGATTCTTATTGCCATGTGTAATACAGCATGTAAACAGCTCTTTTTACGTTTCTTTATCAAAACTTTGTTGAAAAATTTCAGCAAAAATTTGGGTAAGAATTTTGCATAAAAAATCGGATGTGTAGAACAGCTCTTTAAGAGAAGAATGAGTCGAACACTTTATAACGTCGAAATTCACAACCCATTGTTTGTTTGATGGTCACTGTTTAAAACCAAGTTTCTCCGTAGTTTGGTTGTCACTGGTTTTCCCTTTCCTCGGTTTATCGCAAAGTCATACCTGCGCGGTTAAGCGCTCTCCGATAGTGCCGTTGAGAGAACAAAATGGCTGGTTTTGGTACTGGTAGTTGAATGTGCGAGATATATTAGGAAATTGGTTTTAAATATTAATTCGCTTTAGCGGAATAAATCTCGCATTCAACAGAATGATCGCTTGATTAGTTATATGCGATCAATCGTCAAATTGACGGATTAAGTTCTGGTGCTAACCATTTTAGGTAATATTATTTCCCTAGCCGTCACCTTGAGGGAATTGTATTGTAAAAGACCTTTCAGTTTATAGAAAGGTCTTTTTTGTCGTTTGGGTTTTGTTGCTCGTTGTTCGTTTATTCTTGTTCCTGCCTCTCTGATCGTGGGTTCGTTAGAAGGTCCTTCCCCTTTGGGTCCGTACCTACATCAATACATGTACCGGGTCAGAACCAAACAACATATATCGAAGGGTGAAGCAAAAACCCCTAAGCAAGGCTTTAATTAAAACAGCCGTGGGTCTTCGAATGGTGGGATGTTTGTGAAAATTTGTATGTATTCTGTCATTTTATTTATGTATATATATATATATATATATATATATATATATATATATATATATATATATATATATTTATTTAATGTGTTTACAATTTCTTCATGCATGTTAATTTTAAGAACAACACGAGATCTCGAGTAGTGGAATTGTTGTAGGGTAGTTTTAAGTACAACCAACTGTGATACAAATCACCATTCACCGTTTTTTTTATTAAACATTAAAATTGCATTTAAATTTAACATTTAAAATCTGCACAATAGTTACAATTAAAATAAAGCACTACTTAGTTTACATTTCACTACGTGTGTTTTATTTATTTATTATTTATTTATTTGTATGATTTTATTATTGCTTTCCAGTTCGTCATTTGTACGTATATATGTACGGTACGACCAAAATTGTGGAAGTTGCCAATATTTTAGTAGAAGATCTATTTCTTCGTTTGTCTGATAAGCTTGAAGCTTTAGTAATAAGCATTGTTTCTAAACGAAGTGGCGCTTGTTTTTTTTTATCTTTTATATCTTGTATTACCCCGCCCCTCTCCGACTTATTGGGGTTAACTGGCAAAAACTAAAGCAGTGTTATTTGGATCAAGCTGATACTTCCAGCACAGCTATATTTTGGGTAGGTTAGGTACGTATTTATATAAAAATAGCCTTTGTGTTTCTGTAGGTTATAACTTTTAAGGTGCTGTTACACCATTAATTTTACACCATTATTAATACATTAATACATTACACCATGTATTTTAATTGTCACCTATTATTTTCGACGCATTCTGTATGATAATGTTCATATTTAGCACCTTCAAATGTCACTGAACAACGGCATTCAAATTTTTCCCACTAAATGAGTCCAAACAAAAATAGGCGATCCTAGGTAAATAATACCTGCTGAATCCGAATTTAATATCAGAAATTCTCTATCGCTTCTAAATTCTCTGATAAATAAAATCGATTTTTTGCAGAAACTTGTGAGGTTACGTATGGTTTGAATTATTTTGTATTGGGCGTTTTTCTGGTATAAATTTTTGAAGTTTCTTTTGTTGTTTTTTTTAAAATTTAATGTGACTGTTATTTTTCCTAATGTCCAAATCTAAAATTGAATAATATGCAATTTATCTGTAAGTGGTGTCAGTTCCACGTAATTGACACTTCAATTAAACAAAAAGATTATAGGTTATCTATCAAGAGAACGTATCTAATTGACACTCAAACAAAAGACACAAGTTTGTAACGTGCAGAAAATTTAAAGATTCCATTTAGGTATAAAAATAATTCTACTACGGCCCTGTTTATAGTGAGATATTTCGTTTGGGTTAAGTTAAAATTCAATTCCCACGGGTAAAAATCATATTTGGATGTAAGTCTTCGTAGAATCATTCCAGTTAAAAAACATTTTTAGGATTAATATCTAAGTAATAAAGATATCGAGTCTCCTTTTTGGTTGAAAAGCACGTACAGACTTAATATGAAAAACAATTTATGGTGATACGCTTATATTTTAAGTTACGAATAAAATCTTAGCAATTTACAACTAAATATTTTGTCTAGGCGTTCGAATTTCGGTTATTTAAAAATGTCGTCAAGTTTGGTTTTCGGACCGTTTAAAAAATCCCTCTCTTAAATTAATACTCATTTAAGTTCATATTCACAGTTTTCGCTGTAGGCCAGTCTACCAGTGGTTCTTCAAGCCAGAGCTAGGGTCGTTTTGCCTCGACGCATCCCGTCGGCTGCTGGCGTCGTTGTGTGTTCTTATTGTCCTACAATTAATATAAAAATTGTTATGACCCTTTTTGAGTGTTTCATATTGCTGAATATGTAGGTACCGAATTAATTCAGTGACGAGAATTAATAATGAATTTGTTATTGTGAATTGCGTTTGGCTGCAGGTGGTACAAATTTGTGTTTTACCGTTTCTCGTTCAGTATTTTATTCCGGTAGGTACAAGTTATCGAAAATAGAGCCTAGTGTTTTGGCTATTCCGTTTGATCTTAATAGCGGTTTAAAGAATTAGTTAAAGCTATTAACCATGGGCATTATGTGTTACAGTGCATATTTAAGAACAAAAATATGACGCATCCTACTTTTTACGACGACTTATCGTATTATTAACAACTCCAGCAGCATTCTAGTTAAATTTTACGTACCGTTCAGTTTGAAGTTAGTTTTCAGTATCGTTAAAATTAATAATTCTAATGAATTTATTCCGTAATAGACACTATTGCAAAAATTAATGGAGTTCGTGAAAAGAAATAAACAATAGTTCAAGATTCAAGGTGTTCCTGCAACGTTCTGGCATTTGTTAGCAATTCATGTGTTGTTTTGTGTTTATTGTCATTGAGTCTTTAGTTTAATATTGTTTGAGCCATTTTTGTGTGGTGTTTGGTGAAATTAATCAATTTTAAGGATGATCGTTTTAAGGATTAAAGTCAAGTCGTTTATGTAAGTATCACAAAGATGTGTGAGTTTAATGTCTATATAGTTAAGTTATTTCTGTAAAATTTAGCTGGCTTGGGACCCCGAAATTTGAGTAAATTGTAAGTATGATGAAGTTAAGTAATATTGTTTTGGGGTAATATTTTTTATCTTGTTTATTCAATATACATATTTCAAGTTTAATTATCGTCCATTATAGATAGCTGATATAGTTCGGCTCAACAAACTGTTGATGTTTCTTGTATTATCAAGATTATTTATTAGTGAAATTATATTTTGATCAATTTAATGTTAATTTTAAAAGGGAGGTCATTTCCCAAACTGTGGACTTCCCGTCTTTATTCAAATGATGTAAAATCTATACAGTTTGGTGGCGTCCTCTATTTTTTATTTGTTCCTGGATCTATTATATAATCAGAAGCTTTTGTGTTCAACACCCACGACGCCTGAGTATAAATTGATTTAAATAGGTTGTCTCGTCCGGACCATTAAGGTCTTTAGTTAGTATAGTAACGTAAGTTTTTCAGTGTTGTTTAATTATAGGTACCGCTTTGAATTAATTTGTTTTTTAGTAAAAAGCGTGAGTTACAAATTAAATATCAATACGACAATATCATACTTTGGCAAGATATCAGAAAAAAAGCAAACATACTACGAAAAATAAACGATTACAAAATAACCTACAAAAGCAACACTAACACTTTCTCATTTTCATTAGATGCTACAGTTTTTCTTCCTATCCGAAAAAAAGGCATGTCTAAATTTTTCACCGCTATAAAAAATTACCAGCTCGACCGGGATCGAACCTGCGACCTTGGTATATGAAGCAAACTTACAAAACCTAATCTAAGATTGAGCATACTGACTACCTAATTGTTGGTCATTTTTATTTAATCATAGATGTATCAAACAATTGATTCGATAATATTTCACCTATTTGAGTGTCATTTACGATTATTGCAGGTAAATGAGGCCCAACTAGCAAAAATAAGAATATGATTAACTTTGAGGACAATTTTGACCTATTAGAAATTTTAGTCGTTCATTTTATTATACCTTCTAAACACCTCTTCAATATGAATATAGATCTATATTCATCAGAATGCATGTAGATTGCGCAGGTTCACGGTCTTTAAAGAAAGTAGCCCATTGAAAGTAAAACCTGATCTTTTGTCAGATATTTCCTAAGTATTACCACGTATTACTAGGTTTTCCAAGTATACCATATTATTATCCAGTATTACCTGGTACATATTACCGAATATTCCTAGACATTACCGCATTTCCTGTATTACCTGTAAATATGTCCTAGTAAGTGGACACTGTACACTCATGTATTATTAGTTTCAATGATCTAGGACAGCAAGGCTAATATGATGCTATTTTTTACATTTAAAAAGGCTAAAAAATAGCATCGTATTATCCTTGTTGTTCCCTACATAACAGTGATTTCCTGGTTGTTAGCTCTCTCGAGAAAATCTTACCAACTACGTTACGCACTTTATTTTGAATGTCTGTCTTTAGATGGATTTCCTGTGTTATTTTACTGAAATATTTATATTAGAAATAACTATCAAATATTTATTATTATCCAGTATATTGATAATAATCCAACAGAATGTTATAATACATGTAATTTATCTCATGAATTTAATTAGTTAGGGATTAGTTTTTAATTAGTAAACTAAAACGTATCTCGTATATTTGAACTTAATAATCACAGTTTATTACAACTACCAAACATCTATAAATTTCTATGATATTGCATTTTACCCTGGAAAAATACGTAACGATAAAATAGTCGTTAAATTATCTAACCGTTGGGAAAATTGGTCGTAAAAAAGCAGTTTTATATAATTGTAGAAATGCATTAGTAGATTGATAGAAAGGCGGACTTACTTTTTAGTATCTAACAACTGTTCCGTTATGACAGGTACACACAAAGAAAGAAAACACGAAAATTACACTATTTTCACAACGTTTCTGCAACTGCAGCACGACAGCCAAGCTGTTGTTTGGTTCAAATGGAACAAATAAAGTTAGCCCACAGGCGAATAACACACGTACCAACGACACTTTTGCCACCACGATTTATGACATACACCACAAATATTTGTAAAAATCAGTGGGAAAATCTGTAGCATTCTTTCGCAGAATATCTAAATTTATGTATTTTTCTACTTTTTAAGATCGTTTAATCAATTAGAATCTAAATGAACTAAAGGATAAATGATATTTGTAACTTTATCTTTAGTTATGTATGCATAAATTATTGTTTTCCTATTTACATTACTTTCTTAATGTAAAAAAACATTTAAAACGCTAATTTAATAAAAAAACGTAATCATTCATCAATGTATTTCTAAAATGTTTAAAGTTTTATTTAAAAGAATGTTATGTTATATTGTTATTAATTTGCTAGTGCTATTTGAATATTTAATAAATTTTAAATAAATTTAATACATTTTTTGATATGTTAAAATAGAATAACATTCAGACATCTGGATAATTTCTTGTATAATTTTTCGATAATTGTTTTTTGCTTTTAATTCAAATGCTTTGTTAGGTTTAGAATAATTTTTTTTATAGAATTTAATTGTAGGTACCTATACCATTGTCATATTATATTGCTTTCATTTTCTTTAAATTAAATGGACTTTTGCATTTTTATTAATTTTCTAGTCTCAAGCCTAGTGATTGAAGAGCTAGAATAGTTATAACCTTTTTACCATTTTTAACCCTTTTATAAAGTTTTTCAGTGACTGCTGAAAATGACAGTCTAGCAGTATAGCCTGTTAGCGATGATAATATATAACTTGATAATATATAATCTAACGACCTTAAGGTGTATGTATCCTACTTTGGAAATTGTCCAACAAAGGCGCAACTACGCGGTATAGATTTAAGTGGTTCTTATAACTGGTGCCACTGCGCGGTGCAAAGTTTAAGGCAATTCTAGCGATGAAAAAACCCTGACATAAAAGCAGCTTTCTTTTGCTATGAATATATTGAGATGATATGGAATCATCGATTGAAAATTTACTTAACGAATTGTAATTTCGAAGTATTTTAAGTTTACGATTTGATCGTAAAAACAAATTTAATTATTTCATGCATTAAATAAAAAGATAGACATGCTAGGATATTAGGTTTATTTAATCTAAAAGCTACATGTTAGGTTATACAGATAGATTTATCAATTTTAAATAGAAATTATAGAAGGAAGAGTTTCATCCAGACGTAACCTCAATTTTTACATAAAAAGTTGGAAAAGTTTATAAAAAGGGTATAAATTGTTTAGGTTGTTTTATAGTAATACATGTTTTATGCAACCCAGGTCACATGTTAGGATGTTTTTTTCCATTTTTCTGGAAGGTTTTATCTTCTTGTTAGATTTGAGCTTTACGAGTCTCCAACGTAAACCAGAATTTTGTTTCTCCCATGAAACTAAATCAGTTTTCGGTGCGTATTTCACTGGAAATAGTTATATTAGATAAGTAATCTGATATTTATAATGTTACATTTTGCTTACGGAGTCTTGTATTTAGAAGGTTTGATTTCATAAAGATGAAGGTATCAGCTTTGTAGATATCTATTGAATTTTTCAAATGTTGGTTTTATTTTGATATTTGGAGGACTGTATGCTGGACAAGTTTGAGTATAGTTTGATTTCATTTATGTTGTTATTTGTATGGAACCTTGCGTTTGACTTTTAAAAAAGTGTAAACGGATTTTTATTTAAGTTTTTCTTATATTGTAAATATTTTTCTATGTAAACTGCATATGTAGGAATTACCTTAGGTAGCTATGTAGCCATTCCTTGTACAGGCGTAGCTGGAGTTAATGAGTTTTCTTCGTAATTAAGTTTTAATGAGATTTTTTGACCGTTTTTGTTAATTTTTTCAGTTAATGTTGATTTTAGACTATAAGTGTCTTATGTTGTTTTAATCGTTATTTTGCCAGCTACATTTCTGTCTTTTTTAGAATTTAGTTTAGTGTTATTTTTGAATACATGTTTTCTGTTAGTGACGTCATGACATTTGTGATGTGCCCTTGTTTGTGACATTTCACTATTTCTTCAACTGCTTTGAAGGAAACATATAAAAAGGCTTCGATAAATTAACAATTTCAGTCGACAAAACGTATTTGAAAGATCCACGTCGGCTCGTATAAGAATTGTCTGAAATAAAAGTAAGGTTATTGTAAACTATATGATATTTGCGTTGGAAGTCAAAACGTCAAATTTTAACAAAGTGTTAATGTTATTGAATTGTTACCTGAGACATAAATTTAAAGAAGATTTATTTTCGTTCTACAACAATAATATGGAATTGTGGACGATTTATTTAAATTAAATCAAGAAGATTTTTTTTGTTTCCATTATTGATTTGAAAAATCGACTTGTTGAATTTTTTTTAAAGTCAGCTGTTTGGATCAATGCTGTAGTACCAATTGTAAAAGGTTTGAAATAGATTCGTTGACGTTTATATAGAAGGCAAATCAAAATTAAAAGGATTTGGTTCACTTTAGAACAAAAGCATAAAGACATTTTTATTCAAATTCAGAATTTATTTTTTCTTGTTTGAAAAGTTTTTTTTAAATAACAAGGTCGTAACATTTAGACAATTTCAACTTGTTTATTTACAAGAATAATTAATTTCCTTTAGATAAATTGATTTAGTACTTGTAAATATTTTTCTTATCTGATAAATTTATTTGATGTCAGGTTGTTCAAATGGAAATCGGTTGCAACCCCCATGTCAGGTGGCAATCATAACAAAAACATTTGAGCAAGCTCAAGGAAGATTTTCTTCCTATTTCTAATTTTTTTTAATTTAAACAATTGTTTTATTTTTCTTTTTTGACGAATATTTTGTCTATTGTTAATAAAAATAAAATATCTGTGTTTCAATTTATCTATGTTTTTATTTGTGTTGGTGTTTATGGAAGCATACATTTATTTTCTTCATATATATAATTTAAGATTGCTGTTTGTCCAGCTGCAGAATTGCAAGTGCCAATGGTAGTAAAATTCTTTCCTTCCAGGTGCAAGAATCAAAAAAGATTTTTATAGTTTTTTTATCTCATGCTCTATCAAATTTTAAACCTGAGTTAGTCTATTGGGAGAAGGAAAAAGTATTTAAACTGTTACATATTTATTAAAGCTAGCTATTTTGATTCAAATCAAAATTTTACATTATTATCATTATGATCAATTTCATTTCATAGTTTCTTGGCTTGCCTAGAACGTGGGTCATATTAAATAATAAATATAATTTTATTTATCTAGATAACACCTCAATATGTACATTTTTGGAATAAATATTTCTTAATATAAATGTTGAGAATGTTTGAATGAGTTGAAACATGTCTCATGTGAAGACTCTTATCAATCATTTTGATTTTTATTGAATTAACCCATTTTATATTTTTATGAATTATTTCATGAAATTAAGTTTGAAACAATAAACTAGAATTAACTAAAGCATCAAGATAACTTAAAGAACATTTAGAGAATATAATCGCATTTTAGGGGTAATTTATAGTTGTCGAACCTTTTAATGTCTTGATGACTGTATATATTTTATTATAGACGATACTAGACTTGGGATTAAGATTTCTTAGGAACCTTTATTAATTAACATGACCTATACATGGCAGACATTACATGGCCTAGTAACCTCTAATATGTAAATACAAGCTAACTATACATGATTAACAGCTTGAACAAATTAGTAAACTAGGTGCAAGTACACCAAAATATTCCCCCGCCAAAAAAATAATCGTCATTTAACAAATAAAATCTAGCAGTTTTCTTACTATTCCTGTTTATCTATACCCGCCACGGGCGTAACTGGATTTGGGGAGCAAAACAAAGGAAACCGACCCGGTTGAGAGTTGCACGTGGTTTTTATTTTACTTGATCATTCTACTCTACATGAATCAACACCGACTCTCATTGGTCGTTTTTCGTCTCCTGACCAATTAGACAGAGACACGTATTATTGCGCGCGCATCACAATTCCTCTCTTTCTTACACTCCTAGCCCGCGTTCACATGAGGTGAAAAGATCAGCCAATCAGAACGTCAGGAGAAATCAGGTGACGTTGATACGACGTTCTGATTGGCTGAGAAAGTTACGTCGGATACGTTACGCTGCTTTTTCCCGACTCATGTGAATGCAGAGTTGCAGACTCATACAAGAACGATCTATACTGGGTAGTGTGTAGGCAAGGCGCTACCGTCTTTGATGGTCTTTCCTCGTTCATAAGATCAACTTACGAGAAGAAACATTAAATTATTACAATATAATACATGTGTTTGCAAATGAAAAAGCGAGAAAAATTGCTTAATAAAATATGCTGAACTGTTTTATGTTTTTATTAAATTATGTTAACATATACCTATGCTTTGTATTTCTTTTATTTTGTCCTCATTGAATATGAATAAAAATTTGTTTTTAATTATGTTATAGAGTATCTATTCATACAAATACTTGACAAATACATTATTGTATATACAGGCACATTTTGATGAGGTTAATAGTATTTTTCTATTTTACGTCTATAATAAAGCTGTTAAAGCACCCAAAAGAGTGCGTTAATAGCTCATTTGAATGCTTTAACATATGCATGAACATATGGTCCCTCGTAGATAGGAGATAAAGAATATTGCATATTTTCAGGGATTCTTACGAAAATATAATTACAAATCTTTAAACTATTTTATAAATTACTTAGACCGGTATTGTAGCAGAGTTTAAAGCTTTCCAAGTGACATCTTTTTGTTATATTACAGAAGTTATAATTTCATATTTCAACCTTAAATTAATATAAACATTTATTTCATAAAACTACTCTTTATGAAATTATTGTAGATTATCTTCCTAATATTATGGTAACTCGTCCCACGGAACTCAATATTTTCACGGAACCCCAGGGTTCCACGGAATACACTTTGGGAACGATTGGTCTAGAGCAGGGGTTCCTAAAGTTTTGCCTAGGTGGGCCAAATTGTGAATTCCAAAATATTTGGCGGGCCACAAAAAGTTTTATAGAAAAATACGTTGAAATCAATAGAAAGTTAGACACAAGAGAAAGATTTATAAAAATTTTTAGCATAATCGTTCTTTACTTATATCAATAGTTACTTTTTATTTCGAACAGTTTATTAACAGATTTAAAAAATAATTAAACAAAAATAACTAAACAATTTAAAATAAAAAAGGAAAAAAATAATAAATTCATCAAGCTGAAGTGTTTTGTTTTCTTTTAATAATATCATTGAGCCTTGGTTCTAAGTCAGTTTGAATGTATTCTTAATACCGCATGTAAGTTCATCAATTAATTTTGTTCTCAATTTGGATTTATTAATACTCGTGAATGAGAAAGTTTTTTCGCACATAACTATGTATAAGTGACTCCAAATAATGAAAACATTTGTTAAGTATGTTTGCTCAATTTTGGAAAATCCTCTGAAGATAATCCTTTATAAAAACCAATTAAGGAATTGTTGCGATAAGAATTCTTGTCTTCTGCATTTTTTTGTAATTTGATTAGTTCAATAAGACAAAATACAGTGAGATCCAAATTGAATGAGGTCGGTTTGAATTTCGCGCCTTAGGTTTTAGTGTATTTTACATTGTTAGTGTAGCACTATTGAAATGTGTTGCGTCAACTCGTCACTTTCTCGTTTACATCGTTGTGCTTTGGCATGTTGTTCTGGGGTTTTATTGAATTTTTGCTTTATTTTGCTTGTTTTCTTATTTTACAAAACAGTTCTTTTCAGAACTACAGTTTGTTAGACGATTTTATTATCAGGTAAGTTTATGGTTTAGAATTAATGAAGTTTATAAGCTATATTATTTTTGAGACGCCACTGTAAAATAAAAGCAAGATAAAAATGTCTAAAAAGTATTCATGTAGCCAACGCGACAATAATTTAACGTGGCGGTAAATTCAAGTGTCTTCAGTCATTTTGGATCACCCTGTATATACAAGCCATATAATAACAATATACTTATCTATATATATATAAAAGAAAGTCGTGTTAGTTACACTATTTATAACTCAAGAACGGCTGAACCGATTTGGCTGAAAATTTGTGGGGAGGTAGCTTAGAACCAGGAGACGGACATAGGATACTTTTTATCCCGATCCCATGGAACGTGACATAAAACGTGGTATAACAAAACGCAACTGAAAGCAAGACAAAAAATTAATCAGTCAAAACATAGCCGTTCATTTGTTAAAAATGGTATAACAAAACGCAACTGACATGGAATAACAAAACACAACTGACAGCTAAACGTAATGTTGTCTATGGTTAAGTATGGTTGAAAATTTTATAATTTAAAATTTTGGAGTTGACTGGTTGATGTGTTTGTTTCGAGTTTCAATTAGCTTATTGTGCCGATATTATCATTAACAATACCATGCCGTGACCAAGACGATCAAATCTTTCTCGACAAAGCCGTAATGCAACTAGGATTCGAAACATTGCGAATGAAAGGACTGAAGAAGAACAAGAAATTGCACGTGAAGAGCGCCGCGTTAGTATGGCTCGACTTCGTGCTTCTCAATTATATGTGGCATGTTCACGGGTCGGAAGACCATCTGCGTTAATTGTTCTTGCGCCTGATAATAAAACGAAAAATGTCGTCTATCACAAGGTGCTTCACTGAAGAGTGCAACCCATGCACTAAAATACATGGCCAATAAAGGATCATTAAAATACTTGATTTTTTATTTATATTTATTATCCTAATAAAAAATTGAACTTAATAAAATCCAAAATATGCTCATTTATTGCCTCTAAGGCGGAACAAAGTTCGCCGGGTCAGCTAGTTACATATAAAATTTAGTATTTTTTTAGATGGGTCTCATTAATTTAATCCGGCAACCTCTATAATATCATCAAAGCTTAGATATTTCTCGAATTATATTAACAATCAGAATGAATCCAACGGTTTTTTTATACGGAAAGCCTCTGGCGTCCGGTCTGACGCAAAATCGGAAATTTGTAAAATTGTCGTTTCTCGACTATCGGTTTCGACCATGCCACTGGACCGAATTTAAAGTGTTGGATACTCATTCGACGCAGAATTTAATGCGCTCTAATTCTTGTAATAGTGAAGTTTTCGTTGATAAGCAACGCTTTGAAGTTATAAGTAAACAACTAAGAAAGGTCCGAAGATTTCATGGTTCTTTTGATGCCGCCAGGTAAGCTCGAGTCGAGGGACCGTGCAAACCTAGGATACTTATATTTGACGTCAAACGAAGCGATCGAAAAGATCTCCCGCTTTCCAACATTTATTTCCACCAACGGTCCCCATCGGGTCTAATTTTACTGGCCTAAATACCAGATTTTTATTTTTTTTCATTTTTCATTAAAATCCACCCGTCCACACCCGGCAATGCTATCTCGGGGTATCACCTTTTAGGGGTGTTGATACGAATACATGTCTTTAGACACTAAGCCTCTTACAGCTCAGACTACTCCACCTTCATGTGGTATATGCTGGGCCTCCACTTTTAGGTAGAGTAGAGAGGTAGAGAATGCCTATATAATGGTAGCAAAATCTACCGGGTGACAAACGTCAAACGGCATCTTACGTAACCCTAGGCAGACCTAGGATCAAGCTCAGCCACACTTAAGATTGGATTCGGCGGGAGAGTGGAAGTCTGTAGGTTGGAGTAGGGGTGAAGGGAATTCGTCTGGAGATGGACCTCGGCGGGTGAGAACATTAATAGTTCTGGCACTGGCCTGAAAAAGTATAGCTAGGAAGAGGATAGCTAGCAACCTCGATACCACCAGTGAAAACTGTTAACACTCACATAAGAAAGTGACGCGCTAATTCTTTCCCAATAGTGGTTCGGACAGTAAGCCTTCACGGTAGATGTCACGTGAAACCGGAAAATAAAGGTAACAATTACAAACAATATAAATTTAAATGTGCCTTTAAGCAATTGTAAGAAAAAGGATTCTCTAAACCATAAAATACTAACTAACTACCTCGAAATCGTGTAAATTAACAGAATGATATTCAAAGTAAATGTAAGGCAAAGTTTCAGAAAGCTTTTAAGAAATTTAAATACCCAAAGACAACATTTACACAAAAGAAAAACAAGATAAACGAATATCAGTTTTCCAGCGATTCCTTCTACAGTTCCAGGTTTTTCACGCTCGTTTAGTTCTATTTCTGCAGTAGTATCGCCAGTGGAGAAAACTTCACAATTATCCCCACGAATTACATATTCAGTTCTCACTAGATGCGAATTCATAGATCATCAGGCAGGCAGACCCGCGCAACTCGTGCATTCCTTCAACAGGATAAGTTGCTGCCGCTCGAGTGCTTCAACGAATTCGAATTGTCCCTGCACACAGCTTTAGTAGCTCTACTTGCTGCGGTTCTTTTGTGAATGTACGCAATAACTTATAATCGCGATTCCGCGAGCACTTCTCACGTCTCGGCTATTTGTCGAGTTGCGGAAAGGTAAAGGATGAAGAGGGAACACGGGGAACGAGGAAACGGGTGTTCCTTTTGGAGATCTCATTTAGAAAACGCGTGATTTATTCGTCGAGCTACCACTCTGCAGTGTTTTTCTAAGGACTGCTATGATTTCCGTGGGGATGTCTGTCACTTGACGCATTACGATATTTATGACCTAATTGTACGAAGCTGAATCTATCTCTTCAGGAACTTTTATTAAAAAAAATTATAAAATGAATTTTAAATTTAATAGAAGTTGAACGTTCTGATAACTGTCGATGTTTCAGTCTAACAACCGGCCACAAATTTGCATTGTTGCGGTTTGTTCTGTTTTTGATTTGGTAATATGTTCAGTGTAATAAATTCATATAAAGCTGGTATTATTAAACTGCTCGGTCCCTCAAACAAACAATGCTCTAAAGTAATGAGGAAAGAACACCACCTGACTCAAATATTAAATTAAAAACGGCAATAATAAAGACTGCTGATTATATTACTCTCGCGCTCCCAGAGAGTAAACCTCAATAAATAAAATTATGCGGGTCTGTCTTGCTTTATTATTGTGTGTATTTAAGGTAGTACAAAGACCAACCTCGAATTTTCTCTGCTTATTTTAGATTTACTTAAATGTGAATATTTTATGTCCGTGTTGGCATAATCTCACTTTTGAATTTCAATGTCATAATTAGCATTGCACAGGCTGTGTACACTGGTATTACACGAGGGATTCCCCACTCCCAAAAATTGTGTATACCTATTGCCGCTTTACGACAATAACCGTCTTTATTACCGTATTCTCACTTGTTATTCCCATATTGCCGTTTTTATTCCTTTATTTTCGTCTGTATAGCTGTATTTCCGTCTTTATTTCGGCATTGCAGTATTTATTTCCGTATTGCCGCATTAATTTCCCTATTGCAGTGTTTATTTCCGTATTCCATGCATGATGTTAGCAGTGGGTGTATTTGAATGAAAGGTGTTTTCTTGTTATTGATTCTATTGATAATTTTGCAAATGTCGTAGACCAACTAAGAAAAATGTAAGCAAAATTCCTCACAAATAAAAAATGATTTTATTCAATCATAATATATGTACATTACATTTTTAACTGCTGGTACAGTAACTGAAAACCAAATGCGTGAAAAGAAGAAATATATCATCACATAGATCGACTCTAAGAAATACAAAAAAAGACACATTGAAATAAATACAATTATTTTATTATTACAATTATTATTTGAAAAGTGAGAATCCCAATGTACTACAGTAAATAAAATTCAAAAAGAATTGAAAATAATTGATAAGTTTTAATTAAAATAGAAACTCTTTCAAATTTCTCGCCGATTCGCCCGATTTCGCTGTAAGTGAACAATCGGTCTCGAGCGTATAGAAATGCATCGATTACAAATAACGCGTTTAAAAATATAAGTAAATTAAAAACTTGCAAAACTTAAAATACCTGGCAAATCTACATCATAAAACCTTTAACTTGGAATTGCGTAGATCGGCGAGGTAGAACTCTCAAACGTAGGGTAATAAAATAAGTCTTGTATTTTAAATAGGTATAAAGTATTTTAAATGTATGGTTTTAAAAATTTAAAGACTAAAGAAAATATAATACCAAAGCGGTTTGTAGAACTCGTAAAGGGGAGCTATGGCGGCATGCAAGGGTTTGTCTATACATCAGAACAATTCGAATATTAAACACTCGATGATGAATGATGGAAAGCTAAACTGTACGGGCTGCAGCCGCCGACATGCGCTAACTATTTCCAGCATTCGTAATTAATTTATTGTAGCACTTTTAAATACTGCCCGCGTTTAAATACACAGATGATGAGAATAAAATCTAGAATCGATCTTGTTTAACAAATTGCTTGAAAAATAGATGAAAAATATGTGTTTAAAATCGACAGTCAAATATTCTGTTACTGTACATTTTTATGCAAGTAGAAACTGTTATTTCCAACCAAAATTGTTTAATTACAAGAATTAGTAATAAGTAAGTAGTATTTACTGTCTCCAGCCTTACTTTGTGGAACTCCATAATCATGAAATATAATCAAATTAAAAGATTAATTCAAAGTTTCACAAGTTTAATTAGTTTATCTTAACCTGACAATATTGTTTCGACATTAAAATGTCATTATCAAAGGTAGATAAGATTGATAAACAAACACGTTGCTAAGGATAAATACATACAGAAAATAGGTAACTAGATACAATACAGACAAAAACTAAATATCTAACACTTTTAATAAAGGAGAATTACTAAGCTCAGTTTGTTCATTCATTAAAGGTACTGTGCGTTTATGTTTGTATATTTCAAAAGCTTCTAAAATTTGTGTTTGTTGTTGCAAAAATGTAAGAATTTAATGTTGTTTTGAGGTGTCATTGGGTGGTTCTGTTCTAAAATGTGTTTGGCATAATTCGGTTTTTCTGGATGTTTAAGTCTATAAGAGCGTACGTGTTCTTTGTATCCAGAAAAATTGACGAGTTTATTTCTCAGTATTGCCGCTTATTCCTTTGTATTCCCGTTTATTTCTGTTTACTTCCCATACTGCCCAGTCTTGCTCATTATTTCCGACTCAGCAATTTATCCCCGAGAAACTGTACATCTGTTGCCGAGAGTGAAGGACCCCTCGGTATTGTATACTGGATACTCCAAACCCACCATTTTCAAGCGCCCGCTTGTGTTACATTGCACTATTGCAGATTAAATTGCTTCGCTCCGTTGACATAGTGGTTTTATGCTTACCTAGAATTCACGTCTCTAATAATAATATAGCTATAAACATAATTTATTTTTTAATCCGAATATTTTTTTCTCTGTTGGCAATAAAACACTTTAATTATGTAGGCAGTCACAATTGGAAGGCAATTGAACAATAACAAATCAAATTTTGAAACAAAAAACATAAATGTCAAATGATAATTTTAAGAGTTAACTTTGTTTATTGTTTCCAGCCTTATTTTGTGGAACTCCATAATCATGAAATAAATAAAGATTATTAAAAATTACATTACGCCAAACACCTTTTAGAACAAAATCACACAATGACTCCTCAAAATAATATTAAATTCCTACATTTTTGTAATAACAAACGCAAATTAGACATTTTAAAAGCCTTTGAGATATACAAACACAAACTCAGGGTACCCTTAATGAATGAACAACTTGAGCTCAGTAATTCTCCGTTACTGGAAGTATTAGATATTTAATTCTGATTATTATTATTATTTTATCTAGTTACCTATTTTGTTCTACCTTAGCGACGTGTTTGTTTATAATTATATTACCTTTGATAATGACAGCATAGCTGTCGAAACAATATTGTCAGGTTGTATTTTAATAAAACTGTGAAACTTTTAATAATCTTTATTTATTTCATGATTAAGAGTTAACCTTTGTTTAGGACAAAATGAATTCCATTTTGAGCGTTTGTTATGAAATCCAAATGTTAAATAAATTACTTTTTCAAAGATTCTTATTGTGTTTTTCTAGAAGAAGACAAAACTATTATTATAACCTACAAACAGGCTAATCTACATTCTCCACATCAATTCACATGACACATTTGAACTACACTTTATTTTATATTTAGTCCTAACTACTCTGATGAATACAGGGTGTGTCATACCCCCTGCACCAGACTTGACCAACGCATTTCTGATGGCATTTGGAACAAAAAATCTTAAATTTTTAGTAATTTTTACCGATATGATGATATTGATATCATGAATAAAAAATAAAATTAACTATATATTGCAGTGGTATCACTACAATATTTTTTTACATAACAAATTTTTGCCCCGTCACTAGCTCCAACTTTAGTTTCAGTAAAGCAATCGACAAATATCTCTTAAATTTGTAATACATCAACCTTACCTTACCAATTTCCAATATCAGTGGATCCACCTGTAATACTAACACCCGGGCTGGGAAAATTGTAACACTCTGCAAATCACAAATTATTTCCACACAAGGAAGAAACATGAACAATAAATAAAATTTAAATATATCGATAGAAACACAATTTTTATTTCTTCACACATAAATAATAAATAAACAATTAACAAAACTACTAATCAGCCTTTTATTTTATTTATGTTATGTTAGGGATTTCTACGTCAATTCTTTTTATATATCTTATAACTAAACTACTAAACAAAATAATTTAAATAAAAATCAATGTAGCAAATTTTCTAAATTCTTATTTTTTTAATATTTAAACAAATATGTTAAGTTCTCGCAAATGTTACGTTTTATTCTTTTCTTTAATAAAATATTTGTCCGAAATGATATATTTTACTGGCCAGTATAAAATTCAAATTAATGCCACTTACGATTTTTCCGCACACTCGACACTTCCTTAAAATTGGTCCCGTGAAAAAAATACCGCTATAATATCCACAACCAACCTCTTGACTGGTGGCGAGATTTCAAAATTGCAAGTTTGCAGAAAATTAATTGTTCTTGAAATATTTTCCAAACTAATAAGTTCTATAAGTTGTGAAATTATCCAAATCAATTCAATAAATTATTATTTTCTTGATATATCGACAAACAGGTAAGTTATATCCATTTATATGCACAAATTTCTTCTATTCAAAAATTTGTAACCTTACTTTATTTTTCTAAATTATTGAAATGCATGTTTTTTATAGGTTAATAATTATCCAAACAACACGTCCTCCTCTCAATACGTTCTGGAGATTACTGCTTGTTTTTCACAATACAAATTACATAAAAACATATAGAAACAACAACTATGTAACATTATCAAGTAAACCATGGACAAAATTGACATTTAAAATTTTATAATTAAAATATTAATTTCTTTAAATTTTAGATTTAAACACATAAAAAGAATCCCCAACACTACCTTAAACTAATAAAATAACATATTTATCTCTAAAACCCAACAATAACTCACAATTTGCCGAACAAACAAATTTTCACGCTTGACTAAAATTGTCATAATTTCGATTTAAATCTGTCCAACCACCAATTTTACCCTTTAATCTTTACACAATATGCTTATATAACTATACCAATTAGTTTGACATCAATAACTAACACTTATAATACAAAATTAACTTTAAATGAAAATTTCTTCACGGCACAGGTGTATGGACATCTTTAAATTGAAATGGCTGAGAAAACACCCATAGAACTACAAAAAAAACTTTATACAACTTACACAGCCAAGATGTTATCCAACGAAATTCCACAATAACATCATGAACCTAAATTAATTAAATTAGAACGGTGGCTCGACAAACAAATACCATAAATCGCAAAAGGAAAAATCACCCATTTTGAAAATTAAGCAAGGTAAGTTTCTTTTATATATGCTAATTTACTCAAAATAGCCCGTTTTATTATATTCTAGGTGCAGTTTACCAAGTTTGAGCTATTGACGGAAGATCAAGAAAAACAATTCAACGTACCAAACGTTGTATTAAGATTTATAATTATTAAATTATATACACACTTAAATAGTATCCTTTTGTTGAAATATAAAACTTTTTATGCATGTTAACATAATGTGAATAAATTATTCCTCTAAAGAAACCCATTTTGAAAATTATTTTCAAAAATTGAGGTTATGTAATGAATAGATCGGATCGTTAGATAATCTTGCATGAAATGCAACTTTAACAAGAAATTATCGCGAATAGGATGTATTTAACTTAATTCCTGTATATAGCTAGCTTCAACCGTACTTCTGAAACTATTAAATAAACCTTTTAACAAATATTCAATTACGAACGCCTGAAAGATAGGCAACCCAAATTACCTATTTAACATTTCTACCTGCAAATAACACAGCAATATGTACAAGTGCAAGCTTTGAAATTTTACAGCCAGACAAGCATGATGAGACCACATTTCGCTGTACATTTTTCTAGTCCAAACCCATCGTTTTCAAGCGCCCTGTTATGTTACATTGTACTATTGCAGAATTAATTTCTTCGCTTAGTTGGCATAGGGGTTTTTGCTTTACTAAAATGCACGTTTCAAATAAGGACTAATTCTAATACAAAACGTAAATACAAAATTGTGTATTAAGATTTTAATTTTTACAAGACGTGTTTATAACGGCTTTTAATTTTATTTAACCGTGACCTTGCATATGTTTTTACTGTAAAATTGGTTAAATCTAGTCTCAACTTTCAATAGTAAAAAATTGGGTAAGAGTTTTTCACATCGAATTCCAATCGCCTATGGAATTTACTAATTAGTGTTAATTAATGATACTAACCCAAACAAGAAAATTAAGAATCTGGGTCTCAAAAATTACCAGGGCAAAGATGCAAAATTTAAAAATGTAATTTAATTACAGTAACATTAATTTAGTTAATTTAGAGAAGAGAAGTTAAATGAAAATGAACATCTATTGCCCCTATCCATATTTAATCATATCGTACTGACATTTTTAACAGCTTAGATAATATCAGTGTTGTTTGAAATCTGATCTCATTTTATCTGTTTACACACGTGTTGATCACGCGTTAACCCAGATTCTCCATTTACTTGTTTATTAGGTTATAATATCCGTGATTCAATGGGGGGATTTCCCCATCTTGCGAGTCATCATCGTTTACAATGACTTGACCTACACCAATATCATTTTCTTAATTATCTGCGTTCGCGGAATTATCATTTAATTAATAAAAATGATCATGTTGCAGAATCAGCAATGTAAACATAACAAACCATAAAACATCTTGTTTGAAGAACATAGCAAACACTACTGTATGTGCTAAAAACATTATACCCATCTTTATTTGCATTTAAAAAATGTTATAGGGATTTTTTGTTTGTTTTATCCATGTTTAACTACCTGCCGCGTTTGATGTTCTTGTTATGAGACACCCTGTATATAATCTACTGTTGCCAATTATATAACAAACTTAATCGATGACCTGGTAGGTATAATAATTATTATATCTGAGAATAATTTTATTATTATCTTACGTTTTTTGTCGCGCTTTACGTTTTTTGTCGCGCTTAAATAAACTTCTTCAAGTTGATAATGTAATAACGTCTTCAACATCAAAACTGATACCAAGACCTGCATAAAGAATTCATTTTTTTAATGCAACAAAGTTTCTTTTTGTATATGCATACTTATTAGATACTTATCGATGGCTCAAGAAGTGTCGTTAAAAGTTAAGCTCGTTATTTTCAGAACCTGAGAAGTCTGAAACTTTAGAGGCACCTATAAAAAAAAAGTATAAAACGAAATTTAATAATCTATCATATTGTTTCCTTGTTTATGATACATTAGTTAGGAAGGTACATCCTTATAAATTAGGTAACTTTTCTTCAGTAGTTACGATCATGAATACTTAAGTTGCCTTAATGTACATACATACATACATACATATACTCGTATATTAAAGTGTTTATTCAATCGAAGCAATTAAAGGCTATTATACACAAGTACGCACACAAAAGCATTGTGTATATCATAGGCCAACCATCTACCGATCGCCTGTTTCTCTATTACAGTAGCAGGTTTAATACTGAATAATTAATCTAGTCATTAATGCTATGTATATAACCCGGATGATGAAATTGCTCTCAAATGTAATTATTTGCACCCATCCTCTACGGAGATAGAAACTGATTAGATTTGATGTTTACATGCACTTACTGAAGACTGTTATTAATTTTCGACTGTAATGTCGAACCGCTATAATAATTTTAGGTATGAGGTATCAAACTTTTTGAAACTTTAAGTAAGGACATTTTTTACATTACAGGAGATAAAAACCGGAAACCGTACATGAACACCTCCTAGCCACAACTAGAATATGGCGATAACGCTAGTACCGGCTGCAGATGCTGCGTTGGTATCGGCAATTGCTTTATCATATTAAGAATTATCTTTAACTTAGTTTTAGTAATGTATATTAGATGGCAGTGGTCAAGATTTAATTTTACAGACCCTCTATTTCAAATAGCAGCGACATCGTGGAGCAAACCTGACACAAACTTTAATAAAGATAAAGTTACTACATGCATATTGTTACCTCAATTTTATAAAACGTTGTTTAAAGATTACACTTTCTAGGTGTATATCATATCAATGTGATCGTTTTTACAAAACGTGGTTGTCCATTATCAAATAAATGTTAAGTAGTGAATAGTTTTGTGCATGAATATTATTAACTTAAGATTTATTGTAAAACGGAATGTCAAATCTGGTAACTTTTAATGTCGCCAACATCTACTATTTGCAAATAAAGGGTCTATATTTAGCGTTTACTGTCTCCAGCCTTACTTTGTGGAACTCCATAATCATGAAATATAATATAAATACAAAGATTAGTTAAAGTTTCACAAGTTTTATTAATATCTTAACCTAAGATATTAATTAGGTTAAGATATTAATAAAACTTGTGAAACTTTAACTAATCTTTGTATTTATATTATATTTCAGGTCTATATTTAGTTTCAAACTGACAAAACAATGATAAGTGTAGGTGGATCACGTTAAAGCAAACATTACGAAGGTATAATTATATGTTTTTAAAAAATAATTTTCTAAAATAATTAAAATTATAAAAGATGTCATACAATGACGTTTTACCCACAATAACGATGAAATATGTGGAACTCACAAATTATATCCCAAGATAGCCCGTTTCGAGTTTGTTATCTCATCTCATCAGCTGGAGGTAATCACCTATGAAACCCACACGCATCACCACAGCTTATACTTATACTATAGTTCAACCAAGAATACAAGAAATGAGTCATCACAAACACGTGGGCGAAAATGTAAAATACATCTAGAATTATGCGAAGGCCACGCTGTAATCTACATGATAAAATAAACAATAAATGAGCTAGAAAGATTCAGTAGCGGAACAAACCCCTTTTTAATTAAAAATAAATGTAAAACAGCCATGAAAATCTGTTGGTTCTAACGTGAATTCTTAGTAACGTGAAATTTGCTTTCTTATCTCACCTTGGGTCATATTTTTTTATTCCGGTGTGATTACGAAAATGACACCTTTTTTGTATTCTTGGTTGAACTATAGCCAATGAATAATATTACTGATGTAAACTAAGTATATACTATATGTATAAATAAAGTTATATACAGGTATATCACTTCAAATAAGCACTATTTAAATAGGTGATAGTACATATCGAACGCTTCAAAAAGCTTAATATTATTAATCCTTATGTTTGACAAGAAAAAGTGGAAAAAGTTGGTATGAAAAAAGTGTGAGCTTTTAGATAAGTAAAAAATCACAAACTGGCCCGTACCAGTAGGTATTCCACCCATTGAGATGCCTCCCACTCCTTTTTTTTGGCCACGCCTACTGCTCTCTGATTGGCTATCCCTACTCCTGTAGCTCCTCCCCTTGCTTCTGATTGGTCGACGCCATTTTGAATCGCCATTTTGAATCGCCATTTTGAATAGCCATTTTGAATCGCCATTTTGAATAGCCATTTTTAATCGCCATTTTGAATCGCCATTTTGAATCGCCATTTTGAATAGCCATTTTGAAACGCCATTTTGGATCGCCATTTTGAATAGCCATTTTGAATCGCCATTTTGGATCGCCATTTTGAATAGCCATTTTGAATCGCCATTTTGAATCGTCATGTTGAATAGCCATTTTGAAATGTCATTTTGAATCTGTCAATTTTGAATGTCATTTACCTATCCGCCATTTGTATCTATCATTTTCAATTTGTCATCTTAGATTTCCCGCCCTTGGATTTGAATTTTTAGTAATTTAATTCGCGGGGTCATTAGCGGATCATTTTTTTTATCTCGCGGGATCATCTGCATATCTCATCTCTCATCTCCCTCTCTCTCCTCATTTCCAACTTGTCATCATTTCCCGCTGAAAGATTTGAATTCCTAGCGCTGCTAATGCCATCTATCGGTGACGTCATATGATCGGTATAGTAGATTTCTATACGCCTGTAGATAGGCAACCCGCTATACTTTTTTACAAAACCAATGGAGCCGGCAGGGTTTGAACGCTCGACCGTCTGGTTATAAGCTTAGGACTTAACCATTACACCATGAAGGTAATCTATTAAAGCACTGTAAACGGGTTATAAAAAAAATTGTTGACTAGCGACCACGTACTCATAACATAATACATGTTAGTAATTTCATATTATCAGATATGATATCCATTATCTCAACAAAATCATTAGCAAAGACGTGTTTTAGTTATAAGTTTAAGCGATAACAAAATGTCCATAGCTTAACCCCGAGACCACGGAGCTTGTCTTTTAAATTACTGCATACGAGTTATTTCTAAAAATGCTTTCACGTATATTTGATTAAATCCAATTTATTTAAAAATAATTCCCGGAAAATATTTATAAATATTGTACATTAATAATATTAAATCTTTAGGATTCAAAAATTATAAGCCAATTATGATTATTATCATGAGTCATTAAATGAGATCGGTAAGGTAAAAACATGACGTCTTGATTGTAAACGATGATTTCACCATTGCTAATGAATTTCCAATTAGCGGGTGTAGAAAGTTAAAATTCAAACATGAAAAACTATTGGTTTAATCGAAATATTTTAAAAGTTGCCGACGGCTAATTATTATTTAATAGCAACCGTAAATTCTGAGTAAATCTGTTTGGATATTTCCTGAAGCCTAAATCAATTTTGTTTGTATTAAAATCTAGAAATTTCAGAAAAAACGGTTTTAAAATAAATTGTATATAGTTATACATTGTGAAATAAAAAAATGCAAGAATAAAATACGTACACGGATTAAACTAAACTATATATTAAGAAATATTAATTACGGCTTTTATAGCATCTTACAGGAAAAAGATTACAGTCAATCAAGATCACAACACATATCATTAACAAGATATCATAAATAAATATATTATATATTGAAGGTAAAGACATGAGTATATCCATCGTTTGACTAATGTCTATTTATTAAAACAAATAAGTTATGAAATGAAGCAGGGAGTCTATTCAATGAACATTGCCTAATACTTTTATGATTTTTCTAGCCTATAGATCAGCAGTTAGAAACACGGGCCTGCTAAATGCCTGCAATTCACCTACTCTATCAATATGTTGTACAATTTTAGATATGTAATGTATACGTTTTGTTTCTTACTTAAGTCTATTTTGTTTGTATGTTTGTAATATTTAGACATTTACGAAAATTAAATCAAGCGGAACAGCAGATTACTATTTTAAATTTAATAGATCATACGAATTATCTTACCCTGTTCTTAATTACTGCTTTGTATAAATTGTACATTGTTTGTAAATGCTCTCTGAACTAAAATATTCATATATGAGAGAAATGTTATATAAGTCAATACAGCCCTATAACTATCATTTATTGAGCTATACAAAGAGATTTATATCTACGCTAAACTAAAGATTAATAGAAGTATTGCATTCCTGATATCATAAGATAACGATAAAACACATGATTATTCTTAGACTAAGGTCTAATTTAGGTAGTCAAAATCTAGGTAATCGAATTGTAGGTACATATTATGATGTGATATCATACAATTATATTCTAGTAAGAATTGTAATAAAGTCACTGCTATAAATAACATCATTCTTTATCACGATCATCTATCATTATCAAAATCATCTAATGTCATGCAGAGTCAGCAGCTAGCTCCTAAGTTCGTATATGCGAGAAACTCTCTACCCGCTCTGAACAATCAATTACAAAAACTGGATGAGTTTCGGACGTATAGGCAGATAATTCCAAATTTTAATCCGTTTTCATTAATGAGTAGACCTAACATAACATTAGTTTTACCGTAGGAAGAAGGACCGCTCAGAATTGCTCTACAGGAAACAGTCTGACACTAGGTTATTCAGATCAAATATTACTTACAAATCGGAAAGGATATCTATGAAACTCGTGCTGAATTAAATGTAGGAACCTGAATGCGTGGCAGCATCCGTCGCTATTGCATCAACCGTTTCTTCGCATAGCTTTTAGTTTATCTGTGAGAAATTCTATTTTATTTAGTACATAAGGCGTAGATTAGATTATTAATCTACCCAAAAGATTCACCAAACATGGACCTGCTAAATGCCTGCAATTCACCTACCCTATCAGTATGTCGTACAATGCAAACATTTAATATTATTATTAAAATTTTATAAATAAAAACGATAAAAGAAGTTTATAGTTTTCATTTATTTTTATGTTAAACATATACGGTAGCAGGATCTAGATCGATGTATACAAATTCATATATGACAGAAATGTTATGTATCTCAATACATACCTAAAACGTATTCTTCGTATATTCAGTAAGAGCTACCCATTTTTTCTAGACATTCGAATTTTGAACAGCTTAATAATATGTTTTCTCATTTAATCATAATTAGGTTGACTTTATATAGTATTTTTCAGGAAAACCTTCTTCAGAAAAACCCTAATGATTCTTTAATTTACATAAAAAAAAAAAAATTTAAAACATTTGATTACACAATAATCCCATTTTCGATACCTTCGAAATATAAGTCTATAACATATGTTTAGGTCTTTATAACTTTGAAACACAGGGTAGTTACCACTTGCAAAATTTACAGTTATGAGAACCCTGAAAACTTAACCTGGAGAAATAAATCAGATAAATATTTTACTTTTATTGAAACGATAAATTTGCATACTAATATATGAAAATAATATAATGTATATCGCCTGATAAATAAAATTGAAATTATTCTTATTCTTTTACAATGAAATTATTCTTTTACAATGAAATGTGTTTTGAAAAAACACGATGAAACGTTATGTATATTAACGCAGGAGTTCTGTTAACGCATTCGTTATTTAGAGATTCACTTATAAGTACACTATCTATTTAGCTGATTCAATAAAAATTTCGTTATTTTAAAATTCCTAACGAGGGACCTACTGATAAGCGTTATATTATACCAGGTACGTATGATACTCTACTACTGATTGCATACCTGATGAACGCAGTTGTACAAAGTAATATAGGATATACGTTACAGAGAAGTTTAATTTTCCGTGCAACAAATGACCTATATATATATATTTTATGTACAATGCTGACATTAACATATTTAGCGCATACCTGTTGAACATAGCTCTACAAAGTAATATTTAAAAGACTTAAAAGGCTTATATTTTAGAGATCGGATACAGTCGCATATATTCCTGTATATTACCTCTAAATTTTACTTTAACAATACATGTAGTCAGGTTTGGCGTAAATAACAATTAGGGATATCAAAGCCATACTAACTGAACGCTAACATAATATGCTCTACAGGTCAAACTCAATTAATTAACCCTGGGGCTATACATCCTTAGACTAGAAACAGTCTTGAAACAAAAATGGCTGAGTCCACCCTGTTAGACAAGAAATCAGAGTATGGGCGTGATAAATAAAACATATAAAGTTATTTTACAAACATTTATTTAGTATACATAACATAATACAAGAATATAGATCATAAGTTGTTTTCTATGACGACTGTTGTAGTTCTACGGGTCTCTGAGTCGTCGTATGCCCTCGCAGCAATACTAATACGTATAAAGTCCGACGACTGACTCATTGGAACTGTACCGGTAGCCCTTTCCTTGTTCAACTCTTCGTTACTATCATAGTTGGTAAACGAGGAACCACATTCATCAATACCCCAAATGCATGGCTGAAGTCATATCTTCTTCTTCTTCTGTCTCATCGATATCAATAGGTCCATTTTCTTCCTTTACCAGAGCCGTCTTTACAACATCTGCGTTATTATGTACGTTTTTAAATGCCTTTTATAGCTGTCGATGCGTGAAAGATATTTGAAGCAATTAGAACACTGGACTTTGATTGATTCGTGAACGCTTTTCGTATGTCTTTTAAGCTGTCAGAGCTTGAAAAAGTTTTGACACAGCTAGAACAGCAGAGTCTGTTTGAATCGTGTATGGTTTTTACGTGTCTCTTGCAGGTGAATGGCCTCGCGAAAGACTTGAAGCAAACCGGACACTGTATTTTGCAATCCTGTCGACCAGAGCCATTCTTCTTCTTACGCTGCTCCATCTCGACTAATGAAGGAACAGGAACACTATCCGTCTATTTATACTGATCGACCAGAGCAATCGGTTGTTCTATCCTACGTTGATAAAATAATTATACTATGTAAGCTTAGATACGCTACATATGATTGCGAGCCTGAGTATAAGCATAAACCCTATACTACAGATTTTTATCCTTTTTTCATTATATCTGCTACAGACGAGGTGAAGAATAGGTACATTTAACATGCGTATGCTACAATTATCTAATTTCTAGTTTTCTAGACGTAATGTAATTTTGAACAGATTTTAACCCTTTTCGTTATATCTACTACCCTTGTAAGCGATTTCTAGATATACGTTCTTATTGTTTATACACCATATAGATATTCGTAGCATCTAAAGTAAACTCTTATTTAAACGTTATTTTACAATATATCATACATTTCAGCAGCTCGTATGATTATCCGTCTCTATCGTAACCCAGTATGTAAGGACATTATGTTAAATACTATCTCATACATGTAAATAAACATTTGTTTAAAGAGTTTGTTAGGTCACCTAATCTGTTATAATATTACTATGATATTAGATCTCGTCGATTACAGTTTTACCATTAGGACATACTTAGTAGGTTATATGTGCTAAGTAAAATAATAAACAGATATTTCGAAAATTTTATGCATTCTTGAGAGAACGGGGTATAATATTTAAAAACACACTGTAGAAAACATATCAGCAGAGAAAGGGAATACATAAATACAGTATGTTTTGTATGATGAGTTGTCGTCAGTTTAAAAGAAATAAGTTCGTCGCCATATTTAAACGTTATTTTACAATACATCATACATTTTCAATAGCTTCGAAATACGCAGATATGTAATAATATACTATATACTCTTGTAGGTTATTCAACGTATCTATAGTAAACTCTTATGATTAATAATAATCTGTAACCTTATTGTTTTTTATTACATCACAGGTTAGAGCATACGAATATAATTTAGGTTAGATTAGGTTAGAGCCTACGAATACATTTTTAGGGCAGAACGTAGGGAGCAGAGTAAGTACAAAACAACATACTTTCATACAAGAACGTTTATTGATACGAGTAGTTTGACGCTACTTAAAACATAATACATAACTTATATATATATATAATATCTATTAAAATAGTACATTTCGTATACACTAATAATGGTACTACATACCCGACTATAAAGTAAACATGGTAAGTATAACAGCAGTTTAAAAGAATAGATAGTAAATATAACTATATCTAATTATTTTATAAAATACTATGTTAACTAAGAGGTTATATACAGAATATATACGCCTGTATTCGACCTCTAGAGGGTTCATAAGACTAGACTAGACCAGACCAGACCACACCAGACCAGACTAGAGCAGACCAGACCAGACCATACTAGACCAGACCAGACCAGACCAGACCAGACCATACCAGGCCAGACCAGACCAGACCATAACATACCAGACCAGACCAGACTATAGATGATAGATAGTAAAATCATGAACAATTATACCACCTGTAATATAATAGATCTTACTTGATATTTTAAAATTAGTGGCTGAATCTAATTATTACAGTAATTCAATTGTAGAAACTGAAGATGTAATCTTTAAAACATCTAAAGTTAGAAGTTTTTAGTAGTCAGGTCAGATTAATAGAGGGTGTTATAATGAAATCGTTTTTTTAGAAACTATTTGTTTTGTAAGATTGGCGCCGTAAAGAAAAAACAACATAGCTGTAAAGACTAGACTAGACCAGACCAGACCAGACTAGACTAGACCAGACCAGACCAGACCAGACCAGACCAGACCAGACCAGACCAGACCAGACCAGACCAGACCAGACCAGACCAGACCAGACCAGACCAGACCAGACCAGACCAGACCAGACCAGACCAGACCAGACCAGACCAGACCAGACCAGACCAGACCAGACCAGACCAGACCAGACCAGACCAGACCAGACCAGACCAGACCAGACCAGACCAGACCAGACCAGACCAGACCAGACCAGACGAGACGAGACCAGACCAGACCAGACCAGACCAGACCAGACCAGACCAGACCAGACCAGACCAGACCAGACCAGACCAGACCAGACCAGACCAGACCATACCAGACCAGACCAGACCAGACCATACCAGACCAGACCAGACTAGACTAGACTATAGATGATAGACAGTAAAATCATGAACAATTATACCACCTGTAATATAATAGAGCTTACTTGATATTTTAAAATTAGTGGCTGAATCTAATTATTACAGAAATTCAATTGTAGAAACTGAAGATGTAATCTTTAAAACATCTAAAGTTAGAAGTTTTTAGTAGTCAGGTCAGATTAATAGAGGGTGTTATAACCAAATCGTTTTTTTTAGAAACTATTTGTTTTGTAAGATTGGCGCCGTAAAGAAAAGCGACCTAAATCTAACCTAAAATATATTCGTAGACTGTAACCCAACTAATATTATATGTAAGTTTTTCGAATGTTAATGACGATTTTGTAAGTAACTACATTGGTCTAACCTAATAAATATTTTATGAACTAATCTTAATAGAGATTTTTTTGTAAGTAGCTACATGCTCTAACCTAATAAATGTTTTATGAACTAATCTTAATAGAGATTCTTGAATCTTTGCAACAACCGGAGTCTAAAATCTATAACCTTAATATAATTTTTGGGAGTCTAACCTAGATTGCTTCATTTAATTTAATCATTTATATTAATATTATATTGATTTATCATGCAATCTTGGGTTTTAAAGTAAAGTAAAGAAGAATTAATGTTTTTATCACAGAATTTTGAAATAAACTTCTAAACTTTGTATTCATCGTTTTGTTCCGAGCTATCTCAATTTCAAAATCAAGACTACAGCTATGTTGTTTTTCTTTACGGCGCCAATCTTACAAAACAAATAGTTTCTAAAAAAACGATTTGGTTATAACACCCTCTATTAATCTGACCTGACTACTAAAAACTTCTAACTTTAGATGTTTTAAAGATTACATCTTCAGTTTCTACAATTGAATTTCTGTAATAATTAGATTCAGCCACTAATTTTAAAATATCAAGTAAGCTCTATTATATTACAGGTGGTATAATTGTTCATGATTTTACTGTCTATCATCTATAGTCTAGTCTAGTCTGGTCTGGTATGGTATGGTCTGGTCTGGTCTGGTCTGGTCTGGTCTGGTATGGTCTGGTCTGGTCTGGTCTGGTCTGGTCTGGTCTGGTCTGGTCTGGTCTGGTCTGGTCTGGTCTGGTCTGGTCTGGTCTGGTCTGGTCTGGTCTGGTCTGGTCTGGTCTGGTCTGGTCTGGTCTGGTCTGCTCTGGTCTGGTCTGGTCTGGTCTGGTCTGGTCTAGTCTAGTCTTTACAGCTATGTTGTTTTTTCTTTACGGCGCCAATCTTACAAAACAAATAGTTAAAAAAAAACGATTTCATTATAACACCCTCTATTAATCTGACCTGACTACTAAAAACTTCTAACTTTAGATGTTTTAAAGATTACATCTTCAGTTTCTACAATTGAATTTCTGTAATAATTAGATTCAGCCACTAATTTTAAAATATCAAGTAAGATCTATTATATTACAGGTGGTATAATTGTTCATGATTTTACTATCTATCATCTATAGTCTGGTCTGGTCTGGTATGTTATGGTCTGGTCTGGTCTGGCCTGGTATGGTCTGGTCTGGTCTGGTCTGGTCTAGTATGGTCTGGTCTGGTCTGCTCTAGTCTGGTCTGGTGTGGTCTGGTCTGGTCTAGTCTAGTCTTATGAACCCTCTAGAGGTCGAATACAGGCGTATATATTCTGTATATAACCTCTTAGTTAACATAGTATTTTATAAAATAATTAGATATAGTTATATTTACTATCTATTCTTTTAAACTGCTGTTATACTTACCATGTTTACTTTATAGTCGGGTATGTAGTACCATTATTAGTGTATACGAAATGTACTATTTTAATAGATATTATATATATAAGTTATGTATTATGTTTTAAGTAGCGTCAAACTACTCGTATCAATAAACGTTCTTGTATGAAAGTATGTTGTTTTGTACTTACTCTGCTCCCTACGTTCTGCCCTAAAAATGTATTCGTAGGCTCTAACCTAATCTAACCTAAATTATATTCGTATGCTCTAACCTGTGATGTAATAAAAAACAATAAGGTTACAGATTATTATTAATCATAAGAGTTTACTATAGATACGTTGAATAACCTACAAGAGTATATAGTATATTATTACATATCTGCGTATTTCGAAGCTATTGAAAATGTATGATGTATTGTAAAATAACGTTTAAATATGGCGACGAACTTATTTCTTTTAAACTGACGACAACTCATCATACAAAACATACTGTATTTATGTATTCCCTTTCTCTGCTGATATGTTTTCTACAGTGTGTTTTTAAATATTATACCCCGTTCTCTCAAGAATGCATAAAATTTTCGAAATATCTGTTTATTATTTTACTTAGCACATATAACCTACTAAGTATGTCCTAATGGTAAAACTGTAATCGACGAGATCTAATATCATAGTAATATTATAACAGATTAGGTGACCTAACAAACTCTTTAAACAAATGTTTATTTACATGTATGAGATAGTATTTAACATAATGTCCTTACATACTGGGTTACGATAGAGACGGATAATCATACGAGCTGCTGAAATGTATGATATATTGTAAAATAACGTTTAAATAGGAGTTTACTTTAGATGCTACGAATATCTATATGGTGTATAAACAATAAGAACGTATATGTAGAAATCGCTTACAAGGGTAGTAGATATAACGAAAAGGGTTAAAATCTGTTCAAAATTACATTACGTCTAGAAAACTAGAAATTAGATAATTGTAGCATACGCATGTTAAATGTACCTATTCTTCACCTCGTCTGTAGCAGATATAATGAAAAAAAGGATAAAAATCTGTAGTATAGGGTTTATGCTTATACTCAGGCTCGCAATCATATGTAGCGTATCTAAGCTTACATAGTATAATTATTTTCTCAACGTAGGATAGAACAACCGATTGCTCTGGTCGATCAGTATAAATAGACGGATAGTGTTCCTGTTCCTTCATTAGTCGAGATGGAGCAGCGTAAGAAGAAGAATGGCTCTGGTCGACAGGATTGCAAAATACAGTATCCGGTTTGCTTCAAGTCTTTCGCGAGGCCATTCACCTGCAAGAGACACGTAAAAACCATACACGATTCAAACAGAATCTGCTGTTCTAGCTGTGTCAAAACTTTTTCAAGCTCTGACAGCTTAAAAGTTACGAAAAGCGTTCACGAATCAATCAAAGTCCAGTGTTCTAATTGCTTCAAATATCTTTCACGCATCGACAGCTATAAAAGGCATTTAAAAACGTACATAATAACGCAGATGTTGTAAAGACGGCTCTGGTAAAGGAAGAAAATGGACCTATTGATATCGATGAGACAGAAGAAGAAGAAGATATGACTTCAGCCATGCATTTGGGGTATTGATGAATGTGGTTCCTCGTTTACCAACTATGATAGTAACGAAGAGTTGAACAAGGAAAGGGCTACCGGTACAGTTCCAATGAGTCAGTCGTCGGACTTTATACGTATTAGTATTGCTGCGAGGGCATACGACGACTCAGAGACCCGTAGAACTACAACAGTCGTCATAGAAAACAACTTATGATCTATATTCTTGTATTATGTTATGTATACTAAATAAATGTTTGTAAAATAACTTTATATGTTTTATTTATCACGCCCATACTCTGATTTCTTGTCTAACAGGGTGGACTCAGCCATTTTTGTTTCAAGACTGTTTCTAGTCTAAGGATGTATAGCCCCAGGGTTAATTAATTGAGTTTGACCTGTAGAGCATATTATGTTAGCGTTCAGTTAGTATGGCTTTGATATCCCTAATTGTTATTTACGCCAAACCTGACTACATGTATTGTTAAAGTAAAATTTAGAGGTAATATACAGGAATATATGCGACTGTATCCGATCTCTAAAATATAAGCCTTTTAAGTCTTTTAAATATTACTTTGTAGAGCTATGTTCAACAGGTATGCGCTAAATATGTTAATGTCAGCATTGTACATAAAATATATATATAGGTCATTTGTTGCACGGAAAATTAAACTTCTCTGTAACGTATATCCTATATTACTTTGTACAACTGCGTTCATCAGGTATGCAATCAGTAGTAGAGTATCATACGTACCTGGTATAATATAACGCTTATCAGTAGGTCCCTCGTTAGGAATTTTAAAATAACGAAATTTTTATTGAATCAGCTAAATAGATAGTGTACTTATAAGTGAATCTCTAAATAACGAATGCGTTAACAGAACTCCTGCGTTAATATACATAACGTTTCATCGTGTTTTTTCAAAACACATTTCATTGTAAAAGAATAATTTCATTGTAAAAGAATAAGAATAATTTCAATTTTATTTATCAGGCGATATACATTATATTATTTTCATATATTAGTATGCAAATTTATCGTTTCAATAAAAGTAAAATATTTATCTGATTTATTTCTCCAGGTTAAGTTTTCAGGGTTCTCATAACTGTAAATTTTGCAAGTGGTAACTACCCTGTGTTTCAAAGTTATAAAGACCTAAACATATGTTATAGACTTATATTTCGAAGGTATCGAAAATGGGATTATTGTGTAATCAAATGTTTTAAATTTTTTTTTTATGTAAATTAAATAATCATTAGGGTTTTTCTGAAGAAGGTTTTCCTGAAAAATGCTATATAAAGTCAACCTAATTATGATTAAATGAGAAAACCTATTATTAAGCTGTTCAAAATTCGAATGTCTAGAAAAAATGGGTAGCTCTTACTGAATATACGAAGAATACGTTTTAGATATGTATTAAGCTACATAACATTTCTGTCATATATGAATTTGTATACAACGATCTAGATCCTGCTACCGTATATGTTTAACATAAAAATAAATGAAAACTATAAACTTCTTTTATCGTTTTTATTTATAAAATTTTAATAATAATATTAAATGTTTGCATTGTACGACATACTGATAGGGTAGGTGAATTGCAGGCATTTAGCAGGTCCATGTTTGGTGAACCTTTTGGGTAGATTAATAATCTAATCTACGCCTTATGTACTAAATAAAATACAATTTCTCACAGATAAACTAAAAGCTATGCGAAGAAACGGTTGATGCAATAGCGACGGATGCTGCCACGCATTCAGGTTCCTACATTTAATTCAGCACGAGTTTCATAGATATCCTTTCCGATTTGTAAGTAATATTTGATCTGAATAACCTAGTGTCAGACTGTTTCCTGTAGAGCAATTCTGAGCGGTCCTTCTTCCTACGGTAAAACTAATGTTATGTTAGGTCTACTCATTAATGAAAACGGATTAAAATTTGGAATTATCTGCCTGTACGCCCGAAACTCATCCAGTTTTTGTAATTGATTGTTCAGAGCGGGTAGAGAGTTTCTCGCATATACGAACTTAGGAGCTAGCTGCTGACTCTGCATGACATTAGATGATTTTGATAATGATAGATGATCGTGATAAAGAATGATGTTATTTATAGCAGTGACTTTATTACAATTCTTACTAGAATATAATTGTATGATATCACATCATGATATGTACCTACAATTCGATTACCTAGATTTTGACTACCTAAATTAGACCTTAGTCTAAGAATAATCATGTGTTTTATCGTTATCTTATGATATCAGGAATGCAATACTTCTATTAATCTTTAGTTTAGCGTAGATATAAATCTCTTTGTATAGCTCAATAAATGATAGTTATAGGGCTGTATTGACTTATATAACATTTCTCTCATATATGAATATTTTAGTTCAGAGAGCATTTACAAACAATGTACAATTTATACAAAGCAGTAATTAAGAACAGGGTAAGATAATTCGTATGATCTATTAAATTTAAAATAGTAATCTGCTGTTCAGCTTGATTTAATTTTCGTAAATGTCTAAATATTACAAACATACAAACAAAATAGACTTAAGTAAGAAACAAAACGTATACATTACATATCTAAAATTGTACAACATATTGATAGGGTAGGTGAATTGCAGGCATTTAGCAGGCCCGTGTTTCTAACTGCTGATCTATAGGCTAGAAAAATCATAAAAGTATTAGGCAATGTTCATTGAATAGACTCCCTGCTTCATTTCATAACTTATTTGTTTTAATAAATAGACATTAGTCAAACGATGGATATACTCATGTCTTTACCTTCAATATATAATATATTTATTTACGATATCTTGTTAATGATATGTGTTGTGATCTTGATTGACTGTAATCTTTTTCCTGTAAGATGCTATAAAAGCCGTAATTAATATTTCTTAATATATAGTTTAGTTTAATCCGTGTACGTATTTTATTCTTGCATTTTTTTATTTCACAATGTATAACTATATACAATTTATTTTAAAACCGTTTTTCTGAAATTTCTAGATTTTAATACAAACAAAATTGATTTAGGCTTCAGGAAATATCCAAACAGATTTACTCAGAATTTACGGTTGCTATTAAATAATAATTAGCCGTCGGCAACTTTTAAAATATTTCGATTAAACCAATAGTTTTTCATGTTTGAATTTTAACTTTCTACACCCGCTAATTGGAAATTCATTAGCAATGGTGAAATCATCGTTTACAATCAAGACGTCATGTTTTTACCTTACCGATCTCATTTAATGACTCATGATAATAATCATAATTGGCTTATAATTTTTGAATCCTAAAGATTTAATATTATTAATGTACAATATTTATAAATATTTTCCGGGAATTATTTTTAAATAAATTGGATTTAATCAAATATACGTGAAAGCATTTTTAGAAATAACTCGTATGCAGTAATTTAAAAGACAAGCTCCGTGGTCTCGGGGTTAAGCTATGGACATTTTGTTATCGCTTAAACTTATAACTAAAACACGTCTTTGCTAATGATTTTGTTGAGATAATAGATATTATATCTGATAATATGAAATTACTACACATGTATTATGTTACGAGTACGTGGTCGCTAGTCAACAATTTTTTTTATAACCAGTTTACAGTGCTTTAATAGATTACCTTCATGGTGTAATGGTTAAGTTCTAAGCTTATAACCAGACGGTCGAGCGTTCAAACCCTGCCGGCTCCATTGATTTTTATAAAAAAATATAGTGGGTTGCCTATCTACAGGTGTATAGAAATCTACTATACCGATCACATGACGTCACCGATAGATGGAATTAGCAGCGCTAGGAATTCAAATCTTTCAGCGGGAAATGATGACAAGTTGGAAATGAGGAGAGAGAGGGAGATGAGAGATGAGATATGCAGATGATCCCACGAGATAAAAAAAATGATCCGCTAATGACCCCGCGAATTAAATTATTAAAAATTCAAATCCAAGGGCGGGAAATCTAAGATGACAAATTGAAAATGATAGATACAAATGGCGGATAGGTAAATGACATTCAAAATTGACAGATTCAAAATGACATTTCAAAATGGCTATTCAACATGACGATTCAAAATGGCGATTCAAAATGGCTATTCAAAATGGCGATCCAAAATGGCGATTCAAAATGGCTATTCAAAATGGCGATTCAAAATGGCTGCACCTAGAGAGAGACAGACAAAATGGCTATTCAAAATAGTAGGCGTGTCGTCCAAGATGGCGTCGACCAATCAGAAGCAAGGGGAGAAGCCATGCCATTGGCATGCCAAGTGGCATGTCAATTTCCGTCTGCCCAAGGTGGCGAACCAAATGCCGATAATACAGAATGGCGGTAATACAGATTCCGTACTTAACCACCTAGAGAGAGACAGACAAAAAGTCACCAGATTAGAGAGAGACAGACATAAAAAGTCACTAGATTTTCCCCCAGGGGTACCAACTGTAAACAAAAAAGTCACTAAAAACGTCTGCCTCAAGTGACCCATTACCTACTCGTACCTACTTATACTGTATTTTTCAGATGGCAAATTGTACATTGATACAGCTTGTGGTAGGGGATGTTGTTCTTTCTGTTGTTTTACCTTCGTATATTATTTTGTGCGTTGTTAAGACAAACTCAATGTCATCTATTTACAATTTTAAATATATTCAGCCTTCCCTGAAATAAATTTTATAATGAATTCGTGACGTTCTGGATTCTTGGCCTGGCCTAGTTGACATTGTTTGTTTATTTTTGGGCGAGAAATCGGGATTTCGGGACATCCCTCGTACCTCATGGCACCGATTGTTATGAACATATGGCCTACCTTACTTGCCAAATATCGCATTGACACATGAATATAGAGCATCAGCACAAATACGTAACTAATTTGTTTTTTCGCGTAAATATTTGATCAATTAGGTAGGTATCGGTATATCGCATACCGGGTGTACAGTTGTCGGTCAGTGAATTAACGGCTCGGCTCGTTCAAATGGTCCGGCGACTCAGTAAACGTTAGGCAAATAAAAAGGAACAGGTGAAACCCGTTCGTGTGTGATTGAAGAAAAAAATATGTTAAAATATCAAATTCAATTAATTAAAAAATATTAACTAATTAGAATTAGTACTTAATTATTACTGTGTAGATTTTTAAATAAAAATAAATTCATTGGTAGATACAGGAGGATCATTAGCAATAAGATAAGTAGCAAAAAAAGTGAAAAGAAATGCATGAAAAGACTAACATGAGATTAAGATTAATATATTTTTATCTAATAAAAAGACTGTAATCTATATCTACTAAACTTTTACAATTTGCATCTTTTCTTGACTGTGTAATAATTCCATTTCTTAAATGCTCAATTTATTTTACAGATAGTAAAATACGGAGACTCAGACGTTTTAAATGTTTGCGTTATCTGCAACACCCGAATAAGCACTCCTACCTCTACCTCTGGAAAGTAGAAGTCCGGAAGAAGTTCATTGGGGTCATGTCTGGAGACCGAAGAGACCATTTAATCTAACCTCATTGTCTAATGGGAATTTGTTTCGGTGGGGTTGCTATAATTTTTTTTTGACGAAAATTTTTCGTTTTAGTAACCATGCGATTAAGCTCCCTAATTCTTTTGAAAAACTACTAACACATATGGATTCATACTTGTTTTAATATTAATTCAATTTATTATTCAGTAGTAGCTAATTAAATAATAGAAAAGTCAACAAGTTAAAAACCGGAAATGCTTACACGTAGGAAGAATAATTCAATGCAGAAAGTTCAGAGTTCAACAACAGCTGTTCTGGTTCCAGCATCTTTAAGGTATGAAGGTGTTTTTTCTGTGTTGTGTAAATGATGGCCTATAAGTGTTAGTGCGTTTTTGGATTAATGTGAAAAGCGAGATTACCATAAGTTACTTTGTAAATGATTAATGTTCGAATTTCAACAAAAATATTAACGTTTGAATTTATGGTTTTTATTTACGTGACGATAATGTTGTATTTTAAAGGGGGGTTCCTAAGTAAACTTAATGCGTAATTTTTTTTGGATTTCTTTGGGGTTTCAATCCATAAGAAATATGTATTTGTCATGCATTAGTTGGTATATTTTGTTTAGAACTGTTGAACCTTTTTGAACTTGATTTAATGAACAAAAGCTAAAAGTGACAAATCACCTGTTATAGCTTAGCACAGCAAATTGTTTGTGGTCGTCGCCATTTCAAAACAACAATATCTGACGAAATTCTTTTCCCAGATTGTAGATTTTTCATAAGAATAATAACAAACAATTTGGGTGGCGCTCACGACACTTGATCATAATTTGGATACATAAATAGTTTCAACCGGGAGATATTCTGCTTAAGTATAAGATTCGTTTTATTATTATTATATTTATTTGAAAAATTTTGCTGGTTACAATTTGGTGAGCCCAATCGTGGAGCTTTTTTTATATGTAAATTGTAGGTCACATATTTAACATAAATGTAGCTTCATCAGAATACACAACATTTTTGATAAAATTAACTGAGCATTTCCAAAACAAACCACAAAATTTCACTTTCCATAGAAGTAGAAAAATATGATTTAAGGGAGTTGTGGTGGGATAGTCTGAGCCAAAAGTTATGGTGCTTTGCTATTTTAACAAATAGAAATAATTACATAGTTTTGCTTCAAATAATGGCTCAAACGATACTAGTTTTATTAGAATGCATGTGAAAGCAGTTTACAGTGTCTGGCCATATTAATAGGGACATCGAATAATGTTAATATTAAAAGTTATGTATTGTTAATACCAAGAATAACAGATTTTGAGAAATGTTTTACATGTGATTATTAACGCTTGTTGTATTAACAAATAATTCTAAATAATAAACTGGTGTAAATGGCGAACTTGCTGAATATGCTGATAACTAAAGGATGCAATTCTTAGCGGGTAATAAAGAAAATAATAAAGAAGGTATTTTACTATTTCTGTAGAAAATAATCGTAGAAACGTTTCAAAGAAATTTTTTTCCACAGAAATAGTAAAATACCTTCATTATTTTCTTCATTACCCGCTAAGAATTGCATCCTTTAGTTATTAGCATATTCAGCAAATTCGCCGTTTATACCAGTTTATTATTTAGAAGTATTATATTGAATTGCTTGTTAATACAAGGGTTAATAAAACATACGTGGGACATTTCCCAAAATCTGTTATTCTTGGTATTAAAAATATAAATCTTTTAACATTAACATTATTCGATGTCCCTAATAATATGGCCAGATACTGTAGTTATTATTTATATATGTTTTTAATTAATTATTAGTCTTTTAAAATTCAGAGATTAACTTTTGACTGTCTAGTCCAAACTTAAGAACGTGAAAATATGACGAAAAAAACAATTATTCTAACCAGAAATTTCATTCAAGTTTCCTTTTTTATTAGTAAAAATAAAATAATATTACTATGTAAACACTAAAAAATAAAGAAATCTCTCTAGAATATAAATAAATTATACGCTTTTGGAATAGTGAAAAAGTGACAACGTTGCCTTAAATTGGTACCAGTATTTCGTTTGAAAACAGATTAATGCATTAAATGACGTTGACTCAAGTTTTCAGGTTATCTTGCAAATATATGTATATAAAACGATGGATGAAAAACACTATTTATTCAGATTCATTTAAAACGTAGCAGTAAAATATTTCCGAAGTATGTATCTTTTTATTTAATACAACTGATTTTGTTTTCGAGATGTAAATTACGAGCGGCCAGTGGTACTGCATGTAGCTATATAAAGCATTTAAGTTTCCCGCTCGTTTGTCGCAATGCAACGTTTTTACTTTGCGAGCTATATCAAGCGTTCAATAGACAAATTCTTCTTAATAATTCTTTTTTGCCAAAAGTATCTTTCTAACAAATTTGAAACTTTAACGGCACAATCTTACAACGTTTTTACGTGAAATGTTTTGGTGTCAACTTTTTCTTATCATTCTTTATGAAGTTATTATAATATATGTATCAACAAAGTGTTATTTTGCATAAAATCGCGTGTTATTTTCAATTGCAACTTATGCATAAACAAACTTCCTAAACATTAAAGATTTTTCAGAAAATAATTTTGTGCATTAAAATCTATCAACTGCACTAATTTTTTTACATTTTCATCATTTTTCTCTACCGCCACAACTTTCTTAAATGATAAAACCTACATTTGCAAATACCTTTCAGTACAATTCAATAAATATAGTCCGTTTCAGCTCAATAAAAACATGGGGAATTTAGTATTGAAGTAATTAAGTGTGATCATAGTGATATTAAATATTTTAGACGGGTTCTTATGGGATATTCGTTATTACAAAGAAATATTGACAGTGACCACAATAAATTAAGAATTTTTCTAAATACGAGCCTTGTTTCACTGAAGTTCACACACCCTATTTTTGTTATTTATCCCGAATTGTTTTCGAATATACGCATGAAGTGTTTCTCATTGTTAGAGTGAAGTACTGTCTTTGAACTTATTCCATGTTAAGTTTCATGAAATTCTATCGAATGGTTTCCTCACGCCGATCCTTCAACTCTGATCAATCTGCGGACGTAAAGGGGTGGTAAGAGGGATCCCCGCCTCAGTAAAATTTTATAAAACGTTCCGTGAAGTAGGTGCAGAAGCAAGACCTTATTCTAAAAATAAGGAATAATCACTTTGAAGACTAAAGGAAATTTTGAGAAAAAGATTGTGGGGCGTATTTTGTTTGAAAATTTAAGAGATAAATACATAACGAAATATAACAATAAATAAAAAATATAACTTATAATATAGGAGATCAGTACTACTTTGAAAAACCAAAAAAATCCAAGGCGAAAATTGCCGGGCGCCGTTGTTTAACAGAAATAGAAGTGTGCGAACTTCAATGGGACAGGGCTCGTATATCTTCAAAACTAAAAAATTAAACAGAACTGAACAAAAGCAGGAAAAGTTCAAATTATAGAATGGTTTAAAAGTGGCGTAAGCTTAAACTTAAGTTAATTGATCTTTTCTAAAAGCTAGTGTTACCATAGCCGGTAGGTATATCTTTTTGTTTGTAAAATATTGGTAGTAAATTTAGTATTTTTGATATGGTTTTATTGGCTTGACTGCAACAAGTTTCCTGAAGTAGTTTTTACTATATTGAGCAGGCGCTAAAATCGTATACAATAAACAAGATATTTAAAATATTAATTACTTTTTATTTAATAGTTTAGGGCTCAAAAAACGTTCACCGTTCAGTAGTACAGGTTATGTTTATGTACGAAATTTAATCATATTCAAGTTGATGCCACCATAAGTTACTAAACTAAACTAACTAGATCAGCAAGCTTAGCCAATATTATTAAAAAGTGAAAAAGGGTAGACCCGTTTTTTGTTTCGCATTTCAGCATTGGCGAGAAAAAGGTCAATTCTTTAAAATTTGGGACATATAAATTATTATAAGCAATGTCATCATCTCAGTTTGATCACAATTACTTCATTCTAGAAAAAACATATTGTACTATTACACTTACCGCTCACTGATGATGAATGTTTTGCCAACCTAGCACCTAGCAGTAGGCATCAACTTAAAGCAGGCCAAGCAGGGTGAAATTCCTCCAAACAAACAGTTGCATTTGTTGATGCAAATTTTCATAAAAGTAATTACAGGGACAACTGTCCTTTCCTTTAGTGATTTGATTGTGATTCTAACATTTTCTAAATTTTCATGTTATTATTAGTCACCTTTACGATTAGTGCTACCAAATATCGCTACTGTTATTCCAAAAAGATGCAAATAGACACTGACTTTAGTGTATACTAATATTAGTGTATATGTTGCGGTCAAAGAGGTAAATACGGACAATCACGTAAATGGCCGGGATACAACGTTAATGGCCGGCCAATGACGTTAATTCCGAGCTGGTTGGTTAAAGATGTCGTTTTATACTATTTATTACATTGGCCGAGCCGGATAGTGTTACATTAACTTTAAAATTGCATAAAATAGTATATTGTGTTACAAGTGCAGAAAAATGCCAATTTCTCACGAGTGTGAAGAAGTTGCGGCATGAGACGAAGTCGAATGCCGCAATCACACGAGTGTGAAATTGCCGTTTTTGCACGCGTTACACACTATACTTTATCTACGACAACAAAAAATGTAATAAACCACCAAAAGCTAAGAAAAATATTTAACCTAGAATTTATATATTCGCATTCATATTTTTTACATTGAAATCTCTGACAATAAATTAAGAGATGCAATGTAAGCCGCTTCAACGATGTTTGGAGGTGTACAAGTATACACCCCATTTTCCCATCATCGGATTCACTAATGATACATCTAGAATTTTGAAAACGACAGAAGTAAATATTAAATTTAAAGACAATAGTAATAATACGTTTAAAATCTGTATAATTTCAGTCAATCCACTATTTAGTACTTACAGCTAAATAGTCCCATTCCTAGGAATTGTGATAAAAAGCTACGTAGCTTTAAAAGTTAGATGGCGCTTGCACTTTGTGAACAATTATGTAGCAAATCATAAAGCTTTCATTATTTTTATTGCAATTTAGCAATAAAAATGAATAATATTATATTAACAATTATATAATAATGTAAAAAATTAAATTATTTTACGTTAATTGAAATAAACATGTTTAATAACTTCTTATAATGAGAATAACCAACTCATGTCAAGCGGCTACGTTGCTTAACGGTAGAGGCCTGGCTTAGCAATCAGACGGTCCAGAGTTCGATTCCCCATGAAAGCGATAATTTTTCTAGATGAATTTGCATTCAAAATATAATTTAATGTAAAACAATAATTAAAATTTTATCTAAAATTAATAACATTTTTTATTTCAAATAATTAATAATATTATAAAATTGCAAGTGCTGACATCTATAGCGTTTTAATAGAACTACTGATCGTGAGAAATCATTCCTCACGGTCTTTACCGTTCAGTCTGGAGATTGTCTGCAATTGGTCGTCTTCACGGTTACTAGATTGTGCGGAATGTGTAACTTTCTATGGTGGTCATAGATAAACATATTTACCAAATATCTAATAAATTTCAACTAACACATAACCTAACAACTAATCTGCAGCTTAATTATTAATTGAGCAATCTTAATTTTATCAATGGTGGTCACCGCAGGTGAGGTTAGGTTAGCGTTAGTTAGAAGTTTTACGTTATGAGACTATGCGACCAGTAACGACATTGGCCGGTTTACTACATTGACTGTAACATTATGTCTTTATTTTCAACATTTCCTACTTTATAGATGGCCATTGATGATAATAATCGGTCAATGTTACTTTCAGTATTAAAATTAAACAACGTTGTCCACATTCACTGGATATTTACGTCAATGATCGGCTTTTAACGTCTTTAATCAACCTAAATGGGCTATGGCGATAATAGGCGGTTATTAGTGACAATGCCCAGTTTAACACATTAACCTTAACATATACACTACACAGGAGTAAAAAAGAAACATTCAATTATTTACAGGTAAAGTTAGTATCAATATATTAAAAACAAATGCTTGTTATAAACATAAAACATAATAACAAAAATATGACTATAAAATTAAAAACTATATACATTAAACTGAGTATTTGATTATACTTATAGCTAAACTAAAAGTGTTACATAGATGCACAACCTTTATTGGAAGACAATACTTTAAACTCCGATACATAGGTACCTACCTATTTATTGAAACATTTGATAATAAATGAAACTAGAAAGACATTAGAAATTTTCATTACTACCAACTTCCAGTTTTAGGGGTAACAAATAAAATAATCTACTTTCATTCACTTATGCAAGTAGTCACTATTGCAAGATTGTGCATTATATGGCAATATATTACTAATAAAGAAATGTTAATTTCAAACTAAACATCTGTTAAAGAGCTATTCTGCAAAAAGAGGAAATCAAAGCATAATAAAGATGCAAAATTAGACACATTAAAAAACAAAAAAAGAAATGTAACCACAGCAGCTAACACCATAAAACCACAAAAATCATCGAAAAATATCACTTACCCAAATTGGAGATCAAACTATCAATACCAACTAACTAGACTAGTTGAGACTTATAAAAATATAAATTATCTTTTTAATGTTTTTAAATATTTCTTGTACAACAACGTTTACTGTATTCTATTGCAACTAAAATTATATTAATATATAAAATATAACAAAATATACATTTCAGTATTTTCTTAATAAGTTACAAAATCTATCAATAATACTTCAATCTCAATGTTCTTCAAGTTCCACTATTCGAATCATACAAAAAACTGTAATTTCAGATCAAATATTCCTTTTAAGTTATCATCTTGTAACTTACATAGTTTGGACTTCTTTGTGATTTTTTTTTCTCATAATTTAGACCCACATCTTTTTTACAGTAACAGCATTTTACAGTTGTATTATAGACAAAAAGCTGTCTGTAAATGACTTGCAAATACTTTATTATCAAGAAAGAATTTTTATATTTTTAAATAGGTCGCTTCTAAAGATTTCTATATTATTCTTGTCAATATAATGAATAATTTGATGAATGTAAATTTTTTTAGGTAAAAGTCATTTTTAAAAACAAAGATCTTAAATTTAATTATTTCAAAAGTAAAAGAGAGCACAATTGGTAACTTCTAATTGACTAAAAATTTTAAATATTGATAAAAATGTAACAAAAGGGTAACTGACTCTGATAGGAATTGATTTCCATGACTAGAATCTATTCATAAATCCTATAAGCTCTTGATATCACAAACTTTACTAAAAACCAGAATAGCCCTGTAACAGATAGAAGCAAAGTATCAATTTAAAGCCTAATGTTGAATGTATCTTTAAGGATATTTTTACCCAATGTTTTTAGTGTGTCCGTGACTTTATCCAATATTGGATTGGAACTGTCTGGTGCTGATTTATGTCCATATCTATTTTGATTGTAATAACTTCCAGAATTACTACCACCTTGTTTTGGGTAACCACCTTGATTTGAGTTTTGATTTGGGTAACCTCCTGGATAATATCCACTACCTTGTTGAGGATATCCACCTCCTTGTTGAGGATATCCACCTCCTTGCTGAGGATACCCACCGCCTTGATGAGGATACCCACCGCCTTGTTGAGGATATCCACCACTTTGTTGTGGATATCCACTTCCTGGCCTTGCTGGATAACCACCCTGTCCTGGATAACCAGAACCGATCTGTCCTCCTGGATAACCAGAACCAATTTGACCTCCTTGATAACCACCTCCGTTATAATGTTGACCTGGTTGCAAAACATTTGATCTTGGAGTGGTCTGTCCAGGTAGATTGGGATAAGCTCCAGGTTGAGGATTTTGAGGGTAGTTAGAATTGTGAGGATAATTGGGATAATTTTGAGGATTCTGTGGATAGTTTGGTTGAGGATAATTTGGAGGTAGAACAGGTGCGCTTGGTGCATCACCTCCTGGAGGTCCAGGATTGATACTTTGTACAGGCCGTTTATTCTCTCTATTTCCAGCGGCAGCTAAAAATATTTGGATTAATTAGTACATCCAAAGAATTAATTTATTGATGAAAATTTACCTGGATCTTCAAAGCATTTTGGTTGTCCACTATCCATTCTGCAAATTTGAGAAGGTGGACATACATAAGTTTCACATGTTTTTGCTGCATTACTAACTTTCTGACATGATGGATATCTAAAATGAATTTAAATAATATGCATGCAAAAATTACTCTTTACTCAATAATTACCTTCCACATTTACCATTTGAATATACTGTACAAGGATCTTCTTTCATTACACATACTTCATTTGATAGGCATCCTATATCCTTACATGATCTTCCATATTCTGTAATAAATAAATTAATTAAAAAAAAAGTAATTACTATAAATTAAAGACGATTACTAGTTTAAGATTAATACAGTGGAATGTTTGACCTTGCTTCTAAAAATATAATTTTTAAAAAAGAATCAATAGTTTTGCAATTGTCTTAATAGACTGCTATTAGAACTATAGTTATCATTTCATATTGTTTAATGATCTGCCATGAAACTATTTTAATAGTTTTACACATGCATCCTACTTATATATTAAAGCAACGTGTTTTTGCTATTTTTATTATGTTCGTTGTTTAAGATTTAAAGTAAATCTTAAAATTAATAGGTATGAAATTGACCTGTTTGAAATGCTTATTTTCAGCATCATACTACGCTTAGCTAAATCTTTACTTGTTTATAAGTTTGTTGCTCAGTAAATGTCGCAGTGCCTTTAATATTAGTTCCTTTAAACATTTACTTAACAATAGTATACGATACAGAACTATTAGGTCATCTTCAAAGTTAAACCACGCCATAAATAATCTTTTAAATTGTTATCATTTGCTTATCAAGCAACACATTATTTATAAATATTACGGTAAAATAATAATAATAATATAATAATAATTGCTACAACCCATAACCTGGAAACCAGGCCACAGAAGCTATTTAACTTGCGGGAGGGAGGGGCGATTATTATTACGTATGCCCAACGTGCGGCTGCAGCCGACTTATAGATATAAAATAGTGGAAAGATTTTACGTAGGTTAAAGTAAATATTTACAGGTCGTTTTCGTCTAATATTATAAATTATAACTTACAGTAGTGTAGTTAGAATTTATAAATATTTCTACCCAGACTCCCTTTTTAGGTAAATCTTTACGAAATCTTTTAAGAAATGAAACTTCTTCTTTTCGCCTTTTGCCTGCAAACTCTCTAGAGCAATCTTCCCTGTTTATACAGTGCTGGTAAAACTTCGCTTTGGATTTTCATGTGTAAGTAAAGGAAGAATAGCAAAACATTTGAGAAAGATTGTGTCCTTGACTTAATAACTAGGTAAAGACTTTCAAACTAACCTTTACATCGTAAGTATAAATTCCATTAAAACATTAATATTCTTATAGCTCCAGTACCGCAATGGTTACATACAACAGAAAAATATTTTTTGTTTAAAAATATTACGACAAAAATGGCATTAAAAATTTCGTTCTTTTAAATAAGCTGGTTAATACGTTAAAGAGCCCTGACCAATAAGAAAAGAGGCGGTAACGGTATTCGGTATAACCTGCATTATCGGCTTCCATATACGTAAGCGGGGTGGTTTGATTTAGGTTAGAATTAACTTGTAAGAGTTGTTTTACATTGCGAGCGGTGATGAGTTTTGTTATTTTTCTTTTTACATATTTTTAGTTATATCTAGCTTTTCACTTTTATTCTCTTATGGCGAAAGCATCATTTATCGACAATCTCTTATTGGTTCGTGCTCTAACACGTCACATATGGCGCGAATTTAAACTAAGTTTTTTCTCGTAAGGCCTGTGTGCCGCATAATATTATTACTAACGTAAATTAACGCATAACACAATAAAAAAATGTGGCTGTAAAAACCCATTGACGTTTGTCAGACTATAATGTAAAGTTTGGCAAGTATGCAAATTAACTTTTCTTGACGTGGAAAAGCGTTTTTAAAATAATACTTTATTTAAAAACGCAAAAGACAGAGTCCAAGTTACAAAAATATACACAGTTTACTACAAGTACAATAAGTATTTATTCGTTGTTAATACACAATATGCACTTGCATAATAACTTAAACACTATACAGTTTTAACTTTAAACGAGTAATAATGCTCAGAAGGCCGAGGTAAACAGTATCCCTGGATACCAGTTTCTATGGCTTCTGACTAGCTTGTAAGGTAGGTAAACAATATCCCTGGATACCAGTTTCTAGCCTTCAAGCGCGTCGTAACTCGAACTGACGTTTCCGACCAAGTTGTGCTGTTTATATACCATTCCGTGGTCGCCCACTTCACATATATTAGTCGAATTAGTATAATATTACGATAAAGTTTTTAGAAGGCCACATTAGTATTCTAATAGATGCAGCCATTAAGATACAGATTCTGAGTACTATAACGTTGAAATTCACAACCCATTATTTGTTTGATGGTCACTGTTTAAAACCAAGCTTCTGCGTTGTTTGGTTGTCACTGGTTTTCCCTTTCTTTCGGTTTATCGTGAAGTCGCTCCTGCGCGTTTGAGCTCCCTGCTCAATAGTAGAGTGAAGTAACAAAATGGCTGGCTTTTTGGTACGAGAAGTTGGATGTACGAGATATATTAGAAATTGGTTTAAATATTAATTCGCTTTAGCGGAATAAATCTCACATTCAACAGAACGATCGCTTGGTTATTTGTGTGCGATCGGTCGTCAAATTGGACGGATTAGGTTCTGGTACTAAGCATTTTAGGTAACTTCTGTTCGTTAAAACCTCGTTGCGCTAAATCTCACAAATGTCTTTTTATTTTAGGTACTATTATTTCCCTAGCCGTCACCTTGAGGGAATTGTTTTTTAAAAGACCTTTCAGTTTATAGAAAGGTAAAAATCTTCAAATATTTAAAGATAATACAATATACAGGGTGATTTCTTTGTAGGTCTTTTTTTTTTTTGTTTTGGGTTTTGTTGTTCGTTGGTGTATTCTTGTTCCTGCCCGTCTGACCGTGTATTTTAATTGGAAGGTTCTTCCCCTTTGTGTCCGTACCTACATCTATACATATACCGGGTCGGAGCAAAACAACCAAATATCGAAGGGTGAAACGAAAACCCCCTAAGCAAGGCTTTAAACATACAGCCGTGGATCAGCGAATGGTGGGATGTTGGTCTAAATTTGTATGTATTATGTGTCATTTTATTTATGTATATGTATATATTTACTCAATGTGTTTACAATTTATGCATGCATGTTAATTTTAAGGATAAAACGAGATCTCGAATAGTGGAATTGTTGTAGGGTAGTTTTAAGTACAACCAACTGTGATACAAATCACCATTCACCTTTTTTTTTTGTTGAAACATTACATTTTTTTTATCTGCACAATAGAAAATAGTTGCAAGTAAAATAAAGCCCTACTTAGAACGTTTACATTTCACTACGTGCGTTTTATTTATTTATTATTTATTTATTGGTATGATTTTAATATTACTTTCCAGTTCGTCATTTGTAAGTATATATGTACGGTACGACCAAAATATTGGAAGTCGCCCATATTTTAGTAGATCTATTTCTTCGTTTGTCTGATAAGCTTGAAGCTTTAGTAATAAGCATTGTTTTTAAACGAAGTGGCGCTTGTTTTTTTTATCTTTTATATTTTGTATTACCCCGCCCCTCTCCGACTTATTGGGGGCTAGCTGGCAAAAACTAAAGCAGTGTTATTTGGATCAAGCTGATACTTCCAGCACAGCTACATTTTGGTTGGTTAAGTATTTCTTTATATAAAAATAGCCTTTGTGTTTCTGTAGGTTATAGTAAATTAGCGCCCATGCGTGAGGCCTTTTGTTGAAAATTCCACTTTGTTAAAACCACTTAAGATTTGTTGTTCTTGCATGTTAGGATATTTTTGGGGAATATATTTTGCCTGATAGATTAAGTATTTAGTAATTTAGGATAAAGAACCAACTCCAGGATTGTATTTTGTAATTTGTTATATTCTTGTTACAAGTTATTTGATTAGTATTGATTATTAATCTTATTATAAATTGGTTATTCGTTTTGTTAGTATTGATTGTTAATTAGTTCATTATGGAACGGAAGATCCATATAGATAGGTTAAGTAAATCAGAACTATCTTATGAGTTAGCTATTAGAGGTCTTCCTGACTCTAATGTTGATAGTATGCGAAAGTCTCTTCGACAGTTGATGAAAATGGAACAAGATCAGTCCGTACTTGAGTTACCAGCTCATCCGTTTACTTTTGAAGAAGATTCAGATGCTATTTCTACAGCTATTATTGAACTTAATACGGCTTTGGAGTCATTTGATGATAGTGTGGATTCTAATCCGTATAAAAAATTGCAAAGTAGGTTAAGTCACCTATTAGGTAGGGCTGCGGCCATGAAAGCCAAAGATGAGGCTTCTGCATCAAAGCGGGCCGAGTTCATTCAATCCATTCTTGGATTAATGAGCGATATTCATGATAAAGCTTCAGTACCACAGGTAACTGATGAAGTAGCTATTCAGTTAGGGTTAGGTTTAAGCGTTGGGGAAGCTATTGTGAATTCTCCTGCGGGCAACCCAGCAGCTTCTTCTACACTTGCTGCTCCTGATCCTCAATGTGGTCAGCCGAAGTCTGTACCGGTCTTTAAATGGGGACTTGATAAATTTGCAGGACATGAATCTAAGATTTCTTTAAATGCTTTTTTGCAACAAGTGGATGAGTTGTCTATTGCTCGGAATGTATCAAAGACCCAGTTATTTGCATCTGCTTTGGATCTTTTTAAAGACCAAGCACTTTTGTTTTATAGATCTAGAAGAAATGAAGTATCTGATTGGGATTCTTTGGTTAAACTTTTGAAAGAGGAATATCTCCCTTTAGATTATGATGATAAGCTTTTAGAAGAAATTCGTAGGAGGACTCAAGGTCCTAATGAACCGCTAGGGACTTATTTAGTAGCTATGGATAATTTATTTTCCCGATTATCAACAAAATTTTCTGAAGGGATTAAATTAAGATTACTGTTAAAGAACTTAGCTCCATTTTACCAATTTCATTTGTCGTTTAAGGAAATTAATTCTATCTCTGATTTACTACAATTTGGTAGGCAGCTTGAAGCTTCAAGGTTGAGGGCGGACAGTTATGTTCCTCCAACTAGAAGGAAAACCGACTTAGAGCCAGATTTAGCTTTTGTTGAGACTACTAGTAATTCCAGTAGTGCTGCCTCCGATGTTTCGTCACGGTTGTGTTTTAATTGTAGGAAAACAGGACACATGCGTTCTGCATGTTCTTCTCCCGTGATTAAACGTTGTTTTGGTTGTGGTGAGATGGGGGTCACTAAGACTTCTTGTAAGAAATGTTCTCCTAGGGATAATAATTCGGGAAACGGTTTTAATTCGGCATTAATGGGTGGTGTTAGTACCGAGTCTTCTTTTCAAGCAACCACTGTATTATTAAATTTTATCCTTGCTCATGCCGAAGGAGATGAACGCCCGTATTTGTCTATAAAAGTTTTGGGTCATGATTTGTTAGGTCTTTTAGATTCCGGTGCTTCTCGGACTATAGTTGGTAAACCAGGTTGGTCGTTTTTATGTAGTTTAGGTTTTGGTGCTGGTTTATCTAAGTTTGGAGCGACTGATTGTCGCATAGCAAATGGTCAAACTGTGAAGAGCATTGGTCAAGTTGATGTACCGATCCAACTTCAGGATCGAATGCATATTATTTCTATTTTGGTAGTTCCGGATCTTCCACAGACTTTGATTTTGGGTATTGATTTTTGGAACCTTATGGGTATTGTTCCCAATTTGAGACAAGGCAGTTGGCGATTTGTAAAAGATTCTGATAATTCGTCTGTTGAACTGGAATCTATTGAGGTTATGCCTCTTAGTAATTCTACACTTAGTTTTGAACAGAAATTGGAGTTAGAGAAAATTTTGAATGAGTCTAAAGCACTTCCAAGTGAGATGTTAGGTTGTACGTCTAGGGTTGAGCATGTTATTCGTACAAATTCTGAACCGATTAAGCAGAGATATTATCCGGTTAGTCCGTTTATGCAACGTCTTATCGATGAAGAACTTGATCGTATGTTGAGCTTAGGTGTCATTGAACCGTCTTTTAGTGGCTGGTCCAACCCAGTCCTAATGGTCAAAAAGAAAGATGGGACCTACAGATTCTGCATAGATTTTCGTCGTCTTAATCGTGTGACCGAGAAGGATGCTTACCCTATTCCCTATGTTAGTGCTACTTTGGATAAACTTCGAAATGCCAAATTTTTGTCATCGTTGGATGTTAAGTCTGCCTATTGGCAAATTCCTTTATCTGAGGATTCCCGTAAATATACGGCTTTTACAATCCCCAATCGTGGCCTTTTCCAGTTTACTCGTATGCCTTTTGGGTTACATAATGCCCCTGCAACTTGGCAAAGGTTTATTGATAATGTTCTTGGTCCATCTTTGGAACCATATGTTTTGGTGTATCTGGACGATATAGTCATCGTTACAGATAGTTTTGAAAAACATATTGAAATATTAAGAGAGGTTTTTAATCGACTGTCTTTGGCTGGTATCACTTTAAGTTCGGATAAGTGCAAATTTTGTGTTCCTGAGCTACGATACTTAGGTTATGTAGTTAGTCAGAAGGGAATTCATGTGGATCCTGAGAAAGTTCAGGCCATTATGAATATTCAGCCTCCTCGGAATGTGACTGAAGTTAGAAGTCTGATAGGTTTGACTTCATGGTACCGTCGTTTTGTACCACAGTTTTCTGATATCATTCAGCCGTTGACAACCCTTCTTAAGAAAGGTGTCAAATTTTATTGGTCATCTGAGTGTGAATGTAGTTTGCGGACTTTGAAAGAAGCTTTGGTTAGGGCACCTATTTTACGTTGTCCAGATTTTGAGTTGCCATTTACTGTTCAAACCGATAGTAGTGGTTTTGGTTTAGGTGCTGTCTTGACGCAACAGATTGATGGTGAGGAAAGTGTAATATGTTACCTTAGTCGTTCTCTCACTCGTCAAGAGCGAAATTATTCTACGACTGAGAGGGAATGTTTAGGAGTTTTATGGGCCGTAGAAAAACTTAGACCATATTTAGAAGGCCGTCGTTTCACGGTGATCACCGATCACTATTCTTTGGTGTGGTTACATAATTTAAAAAACCCGACAGGTCGTTTAGCTAGGTGGTCTTTGAGACTCCAAGAATATGACTTTCAGGTGGTCCATCGTAAAGGTAAAGACCATTTGGTACCTGATGCGTTATCACGTTCCGTACCGATTCTTGACAGTATTGAGTCAGGTGATGAGCCTGTTATAGTTTCAACCGATAAGTGGTATAATAGTATGGTTGATAGGGTTCGGGCTAAACCTGCTAAGTTTTCTCAATGGCGTATTACTAATGAAGGTTTATATAAATCTATGAAAACCGAAAATGATTCTGATACCGTTTGGAAACTTGTTGTACCTAAAGAAAATAGACTTGCTATTCTTCGTCAGGCACATGATCATCCTACTTCCGGTCATGGTGGAGTATATAAAACCTATCATAGATTAACTCCCAAATATTATTGGCCAAAAATGCAAGCCGATGTAGCTCGATATATTAAAACTTGTCAAATTTGTCAAAAATGTAAACCAGATTTAAGACCTCCTGCTGGACTGTTAGTTCCGCAACCAATTGTTGATCGCCCTTGGCAGATGGTCAGTATAGATTTGATTGGTCCTCTCCCGAGGAGTACAAAAGGTTATTCATATGTCTTAGTCATAGTGGACTATTTTAGTAAATTTTGTTTGCTATTTCCTCTTCGGAATAGTTCAGCGAAGATGGTTTGTTCGAGAATTGAAGATGAAGTCTTCTTAGTTTTTGGAGTACCTAGATTGGTGTTGGTAGACAATGGAGCCCAGTTTACTGGTCGTGAGTTTCGCACTCTTTGTAGTAACTATTCAGTAAAAATTCGTTTTAATGCGCATTATCACCCGCAATCAAATCCTACAGAAAGAGCGAACAGAAATGTTAAAACTATGATTCGTTCCTATGTTAAAGAGAATCAGCGTTCTTGGGCGGATGAATTAACAAAGATTGGGTGTGCCCTTAGAACTGGTCGTCACGAAACTACTGGTTATACTCCCTATTTCTTAACTTTTGGTAGGGAACATATTTTAAAAGGCACTGATCATAAAATATCTGATAAAGTTCAAGATCTGCAAGTTGATCGTTCGTCTGCTACTGTTATTCCTGATAAATTGCAGGGAGTTTTTGAGGTAGTGCGTAATAAAATAAAAACTTCTTTTGATCGCAATAAACGTTACTATGATCTACGTAAGCGAGATACTCAATTTGTTATTGGTGACAAAGTTTTAAGGAAAAATTTTGCTCTTTCTGATGCGAGTAAATATTTTTCACATAAACTTGCTCCTCGTTATATTGGTCCTTTTACCATTCACAAAAAGGTGTCTCCTTGGACTTATATTTTAGCTGATGAACTTGGTAGGGAAGCCGGTAAATTTCATGCCAAAGATTTGAAAGAGTATGTTCCGAATCATGTCGGAGATTAGGGTCATTTGGTTGTTTCTTTTGGGGGAACCATTTGGTGGTTTGGGTTCCACAGAGTTCAGCGATGGTTGGGGCTGTCCTCATTTGGAGCGTTTGGTGATACGCTCAGTTCGACCTAATATCTGTCGACTTGTTAGGGCTTATTAGTTTTTATTTAGATCTTTGTTTTGCGAATATCTATTTTTGGCTTTTATACCAAGATTCTTGATATAGCAATTTTGTTTGTTTTGGCTTAGCCAAACTATTTTTTTGTATACCGTATTTGACAATTTCTCTTCTCCTTTTTGCCTTCTCCTTCTTTCTTATACCGATTTTGACTCCATATTTGCAATAGCACGGCTTGGGCTGGATCCCCAAGACCGTGGTTCTTTTGGGTTTCTTTGGGCTGAACTCCCTTTTTAACCCCCGGTCTCTTCTTCTCTTGTTCTCTGTCTCAAACGGTACGTGTGTGGTGTCCGGGTGGTTAGTGTTGCTGAGTAGTGCTTCCGAACCTCGGATGCGGGGGTTTGGCGCTGTTCAGTCTCCACGACGTTGGAACTGGCAGTGCCCCGCATCGTGTGTGAAGTTGTGCTCCTCGGTGGCCCTGCCATCTGCCCACTTCACATGTGTCCGGGCGAGCCCTTCTTTTTCACTCTGTTTTCTTTTTCTTCTTTTTCCCTCTATACTACCCTCTCTTGGGTGCGAGCAGAGAGTATGTCGGCGGCTCTCTGTTCAGTTCTCTTGTCGGCCATGTTCAGTGGTTCGTGCTGGTAGGTTTTGTTGTGAGTCGTTGCCAAGCCTCGGGCACTGGGAGTTGCTCAGTGGTCCCTTCCCGACGTGGAATACCACTGTGCCCAGTACCGTGTGTGAAGCGCGTCTTTGCAGTGAACCCTGCTTGCCCGACCATTGTTCATGCTTCGGGGTGGAACCTTTTGTTCCTCTGTTCTTTCCTTACCTCCACCTCCAATTTGTGTTTGTCTTTTGTTGTTTTTTTTTTGGATTTTTTTTTGGATCGCCCTTTTGGTGTCCATTTTTGGTGTCATGTTTTTTTGGCATGGTATTTTTCATCCTGGTGGGTTGTTCTTTCAATTTATTTTGGGCAAGTTAGATTTTAGCAAGGCTAGGTTATGCTAAGCCGCGAAAGGGTTTTCGCGACTGGGAGTTGAGGGGGGAATTATAACGTTGAAATTCACAACCCATTATTTGTTTGATGGTCACTGTTTAAAACCAAGCTTCTGCGTTGTTTGGTTGTCACTGGTTTTCCCTTTCTTTCGGTTTATCGTGAAGTCGCTCCTGCGCGTTTGAGCTCCCTGCTCAATAGTAGAGTGAAGTAACAAAATGGCTGGCTTTTTGGTACGAGAAGTTGGATGTACGAGATATATTAGAAATTGGTTTAAATATTAATTCGCTTTAGCGGAATAAATCTCACATTCAACAGAACGATCGCTTGGTTATTTGTGTGCGATCGGTCGTCAAATTGGACGGATTAGGTTCTGGTACTAAGCATTTTAGGTAACTTCTGTTCGTTAAAACCTCGTTGCGCTAAATCTCACAAATGTCTTTTTATTTTAGGTACTATTATTTCCCTAGCCGTCACCTTGAGGGAATTGTTTTTTAAAAGACCTTTCAGTTTATAGAAAGGTAAAAATCTTCAAATATTTAAAGATAATACAATATACAGGGTGATTTCTTTGTAGGTCTTTTTTTGTTTTGTTTTGGGTTTTGTTGTTCGTTGGTGTATTCTTGTTCCTGCCCGTCTGACCGTGTATTTTAATTGGAAGGTTCTTCCCCTTTGTGTCCGTACCTACATCTATACATATACCGGGTCGGAGCAAAACAACCAAATATCGAAGGGTGAAACGAAAACCCCCTAAGCAAGGCTTTAAACATACAGCCGTGGATCAGCGAATGGTGGGATGTTGGTCTAAATTTGTATGTATTATGTGTCATTTTATTTATGTATATGTATATATTTACTCAATGTGTTTACAATTTATGCATGCATGTTAATTTTAAGGATAAAACGAGATCTCGAATAGTGGAATTGTTGTAGGGTAGTTTTAAGTACAACCAACTGTGATACAAATCACCATTCACCTTTTTTTTTTGTTGAAACATTACATTTTTTTTATCTGCACAATAGAAAATAGTTGCAAGTAAAATAAAGCCCTACTTAGAACGTTTACATTTCACTACGTGCGTTTTATTTATTTATTATTTATTTATTGGTATGATTTTAATATTACTTTCCAGTTCGTCATTTGTAAGTATATATGTACGGTACGACCAAAATATTGGAAGTCGCCCATATTTTAGTAGATCTATTTCTTCGTTTGTCTGATAAGCTTGAAGCTTTAGTAATAAGCATTGTTTTTAAACGAAGTGGCGCTTGTTTTTTTTATCTTTTATATTTTGTATTACCCCGCCCCTCTCCGACTTATTGGGGGCTAGCTGGCAAAAACTAAAGCAGTGTTATTTGGATCAAGCTGATACTTCCAGCACAGCTACATTTTGGTTGGTTAAGTATTTCTTTATATAAAAATAGCCTTTGTGTTTCTGTAGGTTATAGTACGGGCAAACCTTTGCATATATTATGTAAATTTAAGATAAGGTTCTGAATATATTACCAGCGTTATCTTGTACATGGTAATTTATAACGAGGTCATACTTCTCTTATGTGTATATCTTTACTTAATGAATAAATGTTAACTTGCGATGATGTCTCTTTTTTCCTATTCGCTATTTTTTTGTTATTCATGTATGGAAATTCAAACCCAAAGCGAAGTTTTACCGACACCGATACAATCGAAATATCTAATATATCCCGAATTTTTCTAGCAAATAATAATTCAGAAGGGGCGTTGGCAGCCTAGTGGTGTCAGTGTATAACTCGTGTTCCAAGGGTCGTGGATTCGAATTCCACTTGGTATGATTGTGCTTAATGTTCTATGACGGACATATGACCTTAGATGTTGGTTTCCCCGTAGCGTAGGCGTTAAATAAAAAAATTTAGAAGTAATGCTCAAAAAACAAATTGCTACAAGCGGTACCTTTTTTTTACTTATCTACACATGTACATAAATTTAATAAGATTGCATTTAGCACTTTGCCGACATAGAGCTGTTGCTTCGATAACGCCTCCGGCAGCCGCTGACAAAGAGAATTGGTGTAATTACGGTAATCCGTACCGACTTGTAGCTAAAGCTTTTGAATTCTAACCGTCAAAAGTATTGTTTTTTAAAACAGAGGTCAAACATAAATTTTTTACACTGACCACAACATTATATTCCAAATTTGCAAACAGTAAGTTAATAAATAAAGTAAAAAGTTAATAAATATTAATAAGAGTTGTGAAAAATCTTTTAAGCAGCAACTAATGTCGTGCACACTTTTGCTATCAGAAGTTATTTATTCATAGTAGTTTAATAATTAACAATTAGGGTTGTGAAAAACCTTTTAAAACTTTGACAGATTGAAATGACAATTTTTAATTTTAAACTGTCTAAATTTGACAATTTGGGAACAAGGCTCGTTCACAATCAACTCCGACTGCTAATCTGCGCCTGCTAGATTCACTCGGTTTAGTTTCTTCATTTTTTGGTTAGTTATAGTCCCAGCCAAGAATGACACATTTTATCTGCAGGTACGATATAATTACGTGCTGCAGATGTTTTGTTTTTACTCATTTATACCTTTTAGATACGAGTTTTTGAGAAAAAATCATTTTCATAAACTTTGCTATTTTTGTGCAACTTTGAATACATTTTGTGATTTTCAATGAAAAGTAAGATGCATTTTGAACATGAAACATCGTAGTTCCTACATTTAACTCTAATCTATAACAATTTGAACCAAGTATACATGAAAGTTGGAATATTGATTTTCGGTCACGTTTTTTGAATCCTGTACCAGTGTGCGTCGTTGTGTTATAAGGTAGTTCACAGTTACACTTTTTCAATCATTCTTATAGATTTTTAAACTAGTATTTATAGCTGACACATTTTCGAAACAAGCAGTGCAAATGCCAATCAAATTGAAGAACAATGTTTGATTGTCTAATGAGTTGCAGAAATAATTGTTATGACAATTAATCTAAGATTGTTGCTGAAATATGAGAATGCAGTATATGAAGTATACTTACTTGAGTATGCATCCCCTAATCTACAACTTATGGCGACCAGTAGAAAAATAATAAGTTTTTCCATTCTCTAGGACCTACTACTGCTTGGACGTATAACCTGCAACAAAAATACAACATTAATTAAAATCATATTGTTTGCACAACAAATTTTTAGTCTGAATCCCATTACTCGTGTATTTGGCAAATACGCAAATATTTCTCAATTCGACAAATATGCAAATAAAACATTTAAGCCTGGATCCCATTATTCGTGTATTTGACATTCATCATTCGTGGATATTTCCCAAGCAGTGGGAAATGGTTACTCGTACAAATGTTCGTCACTTGTCCTTTTCCGCCGGTTGTCGGTAAATATAACACAAATCAGAGACAACTTCTATTACTTGACAAAATATATTCTTTAAAAATGTATATCTTCAAGTACAAATGTTTGTCAAATATACAAGTTGTGTTAAGCCTGGATCCCATTACTCGTGTATTTGGAAAATACGCAGATATTCGTGAATTTGACAAATATACAAGTGAACATTCGTGAAACCGCTCCCGCGGCTTGTATATTTGGCAAACATTTGTACTTGAATATATACATTTTTAAAGAATATACTTGTCAAGTAATAAAAGTCTTTGATTTGTGTTATATTTAGCGACAACCGACGGAAAAGGACAACTGGCAAACATTTGTACGAGTAACCCGTTCCCAGTACTTGGCAAATATCCACGAATGATGAATGTTTGTCAAATACACAAGTAATGGGATCCAGGCTTGCGCGGTTATACAAATGTTCACTTGTAATTTGTCGAATTCACAACATTTGCGTATTTATCGAACACACGAGTAATAATGGGATTTAGGCTTTTAAGGTATATATTTGTCAAGTAATAAAAGTCTTTGACTTGTGTTATATTTACCGAAAACCGACGGGAAAGGACAAGTGAACAACATTTGTACGAGTAATCCGTTCCCACTACTTGGAAAATATCCACGAATGACGAATGTTTGTCAAATACGCGAATAATGGGATCCAGGCTTAACAATAAAATATTTCAATGTATTCGTTACAATACATTCAGAATTTATTTATGGGAAACATTTTAAACTGACAAAATTAAATTCATCCATTCTTTTTATTTTAAAACAAAATAATTATAGCGTTCCAGACGAAAGCATTCATTTACAGAACATTCTTACATCATAAAATTCCCGAAGCTTTTGAATAAATAACCATTCCAACGTTTTTCATTATTTAATTAAAATCTACGTTAATTTAAGAGAGAAAACAAGTAGTATAATAATGACTATGTAGCAGTTTGAATAATATTGTAAACATGAAATTTTTCAAACTAGTTCTTCACTAATTTGAAAAAATATAAACTTATTTTTGGAGGGTTTACAGGGTATAACAATTAAAGGAACCTATGTAGTTGGCAGATAGGTGGAATATTAGTAGAGCAAATTTTCCTTAAAATTTGTTCCTACGATGAATAATTTTCGAGATAAAAATTTTCTTGAAGTTTCATTGAGTTTTAAATTTATATTCGAGATAATGCGACGATTTCTACATTTTTATTTTCTTCATGTTGCACATTAAGGATAATCTTATTATTTAAAATACATGGTGTATATTTGTTAGTTACACTTACAGTGTAACGAAGGATATATATATATATATATATATATATATATATATATATATATATATATATATATTTACATCTGCCTAACAAATGGACGTCCTTTCATATCTAAGTAATTGGACGTCCACCACAACTAATAACGCTAGAGAAGATTTAGTTCGTGTATATACACTATATTACATAGTAGTGTTACGTGTGCTAGTTAGATTTTTAATAAAATCAAAAATAAAGAAGTCAATATACACCGTCATTCGACGTCCGCACATAATACAGTCTTATAACGTCCAGTGTATATCCATATAAATATTTCCGACAAAATGACGTCCCAGAGATATACACTAATGTGGAATTCGGTATTTTGACGTCCTGCAACGTTGTCGGTGTAAAAGAAACATCTGGCTCTTTCTTACACTGTTGTACTGTATGTTGTCTTATTCTTTTTAAGGCGAAACGAATTGTTAGACATATTTACGACGCTTTAAAAATCTGGTGTTCGTAATATTGTTATGGAAGTAGGGAAGAATCTTTAGAATTTCTTTCTTATGTTATTATATATCAGGTTATCTCTGAAAAAGTCTTGATTCTAAATAATTATTTAATTGGTTTGTAAAATATGTATATTTATATTATAAAATAAAAGTGTACCTGAAATTTAAATTAGTTAGAGAACTTAAAAAATATTTTTACTTTAGCATTTTAAAAACAACACACAAGAATACAAGAACACAATGTAATTGTAATGTTATGTTTTTGAAATTCTCTAATTCAAAATTTTCTGTTATTTGGGTACTTTAATAAGAAGTCAAAAGTCAAATGCCATCAATATTTTCATAGTTCAAATATATAGTTCTTTATAATACTCCAACAAGATAATGCGGGTAGAATTAAAAGCATTCCCTATAGTGATTTCTAAGTTTCAGTTTCATTCCTAAGATATTTCTGTTTAGAAGTAAGAACAAATACAAATCGTTTTACAACCTTGCTGGTGTGTATTTATTGCCTTTCATACATTATTATTAGTACAAGTTGGTTCCTTTAAAGCTTTAATGTTTTTTCGAATGCGGAGATAACAAGCTAATAGAAATAATATTCAGAATAATTTTATTCAAAAAGCATAAATTATATTAAACGCATAGTATAATATTATATAATAAATATTTAAATCTGTATAACAAAACTAAAAGATTTGCACTATATCTAAAACTTATTAACCACTATTTCTTTATCGAACTCTTTTTTTGTGGGCGTACAATGCTTTTTGGACAGTACAGCTGTAAAATATGTAAAAAATAATGTTAAATTAGTTTGTTACTTTGATGGCGAACTTTATTTCTTCAAGCGAACTTTTAGAATTTTAAAATAACTTACATTTTAGAGTTGATAATAGAACTGCTAACTAGAAAGCTAATAATAATAATAATCTAATAATCAGAGCTAATAACAAAATCAGTACATTAATAGTACTATTTTTTGAGGGTTCACTTTAGATATCACATACTGTTAGTAATAAGTTACTAACCCCAGTAAGTTAAAATATGCTAACGACAGAACTATTTTTAAAAGACTAAACTAAGGTTGTTGCTCAAATAAATCATTTTTTAAACTCAGTAACCAGGGAACACAAGAATGAAAAGTGAGACTCGCTATTTCTTTCATTTACGAAATAATTTGATGCACTAAAAAATGTACATAACGCGCAGGAATAGAATTTCTAATTCGACTAGTAACATTAGCATTTTACTTCTGAAGAATTTGCACTAAGCTGAATTTTTGCACACAACAGCCGTTATATGGACGTTATAAGTAACATGCAAAAAGTCGCCATCGATATCATGTTCGGTTCGAAAGTAATTCAAGATCCAAGTCATGAAAATTGATTTTTTTCGCGTATATCTCGCTTTCTATTGGTCGAAAGATAATTACTGTTATTATGAAAATCGTAAATTTAAAACACAAGAGTTACACAAAATCGCATTTCCTAATCCGTATCCTACAAATTTTTTTTCTAATTTTGATAAAAAATGGTTTTTAAACCTTAAACCAAGTCTTTAGATTCATGAATTGTATTGAACATCGAGTAGGTACGCTTAGTTTGCGTTAACTCGCTAGGAAAAAATATTTTTTTTCTACAGCTGTCAAGAAATGATGACATTTTTTCATATATAATATCACAAGTGGTCTAATTTTTTCCGACAACATTTGTCGTTTCAGATATGAGTAGCTTTGCAACGAAAACTACACGAGTCGACGCAAAAGACGAGTGTAATTTTCCAAAAGCAAAAGCTACGAATGTCTTAAACGATAAATTTTCCAAGAAAAAATTAGACCACGAGCTGTATTCGGCTTGACGATCCACCGAGCAAATTTTTATTTAGCGTGTGTAGTTAATATTAATTTAATTGAATTTGACATTTCATTTTGACAAGTGGTTTTTTCTTAGTGATAAATTAACTCCTATATAAAATGTGTCATTTAATGATGACAGTTTTGTCATTTTGACAGCGATAAAAAAGGTGCATCCTTTTTTATCACCGATAATTTAATTCATGTATAAAAAATCCCATAAGCCGCGATACATTTGTCACTTTGACATCGGATAAAGTTAGCCCTAACTTTGCATCTGGATAAAATGTGTTTAAACTTCCATGGCTAACTTTCTCGAACCTGATTATTGTTTTTAATAATTGTCATTTTCAAGTTAATAAATGTGTTCTTGACTTCTTCATAATTACCTAGTTATTCCTTTTTATTATTCATTAAATTATCTCATCGAATTACGCTCGAGGTTTTTTTCTCCGGGATAAAATTGATTTTTTAAACTCTAATTTGGTTTCTTTTTGGTAAACTGACTCTACAAACCACCAGATAAAAAACTCGTCCTTCGGACTCGTTTTTTTATCGTAGGTGGTTTGTATCGTCAATTTACCAAGCAACCAAATTATCATTAAAAAAATCAATTTTATCCGGACAAAAAAAGACCTCTCGTGTAATTACAGTCGATAAAAACGCCTGTTCCTCATAACCAGACTACATCTAGTACGCTTACGTCACTTTAATGTCTGCCCTGTCAGTTATAATTATTTATAACAATTGTGTATTTAATAACTGTTCATTCAAATAATTTAATTGTATCAATAAAAATAATTATTGTTGTTGTTCATTCATATATTCAGTCGTTAATTTATCTTGCCAAAAAATACTCGAGCTTTTCTTTTAAGAATAAATTTCTTTTTAACTCAAAATTTTTCCATCAGTAATTTTGCTCGAAAAACTGACATTTGGCAAAATCGCTCGACCTTCGGTCAGTTTTTCCCGTAAAATTACTGATTTGCAAAATTATTTCGTTACAAAAAGAAATTTATCCGATAAAAAAAGCTCTTGTGTTTTCACTGTTGAAAAAACCACTAGTGGTTTTTTCACTATAAAACTAACTTCATTGGTCCCAATTTGAAAAATTCTGTAATTTGATTGGTTAAAAATTTTCGAGTTGGATTGTCATTAATATCCGTATGCAAAATGCCACATTGGTTTTGTTTACTTGACAACGTGCACGAAATATTTCTCGCTTCAGAGCGAAAAATATTTCGTGCATTCATGCGATTTATGCATATTTGAGCAATATCGTTTCCGTAGCAACAACCAAATTGTCGACTTTGCGCTAAAATAGGAATTTCCTTGTGTTATTCTTTATTACCTTTTCGGTTATTTTAATAACGCTACAGAAAAAACGTTGTGCGTAATTCGTGATCGAAAGGACTTTGGTGGTCTCGAATGAGATTTTCGAAAGACTTTCATTCTTGAAATAAAATACACAAATAACTATTTCCATTCACGAGATGTTTCTAATCTGGGCTCCGTCTCGATCAAAAAACTCACCAAATAGCCATTTTTCCTAGCTTGTTGCTATGATATATGAAATACAATTTTTTGACAGTTCTAGAAAAAGATATTTAACTGTATTTTAACAATGACCGTCATATGAATTCTACAAAATATGATTCACATCTAGTAAGAAAGAAATTTTATGTAAAGGATCTTTGTAACATATGAAATATGGGTATATTCGTACAAGCCAAAACATGTGCCTGTGTTCCTTGCGAGGCGACGAGGAAAAATATACATATTTGAGTGGTAGACCTTTTACTGGTGTCTTTATGTGTAATTCGCAGTAGGGAACCATTCAAACAAATTGTATTACAACTACTTGCAGGTTTAGATCGACATGAAGGTATAAGCATTTTGTTACACAAGAAGGAAAATAGGGACGAATTAAAAAACTATCGGAGTATTTCTTTGCTATCTTATCTTAAATCTTAAAGTTTTTTATAAAAAAATATCAATAACCGATTAACACCTAAAATGGATTCGTATCAACCAGACGAACAAGTTGGGTTCAGGAAGAATATAGCACGTCAAATCGTCTCCTTACGAAAAGCTCACTTATAAAGAAGCAAATGAATACCACCTGTCTATATCCTCTGACTTGGTCAACTATGGAAAGGCATTCGACTGTGTTGAAGTTTGGGATGAGGAACAAACCATGAATAAATGTAGTATAGATTCCCGATAGATTGATGCGGCGGAATTAAATCTTTCTCTTCAATGATAGGCTTTAATCTTTTTAACAGTAATTTATCTCGATATTACAGAAAGTAGAGATATAGGTCTGTAAGATAAAACTTCGTTAGATGGTTTCCCAGGTTTGGGAATCATGATGACCTCCGGAACTTTCCACAATCTAGGCACGTACTTTAAATAATATGAAGGCAGGCAGCATTTATTAGATAAGTCAGCTTTGATTTTAGCCATTATTTCCTTAGGTGAAGCAAGTCTGATCTCATCTTGTTGGATTGGCTCATTTAAATTAGGTACATTTTGTTCTTTATGTGGCTGAAATAGTTTTTACTAAATGAATCGTAAAAATATTTGCCTTTTGTTCGTTGTTTGTTGCCCACTTTCCATCTTTCTGTCTTAATGAGTCAGTCTAAATGATTTTTTAAACTACTAATTATGGCTTTCAGTTTTTAAATCTTTAATAGTGGTCGCAAACATAAGATTTACTTGTAAGCAAAGATAGAAACAAATGATTAGCTTTTTAGGTAAAATATATTCCCAAAGTGATTAAATAAGAAAATCGAGTTTGTTGTATTCAACTATTTTAATTCTCGTTGACAAAACGATACTTATAATATTTTAAACGGTGCATTTAATTTACAAATAATATCGTCAATTTTAATTACTAACTTCCAATTCAATTTTTCTTTGTGAAATGGTTAAATTAGCAAATTGAATTTGTGTTATTTATAACAATTTAAATTTTAACTTTTACAAAAAGAATTATTGTAAACAGTGTATTTATTTTCTTTTTAATAATACCGTCAATTTTAGTTAAAGTTATAAAATTTTACGTAAGAGAAAAACAGAGTACCTAATTTTAAAACTAACAAAATATTTTTAGGTCAGAAATCTTTATGTAACACATGGATCCCATAATAGCCAAGGCCGATGGTTGTCCCTTTTGTATTAGTACATATTTCTTAAACGCCATGCTTTCATTTGTACCCACTGAAGAGAGGGTTATAATAATAAAATAACCTTGTTTCCGAAATATGTATTGGCATTGTTACGTCAAACACAAATATGTAGTTTATAGACACCCTTTTAAATATAAGAATAGATATAACGTTATTTAGCAACAAAAGAAAATACCATTTTACTATTGAATTTAGATTATCTGAGATTTATAAACAAACGACGAGAAATTCATGTAACCATCTTGTACCTTAGAAACTTCCTTTATGATGTTTTGTCTCTGTTTGGTCACTAGACTTGCAACAGCAAATTGTGAGTTTGACAGTTTTTAATTACCTTTTTTTCAACTTCTACTGTCTTGAATCTCTTAACCTCTTAACCTTACGATAATATTTTGCTTGAAATTTCTATAAAATTTTGAGCAACCACAATAATTATGCCACATTTTCTCTTCTTCGGATCACACATCTCAATAACAATAGCAATTGGTTGATTTGAATGGAATTATCAAGTTAAATTAGCCTATATCTTTGTAATCCTTTTGGTATTTGATTTTGAAATTTGGTTCATATTTTTTAGTTGCTAATGACAATCCTTCCTTGCTTTACATATGTGCTAACAGGCTATATGCATTGGCATATTGATTTAATTTTGTGCTAAACTTTGTAGCAGTTAATGAAGTTTTCTGGGAGCTAGGGCCAACACCTACTATTGGCCAACACCTTTTTTGGGGCTAATTTTGTCTTTCAGTCTTCCAAAATCTTATCTTTTTCTAGTAGGTAAATACTTTCTAATACTACAATACAAATATATAATAAGATATTGTATCAAGAATATCAATTTAAAAACTAACTTACAGCGAAAGCTTCTCCAAGTTTCTCGCCGAGTATAATAAAATTTAGCAGTTATCTTCAGGAGTTAATTCATATTTAAATTCTTGATTATGTATATTTTAATGCAATAGTAATAGATTGTAAATACTATGGTCTATCATAACACAATATTTTAAATGGTGTCTCCGAACTACACAATGTACCTATTTAACTATTGCTCAATACGTATTTCGGTAACGATGTTACCTTTTTCTCGGCTTAAAACCGTCGGTTATGAATTAGAAGAACTAAAAAAGTAGAAAAGGATATAGTGTGCTTTCGCAAATAGAAAGAAGAGGAGAACAATGTATAGAACTAAATTTAGGAATCACATTCTACTACAAGGCAGAGGGAAACGAAGCATATGGAAGCGTAAGATTTCCAATAAAGAAAGAACTTGCATTTCAAGTGGTCAAGTCTGAAACCATATCCGGCAGAGTCGCTTATATCGTAGTTGAATAAGTTGTTATATAAGGTCAGATTAAAGATGATTTAGGTTTATGCGCTAACATCTGCACACGCAGAAGAAAAACTTGAAGCCTTCTAACTAACGAAAGCTTTAGACGAAGAAAAGATAAAACCAGCCATCACCTTAGGTGACTTTAATGGCAAATTAGTATGAAATTTTGGCGAATCCGAAATATTCTAGCTTCAAATAAAAGCTAGTCGAAAATAGATGTGGATCTCTCTTGATGGAACGACCCAAAATGAAATAGACTACTTCATCTCAGGTAGTGTATATCGAAGTTTACGTGCTAAGGCTTGATTTGATAAAACAAATAGAAAGGAAAGACAGTTTAGAAAGTATACAGTAGAAAGTCTAGAAGAGTGTTGCCAGCAAGAAAAACTAGAAACGACATAAACGAAATAACCAACAACAGACCGAAAAAAGCTTTTAAATGCAGGAACAAAAGTAGCGTGAAAAACTAAATCTAGTGAAGACAGAATAAGTGATGAAACAAAGAAGTTAATATTTAGATAAGAGATGGGGACATACTAGTTAGTAGAGTGCTCGGAGCCCCGAAACACAAAAAACACATTTTGTAGGACTTCGAGGTAAAAATGTATAAAATAAATAGAATTGTAGCTTTGGTTCTGTAGATTATAAAACTGCAACTTGTCAAAAAACCCTATGGTGCAAAAGGGCACTATTTAAAAATTTCGAGTTAAGTACGTAGTTAGAAAATAGAAGATATAAGCTACCTCTGTAATACAAAATTGTGTATATTTTTGTAGAGATTCTTATTGATTTTAAAGTCTTAATAAGAGCTTCCGTTTGAAAATGCACGTAAATCGCATAAGTGAAAATTGAGAAGGATTTACATTTATGCAGATTTCTCGTTTCAAGCACTGCACAAACCTAATTAAACTCGAGTAGTTTTTGCTTTACACCGTTTTATCTCGGGCATTTAATATCTGTAGCATTTAACAAAACATGTATTCTTGTGAAATTGTAACCATGTTTTTTTGCAATTACGATGGTCTTTGATTTATGAATTTTAAATAAATATTAATCAAGATATGTAATAAAAAGTAAGACATCATTTATTGTGATGTCCCACCGACCCGCGGCCGGCCTATAATCATAAGGCGTTCGCATCTCTCGTCTTACCGCGCCTGCGTCGCATGTAATACATATTTATTTGTCTCTTATCAGTTACTAATAAACTTTCATTTTTGTTTTCTGCTTGCAATTATTTGTAACAAAAGTATATTGTATAACTAACAAAATAATTTGTCTACATAATTAGTGGTAAAGTAACAAATATACATACAGATTAGTATAAGACTGTCATAAAACTGTTCTCTCAAAATGTTTTTTTCGGCTGCAAGTTTTATTCTGCAATCTAAAAATACATTTTCTTTCTTTTTAAAAATAAATGAGATGGTTTTATTAGACAACAATGAAAGTAAAAAAGCAACCAAATTTACCGTAAATACACAGATTGAAACTATTAAAGATCACGTTAAAAGCTATCAGATAATCTTCCAAGATATCTTAATCTATTTCTTGAGATGGAAATGATGGAGTTTCTATAGAATCTTTGCATGATTTCTGTACCATACACCGACTTGATTCAATGGAAGTAAAAGTTTCTTTCGGCTGCAAGTTTTATTCTGCAATCTAAAAATAATTTTTTTTTCTTTTTAAAAATAAATGAGATGGTTTTATTAAACATTTATTACACAAGAAGTGACACAGAGTTGAATGAGAACACTATCGGCCTATCTCTTTGCTATCTTAAGTTTTTTTTTATAAAAATATCATTAACCGATTAACGCCTAATATGGATTCGTATCGACCAGTTGAACAAGCTTGATTCACGAAGGAATATAGCACGTTAGATCTTCTTCTTACGGTAAGAACGCTCATAAAGAAGCAAATGAATACCACCTGTCTATATTCCCATTCGACTATGTTGAACTTTGGGCTGTAGCACAAGCCATGAACAACTGTAGAATAGATTCTCGATACAGGCAACTAATTCATAATATCTAATAGTATCTATATAAAAGAAAATACAATTGGAACAAAAGACCAGTAGTAACCAACTAAAACGTTTGGCGATTCGAAGGACACAATATCTTCGAAGCTATTTATTCTTGCAACGTAGGATGCATTTAGATCATTAGATTGTACAGGATTTGTAACAAACATAAAGAACTAACTCGCCTTACATTTACATACGACAAAGTTTTAATTACCACAACACTCAAGGAATTACAAACAATAATCAAGTATCTAGCAAAAACCTCTACGAAGATAGGTTTAACGATGAACATCCAAAAAACAAAAATAATGACAAACACTGAAGAAATTAAAGATATGGATTATATATGGAATTTCTGCATAAAGACTGTATCTTCGAGTGGGTCAATGAATACGTATATCTGGGGAAAATCCTGAAGCCAAATAAAGAATATCAAGTAGCGGAAATAATTAGAAAAACACGATTGGTATGGGTACGGTTTGGAAAACTAAAATTGATTTTCAGAAACCTTAAAATGCCACAACATTTAAAGGTAGTGTTCAACCAATGTATTTATATTTCCGATCGTTAGATACAGCTGCCAAACCTGGACACTAACTAGAGCTAATAAAACATCGTAAGATTAAAATGGAACAGAACACAACGCAACGCAGAAAAAGATAAAAAGATTTGAAAAAGGCGGCTGGGTTACATTAGAAAGAAGCAGCAACAAACATAAACAATTGACGAGAATGGAGAGGCCTATGTCCAAAGTTGGAACAAGTTGTGTAGCATCTGTATATAAACAATAATTAGAAAAATAAAATTAGTACTTGCATAAACGTTAAATAAAATTGGTTGAGAAATGAGCCCTGCGGCACACCTTAATTTACTTGTAATTGATTTGAACGTTTACACGAACTGATTTACACTCAACGATTCATTGAATAAGTGAACCATTTGTAATCTTTGTTTAAGACTTTATCTTATTAAAATCTTTAATATACTTAGTTGCCGATTAAAGATATAGATGATGCACCAAAACCAATGAAGCGCAATATCGATAGTATTATATTATGGTTAATAGCGTCAAACGCTTCTGTAAAATCTAAAAGAATAAGAAGCACGGATTTATTTTTATCTAAAACATTAAAAAAATTATTTTTTTTGATAAATTAGTTTTACAACGATAATGTTTACGAAACCCTGATTGAAATTCTGGCAAAACATTGTTTTCATATTATTTCATATTTAATATATTGTGTATAACCGTGTAGTTATTCACAATACACATGCATATAATAATCTTTTGCTTTCGTTTAGCAACATATTGTTAATTAAACTTCAGACTAAAAAGTAAGTAATACCAATGCAAGAAATAATTAAGCTGTATGGCTTGAAAATCGAAAAGCTGTTGGCTTCAGGATTTATGATAATTATTCTTCTATAAAATATTTGAATACGAAAACCCAAAAACAAAAATTAAATCTAAATTTGTTGTAAATACGTTTCTATTGCAATATTACTTTCTACCATTTCCTACTACGTTTAACGGCAAAATAAATATTTCAAAACATGTGTTAACAATCAGGTCAGCCGTATCCTGTTACCAAAACAAAGAGACGTCAAATGCACGAATAATATCAAAGTAATCTTGAAATATACAAAAGCGATGTTGCCAGCAAGAATGTAGGTCTCGTGATGGACACGGACGTCTTATACACGTAGATCCTTCCGTTTGCAATATACTTAGCTGTATATATTTGTCGAATTTAGCGCATCTAGTGGAATTCGCTTGAACTACGGTATACACAATCTCCAGTAAAAATCGGTCATTTGACGTCTAAAACAAATTTTCACCAAACGATAGAGGATGCTTTAGTAATCCCAAAAAAATTCAAAGAACAGGTGATACAATCGGACGTCCGGTATACGGACGTCCAATTACAACGGACGTCCAACTGATGGTAAATGCGTAATGTACGGACGTCCATTTGTTAGACTGATGTAAATATATATATATATATATATATATATATATATATATATATATATATATATATATATATAATATATATATATATATATATATATATATATATATATATATATATATATATATACATATATATAACAATTGAACGCCCACCACAACTAATAACGCTGGAGAAGATTTAGTTCGTGTATATACACTATCTCACATAGTAGTGTTACGTGTGCGAGTTAGATTTTGAATAAAATCAAAAATAAAGAAGTTAATATACACCGCCATGCGACGTCCGCACATAATACAGTCTTATAACGTCCAGTGTATATTCATATAAATATTTCCGACTAAAGGACGTCCCAGAGATATACACTAATGTGGAATTCGGTATTTTGACGTCCTGCAACGTTGTCGGTGTAAAAGAAGTGTGGTTCTTTCTTACTCTGTTGTACTGTAAGTTGTCTTATTCTTTTTAAGGCGAAACGAATTGTTAGACATATTTACGACGCTTTAAAAATTTGGTGTTCGTAATATTGTTATGGAAGTAGGGAAGAATCTTTAGAATTTCTTTCTTATGTTATTATGTTTCAGGTTATCCCTGCGAAAGTCTTGATTCTAAATCATTATTTAATTTGTTTGTAAAATATGTATATTTATATTGTAAAATAAAAGTGTCAACTTTTTGATTGATACATTATTAAGAAAGAAATATTAACTTATCTGAAATTTAAATTAGTTAGAGAACTAAAAAATATTTTTACTTTAGCATTTTAAAAACAACACACAAGAATACAAGAACACAATGTAATTGTAATGTTATGTGTTTGAAATTCTCTAATTCAAAATTTTCTGTTATTTGGGTACTTTAATAAGAAGTCAAAAGTCAAATACCATCAATATTTTCATAGTTCAAATGTATAGTTCGTTATAATACTCCAACAAGAAAATGCGGGTAGAATCAAAAGCATTCCCTACAGTGATTTCTACGTTTCAGTTTCATTCCTAAGATATTTCTGTTTAGAAGTTTTTCGCCGAGTATAATAAAATTTAGCAGTTATCTTCAGTAGTTAATTCATATTTAAATTCTTGATTATGTATATTTTAATGCAATAGTAATAGATTTTAAAGACTGTGGTCTATCATAACACAATATTTTAAACGGTGTCTCAGAACTACACAATGTACCTATTTAACTATTGCCCAATACGTATTTCGGTAACGATGTTACTTTTTTCTCGGCTTAAAACCGTCGGTTATGAATTAGAAGAACTAAAAATGTAAAAAAGGATATAGTGGGCTTTCGCAAATAAAAAGAAGAGGAGAACAATGCATTGAACTAAATTTAGGAATCACATTCTACTACAAGGCAGAGGAAAACAAAGCATATGAAAGCGTAAGATTCCCAATAAAGAAAGAACTTGCATTTCAAGTGGTCAAATCTGAAACCATATCCGGCAGAGTCGCTTCTATCGTAGTTAAATAAGTTGCTATATAAGGTCAGATTGAAGATGATTTAGGTTTATGCGCTAATATCTGCACACGCAGATGAAAAAATTGAAGCCTTCTAACTAACGAAAGCTTTAGACGAAGAACAGATAAAACCAGCCATCACCTTAGGTGACTTGAATGCCAAATTAGGAAGAAATTTTGGCGAATCCGAAAGATTCTAGGTTTTCTTCAAATAAAAGCTAGTCGAAAATAGATGTGGATCTCTCTCGATGGAACGACCCAAAATGAAGTAGACTACTTAATTTCAGGTAGTGTATATCGAAGTTCACGTGCTAAGGTTTGCTTTAATAAACAAAATAGAAAGGAAAAGACAGTTTAGAAAGTATACAGTAGAAAGTCTAGAAGAGTGTTGCCAGCAAGAAAAAACTAGAAAAGACAAACGAAATAACTAACAACAGACCGAAAAAAGCTTTTAAATGCAGGAACAAAAGTAGCGTGAAAAACTAAATCTAGTGAAAACAGGATAAGTGATGAAACAAAGAAGTTAATATTTAGATAAGAGATGGGGACATACTAGTTAGTAGAGTGCTCGGAGCCTAGTTGCCTAGTTGATGTTATGTTTACCTTGAATTCGAAACAGTATTAAAGATTTTGATTAATTATGGTTTTTTTTTGTTAATTTTCGTTTCAAAGAATTTTGTACAAAACTCGATACGCGAAGTCATCTTCTACGCATTCGCGAAAAATGAACTTGCACCCATGCGCGAATAAAGACTTCCTGTACTCGATTCGTAAATAACTTATTTTGGGTGAGAAAACGGGATGGCGGCGCACCCCTCGTATCTCTAAAATTTTAGGGTTTTCTTTTTTTTCGTTAAAAAAATTGTTGCTAAAAATGTTTTTTTTTCGTAAATTCTTAAAAAATACAAAATTTTTCATTTTTCAAAAATTTACCGAAATTTTCGGTGGTCATTTTGACCACTTTCCCGAAGAGATACAAAAAAATGTTTCAACCAAAAGTTTCTTAGAATTTGATGTACTATAAGATTCCAAAGAAAAATTCAAAAAAGTCAACAGGGAAAAGGCGACAGACCGACAGACAGACAGACAGACTTCACGAATTCAGAGACGAACTTTTTGTTCGTCGAATATAATGACTATTTGTCATAATCAAGACCAATAATCCACTGTATATACAGCAGTTATTATACTACTTCCAGAAATAATGAAATTAATTAACTGTACGGCACTTTTGAACAGAAATCGAAGAAAAATATAATTTTATTTTATGCAAATGTTGCTTTCTGATCTATTTTTATACATTTAACTGTTTGTTTACCTATCTTATTTATTACTTGACAAACATCCTTCACGGGTTTTGTTTGAAAGTCTGTAGATGTTATAAGAAGTCTGTTCAGTCTGGGCTATATCAGATATTTACTAAGTAGTAAAATCTATATTTATCTCAGTACATTGGCATTATAAAGGTTTATAGGGTAGGTGTCCTCAAATATATTATTTTAATTTAATCAGGAGTCCGACATCCAAGATCATATGGTCCCATGAGTTCGATACCGTTAAAAAATCTTTTTTTCACATTGAAACACGAATTCATGCTGATCCGGAATAACTTTATTCATATACAGGGTGCCCATTATGTATGGAATATAGTATATATCTCGGTAAATATCGACTTTATAAAAAAATTTGTTATATAAAAGTTGTTTAACATTTTATTTTCCATAATAAGATAGCATTCAATTGTTTTTATTTCAGAAAACAAATGAGTAATGAATAACACTTTAATTTTTTAAATAGCAATGTACCCTTTCATTAGGCTCATTTGATAGAAATTTTTTTCTCTTTTCGATGACCTAAATCTTAGTACCCTTATATCAGAAAATTTTTGAAAAAAACGTAAAAAATGTTTATCAAGTTAATTTCACCAATAACATGAATCTAGATATCCGAGATCTCTTTCATTTGTCTTAACAATTGATTGTAGGCTTTTATTGTGACAGAAGTTTGTTTATTTAATTAAGTTGTTGGTACATGAAAAAATAAAAATGGTTCATTTAACAGAAACTGAAGATAGAAGATATAGAAATTTTAATTATGGTCGGTTATGGGGATCGCAAACGAACACAATTAGAAGTATGTGAAATTTTTAATGAGCGTTATCCACATCGAGAACCAATCACCCAGTCAGTAGTTAGCAAAACCTTGAAACGGTCTAGGGAAACTGGCAATGTTAAAGATCTGGTGAAGACTGGTCCGCAGAGGTCTGCGACAAATGAAGATAAAAAGCTCGATGTTTTAATAGAAATCGAAGAAAATCCAAACATTTCAACTAGTCAGTTAAGTTTAAACCATGCCGTAAGTAAAGGTTCAATACAGAAAATATTACATTCAGAAAAATTACATCCGTACAAACCGGCTTTATTGCAAGAATTATTCGAAGATGACTACGATCGACGTGTTGAATTTTGTGAATTTATGATGGAGCGAATCAACAACAATCCAAATTTTCTTAATAATATTGTTTTATCTGACGAGGCTACGTTTTGTTTAAATGGAAATGTAAATAGACATAATTGTCGATATTGGGCAGCTGAAAATCCCCATTGGATGATTCAAAATCATATCCAAACACCACAAAAATTAAACGTATGGGTGGGAATTTGTGCAGATCACATAATTGGACCTTTCTTTATTCGTGGTACTCTAACTGGTGACCGTTATTTGCAATTATTGCAACAGCAAATTATTCCAGCTTGCCAAGCAAATCTTGATGACCTCTGGTTTCAACAAGATGGAGCACCGCCCCACTATCATTTAGATGTACGCTGATATTTAAATGTGGTATTTTCGGCCCGTTGGATTGGCAGAAGAGGGTCTGTGGAGTGGCCTCCCCGATCTCCGGATCTTACACCTTGCGATTTCTTCTTCTGGGGATATTTAAAATCAAAAGTGTATGCAAAACGATCCCAGAATCTGGCCGAATTAGAGCAACAAATACAAAATGAAGCTGCAGCAATTTCTCCCAGATCGCTCAGAAATTCTTTTCAAGCTTTTCATGATAGGTTGTGCCATTGTCTTGCAGTTAACGGTGAACATTTTGAACACTTATTGCCATGAAAACCATTTTATTGCTAATTTCGTTTTGTCTTTTGTCTTTACGATCTCGGATATCTAGATTCATGTTATAGGTGAAATTAACTTAATAAACACTTTTTACATTTTTTTCAAAAACTTTCTGATATAAGGGTACTAATATTTTAGGTCATCGAAAAGAGAAAAAAAATCTCTATCAAATGAGCCTAATGAAAGAGTACATTGCTATTTAAAAAAATTAAAGTGTTATTCATTACTCATTTGTTTTCTGAAATAAATGCAATTGAATGCTATCTTATTATGGAAAATAAAATGTTTAACAACTTTTATATAACAAATTTTTTTATAAAGTCGATATTTACCGAGATATATACTATATTTCATACATAATGGGCACCCAGTATAAGGTCTCAGTTGTTCATCCTTACAAATTAATTTATGGTTAGTGGTTGATATCATCTGCTTATAAATATTATCAGTTAAATTACAGCGTGGCTATCACGTGATCGCTGCGTGTTTCGGGATACATTTTGCATTACCACCCTCGTGATTTCTGTGACCCAGATTCTAATTTATTTGTGCACCTTTACGACAGGTATGAAGTGTCAATTTTTGACAAATTTTCCATATACGTTCATCTCATTATTAGTAGTATTTAAACAATAAGAAATCCATAATACGTGATTTACAGTGTATAATGCGTAAATTCTCTTGCCATACGGAAAACTATTTTATTATTATTATTGAAAAAAAGTCACTCTTTAAAGAAATTTTGCTTCACTTAAAACCTCAAATACTGCCATTAAAATGAACCTATTTTATACAGGGTGATCAAAAAGTATGCCTTTGATTTTAATGATTGCCTTTTTTTTAATCTTACCCTCTTTTGAGCAACATGACATTGTTTTGTTTGTATATACTGTTTACTTTTTTTAAAAGTAACTTTTCTCGAATAATGATAATAAAAAGGTTTTCCATTTGGCAAGAGAATTTAGGCAAGCTGTATAAATACATGCTTATGTAGTATCTAGTATTTTTAATTGCACGTTACCATTTATGTTATATAATTTAGATTAAATAATCTATAAATACATTCCCAAGAGATTTGGTTACAAGGGGAGCAAGAGACCTAACTCCCCCCCCCCCAATACAAAAAATAATACAATAAAATGTAAGAACTTTAAAATCAGAAGAAAGAATAATAGAAATGGAACATGCTATATATATAGAGACGACTAGTGGAGAGCAGATGCACAAATATTATTACAAAATGGACACCACAAGATGGAGCAAGAAGAAGAGGGCGCCGAACCATCAACTGGTCTCAGGTAGAGTTCCTAAATGAAAACTTTAACTGTGTTATTTTAGAGTTAGGACACGGATGACAAAATATATCTCTTTCTAGACCAAAACTCAGCTGTCTGAAACAAAGATACGTTTTTCTCTCTTTTTACTTTAGTGGTAACATTCAGCAGCTGTCAGTTATAAATTTTAGGTTATTTAGTCTCCTTTGTAAGAGGTGATCTTGAGACAGCTGTTGCACTAGCTCGTTGCTGTGACCAGGAAGCTTGTAGTGATGATTCGTTGCTAACCTTCGAATTTCATCAGCGACAAATGAATACTGAGGTCATCGTGTGGAAATTATTGTTTTTCATCTAGTTGGGTTGGCACAGCCCCACAGTTGAACGCCATATGACCAGATTGGCTTAAGCGTAGTTTTTATAATAGTATCTTGTTACTAAGTAATAATTTGGACTTTCTACCCTGAAGCCAGTACAATTCTTTACATTTCATATCTAATTATTTTCTCGTAGCTTGAATGTGGCATTTCCGAGTGAGTCTTGGTCGAGATGCATTTCTATTGCACCCTTCTCATCAGCAGAGGTGCAGTTTCAGCTAAATAAATTGAATCAACACAAAGCAGCAAGTTACGAGTTGATAAAGGGAAAGTGATGAATATGCTTCCTCGAAAGACCATCGTACTTTTGACAACAATCGCATGATAAATCTCTACATATACCCAATTATATAGAAATATGCTCATATATTAATGGTTGCTCAATACTTGGAAAGGACCAGAACATTCATCTTCTTATAGACCTATTAGCCTTTGATGAGTAAAGTATTCGAGAAACTTTTCCTTAAGAGGCTTAGAGACGCTACTCATATCTTCACACAGTTGCCTCAACACCAATTCGGCTTTCGTCAATCTCGATTCCTAGTTGGTTGCATTTTATTTATATTTTAATTTTGAATTGTGTAGATCTTATAGAAGTATCTTACTAATCTTCAAGTACATGCATTGTGTTTTCATTCATTCATGTGTCTCGGTATATTTTTTACACCCAGCGCTACCTAGCGCTTGATGACCCAAACCTTATTGAACTACGCGATGTAAGAGAGATAGGTGGGGATCCGAGCTTGAATAGGGAAGACGCATGTATTTTTTTTAATTTTTGTATTCGTTCATTTTGGTTAGAAAAATATTTCCAGATAAGCGAAATTTCTAAAAAACGCTGAATTTATTTGAAAAAATTAAATTTAAAAATTCTCCTCTTTTAAAACCGAATTTGGCCTTGAGCAACTTCCCTCAAAGCTATTTGATGTAAAAAAGTAGGTACCGCTCTAAATGAGAAGAAGTAACATTGACGATCTACTCACCGTAGGCACTGATGAAAACCAATAAACTGAATTTTGAATTAATATTAACAGAAATATTTTACACCACTTTAATTATGGCAGTTGATTACACAACAGCATAACGTACATTATTATATTAATTACTCGTTAATAAGTAGACGATATTTGAACTTGAAAATAAAAGATTTTCCAAACTGACGGGTAATACAGGACTCTTAACTGTTTCATTAGCACCAACAGTGGGTTGTCTTTGCAACTGTAAGATGTAACAAAGTTTAACCCATTAGAGGACACCAGTATTGCATTTTAAATTTATTTAAATTTTCAAGGTTTTCAAAAATTAATTACTTAAAATTGGTAATTGTTTAATGCATTTATAACTGATATTCTAACTAATTTAGTAATCACGTTTATGAAAATGCAAGAATCTCCTCAATTGACGACATATGCGTCTTCCCTATTCTGTTTTCGTATTTCAACAAAAGCAACAAGCAGTAAAAACAGCAATGTTTTAAGAGTGCGTTAGTTATTAATTCTACTTATTCTCAGGTTAAATAGTATTTAGATATGTTTTTAATATTTGGCTACATTATACATATAACTACGTAATTTCCAATTTTTTAGGTTAAAATCACAATATTTGTAAAACAAAAATGATTATTTTTATATAATAGAGGGTGTTCCGGACAAATATGCAATGCTTTAAGGGGGTGAAAGGTGACCATAAAGAGACCCCAAAACTCATAAAATAAAATAAAAAGACACGAGTCGAATATGGATTGTTTGTAAGATTTTGACCCTGAATTACTGATAAAGCAAACAATGATCTCACAACTGCACTACTAAATAACTGACCTCCGCTACGTACGTATCAATTTACAGAAACAACAGAATTGAATTTCAGCAGCGGTTGCCGAGTGACTCACTACCTTGATGACTTGATCATTTATTAAGGTCGGTAAATAAAATGTAACATACGTTCGTTGACCTAATTGTGATGGAAACATTGCCTGTTTTTCATTTTACGAATGTCATTTTAACAAAATGAGTAAAACTTACCGTTTAGATGCAAACAATCTTTATAACATGTGTTCAAAAACTCCCGTACCTATCGAGCAAAGTGTAGTGGTGCTCAATAGTGGTCCGTCGAACACTTCATTGACCTGAAAATGTAGGCGCCAGTCATCGTTGGAGCAGAATAAAAGGTCTTATGTGGCTGTTGTGTGAATTAAAAACATCCGCCCGAGTAAAACATTTTGTACAAACTAGGGATTTTCCTGTTTGCGTTCCAATAGCCATTGACAAAATTGCACTCGCGGTATATGGAGTGTACTTTCTGAAAATGGTTGATTTGAAAAGTTCCGTTCATTCAGCAGGCGTGTTTGGTTCTGCCATAATTTAAACAGTAACTAACTACGATTAACTAAACTACTTAACACCACCTCACTCAGGTTATTAATTCTAAAACGTGTATTAATACGTAATCGAAACTCAAGTTCACGACTACCTTAACACAAAGAAAGTTGAGAACAAACTGCATACTGCAAATTACAAGCTTCAAAGATCTGAGTCATTAACAGTTATTTACAGATGGTCAAAATGACTTGTTTATTATTTAGCTAAAACGTTTTAAAAGCACGTCCTAATGTTTTCTTTTGCTTACAATTTCGAAGAATTCATTTATCCGGCTTGGGTTTATTATGATTATTTTTTGATGACTTTTAAAAGTATGTACTATTTAATAGGCATAATTTTCATACAATTTTATCTACTACTTTGCAGTGGCGTGCCTATTATTTTTATAAGGGGGGTTGTCATTTCAAAGGGGCATTTCAGGAAATTGTTAGTAAGATGTTACTCTACACATGTTTCTCTATTGCCCTTTAACGGGAAAGGCATCTTGTCCAAAACACCCTTATAGCAGTCAGTTAAAATATGAAATTAAAATTAATTACAGTAAAAACCCGAGAAAATATTGATATGATCATTTTGTTTGTCTAGCTTTTTATGAGCTACTTCCTGTAGCGCCCGGAACGAAATAAATTATATTTTAGCGGATCGGTATTTTGTTACGGTAAAAGTTATTGGCATTGCATCTGTTTTCAATGGAAGTCAATTGCATATTTGTTGACATTATTATTTTAGAAGGCGGCTGTCAGGCGGGCTGATGGCACAAAGTTTACATTTACTTTAATTTATTACAATAAATAAGTTGCCCTGACATTATTTGTTTATTTAAATTGTACCTACTATTAAGTTATCAAAATGAAATGAATATTACTGTCTACAAAATCTGTTTAAATTAGTATTCTAAAATAGTACAAAATATGCAATTACGAAAAATTAAAATGTCGTAAATATAATACGTTTTAAATAAAACTGCTTAAAAAATCTATAATTTATAAGAAGAATTGCAATTATTTTATTGTTTGTTCTGGTTTTCTTACAAAAATTACCAATGCAACCACAAAAATTAAGGGCTGGGAAATTTTATACTTTTTTTGTTTAGAACTGTAAGGGATTGAAGACGAAAACAACACAATCTAGAGCGATGGTAAATGCCGAAGATCGCCTGTATGCTCTCTCTATCTTAACATAATTCATGCGGAAGCTGCGGTTTCCTAGGACAGTCGGCCGGCGTAAACTGACATCAACTGAAGCGAAAGCGGGACGAAAGAAAGCGGAGTGGAAACGGAATCTGCTGCGATTTCGTGGCGGAAGTGGTTTCCTATAAAAAGATTTTTGACAAGCAAATCTTTGTAGATTTTTAATTTGCAATTATAAAAAGCAGGATACTGTTTCACCAAATTAATTAATTGTTCGTTTTCATTAAACGAAATTTTTTTAACTCATTTTCCTCACTCATATGTCATATTATTCATAACAAGTTAATTCTTGAACTGAATTGCTCGGTGTTTTTCCGCTGGAGTCTACCTTCGACCGACCAGAACCGACGACGAAAACTGACAAACATAGCGGAATTTTACACGACGGATGGTAGCAGAATTTAGGAAACCACCTACCTGCATTTAATTATTCGCATTTGATTTCCGCAGATGTCGATCGGTATTAGTTTCCGCCGGCCGACTGTCATAGGAAACCGCAGCTTTTACGCCAGTAATAGACGAGCGTACAATACGCTCCCGGCGTGTAGGCGACGTTTTCTCCGTCGTATTGAGAACTGTATATTCTAGTTCAAGTAAATACACAAGCGGTGAACACGTGCGTATCTGTTGACAGAACGCATATGATTGCGCTGCCAACGCGTCGTGAAGGGAACGCCTGCAATGCAATACATTGCTTATTACACAGGTGGATACACGAGCAGCGATATTGTGCGGACAAGTACACACATGGTCAACCGTTCTGATATTAAATTATTAAAAGGCAATAATATTGAATATTCAACTCAGTGCATTACGTTTATTTAAATCATTTAGTTTATTTATTTAAGTTTTGTCTTTAATATGTGAGAATATGAATATGAAACTCTACTATGAAACAGAAGAATTTATAATTGAGGTAGACAGACATGCGATAATATGAGAAAAAATTTTCGGGATATTCTCTGTGATCGGAAAACTTCAAATGAAAATGTCCTGTTTGAAACCTGGTACTGTTGATGGGGTGTACCCATTAACGCCGATGTCTTCGTTTTCATTCTTTTAGCACTAGCATAAAGCTGCAATGCATCCAGCTTGCACAGTACCTCTTTTTATACTGAATGTAGTTAGTTTGTAGTTTTCACAAATAAAGTGGTTTAAAAACCGCGCCCTGTATTCAATAACGGCGGAGGCGAGCGTGCGGCACGCAGCGTGTTGTACGCTCGACTATTACTGGCCTTACTGTGATTAGCCTTTTGCAAAAGGAAATTGAACTCTATATCAAACCAATAGGACGCTTCAGATAAAGGATTAGAGGAACTTTAGAAGCAATTTGTTTCTCGCGTTTCCCAGTCAACGAATTCTTCATTTGTAACCAGCTCGTTACTACAAGTAATTAATTCGCTTTATTTTAATGTCAAATTAGGGTTATTGTATAAACGGGACTAAATCTTCCTACTGGTATGTGTAGCAAACTTTAAATTCTAGATATTTCATTTCAAACTATACTTTCAGCAAGGTATATTTATTGTTTTCAGCAAAACAAATTCTTCTCGCTCATGTATCGAATTACTCTTTTAGTTACGTATTGAAATCATTTTGTTGATTGTAATAGTCAACAAAATCAACCATCTTAAACAAAGCATAATAATAAATTTTTCGTATCACAAATATACAATGTCTTATAATGCCCTTTCAAGCACATATTGTGTTTATCTCGAGCCAAACCTTTCAAAAATTAAATGTTCCCAAAAGAATATAAGGTATTGCCTTCGGTATTGTATTTTATGTGGTATATTTACACTAATGATTGGGTCTCGTTCAGTTTTTCTGCTTATCTTGAATTGACTAAAATTGACATAATCAAAAGTTCAAAAGTGGTAATTTTCTGTTTGATAGATGCAGGATCCAGATTCGTTCCGTTACAAGCGTTCGTCCTAAGAGTGCGGTGCTTAGGCCGCGTGGCCTCTTCGCTAAGACAGACTTACGTTGTCCGGAAAGTGTAATTTCAGAAAAGGGAAATTCGAAGGCGATTTTTACTGTATCGTAGTGCTTTAGTTATGTAACCTTACCGCATCGCAGTGCTTATACGGTCTACACCATTAAGGGAAATTAAACATTTCTGTATTTCGTCTGGAATTTGGATGTCCGTTAGATTGGTTAGTTTAATGCCGATGTGGCAAGCGATTCAAAAATTAGTGGTGAAATCGAGCCCCTTAAATTGTAAAGATCCTTAAAATCGTTATGCATGGGACTATTTCTTCTGTTATTATTCAGTGAACCTGAATGTATTGTGTGGAAATTATGCGTGAAGAAATTATAATAAAAACTAAATTATAATAATCTTCAACACTAATAAGGGCGTAAATAAACGTCATTATATTTTTCTTTCCTAAAATCAAATAACTTACAGGTGATTCAAATTCGTTCCAGTATTAACCCAATCGATCAAGTTATAAAAAAAAAGCGGAAATAATTGTGAAGTTTAAAGATTTATTTAATGGAGGAAGATAATGCAAAAGACTTTACAGTATGCATTTAGAAACAATATATACGAGGGTGGTCCCAGAAGTACCCGACCCAACAAAGAAAACACAAAAATTTTGGAAAAAGATTTATTTATTTTTCAACGTAATCTCCTTTCAGCTCTATACACTTTTCCCAGCGGTGTTCAAAAAGTTCGATACCCTTTTTATAATAAGAACTGTCTTGCTCCTCAAAATAGCCATTAACTGCTGACATCACTTCTTCATCGTTGGAAAATCTTTGACCACTGAGCCATTTTTTCAAGTTTGGGAGCAGAAAATAATCCGAGGGGGCTAAATCTGGCGAATATGGTGCATGAGGTAGCAATTCAAACTTTAATTGATTAATTTTGGCCATTGCAATAACGGATTTGTGAGGTGGCGCGTTGTCGTGATGAAACAACACTTTCTTTTTAGCCAAATGCGACCGTTTTTGCTTGATTTCTTCGCTCAAACGTTGCAATAAGTTTGCATAATACTGGCCGTTGATAGTTTTTCCTTTTTCGAGATAGTCAATAAAAATTATTCCACGCGCATCCCAAAAAACCGACGCCATAACCTTGCCTGCAGATGAAACGGTCTTCGCCTTCTTTGGAGCCGGTTCTCCCTTTTGAGTCCATTGTTTCGATTGTTCTTTTGTCTCGGGTGTGAAATGATGGACCCATGTTTCATCCATTGTTACGAAACGGCGCAAAAATTCTGCTTTGTTGCTGTGAAACTTCGGTAAACACTCAATTGAAACATTTTCACGACACTGTTTTTGCTCGAGTGTGAGCAAACGCGGCACCCATCTTGCACACAGCTTTCTCATGTCCAAATTTTCAGATAATATGCGATGGTCCGCACTTTTTGAAATGCCCGTAATGTCTGCTAGCTCGCGCACTTTCAGTCGACGATCATCAAGTACCGCTTTGTGGATTTTCTTCACCATTTCTGGAGTCGTCACCTCATTTGGTCGACCACTGCGATGCTCGTCTTGGCAGCTCGTACGGCCTCGTTTAAACTCAGCTACCCAAAATTTAACTGTTGTAAACGATGGAGCAGACTCACCCAGAGTAGAATCCAGTTCAGCTTTTATATTGGTTGGGCTGAGGCCTTTCAAATAAAAGTATTGTATCACATAACGATGACCAATTTTCTCCATTTTCACAAATTCACTGACAACGTTCACTAATCAGTATTTGTTGCTGCCAAACAAATACTGAACAACGTGGCGCTTTCAAACTTGAAACATATGCTTTATAGACTGCGTACTTTCCAATACAGTGATATTTTCAAACAACTACCGCCACCTCTTGGTCAGGTCGGGTACTTCTGGGACCACCCTCGTAGGTATGTAGTGCTGATTCATACTTGTACTGAGAATCTACGATAAAGCATTTTGTTCATTTTAGTCAATTCCGGAACTTGACTATGCAAAGAATTATTTAGAATTTAGAAATAATAAATATTGTACAGTGTACGACCGTAAGACTTATTATTGACCCAATATAATAAAAATAATAATTATACTTCCGTTTTGTAGAGGTTACGTCCAGAAAGTAGTTCCATTTCAGGGGCATTCGTTGTTTATCTGTATAAGGACGGATTTACATATAATACGCAAAATATGCGTATCCAAATACCGAACTAATAGCAACTTGAAATTGTTTTTTCCTTTGTTTTTTATTTTATTTAATTTCTCCTCAAAAAAATGAAAGTTGATAATTGTTGTGTAATTCTAAAAATGAGTCAAATTTAGCTAAACATTAAAACAGATTGAGTGTTATGAAAGTTAGCGATTTTAACGAAAACTGTTACTGTATATCAAAATACAGATTTTTACAAAAAAAACTTGCAATAACAAATACGTATTAATATACTTTTTAAAATTGTTCGTCCTTGATATCTATTCGTAAAGGTCATCCATTTGTACAATAATTATTAGAAATTATTGTTTTAAGTTTTATAAAATATGATTGGTCTTTAAAAACGTTCTTTGTAAAACCCCAAACAAAAAATGTCCAATTAAATCTATCGAAACAAAATAACATCAACACTTTTAAGTCACTAATTGAAAAATCTATATATATATTGAAACAGTTGAACCTAACCTAAAATTATTTTTTTAAATTTAGTTATAATTAAATTTTCAAAACTGAAACAATTTATTACTTACCTTAATAATGATAATCTTAAAAATTCACAATCACAAACAACACTACAAACGAGTTGACCGCGTTTTGATTAACTTTATAATAATGTGAGTTGTGAACACACTGTTGTCAAGTTTAGCAACGTGTTTTAAGCTTCATCATTGATCTGAGAATAATATGTATTTATAAGTTTAGTTCAAAGCTATTCTGCAAATCAAGACATTTTTTAATGACGATGTTATGTATTCCACTTTTATTGCTGATAATATCATAATTTTGAATTAAAACCAACGTTAATTATTTTCCATAAAAATTAAATACAGTTACGTATACGTATAGTAAAATTTTGCAATTATAGCTTGTAATTCATATATGCATAATGATTTCATTTTTATGATCTTTTCGAAAAACAGAAATAATATTGTTTGGCAACCGCGTCAATTCGACGCGAGGATATGACTACCGTGACGTCACGAAGGCAAGGTTATCGTGGAAGTTTGAATGATTATTAATAGATTAAATACTAAAGCGGTTTATGACGTTATCATTTAATTCTTATTAAATCTACAACTTTCATTTAATTCTAGGTATTTATATTATTCACATCCAGTTCCTCTTTTTGTTAATATTTGAAACAAATGACGTTAGCGTAAAAATGCCGATCTTTGTGTTAGAGATCTGGGAATATTTTAATAAGGATTTTTGGCTAATCAAAATAATAGTGGAAGGTTGAGATTTTCCTCTTTAAATGGACAATGAGGGTCGAATGTGGAACTGCAATAAAAGAATTAAAATAACAGAAGCATTTTATTTCATGATTTTGCATTTTTTTATTTTTAAATTTAGGTTTTCAAAACTTTGTTAATTATAAAAATTTTGGAAGAGGTCCAAATAAATAATAGGAAAAAAGGTATAATAAAAAAGTAACATTTTGTCATTTAGATTTTACTAGCTTTTAAACAGACTAATAGACTGTTGCAATAGACATGGAATAGTTGTCAAAGAAACAAAATTGTTGATAAAAGCAAAAAAGCACTAATTTTGTTTAATTTAATACGATATAGGATTTGGGTCGGCAAGATTTTACTAAAAGAATTCGGCTTTCTTAAGTACGGGTGATTGAGACATAGGAACTTAGGTAGTTATTGCTTCCCCCGGAGTGTTATTCGCGATATGACATTGGCGCTACAAGATTACCAACTTCCCCTAGAATCAGCTGTCTGGTTTAATTAAATTTGACAAATAAATTAAGAAACATGCGCCATTCATCTCTGCATAATTATTTCCAATTGAAAAAAGGTTTTACAAAATTGTAATACCAAATCCATTTAATTCTTTTAAAACCATGGTCAGTAAAACTTTATTTATTTATATCCAAATTCATTTAATTATTCAACAATTTCCATAATTTTTTCTTGTTATCAGATATTAAACGAAGAACCAAATAAACACTTAATTAACTTTTGGCACTTGTTAATTAAACACTTTGAATTCAAAACTTTTTAAATTGTCACACTTTGACGTTTCACATAAATAAAACTAGCCTTAAAATGGCATTTCATTATTAGGTTAACAAAATCTTAATTTTTATTAATCTAAACAAGACATGTGCACCTTCTGCAAGATGTAAGTTGAAAGAGCTATTGTTAAAGAAATGGCTGCCTATTTACATGATTTGGTTAAAACAATTAGTTTCTAAACAAATTGTCACGTGGGGTTTTCGTGACTGGAGGACGTAGTCAGAGGTAGAAAGGAAAGTAAACACAAGACATAGAAAACAACTATATACTAACAATAATAAAGAGAGTACAAAGGTTCACATACATAATGGTTATACAGTGTGAGGACGTACATGTCCTCCTAAATCTAACATCTGAGGGTGGTCGGAACCACCCTGCTCTAGCCCAAAATCTACAAACTAGGCGTAGAAGTTGAACTCCTGGTAATCTACAACTAAGCGGGAAGGAACCTGGTCACAATTCCTCCATAACTAAGCAGAGAGAGGTCTTCTAGCGCAACCCCTCATAACTAAGCAGCCTAAGCAGTAGAGGATCAGGTATTCAGCATCCCTGGATGCCAAAATCTAGGCCATCTACTATTAATTAATGAAAAGTTCACTTACCCGCTTGTTTCTTGATGAGTCTTCGCACAAACTGACTTTTAAGCCAAGCAAGCGGATTTATATACTGCTGAACGCGGAAGATATTAACATCGTAGTGGGAATCAGTGGGTTGTTGTTCCAAGTATTAAACTAAAGAAGCTCGCGCTTCCTGGTTGCATGCTTGTGGATAGTTTGCATTCGAGCTGACGGTACCAGGCACTAAAATGTGGGTTGAGCGGAAGTGTGCTGGTTTCTTCTGAAGGAACTTGCAGCTGCTTGTAAATTACGTAGGTTGCCCAGCATATACGGAGTAACGTAGGCAGATATGTTGCATGCCAACTAATGCAACTTGTAGTTGAGATTAACATAGGAATGCCCCGTCGTGGGTGAAGCGGGAGCGTTTCTTCGAAGGGCCGCGCAGCTGGCTCTGAGTTGTTGGCGGCGAGACCGCAGCTGCTTGAATAACGTGGACAACTGAGTGTGGCCTGGCACGATATATTGGACAAACGGAAGAGAAGTTGAGTTTTGTATATAATATTGAATTGTAAATATTTCCGTTTGTGGCAAAATTTTGAATAAAATGTTTGACCGTTGACATTATATGAATACAATAACCATATTTTTATTTACAAATTTTCATTAAAGCAAAAACTAATTAAATAGTCTTATAGGAAATTAAATTCCGAATTCAATGATATATAGTACTTGTATAAATAACCAACATTAACCTTACAATACAATGTAGATGAACACACATCTCCTTAGAACTAATTATCGACTTGATTACCTAAAAACACTTTCTTACACATCCCTATCTTCACAAAACTGATCATTACATCATTAACAACATAATTTGAATGTTTCAGATACCAGCAACGTTATTGAATTATAAACCAATTTACAATATTTCAAAGAACGTTCCGAAGGCGCAACATAATTACATGTGATAATATCAACAACAAAATGCAGCTCCCACATTTAAGATTGTAGCAGTTATATGGTAAAAAAGCGGCTTCACAATCCTCCACTAAAATAACTCAACCAAGAGCTTTAAAAATTTTATTTACACGTAAAGCTAAACTGAAAAACTAAAATGTTTTACGTAGATGCACGACCTTTATTGGAAAACAATGTTTCAACTTCGATTCATACCTATATACTTAAATATTAATAAAAATTAAAAACAGCAAGAAATTAAAAATCTTTGTTATTACCAACGTCTAGTTTATTTAATATATTCATTTACATATAATATAGTAATAAAAACTGTAGGGGTACTTAATACACTTATTAAGTAACCGTATTAAGTAATTAATTCGGTTATTACCTCAGTAATAAATATAAATACATAAACCACAACACTATTGCAAGAAATAGTATATAGTATGACAATATATTATATACTAATAAAGAAATGTTAATTTCAAACTAAAATCTCTTAAAGAGCTATTCTGCAAAAACGGAAACGAAGCATAATAAAGATGCAAAATTAGACACATTAAAAAGCAAAAAAGAAATGTGTAGCTTGTAGTAGCTACCACCATAAGACCACAAGAATTATCGAAAAAAATTATCACTTATCCAAATTGGAGATCAAATAATCAATACCAATTAGAGGAGTTGAGATTTATAAAAATATAAAATTATTGAAATTATAATATACAGGGTGTCTCAAAAATAACAAACAATAACGTAGAGGGTTAAAGAATGTCCGAGGTAGAGTCTAAAACTGAAGAAATAAAACTAGAAATTTTTTTCTAATTTGTAAAAAAATTGTTTGCTATACTTTTTGCTAATACGGTCCTGTTGTATTTTGTATCAATTTGTTAATAAATAATAAGCCATCCAGCATTGGGACAGTCAAAACATTGTAAAGTGATATGTGCAGAGTTGAAAAGATATTCCGAGAGGTCGATTTAAAAAACAAATGTTGGTCAAGGTCAAGTCTTCATAAAAACCATGACATATCACCGTAATAAGCGTTTTTGTTATAAACTGCATAGTTGCAAAAAAGTTCCAAACTTTTGATGATAGTTCATCAAACTAATTATTTTTATTATCAGAGCTTATTCGAAGGTGTTTTCTGTTTTAAATAAAACGAATTAATGGTAAAAATTGCTCTTACATAACAAATCGTTATTTAGTTTAATATTAATCTACCTAATTTTAAAAATCTATAGAAAATGTTCAAACTGTCCCACATTAGACCGCAAACAAGCTTCTAAACGTCTACCGAAGTTTTGTCGAGCACGTTGAAGGCAATTGGTCCAACAAACAAATGAAGAATCTGGTTCAAATAAATCACGAGCAAATGCTAGACTCAAACAATTTAACTGCTAAGAAAAATAGCAGCTAAGATTGAATAGTTCAGTAGCGTGAGTAGAGTTCCTTTTTAATTGTAAGACGAGTAGCAAACTCAGTAATGAAAATAAACATCTATTGCCTCTATCTAGTCATATCGCACGTCGTTGATATCTTTAATATAGCTTAGATAAGATTAGAGTGTTGTTTGCTATCTGATCTTATTTTATGTGTTAACCAGGTGGTGATTACGCGGTGACCTAGATTCTTTATTGGTTTGTTGAACGTAGTTTTCTTATAAAGCCCAATGCTTTTTATGTTTCTAAAATTAAAGTGCTGTTTAATTTAATGTAATATGATATCAAATGTTCTCTTTAAAAATAAGATGTTTTAAGCTGTTAGACCTTGAACTTGTTTTAAAATAAATAAACTGCAACATGAGCAAAAAGGAAATGTGTTTTATTTACGAATTTCTTTAAGATCAACAATCCCATTCGGGTATTCTGCGACATTGACAAAATTGGGTTGTATTGACAAATTATTTCAAGTTCAACAAACTGCAGTCCTCACGATTATGCGACATAAGGAGAATATGGAGCAGAACGTGTAAGACCGGACTCAAAACTTGAACTTTAAGTAACTTTGAAAGTAAATGTTTTAAAAAAAAGGTTATAGGAAAAATTTCTCTACACATCATCAACTATCTCGTATTCACGTATTGCTCGTTATTTTTAAGACCCTGTACATACATTCATAATTTTAACCCACAGTCTTTTTTGATAATTTCGGCATAGATGTACAGTTGGATTATAAGCAAAAAGCTGCAAATGTCTGTGTTCACTGTTCAGGCAATTATTTGCTTAAAAATAATTGCTAATAAAAATTTATTTTCAAAAAAGAACTTAGAAATCGGTTGCATCTAGAGATTTAAATTAAAATTTTGTCATTATAGTTAATATTTATAATGAAAAATATATTAGTTTGATGAATTGTGATTTTTAGGATTAATTAAAAGTCATTTTTAAAAGATTAAGATCTTAAATTTAAAAGTTATTCTAAGTAGGTAAGTAAGTAACTTCTAATTGATTAAAGATATTAAATTATGGATAAAAATGTAACAAAAGGATACTGACTCCGATAGGAATTAATTTCCAAGAATAGAATCTATTAATAAATCCTGTAAACACTTGATATCATAAACTTTACTAAACACCAGAATATCCCTGTAACAGAAGTATATCAATTTAAAACCTAACGTTGAATGTATCGTTCAGGAAATCTTTACCCGATGCTTTTAGTGTGTCTGTGAATTTATCGAACAGTAGATTAAAACTAACTTATCCTGATTTTTGTTCATATTTATTTAAATTGTCATAACTGCCAGAATTGCTACTACATTTTTCGGATAACCGCTGTGATTTGGGTATCCTCCTTGTTGAGGATATCCATCACCTTGTTGAGGATATCCACCACCTTGTTGAGGATATCCACCACCTTGTTGAGGATATCCACCACTTTGTTGAGGATATCCACTGCCTTGTAGAAGATATCCACCACTTTGTTGTGGATATCCACTCTGACCTGGATAACCAGAGCCGATTTGACCTCCTGAATCACCAGAACCAATCTGACCTCCTTGACCTGGCTGCAAAACGTCTGATCTTGGAGTGGTGTGTCCAAAAGATAGACCTCCTCCAGGTAGATTAAAATAAACTCCAAACTGAAAATTCTGAGGGTAGTTAGAATTGTAGAAGAATAAAGGATAATTGGGATAATATTGAGGGTTCTGTGGATAATTTGCTTGGGGATAATTGGGCTGAAGTAGAACAAGCACGCTTGGTGTAACACTTCCTGGAGGTCCAGGATTGACACTTTGTGCAGACAGTTTATTCTCTGTGTTTCCAGTTGCAGCTAAAATTATTCTGATTAAATATATATAATTATTTCACTGATGTAAAGTTACCTGGATCTTCAAAGCATTTTGGTTGTCCACCATCCATTTTGCAAATTTGAGTAGGTGGACATGCTACATAAGTTTCACATGTTTTTGATGCATTACTATCTATCTGACATGATGGATAGCTAAAATGAATCAAAGTAATATGCATCAAAAAATTACTTTACCACAATATTTACCTTCTACATTTACCATATAAATTTAGTACTTTACAATCTTCTTTCATTATACATACTTCATTTGCTGGACATTTTATACCCATACATGTTCCTCCATACGCTGTAATATATAAAAAAGATGTAATTACTATAATTCAAAAGATAATATCATATATCATTGAGTATTGGAGTTTGATTCTAATAATATAATTATTTTAAAATGAATCAATACTTTTGCAATTATCCTAATAAATTGCTAACCTTATAGTTATTACATCTTATTGTTTAATGAGCTGCCATAAAACTATTTTAATTGTTTCACCTATGCATTCTATATTAAGACAAACTGTACTTAAAATTTAAACTAAATCTGAAGTAATAGTAAGTTATGAAGTTGATGTGTATGAAATGCTTTAGTATTTTATACATATATTTGCTGCGTATAGTAAGACACAACAGATAAGTAATTACTTTTTAAAGAAAGTTTTAAGAATTTGCGCATCTTAAGGTAGATATTTACAGGTCATTTTTATCTAATAATACTTATGGTATAATCCCAGATAATAAACAGATACTGAATTGAAAATAAATACGCTTACTTTTTTGGTTAGTTTGTGCAACTGAACTAGGTGGCGTGACTGAGCTCTGGGCAACTACATTTGTCCATACAAATAATGAAGTAATATTCATTAATTGTTTGATCGACTGCGACGTTATTATAGCATGCGCAAATTTACAGCCGACTCGGCAGCAGTATGACACACATGGTGTCTGACACGTGATAAAATTCTTCACTATATAAACACATAAAAAGGATGAAATTTTAACAATATTATTTGTCTCACAGCGAGCTAGTAGATATGCTAAGAGAGTTCGAGCTCAAAATCCCATGTATTTTCTTATGAAGGTTCGTTTTGGATTTCAAGGTCATCCGCGAAATTCGAGGTTCATTTGCATATCATTCGCGGGGTCATTAGTGGATGATTTGCATATCATTCGCGGTGTTATGTATGTATCATTAACGGTATTATTTGCATATCACGATCTAATTAATTTAATTCGCGGGGTCATTAGCGGATAATTTTTTATATCTCGCGGGGTCCATTCATTTCCAACTTGTCATCATTTCCCGCTGAAAGATTTGAATTCCTAGCGCTGCTAATGCCATCTATCGGTGACGTCATATGATCGGTATAGTAGATTTCTATACGCCTGTAGATAGGCAACCCGCTATATTTTTTTTATAAAAATCAATTTTGGAGTAACCGGGGTTTGAACGCTCAACCGTCTGGTTATAAGCCTAGGACTTAACCATTACACCACGAAGGTAATCTATTAAAGCACTGTAAACGGGTTATAAAAAAAAATTGTTGACTAGCGACTACGTACTCATAATATAATACATGTCAGTAATTTCATATTATCAGATATGATATTCATTACTATTATTAATTTTAGGTATAGCATTTTTGTCGGTAATACGATTGTCTACAACTTTTATTTGAGCGCAATTTAATTCTAAATAATTTCGTTTATGACATTATTTAAATAATTCGATATACATTTCACCTTTCAAATATAAATTTCATAGCAAAAGAATTACCGGGGTTCGAACGCTCAACCATCTGATTAGAACTCCATAGCTTAACCCCGAGACCACGGAGCTTGTCTTTTAAATTACTACATACGAGTTATTTATAAAAATGCTTTCACGTATATTTGATTAAATCCAATTTATTTAAAAATAATTCCCGGAAAATATTTATAAATATTGTACATTCATAATATTAAATCTTTAGGATTCAAAAATTATAAGCCAATTATGATTATTATCATGAGTCATTGAGATGAGACAATTATTAACCTTATATGAGCCAATCGTGAAGAAACTCAAGAAATTTTTCTTGATACATCTTAAATATAACAATTTGAAAACTATATACAGATATTATTACTACATGAGGCCCGTAACATCAGTCGATCCGCGGCTTTTTATATCAGTACACAAAATAATTAGATATAGTTATATTTACTATCTATTCTTTTAAACAGCTGTTATACTTTCCATGATTACTTTATAGTCGGGTATGTAATATCATTATTATCCTACATTAACTTATATGAAAAATGAGATCGGTAAGGTAAAAATATGACGTCTTGATTGTAAAATTTATTTTCTGTAACGATGATTTCACCATTGCTAATGAATTTCCAATTAGCGGGTGTAGAAAGTTAAAATTCAAACATGAAAGACTATTGGTTTAATTGAAATATTTTAAAAGTTGCCGACGGCTAATTATTATTTAATAACAACCGTAAATTCTGAGTAAATCTGTTTGGATATTTCCTGAAGCCTAAATCAATTTTGTTTGTATTAAAATCTAGAAATTTCAGAAAAACGGATTTAAAATAAATTGTATGTAGTTATACATTGTGAAATAAAAAATGCAAGAATAAAGTACATACACGGATTAAACTAAACTATATATATTAAGAAATATTAATTACGGCTTTTATAGGATCTTACAGGAAAAAAATTACAGTCAATCAAGATCACAACATATATCATTAACTAGATATCATAAATAAATATATTATATATTGAAGGTAAAGACATGAGGATATCCATCGTTTGACTAATGTCTATTTATTAAAACAAATAAGGTATGAAATGTAACAGGTAGTCTATTCAGTGAACATTGCCTAATACTTTTATGATTTTTCTAGCCTATAGATCAGCAGTTAGAAACACGGGCCTGCTAAATGCCTGCAATTCACCTACCCTATCAATATGTTGTACAATTTTAGATATGTAATGTATACGTTTTGTTTCTTACTTAAGTCTATTTTGTTTGTATGTTTGTAATATTTAGACATTTACGAAAATTAAATCAAGCTGAACAGCAGATTACTATTTTAAATTTAATAGATCATACGAATTATCTTACCCTGTTCTGAATGACTGCTTTGTATAAATTGTGCATTGTTTGTAAATGCTCTCTGAACTAAAATATTCATATATGAGAGAAATGTTATATAAGTCAATACAGCCCTATAACTATCATTTATTGAGCTAAGTAGAGAAAGAATGGGGTTTCTGGGACCACCTCCCACCACTTTCTGCTTTCTGCCAAGGCCAACCTTCAAGGCTAGATTTTCTGGCGGTTAATGGTCAAGGCTTCACTAATTTTTAAGCTGAAGGTCAAGGCTTCTCTGACTTTTAAGGTGAAGGTTTATTATACTTCCTGCTAAGGTTAGATTTTTAGCGGTTCAAGGTTAAGACTAACACTTCTCTGGTTTTAAGGTCAAGGTAATAAATAAAAATGAAAAAATGTGCATAAACATTTATTGTTATAAATACATTAAGTATTTTAATTTAATATATCATCCAAATCAATATCACTATAGTTACTACCGGAATCGGAATACACGCTTGTAGCATATTCATCATCCTTCTTAGCACAGGTATTACATATTAGATTACGTTAACGAACAACATCAAACGTTTCATTACGTACATAATTGGCATAATTTACTTTACAAATATGACATAATACTTTCTTAATACGCTTTCTAATCAATATATGTCGAGGTTTACATACAGCAATAGGTGTATCTTTATTACCAATAACCTTAGTTAGTATTTCACCATCAACCCCCTTTTTCTTGCGACAGTCATTTAACCATTCACATGCAGATTCAGCTAGTGGACCATGAATACCCTCTTGATCAATATTGATATATGGGCGACTCCCATGTGTACCATTCCCAAGTCTGCCGTAGAAACTCTTGGATAATACCTTTGGCATCACAACTTTTAGTACTTAATTAAAAGAAGGTATGTTTACTTAAGTCGATGAAAGACTGACTCCACTAGGATCGAGACGTCTTTTATACTTACTACGTACTTCTTTACCACTACCACTTTCTGCCGAGGTCAAGGCTTCTCTGGTTTTAAGGTTAAGGTTAAGGTTGAGGTTAAGGTTGAGGTAAAGGTTGAGGTTGAGGTTGAGGTTAAGGTTTTTATTATAAATATAAATTAAAGAATTTGAATAAACATTTAGTTACATGTCTTACAACGGGAGCAATTTATTTTTAAAAGCGGTGGACCATCTAGAACATCGCCCTCCTTAGGAAAATGAACAGTGCTGTATTGATATTGGTGCAGTTGCTGTTGTAGATCTTTAGGAAGTTGACGAAAGTTTCGAGCTACATCATGTGCATAATAGCGTTTCAGAAAATCGATAGGTAACTGTATAACGTCTTCAACAGACAAAAGTGGATTATTCATCTCAATTGTCGTTTGGTCGAGAGATCAATACTTTATAACGGCACGTTAGAAACTAACTCTTAAGCATTCACTTTCTACATTTTATGCGAACAGCGGGTGATCATAATGATGTCATCACCATGTTACAATGAGTCCTAAAGTCAAGGACTATGTTGTAGGTAATAGTTGTTAACCATGACCACATCGGTTACGGTCAAGGACTAGGAATGTGTATGACACTGCTTGCTCCTATTCCCCTAGCCGACCGTGTACAGTATAAAATAGGATATATTTGACGGAGACTACATAGTTCAAGATGAAACTTGAAGTTGTTAAAGAGGAAAGCAGAAATGGATTATAGATATGGTAAGATCAATTGTATTATTTTGTACATAGTGAATAATGAAAATGTATTTGTATACAGAAGTACTAGAACTTACAATGGGGGAATTATGGATTGAGAGGAGGTCCATAACACAGTTCGTGTTTGTCCTACAGGGTGGTAGAGTCCCCTACACATTGGTGGTTGTGCCCCCTGTGGGACAAATTAAAATACTTAGATTTGGACCTGGACCTACCATCATATTGAGAGAGGAAAACAGCTTCGTGGAGATAATGAAAAATTAGTATTAGTATTAGTATTATAATTGTAATATAGCAAGTAGTTAAGTGTAATGTAGTTAATAATAGTAATAAATAAGTAATATAAATAATGCAATGAAGTTCAAAACTTGTTTTATTAGATTACAATCAGTATACAACCATATGAGTAATTATAAGCTAAACAGAACTTAATGCATCCCAGTAGAACCAAAAGCACCATCCCCTCTGCTGGTAGAATCAATTTCATATCCTTCAACAATTTCTGGAAAAGATATCTTTTCGCAAATGAGTTGAGCAATTCGGTCACCGGCACGCACTACAAAGGGCGAGTTCGAATGATTGACAAGAAGAACTTGCACTATACCCGTAAAATCCGGATCAATTACTCCCGCACTAACGTCGATATATTTGAGACTTAAACCTGAACGAGGAGCGATTCGACCCTAACAACTATCTGGCAATTTTATTTTCAAACCTGTGCTAACTAGAAGTCGATCGTGTGCAGGAACTGTAACATTGCAAACACTATGTAAATCAAAACCTGCAGCCTGGGGTGTAGCCTTAAACGGTGGTAAATCGTTAGGGTTTGCTTTAACAAAGAATAGACTTTCAGAAGACATACTGATTCAGCGATGTAATTCAGTACGATACTGAATTATAGAGCAACTGTGTAAGGATTTATAAGCAGGAAGCTAAGCTAAGCTAATACTATGAGAGAGAGTGAAATCATACTTTTACGCACCTCCTCCCCCTTTGCCCACCTACCCATATCACCCCCCTACCCCCAACCCCCGTATTACCTAAACGTATTGCGAAAGCTGACTGAAGAAGCTACATCCCATATTTTCGCTATCAAGAACCAGTTGTACATTTTTAGAACGTTGCGTTGCAATAGTCATTATAGCTTCCTCCTTGTTCGACACAGGCGTAAAAGTGTATTACATCCAACGCATAAACTTGTTTCTCTATCTTCGTCGCTTGTAGAGGGCTTTGTCCGGTCAGATGGCTTCAGATGCAAGCAGTACGAATTCCATCGAACGTTGAACTTAAAGAAGACCAGTTGAGGTTACTATAAGAGCAAATTTTCCAACATTCGCTCGCGAAACGTTGTGTTGCATTTACTTCTAATACTTATTATTATACATAATCCATAAAACATTATCCAAAACTGTGAGTGAAATGTATAATTGTGAGAAAAAGGTGTTCAAGTTCAGACCTGGTCTTTCTTTGAAGCGTTCCGCTGAAGATGAAAGAGCTGGTCCTTCGAAAATTAATACTTTCGGAAGGTCCCGTGTGAATATTTTACAAAATATATTAATTAAACCTAGTGTGTGGGATAAGGAGGAGGAGGAGGATTTCATTGAGACGATTGATTTGTGTACTCCTGAACCCACCACCAACTCGATTCTTCGGAATGCCCTCACAGGGCCTTCTACAAGTTTGGGTGTTAGTGTTAACCAAGTTTTGGATGCGTCGAATGTAAGTAACGATGCTGGTATTATAGACTCCAACCATGACACCATCGTCAACAGCAACACTGTTAACGGTAGTAACAATGCTGTTGACGATGTTATCGTGGCGAAACTAAGCACCATAATCGATGCTGGGGTTCCCAACAACGTCACAGTCGCTGCCATCATCGACGGTGACGGCACCGTCGATGATGGCAGCGACGATTATTCGTTTAGGAGCTCCCTATGCGATAATTTCGACGCATCCATTGCTTTGGGTGAGAGCATGTGGAAGGATATGTGGACGGCTTCCCTTTCTCCCTTGGTCGATAAGGATACTTTTACTCACCTAAATAGTCTTGATTGCCTTATCGATCTGAGTGATTTGCAGGTGGACGATGTGAATGATGGGGATGAAGTAAGTGTTTTGAGACCGATTGTTGATGTAAATGACGATGAATTAGATTTGAATGAGGAAAATTTGTATGTTTTGAGGCAGTTTGTGGATAAAATTATGTTACAGCTTCCAAAGACTGCAGAGTATTGTGGAGTGGAAGCTGTAACAAACCAGGTTGAAAGTGTGGGGATGAATGATCTGTCCGCTGCGGAGCGTCTCGCTGAAGAAGTCGCTCGTACGTCTACTCCGGAACTTCTTCGATGGCTTGATGATGATGCCCCGGAACCTTCCGGTGCAGAGCGACTTCAGCGGGTTGAAGAAGTTCCGAGTACGTCTACTGCGGAATTTCTACACCCTGATGAAGACGCTCCTGAACCTTCCGGTGCAGAACGTCTGCACCCCGATGAAGTCGTTCCTGAACCTTCCGGTACAGAGCGACTTCAGCGGGTTGAAGCCGTTCCAAGTGTGTCTACTCCGGAGCTTCAGCCACTTGAAGACGCTCTCAGTAGCGTTCTGCTACAGAGCGTATTGCAACACGTTCCGAGTTGCAACTTCCGGGGACGTCTTGCATGAATCAACCGATTCTATACGCTCCTGAACCTGCTCAATCCGATCGGGTGTCTACTCCGGAGCTTCAGCCACCTGAAGACGGTCCAGGTCCTTCTGCTACAGAGCGTATTGCAACACGTTACGAGTTGCAACTTCCGGGGACGTCTTCCATGAATCAACCGATTCTATACGCTCCTGAACCTGCTCAATCCTATCGGCGACCTCTGCGAGGAAGTCATCGATCAAATCTTCCTCCGGAGGAGTTGGCTGATGGTTTCGATGACTTCCTCGTAGAGGCCGCAGATCGGATCGAGCAGATTTGCAGATGTGTGACTGAAAGAGAGGAACAAATATCCAAATTAAAAACTGCGAGAGTACGGATGGTTGCCGAGTTAGCTAGGCTCGATGAGTTGTTAATGGATAAACAATTGAAATTATTATGCGAGAAAGAAATCCGCAGACGACTCATCGAGCCTGGTCCTCCAACGTGAATGTGATCCTTTCGTAATATTTCGATTTCCTTTTATCCTATCTCGATTTTTCTCCTGTAAATGTAACATTGTCTTCGCATTGTTCTTAGTTTAACGTTGCTGGCTGTTCTGTGTACAACTAGTTGTTAAAATGATTCAATGTGATCGTTGTTCACGAAGCTTTAGCAGGGTTGATGGTTTAAAACGCCATCGCATGAAGTCTTGTCATGATCAAATTCCACCACCGGAAAAACGGCGGAGGAGGAACGGTAATGGTTCTTTTCTATTTAGTAGAGACTTTTTTTTAATTCTTGGATTTGTTTATAGATCCCATGGTGTTCTGTGACATATGCGATCTGCACGTCCAACGATCGTGCTACCTTGGACATGTACGTAGCAGCAGTCATCGTGATAGAGCGTGCCAGGTCAGCGATCACGATCAAGATGTATCCGTTATAAGATCCGCATTCAAATCTCGAATCGTGAGTTATCGTGTTTCACCCCAACAACACTCGGTGGATGTAAAAGAATTTCTGGAAGAACTGCAACCGAAAGTATTACCTTTGATAAGTAGAGAGGTTGATAAACACACGGCGATTAAAGTAAATATGGAGTATTTCGGTTACTATATTTTGGAAAGTAAGGGACTGGATGATGTTAAATCATTTCAAACTCGAAATGATGTTATCACCGAGGGGTCCGATGTGGAGGAGTTCTATGCTAATGCTATCACCATCATTGACCAAAAAGCGACAGAATTCGAAGAAAAAGACAGTGGTAAGTTTTTTTTATTAATATTAGGAATGGTTGATTTCATCAAAATGTCCGAAACTCTTACTTTCATACATTTTCCATTCTGTTTAGGTTGGACTTTGGTAAGATGTTTGTTCTTGGAGGTTAACATCTCTAAATACAATCCTTTAAGGACCTCTTCTTTTCTGAACTTACCTCTAGACGTCCAGCGAAAGAAAGCTGTAATCAACGTACAGAATGGTGATGATCGGTGTTTTGCTTGGAGCATCGTGTCTGCCCTCGTTGCACCAAAAGGACCGGCACACCGATGTTCATCGTATCCAGATCCCGCAACGATTCTTAATTTAAATGGTGTACAATTTCCGGTAACGTTAAAAGATATACCATATTTTTATCAGTTAATGATGATATCTCAGTAAATGTTTATACTCTGCAAGAAGTGTTTAAAAATAATCGTAAGCAGAATGAGGTTGTTGGACCTCTTTATTTGTTAATGATAATGGAGAATCCCATTACACATACATTAAAAACTTCAGTAGATTATTATCTAGACAATTATCTGGTCATAAAACTGCAAAACATTTCTGCAACGGTTGCTTACAATATTTTGCTTCTTCTGATAAATTAAACAGACATTCTAAGTATGATTGTAATTATGTGTCTTCGAAAATACCGACTACCGAATTGGTTAGGGACAAAATGGGCAAACAGATACCTCAAAATGTATTGAAATTTCAAAATTTTCAGAAACAATTAAAAGTACCTTTTGTGATTTACGCTGATTTTGAATCTGTTCTGACCCCAATATCTAGTGCAGAACCGGATTCCGAAAAACCGTTTACCGTTCGTGTGCAAGAACATGAACCGCACTCGTTTGCTTACTACATTAAATGCTCATTTGATGAATCGCTTTCAAAATTGGAGATTTACACCGAGGGCTTGATGCAGCTCGACAATTTGTTACTAAATTAGATACCGATGTAAAAGAACTGTATCAAAATTATTTGAAAATACCTAAGCCTATGAACGGATTAACACCTGATGGAGAAAGAGCTTTTGAGGCGGCCACCGTATGTCATATTTGTAATAATAGGTTTGAAGACGGTGAGGTTAAAGTGAAAGATCATTGTCATTTAACCGGTTGTTTTCGTAATGCTGCCCACAATGAGTGTAATCTCAATATTCAATTACCTAATTTTGTACCCGTATTCTTTCATAATTTGTCTGGTTATGATGCTCACTTATTTATTAAACAATTAGCTTTAGAACAAGAAAATCTGGAAGTAATTGCTCAAAATAAAGAAAAATATGTGCCTTTCTCGAAATTGCTATTGGTTGATGATATTGTTAATGATAGGGGGGCCTCGGAAAAGGTATTTGTACGTATACGATTTTTGGATAGTTTTAGATTTATGGGTGACTCTCTTGAAAAATTGGCTAAAAATTTATCGGATGATCAGTGCAAGGAAATTAGAAGGCGGTTTGGGTTGAATGAAGAATTTAGATGCATGCGCAGGAAAGGTATTTTCCCGTATTCTTATATAGATGACTTTTCCAAATTGAATGAGTCACGATTACCGCCCCGCAACGAATTCGTTGATAAGTTACGAGGAACGACCGTGTCTGAAGACGATTACGATCGCGCTTGTGAAGTGTGGAATTTATTTCAATGCAAAACTTTAGGAGATTATTCGGACGTTTATTTAACTGCGGATGTATTACTATTAGCTGACATTTTTGAAAACTTTAGATCCGTTTGCCTTCACCATTACGGTCTTGACCCGTGCCAATATTATACTTCCCCAAGTTTGGCATGGGACGCTATGCTTCGACGTACTCAAGTCGAATTAGAACTTTTAACAGATGCTGACATGTTACATTTCTTCAGGAAAGGAATTCGAGGGGGAGTTAGTATGTGTTGTGGTAGAAAAAGTTTTGCAAACAATCGATTTATTCCAAATTATGATCCGAAGAAATCTACATCTTTCATAATGTACTTGGATGCTACAAATCTATACGGTTGGGCTATGTGTCAATATCTGCCTCGAAGTAATTTTACTTGGTTATCGAATGCTGAAATCGAGCAGTTTGATGTGTTTAACGTTCCCGACGAATCTCCTCAAGGCTTCGTTCTGGAAGTGGACGTTGAATACCCGGTGCATTTACACTCGTTGCATAATGATCTTCCCTTTATGCCTGAGGCATTAATTCCGCCGATTCCAAAAGCAACACAAAAAAATTGATTCCAAATTTGTACGATAAGGAAAGATATGTGATTCATTATCGAAACTTAAAACAATGTCTCGATCATGGATTGATTTTGAAAAAAATTCACAGAGTTTTAAAATTTGATCAATCACCTTGGTTAAGACCGTATATTGATTTAAACACCTCTTTACGTAATAAGGCAACCAATTCATTCGAGAAGGCATTTTTTAAATTGATGGTTAACAGTGTATTTGGAAAGACTATGGAAAACGTTGAAAATAGGATTGATTCAAACTTCGATCGCATTTTGAAAAAATCGGGAAAAAACCGGGTGCGGAAACATACATCGCTAGACCTAATTGTAAAAGTGTGACCATTTTTCGGAAAATCTGGTAGCGATTGATATGGAAAGATTATCGATCTGTTATGATAAGCCGGTCTATGTTGGTTTTAGTATTTTGTATATGTCGAAAACGGTTATTTATAAATTTTTCTATGAATTCTTGAAACCAAAGTATGGAGATAATGTTTCTTTATTGTATACCGACACGGATTCGTTAGTGATTGAAATTCGTACTGATAATTTTTATAATGATATTAAAGCACATATTGAACTATTTGATACATCAAATTTAGCTAATGATAACTCACATGGAATTCCCGTCAACGAATCCGTTTTAGGTGCAATGAAAGATGAATATAAAGGTGTTACCATCAAAAGCTATTTCGGAGCCAGTGCTAAAGCCTATTGTGTCAACGTCGCGGATGTGTTACATAAAAAAGCGAAAGGTGTACGAAAAAACGTTATAAAAACAGTTTTGAAAGAAAGCGACTATGAAGCGGTTGCTACTAATCAAGTAAAAACAATATTTTGCAAAATGTACGTTTTTAAGTCGGATATGCATAACGTATACACAGAAATGCGAAATAAGGTAGCTTTATCTGCTCACGACGATAAGCGGTTTCTTATACCGGGAACAACCAAAACATTAGCTTGGGGTCATCACGAGATTTCAGCAAAAGATGATGATTTAGGTTTATTAATGGAAATCATTGAAAATGATATTCAAAAATCAAATTTAGATAAACTAATTAATTTGATGGAAGCAACAGTCTATGATTTGTAATTGTAGTGTATAAATTTGTAAACATGTATGTAGAACGTTAAATTATCTTTACATAACTAAATGTTTGGAATTTGTGAATCCATGGTATGTTTATAAATGTATATAGTTTATTTCTGTGTAATAAATGTGTTTACCTTTTGCTATGTGTACTGTTCTTTCCTTATGGAGAAATTAACATTTATATGTATAATATACAATAAAAGTATTATTTTTGGTATTTGTATTGTTCTTTCCTTATGGAATAACTAACTTGAAATAATAAGTCATACAATGTTAAAAAAAAGGAATCTTTATTTGGTTATGCATTACATTTCGAGTAATAAGTAATAATATGCCTAGAAGCTAATTGCTATTTAGTTTTAACGTTACAAAATGCACTAAATAATATCACGTTTGGGAATCCAAGAATTATGTGTTTTATCGAATCCTAACCATTTGACTAATACTCGATTTGCCTTTTTTTGTAAAATTTTCTCCACTAAATAAGTGTCTTTAAACTTCGCTTTTTGCAGTTCTTCATTGTAGAATCCTCCACGAATTTCCTCAACTTTGACATCTTCCAAAATATAAGTTGTAGGATTTGTTAGTCGAACGTTTTTAATCTTAAAAATTTCCGTACTCCAGCTTGGAGTGTAGCCTTTTGCGAAAGCTTCCCGGTGCTTACTTATTCGCACGTGATCACCAATTTTGAATTTAGGACGTTGCGGGTCAACAGTCTTTGGAAACTTGAAGGCTGTCTGTAAAATTTTTTTGGAGTTTCTCTGTCTGACGTCAATAGGTTTGAATCCGGTGGTTCGATGTACTGTTGAGTTGTACTTTGCAATTACCTGAGGCAACAACTGCAGCCACTTATAGGATCCTTGCATGGAAAATTCCTTCCACATCTTGTTTTTGAGAGTTCGGTTTACGCGTTCCACCGGACTTGCTTTCATACTGGAAAACGTACTGTAATGATTTATGTTCAGACTTTGCATTAACTTGCGAAAGTGTGTGTTGTAAAATTCCTTTCCCATATCTGTTTGTAAATTTCGTGGATTCCCCGCAGACCGTAATAGCTTCTTCATTCCTTGCGTTACCTCTTCTCCGGTTTTGCGTTTAGTAGGACATGCCCATACCTTTTTGCTAAACATATTTAACAATACCAAAATATATCGAAATCCTTTATTGGTCTTGGCATACGGTATCATTTCCAAGAGATCCGCCATATATAAATCATATAATCCCTTTACTATTATTCGTCTTCTTCCAAATCGTTTGCGAGCTGGTTTATGCAGCTCCTCAATTATTTGACGTTTTATGCTCATTGGGAAAATGCTGGAACACTAATAACGGCTTCAAAAATAAATATGTCCTTTGATCCAGGCTTCTTCGCCTTAAACTTATCCCCTTTCTTCAACGACACTCCGATGAGTGATTCGGCATCGTATAACTTATCGTTTAAAAAGATTTGCGCATCTGTGGGATAGTATTTGATTTGTTTAATGCTACCATTTGTTAGAGGAACTACATACTCGAAGTTGGTGGAGTTCAAAAGTGCATAACCTTTTTCATGATTGTATATTCCCATCATATACAACATTGTCTCGTAGTGCAAATTAGACACGTCTTCTAAAAGGAATACTTTTGCACGAGCGTCGAGTTTAACTCGGACAGGAGTTTTGTGAAGATGTTTACCGAACTTATCCAGAGTCATGGTTTTTGAGGTAATGATGATATATGATGATATGGAAGACTAATAATAGCTTCGAAGTAAAATGGGACGGCTGCAGACGGATCTAACGACGTATTTCTCACCTTAATCTTATCACCTTTTCTCAAATGTCTCCCAATTAAGTTAACAGCAGCACCAACTAGAATACCGTTTACATACATAATGCATAGTGGTGAGCTGCAAACTTCTTGTACAATCCCTTCTGTAAACGGTATTGTGTATTCCCGTTTACTGTTGCTACCTTTCAAATTGTAATATTTCCTTAGATCGGTAATAGTAGGTTCGCTCGACCCAGGCTCGGAGTCCGCCCACATATACATCATTGCTGTGTACCTTACATTTTGTATATCTTCTAAAAGATACACTTTGGAACGAGTGTCGAGTTTCACTTGGACAGGGGTTTTCTGAAGATGTTTACCGAATTTATCTAATGACATGATTCTACTAGTGACAACGATACAATAACAAGGTGTTAAAACATGTTGGATGCTTTATGCTATTATTTTAGCTGCTCGCAACTCATCAATAATGTAAATGATTTCATTAGTGTGACCGGTATGGCCGGCCGATTCCGAGCTTAGAAGAAGTCTCAACCTTCCTATCAATTTATTTGGATCTTTCCATGGTACGAATTCTACCTTTTTATTATTGTAACTTAGCACGCGCATTGGTCCAGCTCCCCGTTTTTTCGCTAATGCCCCCGTTTTGGATCGCGTCACCGGTGTTGAAGTAGAAAAACTTCTTACCTTTTCACCAGGTGTAGTTAAAAGAGGTTTGATAATTGTGGAATATTTGGTTCCGGTTCCTAACAAAGGTGCATCATGTAGATAATTTCTACGGACTGCGTTGGTTCGTAAAAGAAGATCTTTGTAGCTTTTTAAATCCGCTTGCAAATATCCGAGAGGTTTCTTTTTAAATACTAATTCATATAAACCGCGTGTACCTTCATACGTAAATGTTTTACCATTAGGTTTCGTAATGAGCATATTTTCGTCATCAAAACCGAATTCGGAGTCGCCAATAAAATATTCCTGTTTCTCCGGAAGGAATCGTACTCCGTATAGATGATCGAACTCGTTTTTCGTATCCGTAAACATTTTCTCCATGTATCGTTTTGCGCGCCCACTAAAGGTAGCATCTATATAAGCCTGGAATTCTCTACTAGTTCCGGCGGTAGCGAGTTCGGCTTGGAGTTGTTCTAACGTAGGTGTCCCGGAAGCTTCCCCGTCTACTGGTTCGATGCCGGATCGTTCTGTGCTTACAGAATGCAATCTGGGGGCACTATGTGGTGTTCGCATTACCTGAGGTGTACGTAGAGATCGTGATACTGGAGTTGAGGGTGGAAAAAATGAGGGAACCTCTTGCTTTATGGGTTCCTCTTTTGGAGTTAGGAGTTCGGTTTTAACACCCGTTATGAATTCTCGCAAAGGTTGTGTGATGGGCTTATAGCGACGTTGAAGTTCTACATCGGAGCGTGCGATTTCGGATTTAAGACTTTGATATTTCTGTTTGATATTGTGTCGTGCCTTAACCAGGTCTTCAACCATACGCTTATGCATGATTACTAATGCTGTTAGTTAATGCCTCCGATATTTATGGTGAAGTAGGCATCGAACCCTTTACGATAGCGTCCCTCGTTAAGTTGAGACTCTTTGTCAACAACTACAAAACCATATTTCTCATTCCAACACTACATGCAGAGCTGCTTGAACTTCTCGAACGTCATATCCCCGCTGACATGATCATTAAAGATATGTTTTAAATTAGTGTTATCTTGCTTAAAAATAATGATGAAGTTTGCGTTATCCCGTATGAGTTGTTTTGGAATTGCGGAATATGTCTGACATAAATAAAAACAATCGATATTTTTATGTCTTCCAAAACAGAAATAGTCTCTTATAGTGCTCTGACTATCGCAGACCACATCGTCGAAGATAATTACAGAGTTTGTTCTTGCATCCGTGGGTGGTAGTATAGTTTCGCAGGAGTCGTATTCGAAATATCCCACGGGTAACGATTTAAACAGATCACGCAAATATATATATTTGGGTTGATACAACGATTTACTGTACACATATACGTTTGCGAAGCGTAAACCGTTGGGATGTTCCAATAAACTAACCATTAGGTTGGTTTTACCACATCCGGAACTACCTACGATTAGTCCTCGCTTGCATCCTGCTCCCAATAATACACTATGCTTAAAGACCTCCGGTGTTGCTGAACAAGTATCACGATTTATAACTGGTAATCGATCTCTCTGTCTCACTAACTTTAGCTGTTCCATGACGAACAACGTTGTGATAGATCCTATATGAGTTTAGCATATATATTACAAACCTAGAAGCGAACTTCCAGTCACTCTTCTCCGGTCTTAGGGGTAAGTGCTATGAAACATACTCGTCGACAATCTACAACTCCTTCGTCAACTCATAAAGGCAAAGGTGTTATCAACACTCTCATCAATAAGTTACCGGTGGAATTGCATTTACCTGGATATAACTACTGCTGACCTGGCACTCGATTGCGAGAACGACTTGCTCGTGTAGATCACGGTATAAATCCATTAGACGACGCATGTAAACAACACGACATAGCCTACTCCCAGGCCAATAAAGTGAGTGAACGTCATAAAGCGGACCAAATCCTAAGACACAGAGCGTGGGAGAGGTTTCGTTCTAAAGACGCTACGTTTGGAGAAAGAGCCGCAGCCCTTACTGTGGCTGGTATTATGAAGGGAAAAATGAAGTTGGGTATGGGGATTAAAAAAAAGAAACGGTCTTCAGCGATGAAACGAGGTTTCCTTACGTTTAACAAAGCTGTTGCCATTGCCAGAAAGCATATTGGTGGTAAAGTAAAAAAGTTCTCTTTAAAACGCTCTGCTCGACTTGCACTGTCAGCTTTGAAACGGAAACGTATTGTCAATCCTCGATCACGAATTATACCCATCCCCAAAAAAGGTGGTGTACTGCCCCTCATTCCCCTATTTGCTGCTTTGGGAGCTATGGGCTCGCTGGGTGGTGGGGCAGCGGCAGTTGCAAAAGCCGTTAACGAAGCCAAGGCGGCTAAGGAGACCCTAGAAGAAACACGCCGACACAATAAGGCTATGGAACCCGCTTCTATAGGGAAAGGTTTATATTTGAAACCATACAAAACTGGATTGGGACTATATTTACGTTCAAAAAACTACCGTTGAAACTACCACGCCGTGCGTTGACCAATGTCGATCTTTTCAAGTATATTCATAAATTAAATATTCTTTGTTTTATAGGTATCTTTATGCGAAATGAACTGCCGCAACGAATCCATAAAAACGAAACCGGTATTGTAAATTTAGATAGTGGGGAAGGAGAGGGAACGCATTGGACATCGTATATAAAACGTGGTAGACAAATTTTGTACTTTGACAGTATTGGTCAGATGAAACCTCCACTAGAACTTGTTCATTACTTTAAGAGTGACGATGGTGGAAACGTTATTCAATACAATTATGATTCTTTTCAAAAGCTCAACTCATTCAATTGTGGACACTTGGTGCTACACTTTTTATATGATAAGGCTCGATAAAAGTTTACAGTCTGCATTGGACTTCCGACATGTCGTTGGCCTTCATCTTATCCGATAAGAGTTCCGTATTAAGCTCTGATTTTAATCCGCCAATATATTTAGATACGACCAAAGAATGGGTTATGGGATTGACCAATTTCGAAACGTTCAATAGCATTCCGAACGTTACTGAGGAAAATAATGTGTTTAAAATTGGACAGAAAGCTATACATATACCCACCGGATCTTATGAAATAGCCGATATAGCAGCTTACATTAATTCTCAATGAAATTCTATAACTGTGTCCATAGAGTCAAATCACAATACTTTAAAAACAATGATACGAGCTGACGAAGTCATAGACTTTTCGGTTAAACACTCTATTGGACCCTTATTAGGATTTAAGCCGTTGAAATTGAAAAAAAATGAACGTCACGAATCCGATGTTCCTATTAACATTATTAAAGTCAACTCGTTACTTATAACGTGTAATATTACCACTGGTAATTACGTAAATGGAATTCCGAATCATGTCATACATCAATTTTTCCCGAGTGTTCCTGCTGGATTCAAAATAATTGAAGCGCCTGACCATGTACCCTACTTACCAATCAACGTCAATACAATTACCAACATTACCCTTAAAATAGTTGATCAAGATGGTGACCTGGTTAATTTTCGTGGAGAAACCGTGACGATAGGACTGCATTTGAAGAGCATTAGCGATGGCGTTCAAGTATAATACTGCTTGCACTGTTCGCTCGGATTATAAAAAAACTTGTTGTCACCAAAAACAGGTTAGTTCGCAATCGCTAGCCGATCAAGTGACACAGCGCAACCGCTTATTTTTACAACGTTTCGGTTTTCCTGTTCTATAATGAGTATACTAAATGTGAACGAAAAAGTTTTCATCGATAATTCGATCGTAGGTGCCGAATTTCACACCCATCAACCCTATACAACTCGTTTTGAAAACAATGACGAAATTCGAATACCGATTCAAGAAGACATGTCCACATTGCCCTCTCGCAGTTATCTGTACGTTGAAGGCACGTTACTGAAAGAAGATGGTGCCCCATCTACTACGGCTAAACTTATTAACAACGGAATTTCATATCTGTTTAGTGATATTCGCTATGAAATGAATGTTGTTGTGGTGGATTCTGTAACGAAAGTGGGACTCACGTCTACCATGAAAGGCTACCTTTCCTACAACGCAAGCGATAGTGTCAAGTTAGAAAATGCTGGATGGTTTCCTGAAGGTAATAGCACTGTGATGGATAGCAAAGGTCATTTTAGCGCCTGTATACCTCTGTCAATGTTATTGGGAATTTTTGAAGACTATGGAAAAATTATTATGAACATTCGTCAAGAATTGATTTTAATTCGAAGCAATTCCGATATTGATGCTATAATATCCACGGATGCTAATGAAAAACTTAAAGTTAGCTTGAAAAAAATATATTGGAAAGTTCCCCATATTCAACCAGGGCTAGCAGAAGAATTATCTTTGACAAAATACATCGGAAAAAATATTGATACTAAGGTGGCGTTTAGAAGTTGGGAAACGCATGTGTATCCAGCTATACCACAAACCGATAAACATAGTTGGTCTATTAAAACATCCACCAGTCTAGAAACACCTCGTTACATTATCCTAGGTTTTCATACTAATCGCGATGGACAGTTACAAAAAGATATGAGTGCATTCGATCCTTGTGATATACAAAATGTGACCGTATTTTTAAATACTGAAAGATATCCATACGATCAGTTGAATATTAATTATGACGAGAACCGTTTTGCTACCTTGTATGAAATGTATGCCAATTTCCAACGATCTTACTATGACAAACCAAACGAGCCCATTCTAACTCCATCGAAATTTAAAGCCATTGCACCGCTAATCGTCATCGACTGTTCGCGACAGAAAGATTCCTTGCTAGGGAAAGCTGTCGTTCTTCGAGTTACTTTCGAAACTCATAAAAGCATTGCCGCTAGTACTACTGCATATTGTCTAATTTTGCATGATCGTATGTTTACGTATAATGCACTGACAAAGCAAGTACGACAACTGTAAACGACTACTTACGACGATTGTCGAATTATTACATATAAGAAAATGAAGATTTTGAGCCTCGTTTAGTTAGCCGCTATGCGTCTTGTAGTAGACGTTCAAGGCTTTAAGATTGGTAACAACAAGTTTTTGCCTAAAGAGTTAGCTATTTACGATGGTTGTAAAATAGCTCATTATGTATTTAAACCACCTTTTCCATTTCCAACGTTACCTGCAGAACTCCGAAAACAAGCACATTGGTTAATAAAGAACCACTGCATTGCTTGGTCTAAAGGCGAGACTCCGTCGTTCATGTTTCAAGACATTCTTCGGTACGCGACGACATCAGCTGAAGTGATTTATGTAAAAGGGCGTGAAAAAAAGGAATTCTTACAAAAATATCTTTCAACGTCGATTGTTGAATTTCCAGAACATCCAGCACTACCGGAAGTTAATGAAGTATCATGTTTCTATCATAATAAAAATCTATGTGTTTGTGCTTTATCTAATGTTTATTGGTTATATAATGAATTTATAATGAAGTAATGTTTAATAAAATGCATATATTTTTTTTAAATATTTTATTTATTGTTTACGTATTATAGTTTACAAGAATACAAAACTTAAGTACTGAAGCGTTCAAGGTAAATAAAATGTCTGTGCTCTTCACTTAAAATATTATTTAACACTCGACCACAATTCTCTATACGTCTTTGAAATCTATACCGATCTAAAGCGGCATTCATCCACATTGATCTTCGCGCTTGCCTGTGGGCATATTCCCACACTACCATGTACCGTACGGAATTATTCGTTTCGTTGAAAGTCACCTTTTTCTTTAGCTTGTCCATGATATTATAAAACATAACCCTTAACATCATTCGCAATTCTATCGGACTGAACTGCTAATAGCTCTAAACCGCTTATGACATTTCCACTCGTTGGTAAGGAAGTTAAAACTTGTTTCAAATTCTCATACACATCACCTTCTGCTTCAGCAAGACCTTTTACCAATGTTCGATAAAAGTCTATGAGTTTTTCTTCTTCTAACAGCTTCAATCGTGACTGGACCATTGTAAATAGTTCCATTAACTTAACTACACTTTCGACTCCTAACCATACCTCGGTGTTGTCACGACGATCCTGAATTCTCATAGTTCTCTTATCTTGTACATTTCTAAACGTAATCGTCTTGTAGAGGAGGGGTATTGGTGCATAGTATTCATAGCTATGTAAGAAGTGTTTGATGATTGCGTGATTATTTTCAAAATTTTCCCATTCTTCCAGGTTAAATTTGATGTAGTCGTTTTTCATTCCCGACAATCTCACTTGTGGTGTTAACTCTATAGGACCGAGTCCGATGCTAAGTAGTTTACATCTGTATTTGTTTAAATAATGCGCTGTAGCGTAAAATAATGGTTTCAGAATGTTGCAACCTTCGGATGAGGATTGATGGATGGATGCATGTTGGGTGGTGATTTGCTCATCTCGAGATAACTCTTGAACAGGATCTTTGAACTCCATCGGAACATTCTTTACAGTTTGAAATGCTTTCTTTATCAAAGCCATTATAACACAACTAACCCATACCACTACCATCCAGTTTATATAGAGCCTTCTTAATGGAAAAAAGTAAGGGAGGGGTATATGGTTCAAGGTTACCGATTGGAGTAGGAGATAGTTAAGTTCCCTTTACGTAGAGATTACATCTCAATCTATCCTAATACAATGCCAGTGTTACCTGTAAAGTTGTTGGTGGTGCTAAGTGCAGTGTACGACGGTATTCTATATGTTGCTCAACCATCGGACTCTGGGTCCGGTGGGTAAATTCACAACGAATAAATATTTTCTTGTACTTAACAATCAACTGTGTTTATTTTGTAACTGGGGCTCCGTCTTTTGCGTTTTTAAAAATAAAGTACCATTTTTAAAAACGCCTTTCTACGACACGAAACGTTAATTCACGATCATGTTTTTAAATTATGTTTTTTGGCATGGAATTAGCCATGTCGGACTAACCGTTTTTTATTTACTAGTGGTCAAAATATGTAATTCTCATAACATTCGTGATAACAATTTTCTTTACAAAATCATATATTCATATTGCGACATTTAATAACCAACTTTTTTGTAGGAAATTTAATTCTCGTTAACGTTTATAAAATCCATTTTGTACGTAGGAGTAGCCAAATTTGAAATGTTTACGAAAAACGAGCAAAAAACGGCACTTTCGGAATGTCAAAAAATGACAGTTGCTGAAAAAATTATATCTCAGAAACTATTGAACGTACGAGGTTCGATAAAAAATTAAGTTGTGGGGAATCTTGTCAGCTACATTTTCATTCGGATCATTGATGCCCATAAAATTAATACTTCCTGAAATATTAGCGAAAAAGCAATTTTGTCCGCCATTTTTCCAAGATGGCGCAGCCATCTCATCACCCACCAAGGTCCATTCATGTGTATGTATACCTAGTACTTTAGATAGAATTATGCATGCATCAAAGGGCCTTGATCACCCACGCATGAGGAGTTGTGATACGTTTCTCAGCACTACATTTTAAGCGTATGTATCAATTTTCAGCTTTTCCCAATTTTTTTCTTTTCAAAACGTTATTTACCTGGACTATGGTATTAATTGTAAGTTACTTGGAAATTGGATTTCGCGGCCTGTATTGTGTTTACTTCGCGTACGTTTAACAAAAATTATATATTTTTAATAAAACACAACTCAAACATATCTTATTGGTTTTATTTTGTTGTATCAAGAATTATCAGCATAACTTTACAGTTTTTATTCAGTTTTAAAATCACCTCCACACTGAAAAATATCATCACAATATGACAATGGTAAATTTGAATAATTTTAGGTTTTATGTTAATTGCAACAATATTTTTGCATTTATTAACCATAATAAATACTTTGTAGTTAACTTATAAAGATGACAAGAATAACAATAATTAATGAAAACAACTTTGAAAATTATATACACTTAAAATCATCGTAATTAAGTTTGGTGTTAACTGGTAATAAGAAATCAATCTTTATCATCAACTGTAATAACTACGTATATAAAATCATAATAATTTAATTTTGGTGTTAATATCAATTTTTCAAAATATTTAACAAAAAAATTAATTAGAAAGGTTATAATGAATTTATTTATTACATGGGTTCCACTTTATTCCATATTGCATATTTAAAGAAATTGTCTCAAACTTTTTTCTTCTCTTACGTCACCGTGTGGTTAATACGATAGAATTCAAATATTCACTCGTGCAAAACTTATTTCTTTCTTTAAATTTCGTTTGAATTCTATATGTAGCGCACTCTGTCGAAAAATACTGCAACTAAAACGCAAGCGCATTTTACCCCATTTGGCTGTGCATCTGTTACGTTTATCTGTGGTATAATTAAAACCTACAGTGGTGTAGCTAGATATTTTTGTCTTTGTCTAAATATTGTAACGTTCTTTTTAAAATAATAACAAAAGTGCTGTTTAAATTGTCTATTAATAAGAAATATTTATTTACAAACACTAATGAATACACTATAAATTAACGCTATGATTATAAACCATTACAACTATTATTTACAGACTATGAATTTCTAATACAACATTTATCTTCACATTTACTATTTATTTCGTGATACACAGTTAACTACTCGCTGTTGACTGATCCTTTTTATCCGCAAAGTCGGTTTTATACCACCATACAAATCTTCTAGAAATCGCTCGAACATATCGGTATATTGCTAGAATAACCGCGTCTATTTCACAGGCTTCGTGCGATGAGTAATGCTCTCGATTGCTGTAGAATTTTCCATTTGTTGTTCGAGAAAAAGTTCTTTCTTTTTCTCTCTTGTTACACTGCCCCCCTCTTCAAGTCTGTTCTGTCCCAGAACAGGTTTTATGCTCTGGTTCCTGTAGAACGGGTCATGACGATATCGACAGTCTTCACCTCGACTACACGTTCCATTACGGTAGAAGTAACAGTCTACACTCTTCGTTGGCCTTAATGCGGGCTGTGGGTCAAAACTGCAGACGAAGATCTTGACGTCCGTACCTCTAAAGACGACTTCCAGCATGTTTCTAACGATTCTCCAATCCAGCTGGTCCCGCCCACAGCCGAGTTTGGGAACTGCCAATTTGTTAATACCCCTGGTAAGCAACTCGATCCTCAAATTCCATAATGCCCTCCACAAGTCGGCGTAACTCGGTTTCTGGTAGTAAAACTGCTTGGTTACCAAGTAGTAAATGGATCGGTCATGATCAGGCAAGCGTAAGGATTTACCAACAGAGGGATTTTGCTCTCGAAGTTCATTCAGCCGTCCAAATTTATTTCTAAACACTACTGCAATCCCCCTGGACATACGGAGATCCTCGGAGACACAGTGGGCAATGGAATAATCACCAGGGACCCTGAAGAGATCTTGTTGCATCTCAGTCGTGACTCCGAATCGCGCTTTTCTAGTTCCAGAGAACGCAGCCATAAATTCTCTAAAGGTTGGCTGATCATCTTCATGCCTTACGGTATTGATAGCCACTCAGCCTCATCTTCCCGATCCGGGACTGCGTCATTATTTCTCTCATAGTGCGCCAGACGATTGGAGTGTACCATCTTTGGTTTACCTCTTGGCAATTTCTGGATGCGATAAATCAAGTCATTTATTCGTTTCTTCACCTGGTATGGGCCCTAACAATTCCGCTGTAACTTTGGAGAATAGCCACGACATCTTTGCGGGTTGTATAACCAGACAAGCTCTCCAGGTTAAAACCCTCCTTCTTGGGCTCTCACATCGTACGTAGCCTTCATCCGGTCACTCGCGATTCGACTATTATTTCGGGTTTGGTCGTGAATATCCTCCAACTTCTTCTTTAAGTTGATGACATAATCATTCCCGGCTACCTCCTGCTCTATAGGTGGAGACCCAAATTCCAGATCACACGGTAACCGTAACTCGCGTCCAAACATCACAGACGCTGGTGACTGACCGGTTGTTTCGTGGACCGATGCACGATAAGCCATCAGGAACAGATGCAGGTATTGGTCCCAGTCTCGTTGATGATCGGAGACGACCTTGGCCAAATATTTGCCCATTGTCCGATTCATGCGTTCTACCATTCCATCGGACTGCGGATGTAACGGTGTGGTCCGAGTCTTGCGAATGCCCAACAATCGACAGACTTCTCCAAATAGTACAGACTCAAAGTTGCGGCCTTGATCCGAATGCAGCTCCATGGGCACTCCGAAGCGACTGAAAAACTCTTTGACTAGTACGTCAGCAACAGTCGCAGCTTCCTGGTTTGGTAGGGCATATGCTTCTGGCCATTTGGTAAAATAGTCCATTGCCACTAATATGTATTTATTCCCATCGTCAGTTTCGGGAAATGGTCCGGCAATATCTATAGCTATTCTTTTCAGGGGACTACCCACATTGTACTGCCTCATAGGTGCTCTTCGTTTCCCCAAGGGTCCGTTACCAGTGGCACATAGTTCGCATTTACGGCACCACTCTTTCACGTCTTCTTTACAATTGACCCAATAAAAACGCTCTCTAACTTTCTTCAAAGTCTTCTTCACACCGAAGTGTCCTCCTGAGGCACCGTCATGGAAATGTCGCAATACTGTAGCCACTCGGCTTCTTGGAACCACGAACTGAGACCTAATGGTGGTGCCATCTTCACTCTCCAGTACTCGCTTCAGGAGATCGTCTTCCACCTTCAAGGACTCCCATTGGGCCCAATATGCTTTGAGCGTTCTGTTGAAAGGGCTGACGGCCTCCCAGGCAGGCCTTTCTCCCACGCGCTTCCATTCCAGTACCATTTTTAGTTCGGGATCAGCCTTCTGCTGTCGTTGCAATTCTTCCGGCAACCAATTGTCGTTGACGATGGTAGTTCTTAATACTTGGCAAACCCTCTCTTCCAAGCGAGAACAATGACGGCAATCCGTTGGACAGAGTCTTCTTGAAAGAGCATCGGCATTTCGATGACTAGTACTCGCTTGATGTTCTGTGTCAAAGTCGTATCCTTGTAATCGCTCGATCCATCTCGCGACCTGGCCTTCAGGATTACGGAATTGTAGAAGCCATTTCAACGCTGCATGGTCCGTCCTCAATAAAAACTTCCGTCCGTACAAGTATTTGTAGAAGTGCTCAACGGACTTCACGACGGCCAATAGTTCTTTTCTGGTCACACAATAATTCCTTTCGGCTTTCGACAAAACCTTACTAAAATAGCCGATGACCTTTTCTTGTCCATCTTGTATCTGAGAAAGTACACCCCCAATGGCCAGATTACTTGCATCTGTGTCAAGTATGAATTTCCCTTCCGTCCGTGGATAGCTCAATATTGGTGCTGTTGTCAGGGCACGCTTCAACTGTTGGAAAGCTGTTTCGCACTCTCCGCTCCAAACATACTCGCGCCCATCTTCAGTTAACCTTGTCAGAGGCTTCGCTATATTGGCAAACCCAGGAACGAAACGCCTGTAGTAGGTACACAATCTAAGAAAACTACGAACTTGGTGTTTATATTTTGGTGTTGGCCATTCTTGGACTGCACGGATTTTATCGGGGTCGGCTGCCACTCCATTTTGTGATACGACATGCCCGAGATATTTCACCTCCCTTCGGAATATGTGGCACTTTTTCGGACTCAATTTCAGGTTGGCTGTACGCAGTCTCCGGAACACTTCCTCCAGATTTTTCAAATGTTCGTTGAATGATTTTCCGACTACAATCACATCATCTAGGTATACCAGGCAGGTCTTCCACGACAGCCCTCTCAGGATGGTCTCCATTAGACGCTCAAAGGTGGCCGGAGCGTTACATAGACCGAAAGGCATAACTGTAAACTGCCATAGTCCGGAACCAATAGTGAACGCGGTCTTCTCCCGGTCTTCAGGTTCCATTTCAACTTGCCAATAACCGCTCTTCAAGTCCAAAGTCGAAAACCATCGTGAACCAGACAGGGTATCTAACGTGTCGTCGATGCGTGGTAAGGGATAGCTGTCTTTCTTGGTCACGTCATTGAGCTGCCGATAGTCCACACAAAATCTCGTTGACCCGTCCTTCTTACTGACCAGGACCACCGGTGATGCCCATGGACTGCTGGATGGCTCGATGACCCCTTGTTCTTCTATATCGGTAATAATCTTCTCGGCTTCTGCTCGCCTTGCTAGAGGTAGACGCCTCGGCTGCTGACGGACAGGCATAGAGTTGCCTGTATTGATTTTATGTTTTACTATATTTGTTCGTCCCTTCTGGCTATCGTCAAGAGCGAAGATATCTTGGTATTGGTGAACCAAACCCTGTACCTCTTTCACTTCCGTTCTGTTAAGGTCTTCGCACGAACTAGTAACCAAACCCACTAATTTTCCACCATGGTCTTTGGGCGCTGGTTTTGGAACATCAGCCATGCACCTGGCTACTCGGAATACTGGCACACACTGTCCCACAAGGGTACTCTTCTTCAATGTCACCGGATCCACATTAACGTTCATAAGCCTCACCGGTACAGTCTTTCCAACCTTGATCAGCGCTTTTACCACCAATATGCCACTATGGATCTTCTTATCACAAACAGGCTCCATCATTCTCACACATCCTACCCGAAGATCTCCATCCAAACCTGCCTTGACAACCATCTCGCTTTGACCCGGCAATATCACATCTTCTGTCAGCAAAACCCTTACGACAGGATCTTCTCGTGGGTGCAACGGAAGTTCTTCGTTACCAACCTTCAAAACACCCTCCTTCAAGTCCAATGTAAAACCAAATTTTCTCAGGAGGTCCATTCCCAAGATGAATTCGTCAATGATGTCGGCTACCAGGACCTCATGATCACGTTCTTCACTTCCAATGCCAATCTTCACCTTCACCACTCCGCGTGTTGGTATCACTTCACCTGTTGCTGTACGGAGTTGAGTAGTTGTTGGTAACAGCTTCATACTTGTTCGTAGAACGTTAGGGCGTATGATGGACTTTGTCGCCCCCGTGTCAATGAGTAGTGGAACAGTACGATTAGCAACTTTCCCATCTACGAACAAACTGCTGGTACTATTGTTTGATGTTACGGCATGGATGGTGATCTTCGGGGCATCTTTACTAACAGTCAACGTTCGCCCTCTCTTGCCAACCCCTTTTAACTTTTCCGACGGTTGTACTTTTGTTATTTTGGGACAACGGCGTTCTACATGTCCTTGTTCGCCGCAGTTCCAGCAACGGAGCCCTCGAACTTCTTGATGATTCTTCTTACGGTTCTCTTCCTTCTGAAGAACTCTCATTAATAATTCTTCTAGACGACGTTTAGAACCTTCATCATCTTCCACAACGGTCCGAACACGCCCGTGACCTCGGGACGCTTGTTTTGCAGCTTCAAATTCTAAGGCGTGAGCAAGTGCGTCATCAGTTGTTCTTGGTCGTGCCAGCCTCAATGATTGTTGTGTTTCCCCGTCTCTTAACCCATCAATGAAGGTCTGCACAGCCAGTTGTCCCAGAAATGAATCGGGTGCCGTAGGGTACGCCAATCAGACAAGCCGCGCAACATCGGCTTCAAACTCCTGAAGGCTTTCTCCATTCTTCTGGACACGATTCTTTACTTGCGCGTGATATACCTGTTGTAAATGCGCGTCTCCATATCTCATCTCCAATCTAGAAACTAACAACTGGTAATCATTTTCCTGTCCTGCTGGGATTGTTTGCAGGACGTTCAACGCGTCTCCACGCAAAGCCACAGTTAAAGAAACGGCCTTTTCCTTGCCTGTCCATCCGTTGGCCCCAGCAGCCGCCTCAAACTGTTTGTAGTAGGTGGACCAAGGTATCTTTCCATCGAACGTGGGTGGTTTTACTTTTATCCCTACGACAGGACCCTTTTCTTCTTTAAGCTGTTTCTTTACTTCATTAAACGGCCACTCAGAAGTTGAGGGAAACCGTAGTTGCCTCATTCTATCTTCCAGCATTTCGGTTGTGTCGTCTTTCTTAGTTGTTGGTGGTAATTGCATTTGGGCTATTTTCTCTTCTACCATCTTTATTACCCTATCTTGTTCCGCCAATCTACCTTCCAACAGTCCTAACGCACTGGCATTCTCAAAAAATTCCTCGAAAACTTTATCTTCTAACGCTTTGACATTGTCCTGCAATTCTTCTTTAAGCCTTCTGGAATTTTCTTCAGATTTCCTGGAATTCTCCAGTATTTCTTCCTTTAGCATTCTAACATTTTCTTCGGACTTTCTAGAATTTTCCAAAACTTTTTCTTCCAATGCTTTAGTGTTTTCCATTAGTTTTCTAGAATTCTCTTCGGACTTTCTAGAACTTTCCAGTAATTCCTCTTTTAACATCCTAGAATTCTCTTCCGACTTTTCCAGTAATTCTTCTTTAAGCATTCTAACATTATCTTCGGACTTTCTAGAACTTTCCAGTAACTCTTCTTTCATTTTACTTAATAACAAATTAGTATCAATTGCGGGTCCAGGTATTTCCTACTCTCTCGTCCAGTTCCCGTTTTAAATCCATCACTAAGAGATTTTTCAACAAATTCATCACCATTTTAATTGTTTGTTGAAATTATTTTTAACACTAAAAATTTATTCTCACAGCACTTTATTTAATTATTACGCGATTTTATTTATTTTAAAACTCCACACCTGACAACACTGTAACGTTCTTTTTAAAATAATAACAAAAGTGCTGTTTAAATCGTCTATTAATAAGAAATATTTATTTACAAACACTAATCAATACACTATAAATTAACGCTATGATTATAAACCATTACAACTATTATTTACAGACTATGAATTTCTAATACAACATTTATCTTCACATTTATTTATTGGTTAAGGTTATGGGTTGTAGTAATTATTATTATTATTATTATTATTATTATTATTATTATTTACTATTTATTTCGTGATACACAGTTAACTACTCGCTGTTGACTGATCCTTTTTATCCGCAAAGTCGCTTTTATACCACCATACAAATCTTCTAGAAATCGCTCGAACATATCGGTATATTGCTAGAATAACCGCGTCTATTTCACAGGCTTCGTGCGATGAGTAATGCTCTCGATTGCTGTAGAATTTTCCATTTGTTGTTCGAGAAAAAGTTCTTTCTTTTTCTCTCTTGTTACAATATTTTAGACAAAGCAGTGTGAAAGCTCTTCATCTCGTCTATTTGTCTGCGAATACTCTTGACCAATCTCTCCTATTTATATACGATCAAAAGATCTAATAGATTCCGAATTTTCCTAGAAAATAATATTTCGAAAGTGATTTAAAAAAATGTTTAAACACCAAATTGCCATAAGCGGTATCTTTTCGAAGTACATACTTATCTACGTAAGTGTATACATTTGATAAATTTGCACATATTTCTTTGAAGCACTTTTCCGACATAGATCTGTTGCCAGGGTGAACGGACAAGCAGTCGTTGGAGATGTCGGACTTCACTAGTATCCGGGACTAGCCCGAAGACGGAGGGAGGGTAGTCGTTAGAGGTGTCGGGAAGCACTAGGATTCGAGACTAGCTTGTGGGCAGACCACACGGCGTTCACCCTTAGAACTGGTCGTCGTCTACCCAATCCCAGGCTTGTCTGGGCAACGGATGACGCGATCAGAAGGAAATGTGTGGTAGAGTTATGCCGAGGTGTTTCGTTTACATTTCACCGAAGTATTTCTCGACGGTGACTCTAAAACGTTGCGGAAGGAGCTCTGCTAACAAGAGGGTCCGGTGTAGGTGGATTGAATCTTACCTGACGTCAGGGTCCTTTATGAAGCTAAATATCCCGCTGTCTGACCTAGACAACGGATGAAGCTGTCAGAATAAAGTGTGTGGTAGAGAAATTCGTGAGAATTCTCGACGGTTATTCATACCGATCAGGGGGAGCCCTGGTAGATGAGACCGGTGTGGGCGGATTCGAATCTCGCCTAAGGGACAAGGTCATTTATGGTCACCAATGGAACCCGCTGTTTAACCGAGCTCATTTAAGGTCACCAAGGAACCCGCTGCATGACCGAGGTCATGTATGGTCACCAAAGGAACCCGCTGTTTGCCCGAGGTTATTTATGGTCACCAAAGGAACCCGCTGTTTGACTGAATCTCTAGTGCGGTGACTAGAAGTGAGGTTTATCCCGCTTTTGAGCAATGGGAAACTGCATGCCGCCAGGTAAATTTGCTTAGGAGCTATCCTGACCACCCTATGATCCGGACTGCAGCTGGGTACAGTGATTGGGAGAAGCTCTGAAAGCCATTACACTTAAGGATAGTTGAAGCGAATACATAGCCTCTCACTATCAAGACAACTTCACCAAATTCGGGTACGCACCGGAAGTCTATAACGTGTAGACTTAAAAGAAGCTCTGTCGAGGGCCCACCAAGCCTAAAATTGGTAGATCGGGGTGGCAAAACCGCTTAAAAACCAAGTCCTGCCACATTTGAGGTTGGATTCGATCGGGCAGTGGTCCCTCTTGATAATAGCGTCAAGTTCGGGAATAGTCCTATTGCTGGACGAGGTACTTGACCCCGTATGAAAGAGGACGGGAGGGTGCCGGCGGATGAGCAGCGTGTTAAGTCAACTGCTCGGTCACTATCCGCGACTTAGCTAGTAGAGGGTGGATAGGCAACCTCGCTCCTACCAGTGAGTTAATCTGGTAGCAATTGCACGACTGCCGGTTGTGCAACTTGCGCGCTGATTGGGCGTATCCCAATCACTTCCTTCTGGATGGAACGTGGGGGTAAGTTCACACAGGTACCCCACGTAAAACAACCTTGGAATTCATGTCTGACCTAGACAGGGGTGTTCGGGAGACCACACGACGTTCACCCATAAAACTGGCTGTCTTCTATCCTATCCTTGGATCCTGGATCCTGGGCAATGGATGAAGCTGTCAGGTCAAGTGTGTGATAGAGAAATTCGTGAGAATTCTCGACGGTTACTCATACCGATCAGGGTGAGCCCTGGTATATGAAAACGGTGTGGGCGGATTCGAATCTCGCCTTGGATAAGGTCATTTATGGTCACCGACGGAACCCGCTGATTGACCGAGGTCATTTATGGTCACCAAATGAACCCGCTATTTGACTGAATCTTAAGTGAGGAGAAGCGAAGTGAGGTTTATCTCGCTTTTTGGCAAATGGGAAACTGCATGCCGCCAGGTAAATGTGCTTAGGAGCTATCCCGACCACCCTATGATCCGGACTGCAGCCGGGTACAGTGATTGGGAGAAGCTCTGAAAGCCATTACACTTAAGGAGAGTTGAAGCGAATACATAGCCTCTCACACTCAAGACAACTTCACCTTAACGGGTACACACTGGGAGTCTATAACGTGTAGACTTAAACGAAGCTCTGTCGGGGGCCCACCAAGCCTATATATTGGTAGATCGGGGTGGCAAAACCATTAAAAAACCAAGTCTCGCCACAATTGAGGTTGGATTCGATCGCGATCGATCTGATTGAGCGTATCTCAATTACTTCCTCCCAAGGGAAGGAACGTGGAGGTATGTTAACACGGGGACTCCACGTAAAGCATTCAGATATACTGTCTGACCTAGACGAATAGAGGAGATTCAAGTGAGGTTTATCTCGGTAAGGGAGTTCGCTCGCTAACCCATGGGAAACTGCAAGCCACCAGGTAGCGTTTCGTAGGTCACAGTACGGGATCTGGCACATGCTGTCAGTTCCAGGTCGGATTCCCAGAAATCGTCTAGAGGCCTACACTTAAAGGACGTTGATGCGAAGATACATAGCCTCTCATGTTCAAGACAACTTCACGTTAACGGGTACACACCGGGATGCTACTTAGATGGACCCTATAAAGTAGCCTCGAAACGAAGCTCTGTTGGGGGCACACCAGTCCTATAACTGGGAGATCGGGGTGGAAAAACCATATAAAAACCAAGTCCCGCCACACTTGAGGTTGGATTCGATCGGGCAGTGGCCCCAACTCTGGCTCGGTAAAGAAACTTCAGGGTTCCGATGTACTGAGCGTAATTGTAGTAATTGAGCGTATCTCAATTACTTCCTCCCAAGGGAAGGAACGTGGGGGTATGTTAACGGGGACCCCACGTAAAACATTCATGTATTCATAGATCTGTTGTTTCGAGAAAGCGTCCGGCGGCCGCCGACAAAGAGAATTGGTATAATTATAGGCAATCTTTACCGGCTCGTCGCATACCTTTTAGCTTTTATTCGTTAAAGGTCTTAGAGCAAGCGCATGTTTTTGTGAAACAAAATTCGACCATAGATGGTTTTACACTGACTGCAACGTTATATTCCAAAGGAGGAGGATAGATAAGGTCGGTTTTTGGCCAAATTTATTTATGCACTTTATTGAAAGGTAATACACTGAAAGGTAATTTCAAGGGTAAACACATTTTTTAAATGCAAAAATATTTTAGCGAGACTATTCCTGAATTCTAGTTATCTAGTAGTTGTGACGTGTTAAAATTGTCGATTTAATTTTAATGCAAATTTAAATGCATTATTGGTAAAAAGGATCTTAGTACGGCACTGTACATTTTAGTATATCTTAGTTGGGTTAAAATTCCTGACGATATTTCGAATCAAATGGTGTTTTCTTTAATATCAAAGGTCATTTCAAAATGTTCTCATGTAGATGAATTCTGTTTTGTAATAAAATCTCGAGTTAAAATATTATTTTAGAGGTAAAATAATTCAGATAAATTCATTAAATCCAAATTTATGTCTTTTCTACGTGACTATTTTCGTTTTTAAAGAATAGGTTTTCAGAAGGCAGACATATAAAAAATAATTTGGGAACACATTTAAATATCAGGTTTCTCGCCATAAGTGCAAGATGTGGTTGTTGTGAATTTTTCGATGGAACGTTCTGGAATAAATCCCTGATTGGCTTAAGATGTGTCAGTCTCAATTTTGATAGGATAATTATTTTTCCCTTTTTAAAAATGTTTAGAAAAACATAGATTTGCAACCACAAGTTCAGTCGGACAGTAGCTCTCGAAGCCAAAAGCTAAGGGGTAGCCCCTGGCTACCGCCATCGCGTGAAAGTGATATTATTGTCACATATTTATAATACAGTTAGAACGTAGTAAATCTTAGTGTTACACCGTATCGATTTTGTTGTTAGGAAATTAATCCAGTGAAGAGGATTATTTCGAAATTTTAATTTGGTGAATTTTCATTTATGTAATAATAGTTCTAATGCCGATGATTTGCTATTAGAGTTCAGTGTTAATTCCTTCTTGTTTGATTGTTGTATTGGCTTAAAATAATTCGTTTAATGCTAATCAACAGTGAATTTCTATGTTAACACATTAACTCATTTTATTAATGGAAGATTAACAATAGGAGTACGCTATCTTACCTTATACTAAAAATTTCTAGTTCTAGTTCTAGTTAATGTAATAATAATAAAGAATTTATTTCGTAATGGGGATTATTGCAAAGTTCAACTTATTTTCGTTAAGGTGAAATAGTTCAAAATTTAAAAAGTGTTTCCGCAACGTTCCTGCTTCAGCTTGAAGTTTATGTGAAATTTTGTGTTATGATCAATAATGTGTTTCAGTGTAATGTTTTGAGACTTTTATTTGTGCCAGAAATTTATGAAAATAAAGAAATATTATATGGAAAACTGTATTAGGATTATGTTCCTGTTTAAGTATGTTTAGGTATGTCTAAATTAGTAGTTTGTTTGGGATCCCGAAATTATATAATATGACGAATTACTAATGTACCTATGAATGAGAAAATTTATCCAACATGTTTCTTTTGTGTACTGTATTTCCAATTTTATCTTTATTCAATATACAGACTTCAAATTTATTTATCGTTTGATGTTTTTGTCAATTAAGATTTTGATTTGTTTGTCAAATGTGTTTGATTAATTTAACGTACTTTTAAATGGGAAGTTATTTTCAAACTGTTGACTTCTCGCTTTATAAAACAAAAAAAAATTAGAAACTATGTGAACATCATTCACTTTGGTGGTGCCTACTATTTTTGATTTGTTCCTGACTCTATTAACTAATCATAAGCTTTTGGGGTTAAAACCCACACCTGTATTTGAATCTGCAGAATTAGAGATCTCAGTCGGTGCATTAAAATACAGTAAGTATCGTTGTTATCGTGAAGTAAGCAATTGCAGTAAGTATTCAGTATTTGAGTTTTAATGGTGTTACAGCTCACGTCCATGTGTGTTACATTCAGAATAATTAAGATTAACGAAGATTTAATTGTTACATATTTTAGAGAGGTACAAGAGGTATGGGTGAGTGGGGGAAGGTTTCGTTTGGAGTAAAATCGATTAAATATTAATGGTAGATGATGAAAAAATGATTTTTTATTATTTTAGTTCAAAAATAGATTAGGCCAAAAAACTGCCTTATCTACCCTCCTCCTTTGTTTTTTTCAAACAATCTGGAAGCAATTGAATTTTTTGTACGTCTCCTTTGCCTCAGTCTCGTCCGCATTTTGAAATTTGGCAGGGGTGTAGTTACGCCCCTGATAAGTGATAATCCATATCTAACTGCTAAATTAGAACTATTTGTATATTTCTCTAAAAGACAAAAACAAAAAGAGATTTATGTAAGTTGTGAATAATAAATAATACTCATAATGGACAATAATGATTTAAATCTGTATTAAAGTATTTCGATGAAACTTGCATTCTTACAAAAAATTAAAACAATTAAATTTACTCAAAAACTGTGCGGACTTTCGGTATACGTATGTATATGTTAACTAAAAATAGTTAATAAAGTGTAGAATCGAAAATTGTAGAAATATACAGGGTATTAGTAGCCGTAGCAAACGACTCACCCTGTGCACACAAAAATATTATAAAATTTAAATTTGCTTTGTACCAACCAACTTTGGTGTTTACCTTTTTCTGTAACTCTAACAACGTCCTAGATAAGGTACAGTATTATCTTATGCGAACCACCCTGTAAGTGTACATAGTCCTTTATTATATAAGACTAAAACATCATCACAGGAAGAAAACTTAATAAATTATTCATTTACAAAATAGTTACAAAATTGTATTAGACGTATAATTCATTCTATGTGTAATGTGTAATTCATTCTAATATAAATAAATAATTAATATTATTCTATAAATAATACTTATAAATTCTAGTTCTTCATCTCTAGTTTTTTCTGAGTATCCGTTTTTTTTACCTACTTCCAGTTTAATTGGAAATGACATAGCGTATCTTCGGGGATGTGCAACTTTGTTTAAAAAAGAACACTCTGTATATTTTTACAGTTGTTTCCTCTTTCCAAAAGTGCTATACTTGTGATGGTTATTATACACGGTGATGATTTTATAAGCTCTGGGTTCTTACGCACAGCCAGCCAATTTGAGGATAAGATAGATTTCATACTGTAGGTATTTTTTTAAAATTTGTATAACAGTCCCTGTATAACCTTGTCGAACACCTGGCTGCCATCCAGGAATACTGCTACAAAGTAGGTATCATTTTTCCTCAAAACTCTTATTAATAGTATCAACAACTCCATGCAGTAGTTATATCGTGGAGTGCTGGAATCTGAAACCAAATTAATGGTCCGGTATCAGATTTATTTCGGCTACTATTTTATTTAATCTTTTAACAAGAAGTTTTTCAGTGAACTTAGACATACTGGGCAGCAGACTAATCGGTCAGTAGAAGAGGGTTCGTTTGGTGGTTTTCCCAATTTTTGAATTAATATAACTTTGCCTGCCTTCCACTGGACTGGGAAGTATTTTAATCTAATCTCGCTGCATTTATTTTACAAGCTGCAACACTACTCCTTTGCGACGGAGTTTCTTGATTACTTTGCTTATAACTTGGTCGTACATGACGGCGTCTTTGGGTTTAACTCATTCATGATAATGTATTTTACTTCTTTTTTCCTTTTCCTGATGTAAAGCCTTTAGTGACAAAAAAGTCTAGCTAATCTGATATTTTCTGAGTGTTTGGTGGCCAGTAGGTTAATTATAAAATGCGTATGTCAGTTATTTAGATAGAGTTTTTAAATTTTATTTTTAGTGTAAAAGAAGGGTCCCAGATGCAAACAATCGTGCTATAACTCTGAGGGATTATAGTCATAAAATTCTCCAATCGAGCTACCGACAAAACCGCCAAAAGAACAAAAACGCGCGAACTTGAAATTGACTTTTTTTTTGTTGTAGTGTGTGTCCCAGTAAACATACACGTTAATACAAGTAAAATTTATTAATAATTATAATAGCAATAAAACTAACATTACACAAGTAAGCCTTGTAAAAGATATCCATTATTTTGTCGTGTTCGTTCTCCTAAGTGCAAATTATACAAAACTTAATTCATCTAAGTTTTGGAATTCTTCTGCAAAGGTAATTAAAAGAAGTTTATTGATATATCGCCCTTAACACCACCTTGTAATCCACTTCCCTGTTGAGGATATCCACCACTTTGTTGTGGATAGCCACTCTATCCAGGAGATAAAATAAAATCTAAACTGATTATATTGAGGGTTCTGTGAATAATTTGTTTGAGGATAATTGGGCTGAGGATGATTTGGAGGTTGTAACGTTACGTTTTTTTGAAACCAATAAATACTAAAGGAATCTCAGTACGGTCCTGGCAGTTTAGTAAAATTCAATTATGTTGGAACTGCAAATATTACATTAATCTAAATAATGTTTCCTCAAGTACAAAAGAGTCACCTCGAAACATATCCGTAAGCAATGTTTTATGTTTTCGTAGAATTTCTGTTGATGCGAGTGTTTATTTTAATGCGTTCCCACACTAAACTAATGCTTATTTGCCGAGAAATAAAATGTTCCAGAAAAACAAAATTGTTTTTAATTCCGAGCTTATAAGGGCCCTTAAGATTTCGTTAAGATTGTTCTGGAATAAATGACGTAAACATATTTTATTGGCTAATGAAAATCCCGCTATTTTCTTGTTGGATTGTTTAAAATTTCGGCCTCCTCAAAAAATTATTCCATCGCGAACTAGTTTTTAGATTACAATCAGTCGAAGATAGTTTAAGATAGGGGCTGGTTGAATACACAGTCGAGCGAAGTGGCGTTTTCCACGCGTGAGGCCTCGCGCCTCCCCCATGAAGAGAGTTGTACGAGGGTTGATTGCCATTGGCATTTCCCTATGTTTTAGTTGTGTGTTTAATTATCGAATAAAGCTAACTAAGTGGAGAATTATTCCGAGTTACAGTTTTAGTTTAAAGTTGTTTAGTTGAATTGGTGTGAAAAAAGAAACACTTAAAGAGTGCGGAACTCTTATTATGTCATACAGGGGTTGATGGCCGTTGCCACTTCCCAAATATTCAGTTGTATATTCAATTATCGATAAAAGTGCAGAAGTTTCAGTAATTAAGTTAGAATCGCTTTCACCGAACTCTAGTAATTAATTCCGTATGAGTTATCGAATTATAGACAAAGTGCAGTTAATATTTGGCGGTTACATTTCAGTTTGTTGAATGATTTTGTTTGATCGAAATACAGTTATTGTAATATATAGCTACATTTATCGAGTTTGACTTATCGTGAAGCAAGCTTTTACAGGATTCAGTTTTAAAATATAAATTTAAAATCGGAAGTTTTAAAACTAGATAGTACTTAAATAATACATGTAAGTGTGGCGTTACCTCGATAAAAGAAGAATATTTTTAACAAACAATTAATAACACTGTACAACACAAAAAAAATCTAGGTTTTCATACGGTTTTTCTACAGCTTTTTGGTATGAAGATCACGAATCTGCTATTGGTTTCTTTGGGTCAGGTCAATACTGTCGTTTCGATGTCATTCGGGTCATTCCATACCAAATCATCACAAAAAAATGAACTTTTCAACCCGACCATCTCAGATTTTCGTGAAATTTAGGAGGATGGTAGAGGACATCAAGTAACTTACGTATGTAAAATTATAGCTCTCAGTGATACACGGTATTTATACAGCAGGGTTGCAAATATGATAAAAAGTGTAAAATTTACGCTTACAAGGTGAACAAAAACAATTCATAACTTTGCTTCTAATCATAGTAGAACTTTTATCTTAGGCTTATTTTAAAGCTAAAAAAGCACAGTTTTCATAAAAAATATTGAATTCTTCATTCGAAGGTCACATTATGTGACCTTTGGCCTTGAATATCTAAGAAAGTGTAGCTTCAATTTTTTTAGAAATACAGTATGTTGTTCTACAGCTAGGTGTAGACATTTTTTGGCGTAAGTTTCATTTTGGGAAACCTTTTGGAACAGAAGTAAAAAATTGTTAAATATGGTAGTTACACACTTTTAACATAAAACATGAATCTAGAAGTTCAGACAAGAGTATTGTATCAGGTATTTAGTATATATTTGTACATAAACCTTCAAATCGTATCTACTAAGACAAGTATAGGTATGGTGTTGTACCTGTAGATACAGGTAGCTATACAGGGTGTTGTTAAACGTAACGTAAGTTTGCCTACCCTTCTCGTACATTTAAAAACGAGCTTGAATTGAAAGCAAACCTAAAATTTGACCTGACCCGAAAAAGCACATAGCAGATTCATGATCTCCATCTTAAAAACCTCTAGAAAAAGTGTATTAAAACCTGGAAATATTTTTCAAATCCAGTTTTGTGGTACAGTGTAATTGAACTCTTATGGTTATTTCGGCTATTTTTTATAAGAAAAGGAGAACTTTATGAAACATTAGTCCTAAAGAGAGACCGTTATTGTGAACATTATTTCCTTGGATCACATTCAGTAGCAGCGCCAGTAAGGTGATTTCCAGATTTCTTCAGTTTGGTGATAAGTGTTTGTTCTGATAGAAAAGGCAATATTGTTTCAATTCAATTCAAAAGTAGGGTGAGGTTGGATTGAACTATTTGAATAAGGTATTGTGATTAATAGATTTTATTTTTGGGTAATGTTATTGTAAGTTGAACCATTATTTTTGTATTGACTATTCAACTCGCATGTCATTTATTAAAAATTGACCAATTAAAATGCAGCATTTGATATTTTTAATCCAATGAAAATGAATTGTATCGACAATTCTCACTAGTGAGAATTGTCGACAATTTTCACTAGTGATAACAATCGACAATTTTAATAAAACACAAATATTTAACAACATTTATTTTTGAGTATTGAACGTACAATTATTAAATGTAACATTGCTACATTTATGAAAAACAATTTGATTTTTTAAAGCGTGTTCGTTGAATAGTCTCTCGAATACCAATAAGTAGTCAAAGTTAAGTAGACTATTTTTGTGGTGCTTAACACTCATGTCTATCATGCTTGCGAATACCACTCGTGCTGCGCACTCGTGGTATTTAAATGCAAGCATGATAGACATTCGTGACACCACCACAAAAATAGTCGACATAACTTTGACTACTAATGGTATTATAAGTGAATATTTTTGACTAGAATCTTTGATGTGTATTATTCTGTCGCTAAGAATTCTTACTTTGGGTATCATTTTTTTATATATTTAAATTTGTAACGATGCTTTATTTGGAAACTTTATTTTTCTTATTTTCAATTATCAATAAATCTATAATTAAATTTAATTACACTGAATATTACAGGACCATATATTTATGGTCTTTAAAAATTAAGTCTTTAAATATTTTATTTAACCTAATCTTGACATAACCGATTATGATTAAACAAAATTAAATTAAATTTATTAGATCTGATTCCAGTTTCTGGTTACTGGTATCGAGTCAATATCTTTGTAAAAAATGATTAGACTTTCCTAATCAGATGGCGCCCAAATATATGTATTTTTTGTGTCTTGAACCTTTATCCATGTCTTTTATAATTTGTGAGCTGTGGAAACAATACCTGCGACCTGAATTTAAATTTGTAGTGTAGATATATCAAGCCGAGGCAATCTTAAGTTGTACAGTAAGTATTAAATATTTTGTGTTGTACAGTTTGCGTAAGAATTTTCGAAGTTAAAGTAAACAGTTTTGTCCTTTTTTTTGAGATTAGAAAACTTATGTTTCATTGACGGTCCAACTTGGGCCTTGTGTTTTTAGTACGTTTCAAGGTAAAACAGGTGCGCTTGGTGCATCACCTCCTGAGGTCCAGGATTGATACTTTTATATCCAATGAATTAATTCAATGATTAAAATTTACCTGGATCCTCAAAGCATTTTGGTTGTTTACCATCCATTTTGCAAAGATGAGAAGGTGGGCATATATGAGTTTTACAATCTTTTTCTGCATTACTATCTCTCTGACATGTTGGATATCTAAAATGAATTTAGGTATATGCATTCAATAATTACTTTACTACAATATTTACCTTCCACATTTGCCATTTGAATATAATGTACAAGGATCTTCTTTCATTTCACATACTTCATTTGGTGGACATCCTATATCCATACATGTTCTGCCATATTCTGTAACATAAAAATAATAACGTAATTACTGTAATTTAAAAAAGATAGTTTTATATGAATACCATTTGAATATTTGACCTTGATTCTAACAATACAATAATTATTTTAAAATGAATCGATACTTCTGCAATTGTCTTAATCAACTGCTAGCCTGCTTATTATTTCAGATTGTTTGATGATTTGCCATAAAACTATTTTAATTGTTAGGCAAATTGTAGTTTGTTTAAAATTTAAACTAAATCTAAAGTGTTAGTTATGAAATTGACGTGTTTGAAATGCTTTGTTATTTTCAGCATCACAATATGCTTAGCTAAATCTTTGGATTTGGAACATTTTATTTTTAGTATGAAATATTCGCGATATATGCTAGTCATTTGAGAAAATTGTTAAATTAGTTACAGAGTTACAAAGTATGCATAAAATGGCTTGTCTTTGTCTTGTCTTTAATAAAACCAATACCGAAGTGTTCTTTACGTACGAAAATGACATACGACTACTCTAGTAGTCGATTATTATTAATTTTTGTTGTTGAAATCATTAGATCGTGCAGAAAATGTACATGCCATCTGGAGCCAAGAAAACCCTAATCCTTTTGGCTTAGTAATGTATATTTTTTAATTACTACTATACATTGCCTGGCGAACCAGGCCCCAGAAGCTGCGAAGCTTGTGCGGCTGCAGCTGGTATAGATGGTATAGCACAAATCCCACATTTGTGTTACAGCTAAGGAAAAACTGGAGACAGCCTTAATCAGATCTGCCGGCACCGGGATTTAATCCCAGATCGCTTGCATGAGATCCGCACGCTAGCCTCTACGCTACCAAGGCTATTAAATTGAACAATCAAAATGTTGATGTGATTACTCTTACCTTCGTATTAAAAACGGTTTCTTTACACTCGTGGTACATAAATAACTATTATACATATTAGAAACGGGTGCACGCGGATGGATGAAGAGAAGGAATATTATTCTACTGTACTACCTTCCTTAGCATCAAGATTTATTAATAGTAGACGTTAGTTGGGTACAAAACGAGCGCGAACTTAAGTTCGCAACTCTGCCGCCGCTTCTAATAAACGAATTTTCTACACAAGTACATACATTTTTTACTGTGTTCATTTAAGGAGTTATTTATTAACACCTTTTTAATCATTATTCTTATATTGCAAGCAATATTTGAATGTCTAGTGAGCGTTAAAAATAATTCTTATGGCAATTATTAATCTACGATTGCTAATAAAATGTGAGAATATAGTGTATACTTACTTGAGTAAGCATCCCCTAATCTACAACTTAGGGCCACTAGTAGAAAGATAATAAGTTTTTCCATTCTCTAGGACCTACTCATACATGGGCCTATAACCTGCAACAAAAATAGAACATTAATTAAAATCAGACTGTTTGCACATAAGATATGATATCAATTGTGACGAATACATCAGAATGTATTCGTCACAATATATTCAGAATTTATTTATGGGAAACATTTTAAACTGACAAAATTAAATTGCTTCATTATTTTTCATTTAAAACAAAATAATTGTAGTGTTCCAGACGAAGGTATTCATTTACAGAACATTCTTACATCATATAATTCCCGACTCTTTCGAATAAATAACCTTTCAGGACCGGCGGTAGACGAGTGGTGTTAGTACATTACTCGCGTTCCAAGGGTCGTGGGTTCCAGTTCCACTTGGGGTGGCAGGATTTTTCTAATTGGAAAGTTGGCCGCCTCAACGATGGATGTGTGTGGTTATGTTGCATGTTAGGTGTAGGCCTTGTGATCTTAGATGTTGGTTCCCCGTAGTATAGGCGTTAAATCTTATTATTTAATTAAAATCTAGTACGTTAATTTAAGAGAGAAAACAAGTAGTGTAATAATTACTATGCATACTAGAAATATGAGCTTATTTTTTGAGGGTATTTTGTAGGATATATTTCTTATTTGCACCTACGGTGTAACGCAGGAATTAACATCTAAGGTTATATATGTCCCTATACATGAAAAGACATAGCAAAAATATCGCTGTCGTACACTATATCCTGCCTGATGCTCTTCACATCTGACTATCTCCATGGTTTCCTTGTACAGACTCTTGTCTTCCGTTATCGTTGTATTTTACTTCGAATATTCTCAATACTTCACAAAACATGATTCATCCAATCTTGCTGCACGTCTTCTCCATGTTAACAAAGGCGATAAGGGGCCTACGAATCTCAGTAAAAGAATTGCTTGTATCATGCCTCTTTTCTTCCCAAACCAAATTGCAAGTGTTACCTTACTTAGTTCTCAACCGTTGCAATATTAAGGTTGTCAATATATTGGAAGCATGAGAGATCAGATTAATAAGACCGTAACACTTTTTCTTATAGAAACTTTTATTTGCTTATTTAGTCTCCCTGTTAATGTTACTCTTTAGGGTGTCATAGACTCTATATGTTTCTAATGTTTCTGCTTTCGTCAATAAGCGCTATAATTTCATCTGTCATCTTTTCTAATAGCTTTGGTATTTTAATAAAATAGCTTTAACAGGAAAATAAATGTAAAAAAATAAATACAAATGTGCAAATTAGCATATTTGACTACAAACAGTACAGAGACTACAGAGACTGTGGGTCGGTTTTTTAATCTTTTCTTAAAATCTGGAATTTAATTGCTATGGTTACAATTCTTTAAACAGTTGTATCTACGACAATTAACCACCAGATAAAGTCTCAAGCAGGTGAGAAGATTGACCCTAATAAATGTACCCTAATTAAAGTAAGCTACATATAGTCCCAATCAGTAGCGGTTCTAGAAATTAAGAGCGGGGGGCACACCATCGCTAGGCGCAGGGTATTCGGTAAAAAAGGCATAGGTATTTAAAGTAATACTGTATTTATTATTATTATTAAAGACAAAGTAATGTCACAATTTAAAAAAACTTTAATACAAGCCTCTACACTTAACTCTTTTAACAGTAGAAAAGGAACAGATTATATGCTGGCCTGGTAACCATTAACCCAGACTTAAAAATAGTTATTATTTACAGTAGTAAACGCCTTATTTTAATGTTTTTAAACTCGTCCAGTACGACAGAAAAATCTATGTTTTTAGAATAATCTGATTCTATGCTTAATATTGCCAAATCGTTTAACATTTGTTTAACTATTTGTAGATCTAACATAGGTTTTTATATTTTTAATCTACTAAAAGTGCGTTCAGCAGTTGCACTATTTGTGCCAACGGTGATAAATATTTGGTACAATTTGGCTACATTCGGAAATGTATTTTCAAGATCACTTGAAATGATATATGGTAATATTTCTTCAGTTGTTACACTCATTTGATTATCTTTAAGTTCTCTAAATAATAAACAAAAAGACTGGTATTCAGCAATTACATCACTAGTATTTGTACTGTTTACTCGTCAAAGTACCAAACCGACTACCAGGCCGGGGTACAATCAATGTAGAATCTTTTAGATAATAATCACAGAATGCATTATAGAGATAGAGAGAAAGGCAGCGTGCGGTATGCGATTCACAACTGATCGAGGAATTGAAAGCGAATGTTGCCACGTTTACTGGTTTTCCGTGCTTTTGGGTGGAAAAATTTGTCATGTACATCGTTGTAATACTATATTTGTAAGATATCTAAAATCAAAGGGGGCGCTAAGAACGACATATTGCAAAGGGCGAGAGGGGCATACTGTCCCCCCTTTGCCCCCCGTACCGCTGCCACTGGTCACAATACTTACAATTTAATTATTTTTAAGATACATTTTATATCTCTAGCTTCTTCAATATAATGTTACACGGTCAGAAATATTGTATCAGATTTTTACTTTAAAAAAGAATTCGATCTATTAGTGCTTTCCTCACAGCCTTATATTCTACTATTGCGAGTCAGGTTTGAGATCCAAACAAACTATTCAGCTATACTCCAGACCCTGTAAGCTCTCAGGCACGCACATCCTACGCCATAACCTCAAATGATGTCATTAATTTAGTATGTTTACATTTTTTAAATGAGTATTTATGCATATGCAACCAATTTAGCACATGTATAGTAAGCGCCACGAAACTTGGCGAGAGGCGGGGGCGTAGTAGGCTTATTTTTGGAAAACTCCGCCCACTGGTGTACTTACACTTACAAGTCAGAGGCGTGCGTCCAGATTTCGAATAATAAGGTTTAATTTTATACATAAGATGACAGAAAATAAATGTCATAATAAAGTTTTGGAAGTCAAGCTGAAGTCAGCGGAAAACAGGAATTTCAGATTTTTAAGTATTTTAAACCAAATAATTCAGCGGCAGAGACATCACCAACAAGTATCGTAAGCTGCAAGGAATATCTGTGAGAACAATAGAGAGAATAGTAAAAGAAGGTATAGTAAAGTACTTATGAGATAAACACCCATATCATATACAAGATCAGTATAAATATTACAAATGTGACACTTTAACTACTTCAAGAACATGGTCTCACTGTATTACGACTACGACCTTACCATCCGGATTTCAATTCAATTAAACTTATTTGGTCCACAGTTAAAAATAATGTCGCTTAAAAGAATACTACCTTTAAGTTGGATGACGTAAAAGAAATGGCCGAACTTGAAGTCAGTAAAATAACAGAAACTGAATGGAAGAAAAGGCGCCAACATGTCATTGCAAAAAAAAGAAGAGAAATACCTCAGCCGAGAACTACGGTTTACAAATTTGTCCAAGACTTATTATAATTAATTTAAGTGACGACAGTGATACATGAAGAATGTAGTTTATTATACGATTGCTTCATGTTTATAAACTTTTTTAACAAAATAAAATTACATATAGATTTACTCTAGGTGTTTCATTTTAAATACAGTCCATATTTATAATTGGCACCTAAAATACTACATTGAAATATAATAAAAAATGCATTTCCAATTAATTCAAGACTGGGCTTCATTTTATTTATGTATAAGTTTTTTCTTAAATTGTAAACATACTAAGAAATGGTATCCTACGCCAATGGAGATTATCCATACCAATCAGAGTGAAGTTGGGCGTGCCCAAAGTATCCCTACCTCTCGCCAAAATTCGTGGCACTTGCTAATGTATGAAAAAAAAATCGATTTTAGATTGATATCTAAACGAGAAACAGCAGTATGGACAGTCGAAAGACAAATATGAAAGTCATACGCAGTTAATTCTTTTACAGTTTGCATTTTGACTATATAAACTCAAAATATAATAGTGGATGGGAATAAATAAGATAATGTTTATACTGGATTACAATAAAATCTATATGTAGAAATTACATGTGAAAAATAAAAACTCAAAAATACCTTTAAAACAAGCACTTTTATATTTATTTTTGTCGCAATATGTATAATCACCAGTACAGTAAACATATTATTAAGAGGAATCTATGAATGATAATCCCGTTTTAGTGACATTTCAAATATTATAAAATATAAATATTCTTAACTTAAAATTATCATAAAGATTAACACGAATATAAAATATATATATCTCCGAAATTACAATCACCATTAAAATACAACACAGCAACAAGAACCGCTAAAACTACGTCATCAGCTACCACATATCGAAGACATTTTGATGTTGTACAACGCCACCTATATTTGTTGATGCGAAAAGTATATCACGCGACCCTTACAGTTATACATGTTAAGGGGGCTCTGGCACCCATGCGCGATTGTCTAATAATTCTGGTAGTGGTATTTTGGTTTTCTTTATGATGCAAAAAGTTGATGCAAATGGAATATAAATCAGATGCCATAAAATTGGATCCATATGGGACATTTTTTAAATTTCTATTTGGAAAAAGGTATGTCAACTTTGACATGGCGTATTTCAAGTATTTTTGGAAGCAGAGGTGATTGCTCTCTAAAGTTTTTTTCCAATCAGAATATTAAAAAAAATTCCCATTTGGATCGAACTTTATGGAAGACACTGTATATTACTGCAGAAACAGTTGAACCTAACCTAGAATTGTTTTCTTAAATTGAGTTTATTTTAAATTTCCAAAACTGAAATAATTAAAATTTATTACGTACCCTAATAATGATAATCTTGAAAACTCACAATAACAAACAACACTACAAACGAGTTGACGCGTTTTGGTCAACTTCAAAATAATTTGGATTGTGGACTCTGTTGTCAAGTTTAAAATGTGCTTTAAGCTTGACCATTGATCTGAGAATATGTATTTATCAGTTTAGTTCCAAATTTATATTATTGTTCAAATATGCATTATATTAAGCTTAATATAAAGATATCTTTTAATAACTAGGTATGTTAAGTATTTCAGTTATATTGCTGATATCATAATTTTGAATTAAAAGCAACGTTAGTTGTGTATAGTAAAATTTTGCAATTATAGTTTGTAATTCATATAATGGTTTCATTTTTATGATATTTTCAAAAAAGAGAAATAACATTGTTTGACAACCCTGTCAATTCGACGCGAAGATATGAGTACCATTATTACTACTGACCTCACGAAGGCAAAGGTTATCGTGGGAGTTTGATTGATTACACTGAACAACAAATTTGAGGTCATTAAATTTTTTTGAAAAGAAATATAGTGCACCTTATACTCTAATATATATGGAGCACTAAATTTGGAATTAGAATTTGTCTAGCGCCCTTAATTAAAAAAAATTATGATGATGGAGAGCATTTGAATGAAATTTTATACAAAATAAATTAACAATATTCACAAAAACTTACAGAGATTTGATTTTTTTCTTTTACTTGTCTGTTATAGTCGGTGGAGGTCTCCGTAACCAATGTCCAACAATAGTCTGCTAGCGTAGATGTCGATTTTCAAAGCTGCTTCCATAGTTTATATTTTTGCGAACGACAAATTTGGGGTAAAGGGACATAAAAGACTTTTTTATACAGTCGTCCTCCCACCAAAGAAAATTCCTAACTACGCCACTGTGTCATATACGTACAGTCTGTTTGATTTAAAGCGTCCCACTTTGTAGCAACTTTATTTTTGGTCAGAAATGGTATAAGCATATATTTTATTAAATGGCATAGAATTCTCTATGTTCTGATTCAGAAAATTTTGTAATTACTAAATTGGCGTGAGCGTGATGACGTCATCGAACTTTTTTAAATTACATGATAGGTATTTTTTTACAGAGATCGATAGAGTATTATTTTTTCTTTTCAATCACAATAACTATTCATATTCTTACATAAGAAATTTTTAAAGAAAAACGTGAAAAATGATTTACGACTAGTAGGTTTTAATTTCTGGTTCTCCATATAGCATCGCTTTTTTCTGCACGGTAATACAACAATAAAAAACTAAATAATAATAATTATACTTACGTTAAAAGATGCTCAAGATTACCACGGCTTGAGATTTAGCTCTATCTTACAAATTTTAATTTCAGGTCGTAGGTATTGGTTCTGCAGTTGTCTAATTTATAAAGAGATGGATAAAGGTTTCAAAAACACAAAAACATACACAAGAAGGGCGCCATCTGATTATGAAGCTTAATAACGATAATTAAATAGATCGAATAGATCAAATAAATCTAATAAATCTGTCTGAAATCACTAATCAGAAAATGAAATCAGACCGATATAAATTTAGTGCAAAATATTAGTTAATTCCAACAAAGTCAAAATTTAGTTGAATGATGGTATAAATAAAAACTTTCATAATTAAATGGTTCAATCTTACTGGTTTTAATTAACTTTAAAATCATATTTATTTTGGAAAACAAAGAAAAATAATTATAAAAAGATTACAAATTTTAAACACCAAAATTCAAGTAATAATTCCCTACCTAAGAGCTCTTGACTATTGAGATTTTAATGAATAGAAGTAGTATACTAAATTACGTATAAATGAAAAACAAACTGTAGAAATATTACAAGGATCCAAAGAAAATTCACATAAATATTTAACATTCAAAAAATACATAATTCACTGTACCTGTAGTTGTCAATAATTCGCAAACCAAATTAACGCTAAGTTGCACAAAAATAACTCCTGCACGCACCAAAATAATTACTGCAGGACGAATGGAGAAACTGGAATGTTCGTAGATTTCTGCTTGCACCTCATACTAGAATTCAATCAATTAACCCTCGTAATGCCATAGAACTTCCATAAGATTTGATTATTAAATTAATTTTGATAACCATCGGCAAATTTTCGTTGTCTTTCTTTAAAACAACCCACTTATTATTTAAAACTGAACTGAATTTATAAGGCACATAACTCAGATTCCATTTTTGATCCGAAATTTCGAACACTGAAGATAAAGTCTGTAGTTATTAATTTTTATCGGTATTTCGGTACGAGAATTATTTAAACGATATACGATACGTTAAACTGTATTAAAGCTATTACACTTTTAATAGGAAAAACTAGATTTCCCAATCTTTAAAAAACACAAACATCCGGAAAAATATTTAACTGTATAACAGTACTTTTATTAACCGCAAATTCTTAATTAATATCCAGAAACTAATTACACAATGGTATGTTTATTAACTGTAAATTTTTAATTATCAAGGCACGGCATCCGATACTGGCCATTGTCTATCAACTGTGCTATATCGAAACTTAAAAACTGAAGTGTCTCGGACCAGCAACTGAACGGAAGTGTCGTGTCTTTTTTAAAACTGAAGGTTATATTATTATAATTCGGAGGGTGCAGTTCTGCATAGACCAATCAAAAAGACGCCTGTCTCAAATTGAACAAATCAGAGCTATGTAGTACACGTGGAGTCGATAGGGAAGATTCTCTTAATTTCGCTACTATATTGAGGTGATATCAGACCAACTCATTGAAAATTTTGATTAACGATAGATCGTAAACGTGAAAACAAATATTTCACATATCAGATTTAAATTAAAAGAGGGACATGTTCAGTGATAGGCATAATTAATATAAAAGCTACACATAGGGTCACAGTCAGGCTCATCAATATTTAAAATAGAAATCAAGAATAAAAATTTCATGCAAACATAACCTAAATTTATATGCACATATAAAAAGGTTTGATTTTTATAAAAAAGGATATCAATCATTTAGATTGTTTTATCATAATACATGTTTATACAACCCAAGTTACACATTGGGATGGGTTTTTCATTTGTAGAGAAAATGAATCTTCTTGTATAAATTTAGAGTCTACGATCTTTAACGTAGGATGAATTTTCCTGCTTTCCAAGAGATCAACTTAGTTTCGCGTTGTCAGTTAACTAAAAACAGATAATTTGGGTCAATCTTGTTATGAGTTATATAGCACAATTAGTTTTTAAACTCTTATATAATAATCCTGAGTATTTTCATTATTGAAGGTTTAAATATTGTCGTTATAATTCAGTTTGACGATTAATAACTCTTATACTGTTTTTTCTCATCTTTGTTTTTATGTAAACACTTGGAGGACTGTATGCTGGACAATTTGATCAGAAATTGACTTCATTTGAATCAATATTAATGTTGGAGCTTGTGGTGTGCAATCTGGTCGATTCGATATCGTAACGGACTGTAAATTATGTTTTTTTTTTAAATTGTAAAGATGTTCCTGTAGAAAATTTATATGTATTAGTTGTATTGTGTGATTATGCATCTATTTTGTAAAGGATAAACCTGTTTTAATTTTGTATGTAATTAAGCTATAACGAGAATTGTACATTGTCAATCGTTTTTGTTTCATATCTTCGTTACGATGCATTTTAGGACATAAGTGTATGACATTGTTTTATTCCTTGTTTTATGAGCTACAATCCTGTATTTATAGAATTAAGATTTGTGAAAATTATGAACAGCTGTGAGAAAATAGTGACGTCATAAATTTTCCGTGCTTCGATTTTTTTTAAAATGTCAGTGCAGGCAGTTGTTTTTAGTAAACCTATATAAGTTGGAGCCAAATTTAACAAAGGCAGTCGACAAAACGCTTTCGGCAAATCTATGCCCGACTCCGGATTGAAAATCTGTAAAAAAAGTTGAGGTTAAGGATAATAACCATTGTGTTGATCATATGTTTGATGTCAACTGTAATAATAAACAAGTTTGAATTAAATCGAAGTGTTTACCTGAATATTTTTAAAAGTTTAAAGAAGATTTTATTGTTGTTCCACAATTATTTGAAGTGAACGAGATTGTTTAAATAAATTCGGGAGAATTTATTTCCATTATCGATTTACGTATTGACGTATTCAAACAAATCAGTTGACAAATACTATTGCTGTGATGCTAATTTAGGATTATAAATAAAGGAAAATCTTTTTATAATATACCAGGTTGGTCGTAATCAAAGGGTTCTTAAATTTGATTGACAATATTAAATTTATAAAGTTTATCCTTAATAATTTCGAAATTAATTTGTTTAACCGTAAAGGTTCTTTTAAGAACTTATTTTCTTTCAAAAATAAAACAATTCAATTTCTTTTATTCAAATTTATTTTTCATTAAGATAAACATTTTTATTTGTGAACATTTTTGATTTGTGTTGGTTTGTTCAAGTGAATGACTGTAATAGCCCTGTGTCATGCTATTACGATTTTTAACTACATTTGAGCAAGCTTGGGAATCAATTTTTCCCAATGGTCTTATTGTACAAATTTGAACAATTTTTCTTCTTATTTCTTTCATTATTAACATTTCTATTCATTTTTCTTTTGAATTAAATAAAGTTTATGTGTTTTAAAATTACTTATGTGTTTAATTGATGCACATACAAGCATCCAGTTTTCTTTCTTTTTGAATTTAAAGTTTAGCAGTAGTTGTCCAATTTGCAGGAGCCCTAGTATCTACAGTACAAGTTTTTCTCCTTTTTCAGGCATAAGAGTTAATAAGAGTCTCATAATTCAAACAATTTATGCTCTATCGAATAACCCTGAGTTGGCTGATTGGAATAAATTGGAATATTTGGGATGTATTTTTATTTTAGTTCACCGTATATAACTTATGTTTATTTTGGAACGGTGGGCATATATTATTTATGTAAGCTTTAATACACCGCAATATTTTGACCTTAAAGAACTAAATGCTACGCAGTTTGTGTTTCCGCGGACGAATAGTGCATGCAGATGTTGTTTTTGTAAATCTAGCAGACACTTCAAGTTGTTTTTTAGACGCATATGTGAATAAGCAAAAGAGATTTTTAACACATAGAGGACATAAATTTGTTAAATAAAGGTGACTTGCTTTATAATATTTTCACAGAACCCAATCTATAATATCTCTGGGAACTAAATAATGTTAGATTTGCCACGATCCATATTATTTTGTTTCAACCAATGTACACGTGTGTAAATGAAATACAGAAAGGAATAATTTATTGCCCAAGTGTTTTTTTATAATTCTACGAAGATTTGAAACACGACCTTTTTAGAATAATCTTTTAAATTTATTTGCACCAAATACTACACAAGTTTATATTTTAAGAGAACGCAAATTTGTAGAGCCGGATTTAAGATTTTTGTAAATATGTAGACAAAACTACATTTATTCAGGGTTCATAAAAATATACCGTTACATCCAATTAATAAAACAGAATTATCTAGCAAGCTTAGGTAAATAACGAAACTAGGTAAGTTCTTCCAGTGGCGCATTTACAATTTTTTCCGGGGATGGGGAAGGTACTCTATAAAAATTTCGAATCTAAATACTTGGATTTTCACAAAACATAGATTTTATTTAATATGTATGAATAAAGGATATCAAGGATAGCAAAGAATATTAAACCATAATTACTAACAACATTGGAGTGTCGTGCGTGGGTGCCAGACCGCCCGAAACATTTTAAACGAGCGCCTTCTGCAGGACAGCTGAGACGTAAATTTCTCATGGTCATATTCTTGTTCTTCGTGTTCGATATGATAATATTAATATTTTCTGGCATGGTAAAAAATACATCTCTGTCTATTAGTGAAATTCTAAAATAAGTTTTTCAATTTATTCTATTGATTCTTTATTTTTGTACTGTTCTGTTCTACATTTTCTCTAGATTAAGATTAAAGACCATCAGAATAACTCAGGGGCGTGTTTAGGGGGTGAACGGAATGGAGCCACCCCCCCGAATTTTTTTTCAGAGAATCTTAGAAATGTCCAGTAAACACCACTTCTTTTTAGTCAAAAACTTACCGTATTGTGATGGCATTTTAGAACTGTATTTTTTTTAACGAAAACGGTAATACCGTTACATCGGTTTGTTACACAGAAATGGCTTTGTTCAAAATGAAATGGAACACCTTAATATTCCTAATGATCTGTATATTTAACAAGATGGGACAACGGTACACATGTCCAATATGTCAATGCAAACTTTACCGTAAATGCTTCCAGGAAGACTAATTTTAAACAGAAAAGATGTATAGATCACCAAACTTCACAGTTCCTGGTTACTATTTACAAGAATTTCTTAACGCAGAGTTTACATAATGAGAATAGAGATAACTGCATTAGAGAAGGATTCCAGTGAAATGTTACATTGATCAATCTTGAATATGGCTGAAACAGTTGACGAATGTGTTGTACGCGAAGGGAATAAAGTATTCATTTACTTGATATCTTCTTTAAAATTAAGCGACATATTTATTGTCTATATCTTATCTTGGCATCATTATGGTAACTTAAATTAAGAGCGACATTACTTATCTATTAAACAAAGCTAACAGACTGTTAGGAGTTACCCTTTTTCGAGATTCACGAGTCTTAATACTTTTATTCACATCGCAAACACTTTTCATTCTAGAATACTGGGCGGTTATCTGGACTCTTTATCTTACACATTTTATTGATAGACTTCAAGCAGTTCGAAAAAGATTTATAAAATTCCTATGTTTTTAATATTGGATCAGTTATTACGATTACCATTACTTGGATCTTTTGCACTATTTTTACTTCAGACCCGGCCCAATTACTTTGACGTATTTCTTTTAAATTATTTAAAGCATTCAATAATTTTTAATAAATTGCCTTAAAATTTTGTGCATTTCTTCACTAAATGTTAATAATGCTATTAAGTACTTCACCTTTCTGCATATCTTTCCATCGGACCATATATGGGTTAAATTCTTTGCATTCTAGAATGTCATCTCACCAGTACGTATGTAGAAGTTTAGATTCTTTGGAATGTCGTTTAATACATTTAAAAGCAGTTTAAGAAAAGAGTTATTAATAGAATTAATACTATTAATAAGAGAAGAATTATTATTATTGTATTGCTACGATATGGGATTTTTAAAATTAAATTAATTATGTACATTTATAATAAAAAAATAGAGACAAAAGCAATAAATTGTATTCAAATGAAGAAGATACGACTGCTTATCGTGTCTATATTTTTTCAGCTCCGGCTTATCTTTATTGTAGTGAATATAATCTATATATCATATTCCACAACATTGAGACTCTCTCAGGTTGGGTCGCTTTCAAGATCTCTAAGTTATTATTTTACAGACAAATAATAAAATACCAATACACAAATAAATGTACATATAATAATTACAACAAAATCCTTTACTTTCATAAACACAAATATACACAATATAAATTGATTCAGAACTGAAATAGTTTTCTTTAGACTTAAAAACTGATAGTTCTCAGAAATAAAATTGAATTATTAATTTGTGAAATGTCTTTAATGGCATGTGTTATAAATCTGTCTTTTTGTTTTTTATTTAAATCAATTAATCCCAAAATTTCTTAATAATAATTATTTCATTAATTTGTTTATAATTATTCTTTTATATTAGCATCTTGCTTTTTGATATTTAAATACACACGTGCCCAATAAACAAGCTTGCCGCTTGTGCTTATTCTTGGCACAATTTTACAATTGTACACTTTCCAAAACTTTTTCGAATCTGTCACTAATACATTTTGATATCCAAAAACTTAATTCACAAGTAAATCGTCAATTTCTTCTTTTAGCGGTATACCATAAATGCTCGTATTCTTTACCAGTATCCACTGTACAATACTTTTCCATTAAAATTCTACAAATTCCTTCTCAAATTGCCTGATTTGAAATGTAAATCAGAACTGATAATGCTCTTAATAATAATAAAAGTTTATATTTATATATAAAAAACTCACAGTTTATTATTTAATAGTTATAATTTAATTGAATTACATTTTTGGTCACAGTCAAATTACATCTCCAACTTTAAAAAATGATCTCATCTCTATACACATTTCTTCTTTTACAATTTCCAAAAACAGCTGTGGGCTTCCATTTATTATTTCCTCAAACTATCTCAACACAAAGATTTCAATGGATTGTTAAATAATAAAGAAGATCCATATAATTATATGGATTATAATTATAATAACAATATAAGTATTTGCTTGTATTGCAATATCAATTAACTATTCAAAAATACTTTAATATTATTAATACCGGAAACTTATTTTGAAAAGTGAGAGACAAAATCTAATAGCGCTTCTTGCGTGTGACTTGGTGTGAACCTAAATTTGACATTTTTAAAATATTTGAAGTGTTATTAAAAACGAATCATTGTGATAAAAGATTGAATAGTTTAGATAAATTGTAAAAGTTTCTATATGCTAGTAGAACAGTAAATAAACTACTGTTTAACAGAAATAGTGCAATTTCTTAAGTAGCTGTAGGTTACTAATCGAAAAGCAGCGTTTAGTAGCACACCCATCTGCGAATTTTTTCAAAAAAAATGTTCCCTATTTCCATATGATAAAGTATATAGAGTTTCCGGTATTAATAATATTAAAGCATTCGTTATTTATAAACCAAAGGTAAGACTATTCCAAATTCCCACTTACCCTATTTCATTTCACAAATTTTCATTTCAGAAAAACTATCTATTCTATCTTGTAGATCACAAAATTGTGAATCTGCCGATATATAACATTTGGCATAAATAATAAATTGTACATCGAAATTTTGTTGTCGACGGAATAACATTGTATTAAACTTTATTACTAACATGAATTTATAAAAATACAATTTTCCAATATTCCTTGTTTATAAAAGTATACATTACACCTTTTATGATTTTATTTGAATATTATCCTAGATGCTACAAAACACTATGCAGTCCAAATTATATAAAACTACTGCACGTTCCAAAAGCGCAGGTTGTAAACATGTTTTTCACATATTATATCAGAACAAACCAATTTTTATATACCTACTAATTTGTATCAATTATGTGGCTAAGATGCTGCTCTACTCATTTCCAATAAAACACCTTATCAAAAAACTTTAAAAACATCAAACTTGAATGCTATTCAAAGGTACTACACAAACAAAACACCTCCCTTAAATGAACCATAAATTTCTGTAATAATTTCTACAGGTGAGTAGTTTATACACTTGCATGCATCTTAAATACAACCTGTTCTGTCCGTTTCAGACAAATCTTGACTTTGAAAAACAATCAAAACTTCATTAAGTCTTAAAAAGTGTCGTTAAATTTATCAGTAGAGGATAATTTTTACAAAGAAATGCAGGATTTCATTATATCTCTTGTATATTTAAAATGTTTTAGTGTGCATGTTAGTCCTAATTAACTAGTTAACTAGTCCCCCATTTGTTTCAAAAAATGAGGTTTAAAGGAAGTCATTTGTAGAACGGGATTTTTAAAATTTGCATTAAATCTGCCTGCTAAATATTTTAATACGAGTTATATCTTACATCTCGTTTACTATAGTTCATTGTATTTCTCAATCCTTGTATATAGTTTCTATTGTACAATTGTTTTTTTAAAATTAGTTTACGTTACTTGTGGACCAATTTAAATTAGGTTTATCGTGGACCTCTGGTAGCGGTTGATTCACAATAAGAGCCCTAGAAAAGTGTTTTCGTACTGATAAGGTTATAAGTAAATTCTTTTAAATTTAATTTAAATAATAATAAAAAATAAATTTGATCACTCCATACAAAAAACATCCAACAATTGTTTGGATGAATCTAAAGGTGATCAATTTTCGGCGAGAAATGTACATACTTTCGAATTTTTTCTTATGTTTGTTGTAAAGTGGGCTGTATAAGCAAAAGCTTCATTTTTGCAACAGAAATAGAAATGTAAACGAAAACATAATTTTATTATTTACTAAAATCAAACGAATAAATATACAATAACAGACTAGTTAGTAGGTATAGTACATTACGAAGGTTAAGTAATCAACTGGTAAAAGTTTAAATAGTTACTAGTATTAAATACATAAGCATTTATGATAACTGCCATAAATAATATAGTACAGCATTTGGTACATATTTTTCATCAACATTCATCAATTTTACATTCGCATGTTTTATCTTCTATAAAATATTTGTAGGTACAAACAAAATAGTTTGTTTTGTTATCATTAAATATCAACAATGTTACAGACTAAACAAAATTATTTTATACAGTAATCTTAAGAGTATCCTTAAGGGCTTTTTTTCCCCAATTCTTGACTTGATCCCACAAACCACCATCACCACTGTCTTGGTTACTACTGGGATTTTGGCTGTTCTGACTATAATAATTCCTTTGATTGTAATAATCGCTTCCACCGTTATAACCACCCCCTTGCGTTGGATAGCCTCCTGGTTGTTTTTGATAACCTTGGTTAGAGTATCCTGAATAACCTTGATTTGGATATGCGGAATAACCCCCAGCTTGTTGATTTGGATATGTACCTTGATAATTTCCTGGATAGCGACCTCCTTGTTGAGTTGGGTAGCCACCTCCTTGTTGCGTAGGATAGCCGCCTCCTTGTTGCGTCGGATACCCACCTCCTTGCTGAGACGGATAACCACCTCCTTGCTGAGTCTGGTAGCCACCTCCTTGTTGAGTTGGATAACTACCTGCTTGTTGAGTTGGGTAACTAGGATAACTACCAGTTTGTGTAGGATAACCAGGATAACCACCTGATTGTGCAGGATAGCCTTGATAGCCTCCTGACTGAGTTGGATATCCACCTGGTGGATAAACGTGAGGCCTTGATGTTGTTTGGCCACTGGGATAGTAGTTTGGTGGAGTGGCCTGTCCTTGTTGTGGATATATATTTGGCCTTACAGTGGTTTGACCTTGCTGTCCACTTGGATAGTAGCTTGGTGGAGTGGCCTGTCCTTGTTGTGGATATACATTTGGCCTTACAGTGGTTTGACCTTGCTGTCCACTTGGATAGTAGCTTGGTGGAGTCATGTAACCTTGTTGTTGATGTATGTTTGGCCTTGAAGTAGTTGAACCATAAGCTGACCCTACCGAAGGGAGGTTAGGATAAATTCCTGAGCTTGTATAATTGAGATTTTGACCAGGATTCTGAGGATAATTCGGATTGTAGCCTGGATTTTGTGGATAATTGGAATTATAGCCAGGATTCTGAGGATAGTTAGGATTTTGAGGATAATTAGGATTCTGTGTTGGTGCTTGTGGATAGTAAGAGTTTACAGGATAGTTAGAATTTTGAGGATAGTTGGATGACCTTATACTGGAAGTTGTATATTCGGAATCATTGTAACTTTGTATTTGACGTTTGTGCTTTCCGGATCCAGCTGAAAATTTATTGGAAAAAGATTTTGGTGTTTAAGGGAAAGGAACTGTATATACTAAAAAATTATATCTTACCCGAATCAAAACATTTTGGTTGACCGCCATCAATTCTGCAAACTTGTGTCGGGGGGCAAATGTACGTAGCGCAAGATGGTGCAGCGTTGCTAACTCTTTGACATGTTGGATATCTAAATGCAGCAATTACAGATAAGTTAGATGTATACTGACAACAAACTAAGCTATTTTCGTAAAAAGAACAAGAAACAAGTTGTGGTAAGCAAATCAGCCGAAGTTTAAAAATTCTAATAATGTAGGCGATTGATTATTATCTTTTGACCACATTTGAGTATAGTGTAAGCTTGTTTACTTGTTTTCAGAATAATTAAAAAAGACAACGTTCTAAATTATATATTCGATGATTGTAATGGTGTAAGAATAAATTCTGTATAAAGAATGAGAACAAGTAGCACTCACTTAAGAGAGTGACACGTTAATTGAGCGTACCTCAATTATTTGCCCAATAGGCGGCTGTAGCTATAAGCTTAACGCAGTCACGTAAATTTGTAATAATGAGGTATATATAAAGAGTGTATAAAGTCTTTTCTCAGACTTGTTAGGTTCAAAATGTAAGACCTTGAAAGTGCAGTTTCACGAACATCTAACTCCTAAAAGAGAGTAGTTTAAACAAAAGCTAAAGAAGCATATTTCTAAGGAGGTCCAATTGTACCAAGACACAATTACAATGTTTGCTACTTTCTTCATTGTTATTTATTTCTAAAAAGTAGGCCTATTAAACAAACATAACCAATACTATTGTGTTTGCTATAGATTGATTTTTACGTTTCGAACTTTCTTAATTTTAATTTCACTCTAGAAGGATATGAAAAATTAGGTAAAGGTATAGCCGATAACCAATCATAACTTCTTTTTGTGACCTTTGATTTCTGTATAATTTCTAGTCTGGAAACTATGACTTTACTGGGAAGTTTAGATTTTACTAAAATAAAAATACAGTTCTTATATACTGCAATTCTAAAATACTTCACAAGATAGGAGACTATAATGAATGGCAATAGACAAGACAATCGTTGTTTCCAATATCTTTTCTATCAGTAAACAAATATTAAATAATTTTAGTTTTTGAATTTTTCTCAGATAGCAAATACACGAAATTGACGTGAAACATTGATAACTGAGTGACGTAAAATGTCGTAGTTGAATGACGTAAATCTGACGTGATAATACCTCTCAATACCTCAGGTCGATGGTGTCATATGCTGTACGTCAACTTTACGTATTATGTTAGCCGTTAGTTTGACGTCATTTTCAGGTTACATTTGGTAACCCTCCTCCTTTGGCTTTCAGGAATATATATGAAACTATTCGTACTTTTAAGGTTATATAATGAAAAAATCTTACAAATTATAGTAAACTAAATTAAACTGAACTATGAATAATATGCATTGCAACAAATCTTTCTCAAAAGGAAATACAACAAAGAGGTCATTGCCGAATTATTATCATTTTTAGTAACGGACCATCATACGAAATCAATACATAATAGTGCAACTTTCATACCTTAAATAACGACTAGCCTGATAGACAGTTCTTCATTAGCAGAATTTCATAACATTTATTTTTTAACTTTTGAAGCCGATAAAATTTAAATAAAATCGCTGGAAAAAGACGACATGACGAGATATGTGACAAGTCACTTTAATGCTGTTGGAAAAGTAAAATTAATTCAGTAACCATTAAGTTAAGCATTTTTATCTTTTAATTCTCGCGCAAATTTGGACTCATGTATTCGTGTTGCTCGCCCCACCTTGCATTTTTGGGCTCTTTAGTTCGCGCTCTCATATTTTATGCATGTCGGCGCAACAAGACCTCTTTCCGCGAAAAGTATTGCCATCCGGACCTAAATAACTGAAAATTCATAAACCTCAAACATTAATTAAAGTGCTTGAATTAACTAATCTAAAGTGTGAAGACCTGGAGAGACTTCTCGAAGAAAAGTGAAAACCATTACACTGTGCAACAAGAAATTCCAGCCCGAGTGGCTACAACGCGATATGAAAGTAGACCAACAGACTAACAAAACCCCCTCGGAATTTGACTATATTAGCTCGCATTTCTTTTTTATGGCCTGCTGAAATTGGCAAGTTTTTATGCCAATTTCTCGACCCTTTGAGATGTGTAAGTCAATAAAATGGATCAATATATGAATGAAGCAAGTGAAATTAAATATTCTAAGCTTGAAAAAATGAAAATCTCCTGATTAATTAGCCTTTTGGTGGTTAAAAATGCTCTTTTTAGCCCATTTTTGATACTTTTCAGTGCAATTTTCGCATTTTGAGCCAATTTTCGCAATGTAATTCGAATATAATTTTGTTTTTAGTTAATTTAATGAAAAAACAAAAGGAAATAAATAAATCGAAAAAATTTAAAGCCATCTCTAAAACATGATGCGACATACATTCATTGGACTGAACCAACGCGCTCAATGAACGCATTCATTGGACGAATCAATTTTGACGTACATACGTGTCATTTAGTTTATTTGTTCTGTTGACGTTTGTAAGACGAATATTTGTGACGCTAAAATGGCTTGCAACAATTTCTGTTACGTTTGTGGCCATTTCACACCACAAGAGACAAAACATGGCTTTTTCAATGAATAATTTAAGTTCGCATACGAGAAGTACTTCAACCAACCAGTTATTTCCAACGTTACTTGAGCACCAAATGTCGTTTGCAAAAAGTGTTACAGTGATCTCATTGGATGCATAAAAGAATTAAAAGTTTGCGTGTGTGAATGCTGGTGGCGGAATGAACAGAAAACAAATGAGGAATAAAGTGTTTTTGAGTGTCCCAAGTGCTCAAATACATTACCACACGCAGAAAACATTGCAGTGCCAAAACCAGCGAGCCTGGACGTGTCATCGGGTATTACTCGTGTAACTTACTTGAGTGATTAAACGTAAACAGAACAATCAAATCACAAAGCCACAAATATTCGTCTTACAGAACAAATAAACTAAATGACACTTACGTCAAAATTGGATCGTTCAATGAATACGTTCATTATTCGCGTTTGTTCAGTCCAATGAATGTTCGTTCAATGAATGTACGTCGCATCATGTTTTAGAGATGGCTTTAAATTATTTCGATTTATTCATTTCTTTTGTACATACATACATAATCTTTAACCCCTTATACCTTTCGGTGTCCAGGTGCCGGACGCACAGAGCCGCAGAGTGTATATGTGGTTCTCTGTTAAGCGATATCATCCACTATAACCAGCCTGCCGACTGCTGGCATATTTCTTTTTGTTTTTTCAATTTTATTTTTATTTTTTTTTAATTTTTAAATTAACTAAAAGCAAAATTAATTTCGAATCACATTGCGAAAATTGGGTCAAAATGCGAAAAAAGTACGAAAAATGGTATAAAATGGGTATTCTGAACTACTAAAAGGATAATAAATCAGGACATTTTCATTTGTTCAAGCTTAAAATATTTAATTCCACTTGTTTCATTCATACATTGATCCATTTTATTGACTTTCACATCGCAAAAGGTCGAAACATTGGCATAAAATATGCCAACTTCAAGAGGTCAAAAAACTAATGCGCGCTAATATAGCCAAATCCCGCGGGGATTTTGTTAGTCTGTTGGTCTACTTTCATTTCGCGTTGTAGCCACTCGGGCTGGAAGCGATGACCCGAAAATTGTTGCACAGTGTTATAAACCAGTAAGTAAATCAAAATAATACTCTTTATCAAGATCTCATGCACGATTGAATCAAAACGTATTCATGGTAAAGTTTCTTTCTCGTTCTCTCGTATTTTAAACAAATGTCATTTACTGGACGTCATTACGTTGTCGATTTGTGATCCACTGACCTCATCAGACGAGTTATCGCAAGATTTTAATGTCAAAATGACGGACGCACCTTTGTACCTAGGTTACAAATATACAAGGTGGCAGGTGTTAGAACGCATTAATTTTAAGGGATGATAGAAGAAATCAAAAGATACAAAAAAGTCTTTCTTAATTAGCTTTCGAATAATTTAGAAAAACCATTAGCATATCTGGTAACCTTGCTTAAGTATACTCGCAGTCTGCAGCTGGGTCTTGACCTTGTTTTAGAAAATCAAACAAACAAACTGATGACGACAGCCGTTGTTTAACAATAATAAACATCCGAAGCAGATTAGTCGGGTGACTAATTCTACGAAAATTGTAATCAATGTTCCTCCGTAGACAAGATTTGTATGTGCTTAAAAACATGCTGATTCATAACAAATCAACTGTAAAAATAAGACAATAATTGACCTACATTTTATATTTATTAATTTCCGGAATATTTTCAAAATTTCTTGACTTATTTGTTTTTTTACTACTAACTACAAACTCAGCATTATCTCACTCTAAAAGGGTATTATTTACACAGCTGTGACCAGGCATTGACCCAAATATTCTTCATTAAATTGTAAAGTTGTAAACAAAACGTGCTTTGTTCCAAGTTCAACGAACCTCCTACATCAGCATTTTATGCGAATGTGGAGCAAATTTTATTAGAAACTTTACAGGGTTGTCACATTTCTTAATTGAGTAAAATGAATTTTTAATTGTAAAAATAATTCAATTTTACGCGGAAACGACATACGATACGATAAAATGTTACTAAGGCTTGTTGTGATAGATGCAGAGAGATAGATGCAGAAATGCATCTGCCAACAAAGCTCCAGAATTGAAGTATCATTATTTTCGCGGCAAAATGATGTTAAAGTTTCCAGCTTTATTATTTTTTTCTAACAAAAGTAGTACGTTCTAGAATAAAGTCGTATTAGACTTTTTTGTTCCTTTTGATGTCTTCTATCACCCCTTAAAATTAATGCGTTTAACCCCTGCCATCATGTATTTGCATACTTGTCTATGAAATGAGAGACCCTTCCCTCCCATTGTTACGTAAATAACCATTTCAGTATCTAACCACAACAGTTTGTGTTATAGAATATAAGAAGATTTGGAAGTTAAGTTTTGTTTTTTAAAACAACTTTAAAAATGAGCTTTAGCGATTTTTTACTTCAGGCAGGTACTTATCATTTGTAGTATCACTTTAACGTGGAACTTTGTCTGTATGGGTTTATCAATGGAACATCTACTAATAATGACAGCTATGAATTAAACACAGCTTATAAATAATAAAACCAACAGATACACTCACGTTAATATTTTCAGCCACCGATTGTGACCTCGTGAGCCCGAGTGCTACGAAGCTGCATAGCATCTACAGAGAACACATGCATTCCTTTAGTTTGGCCTTGTTTAGTAGCCCCGTAATAAATGAATTTTGTAATACGCTATGATGCCAAAGGCCATGTAAATACATACTTCGGGAACTAGTTCCTTTAGTTTTTCAGATTTTCTTTGAATAATCACCTGTAAGTATTATTTTGGAACAAAAATTCAATAATGTTCGTATTTAACAATTCACTTTTCTACATAGTAATTGCTTACAAAATTACAATATCTCCTTCAAAAGTAACGTTATTAATTAAAAATGTGTTTACATTGTAGTCTATAAAAGAATTGATTTGTATTTAGGTAGAATTGACAACCTATTATTACCGTTACTCATTGAACTTAAAATGCATTTTTAAGTTGCTTCAAATAAGTACGAAGACACGTTTTTCTAAAAATGTTTTTGTATAGCATTCAATAAGAATTGTATTTTTAAATATCAACCTTCTGCTGGTATAATATTTTTTATTACTTCCTGCTACATGCTGAATTATTATGTACCTATTTAAGTTAATAGAAAAGTAATTGTTCAAAGACGTCAATCAATTTTATTTTTACACGCAATTCTAGTTTTTATAGTATAATAGTAAGAAGTACGTATCTGCTCGTTATTACGATAAGGAAACACATCGGCGAACTGTTCGTGGGTGTGTACGATATTCGAGACTGACTGAAAAACATCAAAGTGCCGACAACTGGGTGCATCTGCTGATTATTTTTATGCTGCGACTTAAAGTAATTTTTAGAAAGGTGTCATCATACTGGTGAATATTTGACACAATTTAAAGAAATTTCTAATTTAAGAATAAATGTAGTACTGGTAAGCAATTCTTTGTTGTTTTAAACAAGCACATAGGATTACTAGCCGGGGAGCAGCGTGCCTAAATTCGACATGGTCGTCCGGACTCAGTGACACATGGGGTTTGAAAACTGTTTTTTATGTAGATTTTCCTGCTGAAACCGAATGCGGATGGCGCCCCTGGAACGGCCTTGGCCCTTAAAAAGTCATTTTTACGTAAAACTCTGGAAAATTAAAAGCGTGTTTCTTTTCAGTTTGCATCGTCATAACTTTGTCTTGGATGGAGCTAGAAAGCTCCACTCGAAATTCCAGTTCGGACTGGATGACACTCTCGCTTTGAAAACTAGTTATGTGTATATAGATTTTCCTGCTGAATCCGAATCCGGAGGGCTCTCGTCGGTTTGAAAGCCTTGACAACAGCTAAACAGAGTTGTAAATTGTAACAATTTAAAGAAAAATTGAGAATAGTACAATTTTGTTATACTTAAATAATTCAGACTATATTTAATAAAAAACTCCAACAAAATGTTTAGTAAAAAAATCGTTTTCAACTTCTGCTTTCGATTCCGTCAGGACTGAGCTATAAGCACTAACACAGTGAATTGATACTATCAAGTTATACGGAAAACTCATGCAAATATAATTTATAAATTACATATTAAATTAAATTAGTTATATTGTGGGTACTCTGGGTAACTTTGATTAACAGCTAATATAATACAAAAGGAAAGAGAACTGAAAGCACTGTGTTGTAATGAAAATTAGGGAAGAATTGGCGAAACTGAAACTTTTCGGAAAACCTATTCGTGGAAAATTTCGTTTAGAACTTGGGGACGAAATGTTTTCGACATGCTGGCTGTTTTTTAAATCTTTATACGGACGTTTAGGTTTCACTGGCTCAAAAGATGAACTCCGTGCTTATTTGTTCCCGACTTATAAGAACAGACATTAGAATATTGATCTATGTTTTTATAAATATCATAACATTCATAACCAATTTTACTTATACTAGCCTCGACGCATATTAATTCGTCTACTTTCATTTTTTATTAATAGTCATCCCGCAATCTTTACTCCGAAATGCTCTTCCAGAGTAGAAAGTGACTCTTTTTTGTTGTGAGAAGTGAAGTACTGCATTTGCATCTAAACCATGTGACGTACCGTAAAATTTTATCAGGGGGTTTCCTTACACCGCTTCTTGCAAAGTTTTTGGGTACTTTTGTCGATCTCACAGAACAAAAGAAAAATACCGGATAAAGATTGTCGGAGACAAAATATAAAATAAGAATACCCCACAAAATATATAGTATAACGAACATAAGTAATAAGTATCTTATAATTTATACATTAAATTGTTGTGCCTGTATACTAAAATGTGATGTTAGGTTGAGAGATATCCTATATTGCAAAATATATTCATTTGTTTATATATTTTGTCATGTATTTATTTCTTGTACTATAAATTAATGGGCATCTCGCCATCTTTATTCCAAGATTCTTCTACTGGATTACGAAATAGCTGTTTCTTGTTGCTAGTGTGAAGTATTACTCCTGCACCTACTCATGCCAAGTTTCATGAAATTCTGTAGGGAAGTTTCCTTACACTGTCTCAAGATTGACAAAAGTAGCCAAAAATCTTGCAAGAAGCAGTGTAAGGAAGCCCCTTGAGATATAATTTTATAAAACGTCTCATGGTGTAGATTCAGATGCCGTACTTCAATTCTAGCGCCAAGAAGGAGTCACTTTCTACACCAGAACTCGTTAAATAAGCGTTTTTTGAAATGCCTGCTCCCCGACTTTACAGAACATTCCTCGTAATTCTGAGCAATATTATTACTTCTTTGTTCGAAAAGTAGGGAAGTTTTAAATTTTTCTACGCTATCAAAAATCACCAACTCGAATCCGAGATCTGAATGCATTTGTTTCCTACCTTTCTTAATCTTATAAATCTGTGCATTTGAGCGAATTTTTTCAAGAAAATATCTGGTGGTTTGTAATAAATATACTTACTGGCCGCAATCTTCATGTCGACGAGATCGAGGACAAGGATCTTCTAACATAATACATACTGAATTGGATGGACATCCAATATCTTTACAACTTCTTCCATATTCTACAATTTAAAAATAAACACAGAATTATTATTTATTTAATACAAAGATAATTATTCTATAATTCAACATTTATAGTAGTTTTTATAGTCTCACTTACTTGAATAGCAGTAACCTGAATTCAGCACAGCGAGAAATAGAGCAAATAGTAGAAGTTTATTCATCTTCCTCAGCTGAATATTTCTGAAACAAGTTAAACAATTAGATTTTTAAATCAACATTAAAATTAAATTAGAGCATTAACATACACATACACATACACGCTAAGATACATAATAATACATATTGGATTCTGAAACAGATTACCACCCAGACCCATTTCCTATAGCTACAAAAGCGGAGGAGTCAAAACAAAGTCTGATCCGATTTAAATTGCTCATTATTTGACTTTGTGAGTTTCCTATTACATTTCCAAACGAAAAGTGCCTTCATCCTTACTCCGAATCACTGCTTTTGCTCCCTGTTTCCGAAATTTACGTTTCAAACTGACGTACCGTCAAAACATCACGATCCTAGTTCCTTTTCGTATCAGAGAGACGTTAACGAACATCTCATGGACGCCTTTGACAGATAGATTTAGTAGGAAATGTGGCGAGACAAAATGTAATCCTTTAGAACGTCTTTGTCATTTATACGAATTTTCCACTGTTAGGTGCGAAAAGGATGTGAATAATATCCGTGCTAAAAGACGGGCGAGTTAATACGTCAATTTCAGTTTAGGGCCGGTAATAATATACAAAACTATGGTTCTAAAACTGCTTTATGTTAGCAGTGATCTAGGTTTATATTTACATTTTACATCCCTAATAAATTTGATACGATTGTATGCCTGGTTGTTAAATGATAATGTGGACTCCGTATTTCCATGTCGTGTACTGCTGCTGTTCTCTTGTTTTAATATGTAACAATCGTGTTTCCCTTTTTATTGTCTCTTTTTATCTTTATAAGATAGTCTTAATGCTAAGAAGGAACAGCTTTTGGGGCATTTATTTTCCGGATAGATGCTTTCTGTTACATTTTAACAATTCTAAATTGTGATTTTAAGCAGGTCGTATCAAACAACGTTTCTTAAAGTAACAATTTTACAGATACTGTATCAGAAATTAATACAAGGTTTTTCTCAAAACGTGATTCATTGTGGAATATGAATACATAAGTATTTTGCAATGCTTCAGCAATCTTTACCTGTAAATTAGTGTTATTTTTATGTTTACTACTTTGAAATCTTGAAGTTTACCCAAAATTATAATTAGCTCCTTTTGTTTACCATTATTTTAATTCTAAGTAAAGACTACTACTAGTTAAGGAAGTAAGTTTGCCAATATTATACTCCATAACTTCATAAATAATTGAATGATGAAAGACCCAGTTTCAAGCATATACTTAATTTTGAAGAAGCCACTTTACAATGAATATGAAATACATCTACTTTGCCTCCGTTTATGGTGGAACGGCGAGCTAAGAGTAGAGCAAAGCGGCGAATACCAAACCCACATAACAAGTAGTTGTATAGTAAAGCAGCGACTAACGAGAGGTGCTTGAACACATCGAAGATGAAAGAAAAGAAAGCAAGGATATTAAGAAATGCATTTCGTCAATTTATATACGAACTCCACTGTAGGACCAAAAAGACAAAGGAAAAGACAAAACGTTTAAAGTAAATAGTATTTAGAATGTAATCGAATGTTATAGCCATTCTTATATTTTCGAGGCAGTGCTCAGGTTGCTGTCGAAAATTATGTAAGTCATCGAATTCGCTTATTTTTCCTACGTTTTTGATAAATATCATTGATACTGCTACCACGATTATGACAGAAAGTATTTAAATATCCTAAGCAGCATTTTTAGTCATCGCTACGTACCAGCAACTACCGTTGGAACTATTATGTTTTTGCCACTAGTCACAAGCACGTAATTGCTACGGTTTTATTAAGTGCCTGGAATCAAAACGGGGAACAATTCTTGGGTAACAGATACGTTGAAGTAATCTCTCTGGAACTTGTCCAGCTACGTTTCAGTTACACTGTAAAAAATGAGGTAAAATTACCTTGGGAAAGAGGTAACTTTTCGCTATTATTTGCGGTATTTTTACCCTAAAATTAATTTTACCTATACATTTAGTAGTTTTACTATTTGTGGTAAAATGCCCTGTAATTATGTAAAATTATCCAAATATAAGTAATTCTACTACATTGAACTGGTTAAAATCACTATCCATAATATAAATTTACATAACTCAGACAATTTTTTCCTTACAAATGTATAATTGCTCAATAACTTAATTCATTTTTAGTGTAATATTAAAGATAAGATGAACTTGAACATGAATAGTGTAATTTTATCCTTAATATGTTTTTAACCGGTGAGATGCTATTTCGCTGATCGCACTTGTTTGTGACCTTCGTTTCGTGAAAGAATTCAGGAATCCATTATGAACAGTCCAAATAGGCTTTTTGGGGAATGGTCGGAATGGTGTGTACCATTCTTTTATGATTTCGGCGAGGCGTACTCTATCGATATCGAACGAAGTGTTCATTGCTCATTAATATTTTGTTTTTCGTTGTAGTGTAGTGCGGATTTATTAAAGGCAAATATTTACACGTATGACCGAAGATGGGAAGAATTTTATTTTATAGTAGAAGTTAAAAAATAATAATCGGTAAGTACCTATATGTTAAAATTACAAATTTAAACCAATAAAATAAAAATATTTAATTTAATGTTTTTCTAGGATGAATCAAAAATTGAAGAATTCGAAATAAACTAGCATAACTGTAATTGAGAAAGGTACTCGTGTATAATTGTTTATATAATTTATAATTTTTTAATTTTCTAGGTGGAATCGAAACTTTATCTGAATGTCTTTGAGAGACCAAATATTTCCGAAAGCCCCTGAAAAGAAGTTCTGTTAATGTCTTATATTTTATATAAGTACATATTACGTTCAATAAAAATTACTTTGATTTTATTTTGTTTCATACAATTCTTTTACCTATGTAAGTAATATTCAGAGGAACGATTGAATTTGCAAGTACTTTCGCAAGTCATCGTTACATTCAAGAAGTATTTTCACATTTGTATTTTAACCCTGAAAAGTACTATTGCCATGAAATATTAACTTTGTCATGTAACTTTACACAGGTGTTTTAATGTTAAAATGTAAAATTACATTGAGATTGTAATTTTAATCTGTAAATTTACTTAAAAATGAAACATTACAATGCAAACTTAACCTAATGTTGAAATTTTTCACTTCCTATGAAAATTACACTTTGAAGTAAATTTACCCCAAAAAATGGAGGTAACATAGTTGCCTCCATTTTTTAGGGTATAATTCACCGGTAATTTTTTAGAGTGTACGTTCAGTAATACAAAGAACGATGTAATTATAATTATTATGATTATTTGATTATTTTGTCATTCCAGTAAACCATTGCAACTTTTCTGTTGATGATGATAGATCGAAAAATAACAACACGCCTTCTTTAAATATATTTTTTAATAAAAAATGTTTTAAATAAAATATGACAAAAATACACTAAAATACTTAGAAGTTGATATACATGATATAAACCATTCTACTCCAACATTTTACAAGTAAATATGGAGAGGGAGTAGTTTACGAAAAATCACTTTAAAGTGATTCTCCTGGGTAGCAAAAACGTTTTACTTTCAATACTACTGTAAGGTTCCGTTACTTTAAAGGTTTAGTATAGGTTTCAGACAGGTGGCAGGAACTTTCAGTACTACGTTACAGTTTCAAAAACTTTAAAGTAGCTTCGTACAAGTTACTGCTACAATCATAATCCCACTTTGGATATGCAACAACTTTAAAGTAATTATACTAAATGGCAATACCGTTCTACATACTTTAAAAGTTACTCAGAAGTAATGGAACTAGATAGTTTCAATAAATAGTAGAAACAATTACATGTTTACTAAAATATTCCGAACTAAAGTAACTAAACCTATAAAGTCATAAATTTAGTTGCAGTTACGTAACAACTACTCAACCAAAGTTTCGGTCTCAGTTACTACTACTTAGATGCTGCTTGGGATAAATAATATCTGAAGAAATTAATTTTCCAACAGCAACGGGATAATAAGAGAACCAAGTCGCGGCAGTGACTGCCGTCCCAGGTTCGATTCCAGCTAGCAGATACCTTTTTTTTGTACAAAACACAAATTCTAAATTGACAATTTTGCTCTTGGATGATGTTCATTTGTCGCATAATTTTAACAAATTGCATTTCAAGTAATTCTGATCCACAATATCGCACGCGACTAAGTTAACTAAAAATTATACTTATTTTATTAGTAAAAATTATTAGATTTGTAAAATCTCGTTTCCATGAAAATAGTATGCATCGCACTCCTGATTAAATTACTAAATAATTTGAGAAATCGATTTATCAAATTAACCAGATAAGTAAAATCAGTAAAATGCAACAGATAACGCAAAAAAATTTCATGAGAAATAAAAAAACTATGCAATTATTAATGCCAGCTGAAATCGAATTTGGAGCGGCAGCCATTTGGGGTTATTATCACTCCGTTCCGGCTAACTAAGCTAGGGAATCATGCCGGCTCTTGAGCGTGCCACACCTATTTTAAGAGTATGTTGTACTAATTAAAATTAAGGTTTTCTTTGGAAGGACAATTGTAATCTTTTTTTGCGGTGTGAATATTGTTTAAACTAATAAACAAAATGATAACCAGAAATAATAATTTTATTTACTTAGGGAGATTTTACGAATGATTTTTAAAAAGCACAGGTTAATTTAGATTTGATTTCCAAATAATACATATTGAAAACTTGTTCTTCTGCCCAGAAAGAGGGGCCTTCAGCTAAGAACTGCCTAGGGCCGCAAGATGTCAAAATCTCCCGCTGCTCTCTCTTTCTACCTTACATTATAGAACTACACTCTATCTGGTTTCCTACCTATTATCAAACATAAAAGAAATAACTTCTATTGGAAGCGATTTTCAGTAAAGATTCTAGGACGCGGTTGAACAAATATCGTACCTAAAATTTATCTAAATATTGGAAAAGACACGTTCCTATCCCAGGATAAACTTCAAAGAGCCTGTCTCATTTGATTTATTCAAAGTTTCAAATCGACAGTTGAGAATTTTCAAACATAAGTAGGTTAAGGTCAGAGTAAGGTCATCAACTTTATTGGAGGTAATATCCCATGAAATTATTATTATTTAACTGTTGTCAGGTTATTCGGAATCAATAATTATTCGGAATCAATAAGTTTAGGTTAAGCTACCTAATTACTGGTAATCAAAATTGCCGAGGTATGTTATGATCTGCAATAAATAAAACCCTTTGTTACCTTATAATGGCCACACTAGACGGAAACATGACAAAACCATCGTGGCGAAGTACTTGCCTTTCTGCTAGTCAGAGTTTGTCATCAATTGTGTAAAAACAAGCTAAAAGTGTTCTTAAAGGTGAATATTGCGTTTTTTTTATGAAAAGGTGCACTTGCTTCAGGAACGTAACCAGGGGAGGGGGGCTCGTGGGCCTGAAGCCCCCTCCCCCGGTAGCATATATAATAATAATAATAATAATGTTTATATCCAAATAAAGAATTTCCAAAAATTTCCAAAATACAAAAAATCCAAGATACAAAAATAAGAAACAAAATAAAAAACATGTTCATTCACAGCATTATATCATAAAAGAAAACACAGTATCAAATGCATAAAATAAAGTAAAGAAATGGAAACCACAAGGATATGATTCAGCACTGCTGATCTTACATCACACCTTGAAACAAAAGTTTTAATACATTGTTGGGTATGTTGACGCTACGGGGGACTCAACTGAGGAGACGAATCGGCAATGGGCGTTCCAAACATTTGCGTACCCAATGGCCTGTATTTTAAAAAATTTTCGTTAGAGGGCGCTTCGGTCCTTGACAACGCTCAGACCACGTTGGCCATTGTTGACAGTTCGCTGGAGTGCCATATGGGTCGCAATGTTTCATAAAAATTAGCCAGATTTGCGATAAAATTTGCGATAAATCGCATAATCTGTCAACACTGTCAGCGTTGTCCAGAATCGTAGCGCCATCTAGAAGTAACGTTCAAACTTGAATTAACGTTCAAGGTCGGGGACGCTTTATTTGACTCGTTTCGTCTCCTCAGTTGAGTCCCCCGTAGTTGACGCCTATACTAAATATAATATTCAGCAATAGGTGCAATACAGTTCAGCATTTTTTAACTGTATAAAAGTGTAAAATTACAAATATACAATTGAAATAAAATAGAGTAAAGCAGGCAGCTGCCATCCACTGAAACATAGTTTAGGTAAGAGATATCATGATATCAACATGAAAAAGATTTAAGATAAAGATTTAAATACCAGATACTTGATTAATATATAAATATTCATGTACGTGTCGTTTAAAGCAGTTTAAAGAGTAGCTTTTAATAGAATCTGGTAAAACATTGTACATTTTATAAACGTTAAATGTAAACGATAGTTCAAATAGAGCTGTATGATGAGTAGTGGAGTTATGCGTCCTTTAAACCTCAAATTTAAATGGTGAACATCATTTCGGAACGATATTTTCTTGTATAAGTATATAGGAATTTTTTGAGTAATAATTTTATGATAAAGACATGCAGCCTGTAACATCCTTGAGAGATGAGATATGTGATCATATTTTCTAATGCCAAATATCAGTCTCAAACACGAGTTCTGTACTCTCTGAATTCTGTCAGCATAGTCTTTAGTCATACAAGTACCGTAAACTTCACTACAATATGAAAAATTGGATAAAACAAGGGCTTCACACAGCGTGGTTTTTACCTTGGGTGTAAGAAAGCACCTATGTGGGTAAATTAATTTTAAATTTAAGTAGGCTCGTCTTATGTTATTAGTAATGTGAGCAATAAATCTAAGAGTATTGTCAACAACTAATCCCAAATTCCTTGCTTCGTTTTTTATTGGTATTATAATATTATTGATTTTTAGTTTTACATAAGGTCTTAACTGCTCTAACTTTGCAGAATTTCCAAATAATAAAACTACTGATTTTGATGGATTGATTGATAAAGAGTGCTGTAAAGATTTATCAGAAATTGTATTTAAGTCGGTTTGAATATTTTGAAACGCCAGCTCCCAGTTATCATAATCAAAGGAAAAGTATAGTTGAGTATCCTCTGCGTATATGCGACTTCAATTTTTTTTCACTTTTAAGTTTATTTTATTGTATAAAAATTGTTTTTGTAATAATTATATTTGATTTAATATGTTAGCCCCCTCACACACACATGCACATATTCGATTCAAAAAAGGAAAATTCTAGTTATCGATTTACTAATTAAGTATGAGCATCTTTATGTCTAAATCAAAAAATAAATAAAATGCAGTCAGGTCAATAAGTTTGATAAAACAAAACAGTAATTTGTTTTATCAATTAATAATGGTCAAATATTTTGTTCAAAATGTCCACCTTGTACTTCTGGCAATAGAATAATCGATCGACCTACTGGTGTACATTACCCTCCGCCGCAAATTCAAAAGACTATCTGGTTGAGTAATAAACGCTTTGTTTTTGCGATAATTACAAAAAAGGAACCCAATGGACTCAAAGCTGGCGAGAAAATTGGACATTATTTTGTGTTGGTCGGGTTGTCTTAGGCTCGAAGACATTTTCCAACATATTAAGTTATAAGGGCCCTGTCAAGTTTTTCCAACGAAAACTGATTCTAGATCGCTCATAATACCATCTCAAACATTCAAGCATTGGGGAAATAGGGTAGTGACTCTCTTTCTGCCAGTGTGGATTATCATCACTGCAATATCTCACATTCTGTCTGTTAACATTTTAATTAAGAAAAAATGATTATACATCACTGAAGCAAACGCCCTTCATGGGCCTCATGTATCAGGATGTCGGGCAAGATTTTCCGTCATTGAACTCGATTCTTCTATCTGGAATTTCTTCTCAACTCACGCATTACTTTCCTTTGATATTGTTCATATTTAACTCTTTTTGGGGATACTTTGGACAGACAGCGTGCGAACACCGTATAATAGAGCAACTTGAGATGTGGGTTGCATAAGATTTGCCACAATTTCCGATGTAATACCAGTTTCTTTATCTATCTACTATCCTTTTTTTTCTAGAGTCCTCTGACTTTGAAAGCGTATTGCTCGGGAACTAGTGAACCAAATTAAATATTTTAAAAACGAACAAATAGTAAATTTATTTCTACATACAACAGTAAAATATTATATTTCTAACTGGTATACTTTTGTTTTTATCGGACGATACGCAATAAAAGGTACCCATTTTTAGGAACAATTTCATTGAGAATAAGTTAAATATTTTTTTTCTCAGAAAGTATATGTCATATATCTATGAAATTTTTGTAGGGGTTAGAAAGAAACCGCGCGGTTGTTATCCTATTAATTTTCGGACGAAAAAGTGTTTTATTTAAGATTTATATGAAAAAATAGCGAACTATGCGTTCTTGTTTATTAATGGAAATAGCGTCAATTCTTTTACGCTAAATTAACACTTTTTATATGTAGACATTATTTTCTTTAAAAAAATATTCCGAATTTTAACAATAAAAGTGCAATAACAAAAAAAAACCGTTTTTTGTCGAAACCGCTTGTCATTAAAAATCGTTTTTTTGTTTCCGCATTTTTATTATTAAAATTAGGAACATTTTTTTGAAAGCAATAATGTCTACACATGAAAAGTGTTGATTTAGCGAAAAACTTTTGACGCTATCTCTATTAATAAATAAGAACGCATAGTTCGCTATTTTTTCACATAAATCTTAAATAAAACGCTTTTTTGTCTGAAAATTAATAACATAAGAACCGCAAGGTTTCTTTCCCCCTACCCCTACAAAGATTTCATAGATATATGACATATACTTTCTAAGAAAGAAATTAGTTAACTTACTGTCAATGAAATTGTCCCTAAAAATGGGTACCTTTTATTGCGTATCGTCCGATAAAAACAAAAGTATACTAGTTAAAAATACAATATTCTACTGTTGCATGTAGAAATAAATTTACTATTTGCTCGTTTTTAAAATATTTAATTTGGTTCAGTAATTCCCGAGCAATACGCTTTCAAAGTCAGAGGACTTTAGAAAAAAAATGGATAGTAAAGAAATGGCCTGTCCGTAATTTTTCCAGTGTGAACCGAACCAATTTTCAAAAATTTTGGTTAACTCTCTCGACGCCGCCGGTCAGGATGTGTCGCATTCAAGAGCCGCTTTATCCGCTGTTTTATCAAGAAAAGAAAGCCACTGAGTCAATTTTATCCTTAAGGCTACGAATCATTTTGAATGGAAAAGGAAAAGAATAAGAAATCAGAAATTAAATTGCTTATGACAATTCCGATAACAAACTAACAGTAAACTACTACAAATTTACACAATGTGTTGTTAAAACATACATATGATTGCTACCTAAAAATGTAACGAACTTATAATGGTAGATATTTATTCTGCTTTGTTAAGAATTCAATTTGATGTGTTAAAACGTAGAAGGTTTTATTTTTTAATGCGAAAACCATTGCATTTAAAGAAACATTTTAGAATGCAGACAGTCTCATTTAATATACATTTTGTGATATTCAATTGAAACCAAGTCAAAACTTGTAGGAGTATATTCCATTTCCAACGGATTGAAATCTTGCTTTAGGCACGTGTTCTTCAAAATTCCCTTTAATATTGTTTAAAGCAAAAATAAACAAAATGTTAGCTTGCAGGCAATAAAATCGAGTACAAACATTTTCATAGAACTTAAAAACTGAGTGCTCTCAGGTAATAATTCCTATTTGGTTTGACAGTCTTTATTACTACCAATGTTGATTTTAATAGCTCTGTGCACCTTTCGATATAATAAAAGATAGAGATTTCTTCAATTTTATTATTGACTATGTATGTTGTCATATTTATACTTGAATAGTTAGATTCATTTAGCCCCTCTTAAAACTGTACAAGAGAGTAGTTAGTTTACCCTTCTCGGGAGAGCCTTAAGAGAGTCTGGCTTTGCCTACCGAGACGGACAAACGGACTCGACCTGTCTAAAAGTGTCAATTCAGGTAGTGTTGGATCGGCCAAAAACATCCATGGTATCACATTTAAAAACGAAAAGTTGAGGTCACTTCCGTTAAAGCAGGAAATGATGGAAACTTGTTTCTTATATCAGAAAATGTAAATAGCCATATGTATAAACTGGCATACACGGATGCAAAAGATCAAAATCGGTATATTATTTGTTTAATATGTGTAAACAATATTTAATGAGTATCTTCTTCTAATGAGTAATAAAGGCGTAGAAAAAATATTACGTACTCATACCTTAAACAGAAGCGTACACTTTTCTTTACTCTTGGCATAAAAATAACTCTGTATCTACATTAATATACATAAGAAACTCAGGAGATTAAACTTTGAATGGTTCACTATGTAGATTTTAAACAAATCACCGGTATTACTATATTAGACTGCTTATAGCATAAACAAGAGTAAAGTATCAGACTGTTATGCGTAGTTGTTTTACCCTGAAAACTAATATCATGAAATTTTGAAATTTAGGCGTTCGAGGCGGTATGGCTCCATGGTGAGAATATTTAACATTATGAGAATAATTTAAATTATGTCAATATCATGAAAAATAAAAAAAACATTCTGACTAATTACTCTTTTAAACTCGGGGTGCTTTAGTTTGATAAGTTAAACTTCTAGCTGAAGTAAGGCTTAGGAGGCAGATAGTCCTAAATTTAGAAAATTGCAAACCTTTGACGTGTGTACTGTAATAAAAGCAGAAATAAATAAATATTACACATTGTTCTGAAACATTATTAATAGGTATAGTATACGCGAGTCATCGTGTCATTAGAATGAATCGCAATCACTGCGCCATGACTCAACAGACGTCAAAAAAATCAAATTTTAAACAATTTTCAGTAAATATTAAAGTATTAGCAATGTACGAGTAATATCAGATGAAACAAAGGCGAAAGCTTTTGTTGCTCATCCTGGATTGAAATCAGTTTTTTTGTAATTTAGTTTCTGCTTGCACACTCCTTTATCTTCTCATTACAAATCCTCCCCCTCTCTTTAAAATATTAATTTTCTAAGCGCTGCAGGTGTTAATTTACACTAAATTAACGAACTTTATCAGTATTCATGCAACAAAAGTTTGCTCGAACGAAGACTACCTATTACTCAGTGTAAACTAAATTATCCTTGCATGCCGAGATGATGCATTAACCAACTTTGTGAATATATAAGGGTTGACGACGCATTATTCAACATGCGTCATAGCATAGCCTTCTTTATGCTTAATTAATTCCCATGCAGGTGATCAACACTGCAGCACCTGAAGGAGCCGTTAAATTTGACCGTTAATTACATTTTCATTATGGTTACAAAATTTTGTATCTTTATCTTTTGAAATCATGACAAAAACGATCAAGTTTAAATAATAAGAGGGGATTGATTAAATAAATAGTAAATCCACTCAAGTCATCCCCTTTGTTTGTTTTAGACACATTGTAATTGATGACAGTAACATACCGATTATAACTAACAGTAATGTTTAATTTATCATATATGTAACGTGTATATATGGGTACTATTTCTCAAGTGCCAGACGGGACATTCACACGCATTTTATTTAACAAAAATCATTTGGAAAATGAAACAGCAACCAATGAAACTATAAATTAATAAATAAAGCTAGTAAGAAGAACGACTAAGTTGTCGTTGGTTCAAATTAAAAGACGTAATGATGTGAAGGAAAAATATCGGTAAGGTTATAATGCATTTCTATTAAATGCATTAAATGCAAATTTACAAGTTATATGTAAACTATTTGGCAAATTAAATGCGATTCGTAAAAATTGTTAAAAAATCAGTTGCGCTCACAGGTGATTGTTGGTTTGCCTAAATACATCACTTAATTTTATAGTCATTGTTTAAACTATTTTATGTATGTTAATTAAAAATAAAGCTAAATGATTATAGATACCATATTAGTATTTAATTGTAAATTACTCCTTTTTTATAAATATGTACTATATTTATAAAAAAATGATTTCTTATGAAATACGTATACAGGGTGTTCCGGACAAATATGCAATGCTTTAAGGGGGTGAAAGGTGACCATATGGAGACCACAAAACTCATAAAATAAAAATAAAAAATAAAAAAAAAATTAGGATTTTTCCGTATTTTTTACAAGTCACGAGTCGACTATAGATTGTTTGCAAGATTCTGACTCTGAATTACTGATAAAGCAAACAATGATCTCACATATGCAGTACTGAATTAATAACTGACCTGCGCTACGTACGTATCAATTTACAGAAACAACAGAATTGAATTTCAACAGCGGTTGCCGAGTGACTCACTACCTTGATGACTTGATCATTTATTAAGGTCGGTAAATAAAATGTAACATACGTTCGTTGACCTAATTGTGATGGAAACATTGCCTGTTTTTCATTTTACGAATGTCATTTTAACAAAATGAGTAAAACTTAAATGTAGGACATACGCGGTCTTCCCCGACAACGTCGTCGACGACGTCGGGGACAAGGTCGAAATAATGAGGTAATGTTTACATTTACTATAATTTAATGCATAAACAACTTCTACTTCCAAGCTGGACTGTTATAATAAAATTATGAATATCCTATTTCTTTAATGCATCAAACTGAAAGAAAGCATTTTTGAGCATAATAAAATGCGTACTGAATCTCTTTCTTTAAAGTATTTCAAAATAGCTTATGCAACTAACAAAACTTTTCATAAGCGGAATAATATTGATATTCATCGGTAGAATTACAAATCAACTCTTTATTAGGAAACGAAAACTCTTGTTTTTTGTTTATTTCATTCTTAATTTAGTTTAAAAATGGATATAATTAACGCAGGATTCTGAGTTCTGGTGCGCAAACGATGTACAATAATTTCCTATAAAGAACTTTCCGTAAAAAAACACTGGGGTAAAAATCTGCTAATTTTGGTATAGGAGAGGTCAATGGACAAATTATTAGGTATCAAATATCATTTTGTTCGTGTTGTTCATCAAGAATGTGCTGATTCTAGTAAAATAAATATTTTGTTGCATTTGTAGAGACCGTTTAATAAATTCAACCGAATTTGATGTAAACTGATTCTTAATTTTACAAATCATGTTTACAATATGGGTCATAACCTGATAACCTTGGAAGGTAAACGGACGTATTTAATAGATGTGACAAAACATTTATTTTACCAGAATCAGCATTATGATTCATGTGAATAAAATGTAGCAAATGCTGTTACTACTATTAATAAAAGATGACAGATATGATAAAAATCAGCAGATTTTTACCATTGTTCTTTGGTAAGTGATAATCTTCCTTTTGGTTTCGGAAAATTGTACATCGTTTGCACACTGGAACTCGGAATCCTAAATCCTGCGTTAATTAATTATATCCATTTTTGAACTAAATTAACAATGAAATAAAAAAACTAAAGTTTTCGTTTCATAATAAAAGATTGATTTGTAATTCCACGGATGGGTGACGTCAAGGTTATTACGTTTATGAAGACTTTTGTTAATTGCATAAGCTATTTCGAAATACGTCTTGATTATTATCAATAATGCTTTCTTTCATTTTGATGTTTTAAAGACATACGATACCCATAATTTTATTATATACAGTCCAGCTATAAATTACAGTAAATGTAAAACATTACCTCATTATCTCGACCTTGTCCCCGACGTCGTCGTCGACGTTTTCGCCGACGTCGTCGGGGAAGACCGTGTATGTCCTACATAATTACCGTTTAGATGCAAACAATTTTTATAACATGTGTTCAAAAACTCCCGTACCTGTCGAGCAAAGTGTAGTGGTGCTCAATAGTGGTCCGTCGAACACTTCATTGACCTGAAAATGTAGGCGCCAGTCATCGTTGGAGCAGAATAAAAGGTCTTATGTGGCTGTTGTGTGACTTATAAACACCCGCCCGCAGGCGTTTTTGGTTCTGCCATAATTTAAACACTAACTACGATTAATTAAACTACTTAACATCACCTCACTCAGGTTATTAATTCTAAAAAGGGTATTAATACGTAATCAAAACTCAAGTTCACGACTACCTTAACACAAGGAAAGTTGACAACAAACTGCATACTGCAAATTACAAGCTTCAAAGATCTGAGTCATTAACAGTTATTTACAGATGGTCAAAATGACTTGTTTATTATTTATCTAAAACGTTTTAAAAGCACATCCTAATGTTTTGTGTTGCTGACAATTCATTTATCCGGTTTGGGTTTATTGTGATTATTTTTTGATGACTTTTAAAAGTCTGTACTATTTAATAGGCATAATTTTCATACAATTTTATCTACTGCTTTGCAGTGGCGTGCCTATTATTTTTATAAGGGGGGTTGTCATTTCAAAGGGGCATTTCAGGAAATTGTTAGTAAGATGTTACTCTACACATGTTTCTCTATTGCCCTTTAACGGGAAAGGCATCTTGTCCAAAACACCCTGTATTAAATATTTTATTAAAAAATTACCCCAACTGGGAAAAGAACTGGAGCTTTGTAATTGGAAATCTAGCAAGGCTTCTACTCGACCATGCTGTCTGCTGATGTTTTTTGCTTCTATAATGAATGTCATTTATCACCCTTTTTTGTTTATTTCTCTTTTTATAATTAATTACTTCCTAATGATATTTTATAATTACTAATTACAGTATATTCACTTATTAATTGATTAATATTAATTACTCAGCAATTAATATTAACTCATTTACGGATGTAAAATATGCTTTGAAATTTTGCGCGTTTGGTGTGTGCGAATTGTATAACAAAGACGGGGACATGAGTAGAAAAGAGACGCTCGGTCCTTGAGTAATGCCGCCAGGTTCTGTTTTTGGTATCACTGCATGGTCCCTCTTAATGCAGGATAGGGTTTTCAAATCGCTATTTAAAAAATATACATTTTGTGTTTTATTATTAAAATTGAAATTTTAAAATCCAATTTCTTTTTAGTGTATAAATTAATTTAAAAAAATAAAAATAAAATAAACACGTTATGCCGCAAAATAATATCCGGATTTGAACCGGTCATTACGATGAATGAACTGAAATACGATGTCTTTACCACTAAACTAAACTGGCTTTGCCTTAATCATTAATCTCATCCACCTCTTCTTGTGATTACAGCTTGTGCTTTTTTAATTTTAATATTAATAAATAAAATCTTATTTAATTAAAAACATTGTTTGTTATAAAATCGCCTAGAAAGAAGCAAACTAAAAACGAAAACTCAAATTCCCCGCTCTTCTGCGCGTTTAATTTAAAAATAAATCACCTAAAGGTATAATATTATAGATTATTTCTATTACTTAGCATAATTATAGTTAATATTTTTTTATAATTTCAATATTTATATGACTATTTTATTTTGTTCCTAGTTGAAATAAAACCGGCGAATTTGAAGAAGTTTCATCACACATATAACAACAACCCAACAATTACCTGTGAGCAGCTGATTTCTTAACTCCTATACAAGTCTCATTTAATTTGTCTGACAGTTTACAAGCAAAATTAAACATATAGTAATAAATCAATAGGATAATAATGGGAAATAGCGCAATAGAGTCACAAGAGAAAGTGAGTTGCAGTCGCATACACGTGTTCCACACTTATTAGTGTTCTTCAGTACGGCTTAACAGATAGAAAGAAATAAACTAAAAGTAACAAAATAGAAACGATGTACAATACAAGGTTTCACAGATAGCAGCCAACCAAACATTTGCAGTATCGGCTCGAAGACACTGAATTTTCAGTGCAACAATAAACGTCACTACGCAGGCGATTTCCCACTATTATCCCTTATTTTGTCTATATTTACGTGCACTAATATTGATAGTCATAGTAGTAATAAGTAATTAAATAGGTAAATAATAAAATAATGCACTTATAAAATATCTCCATCAAACAAAAATCAAATCTTGCAGTCTAATCCAGTCCACACTGTATGATGCAAGAAAAGTTAAGTTGGCTACCTTTCTTGCCTGATTTTGACCATGTCCAAAATAATTATTACTGCCTACAACTGAAAACTAATAAGTGCTTTGCATATTTTGCAATTCCTTAAACGTTGTTCCAAATGTTTTTTAATGTTTGGGGTGTTAATAACACCCAGGGCCGGATTTAGCACGGGGCCGGCGGGGCCACGGGCCCTGGTCCTCCACCAATGCAATGGAGCTTTTCAATTAAAACAAAATCCGAAAAAATGAAGAAACCACACGGAAAAAATTAGGTGCAACAGCTGAACTGGTGTACGATATTTGCACTTAGACTGTGCGGTCAGTCCAGACACAGCTTTTAAACGAGGTTAAAATCGGTACAGCCGTTGAATTTAAAAGTAAGTACTGCGGCTGCACCGAACAGGGGCCCCAGCGCTTCCGAAACAAGTACAATATCCGTACCTATGTTCGGTGCGAAAAACGTGCTTAAAGATTTCGTACGGAATCTTTCCTCCCTGTTATCGATCAACTCATCGTATCTTTAAATGAACGAGTTTCTGCATACGAAGTCGTTGTTGAACGATTCGGTTTTTTAGCTGGGTTAAGCACGATGGAACCTTCTGAAATTAAACTTAAAGCCAAGAAACTTGTCGAATTTTATCCTCAAGATTTAGAAACCGATTTAGCCAACGAATTGGTGCGTCTTGCATCTATTTCGGAACAGTTTGAGAGGAAAGAAGAAGAATCGGTGGAAATTTTTCTTTATCGTATAATTTTACAAAATAATGTTCAGTGCATATTTTGCAATGCGGAAATAGCTCTTCGCATATATACTTATCGATGATGATGACGAACTGCACTGGGGAAAGACCATTTTCCAAACTAAAGATCATCAAAAATAGATTGCGAACAAGAGTGAAGCAAGATCGCTTGACCAATCTGATGATCCTTAGTTTGGAAAGTGATATTCCTCGCGATTTGAATTTTGATGATCTAATAAATACATTTGCAAATAAAAAATCGCGTAAACCTACCGTAGTTTAGTACTTCAAAGCGTTAAAATTCTAAATCCGGCTTTGGGTGTTATAAATTTAATTAAATATTGTATTTATTATTTTGATATTTTATCATCAGGTTTCATATTTTTGGGAAATATCTAAATTCAATAATAATTCCGGATCTTGTAATGAATATATTACATTGGTGTCCGAATTGACACCAAGGTTCGTCATCTCAGTAGTCTTCGAAAAGGTGGTCGCGTCATACGCTACCGCAATGTATTGGGTGTGAAAATGGCGAACGTAGCGGGAAATTTGAAAATGAATGCAACCATAATATTAACTATATAATATTTATGTTAGTTGTCGCTGAGACTGAAAATGGCGGACATAGAGAAAAATATGAAATTGATATGTATTATTTGTTTTTTTTTAATTAAAGGAAATGAATATCTACAATCTTAAAAGGCAATATAGATCGAGTTACTTAAGAATTATTAGATAATGAAGATTTATTTTTTTCTAAGATTTGTTAACTTATTAATATTTAACTTAAAGTTTATGTAATTCCTGTCAACTAAATCAAAAGATTACAGTTTTTGCTCATTAGCTTTTTAGAGATAACGTTAACTTGAACACTCCCCCCCGTAATTGACTATTTTGAAATCATCAAAGGAGTGGAAAGGCAACAATTTTACTAATAATATTCATGGTGTATGTATTATTGAGGAATATTAAAATTATAAAAAAATGAAACTTTCTGGGCAATTTTTCAATTTCCAAGAAAATATTGCATACTTTTATTAATCTTTTTTTTATTAAACTATGACTGGTTGCATGGCCTATCGCTATGAGTACTCGTCAAACGGTATTTGTAGTTAAGTTACGTTGTCCAGGGCCAGAAGATGGTTTAGGTGGGTGACCTCTATAGTGGTGCAAAGATCGCAACTGGTCGTGTTTCGGAGGACACGTTAATTAAGCTGCCGTTAGGTCATGTCAGAGACGCTAGCGACATGAAAACTCTGATCAGTGCTCACCACGGCCATACGATACTTTATTTTAATACAAGAATTGTTGTAATCATAATTTAAGCAACTTGACACGAAACTACTACTTAAGAACAACTGGTGATGGAACAATAAAATAAAACATACCCAAAGTACATGATGAACAAAAAAACATACGTAACGTATTATAACCATGGGACCTCGTTGCTGATTTGATAATTTTATTTGTCATCAAAAATACCTACACCATCGAATATTATTAGCAAAGTATGCTATGCAGTTATTGTTTTTCCACTCCTTTAAAGCGTTTTTGATGATTTCAAACAGTCAATTACGGGGGGGGGGGGTGTCGAAAATGTTATAAAACAAAATTTTCCTTATGTCCGAGTATCTCGTTAAAACTCGATATGTGTACGTAAAATGTCAGTAAGAAGCATTTTTTCTCAATAAAAGTTGTCTATATCTTAACAAATAAGGTCATTTCTCGGCAATTTTAAACAAAAATAGCGACTCAGATAGATTTCTAATGTCACCTTTGACATGGCGTATTTTAAGTATTTTTGAAAGCAGAGGTGACTACCCCACATAGTTTTTTTCTAATCAGAACATCAAACAAATTTCCATATAGATCTAACATGGCGCACACTGTATGTGGCCCGTATAACTACGAATCGAGAGACAGAAACATGTACAGTGCGGCTAGTGTAGTGTTTGAAGTAAAAAGAAACAGGGTCGGATAGCTGAGATACTTACAGAGCATGGAGGATAATAGAAGTGCCTAAAGAGTTTTTAATGGACAGTTTAAATGAAAATATGGAAAGTGCGATCAGAAGAAAGGAATGAATGGAGAAAAAATCAGAAAAAAGGTTAAAACCTCCAGAACCAGCCATAAGTTTAGCTAACTTGCTCTGGGTATACTCAAAGTTGACAAGCTCGAAAGTGGTATTCTGACACTATAAGGGTACTTTTATAGACCAAGGATTAGTAAAATAAAACAAATGCTTAGTTATCTCGGAACCGGAACCGGATACTTATATTTCATACGTTCATAGAATAGAGTGCCTTAATGACAATTCCTTTCTGTAAGTAATGAAATGGAATAACATTGTCAAGTATTCCAGGCAAGATAATGACAAGAATAACAGAGAAAAGACTACGACACAAGATTGAAAATATAAAAGAACATATACAATATGTACTTAGAAGTTGAACAACTAATTACCACTCTTTCTAGCCTTTCCTAGCCTCTTTCTGTGAATATCAGGTAAATCTGTCCCTGAAAGAGCATGCCCTGAAAACGTCCAAACTTCTAAGTTCCGAAAAGAATCATAGTGCCTGCTCCCTTAACTTTTTTAAAATATGAGATTTTTGATTAATTGGGTTTTACACAATAAAAAAATCTACGTAAAACAATAACCTCAAATGGAATATTAACAATAGTTATTTAGCAATGATATAAAGAAATGTTGTGCTATTAATAATTGGTCTTGACTATACTTTGACTAACAAGGGCAAACGGTCTACCAAACTATTTTGGGTTAAGAATCAAACAAGTGCAAAATTAAATTTTAAGCTATACCATTTCTTGTAATATGGACCATTATTTTGCATCACCCCGTATAGCACGTAGTATAGGTACGTATAGCACACAAACGCAATACTCTACACGTGTGTCTAATTTCTGACTAACCTTAAATTAATTTTTATATAGCACTTGATTGATGTTTATTTTAACAAATAAAAATGAGATTTACGTATTTGAAATTTGTCCGGAAACAACAAAACAGAGCATCAATATTTTTGTCAAAATTGACTTTTTGCCTTTATATCTTACCCACGTCAAACTCAAATTTAAAACCTAGTACCAAAAACTTATTTGTATACAAAGCACGTGTGAAATGATTATATCCACGCAAAATTCACGTCCTTCAAATATCGATTTCGTCTGCTTAACCTATCCTTGACTCGAGGACGAGAAGGACGACGCAGTATTCCACACCCTTACGGAGGAAAAAAATCTGTGTAAGCAGAAAAAAAATGTTCTGTTGTATACTATTTTTCTTTTTTGGGGGTGTCTTTTAGATTTAGAGCAAGCACATTTTAAGACTTCAACCCGTCTAGGCTTTCGAGATCGTGCGATCTCGACAAATATTTAGGGCGCGCGAGATAACTTTGTCCGTTTGTTTGTCGCGGATGACACTGACGTATAAAACGCACAAAAGTAAATAGCCGAGATTAATTTTGAAAGGAAAACCGTGTCTCGCGAAAATGTTCGGATGACAATGCGTTGGTTTCTTTGAAGTTTTTCCATTTTTTTTTACTTTTTCTGTAGGTCAGTGCCTTAGGGAATATCTTGACCGAGTATATACTGGACGTCTACAAAATATCTTAAATGTAATTGAGAATCTGTTATGTTACTTACATTGCTACACTACTGAAGCAGAAAAATCTAACTGAGCGGTCACTGAAAGTATTTTCTTTAAGTAGATAATTGTGCAGTAAATAACATTTTCTTCAAGTCTCAAATTCCCACTAAATTTTTTTATCGAGTCCGAAATATTTGATAAGATGCTTACTAAATCAAAAATTCCAATAAAGAATCTGAAAACTAGAAAAGTGCAACACACATATTTTTCCAAGTCAGTACATAATAACTACATTGAAATTCGATAAAGAGAGGAACACGTTTACATGACACTTACTTTGAAAGGCAAATTGATAACCTTTGACTTCAAAGAAACTCACTGAGTAAAATATAGAGCGAAGAATTTAAAGAAAACGCAAAATAATTGGAAATCTATAGCGCGGAAAGCTCATGAATTCACTTTTATACGTTTTAGACTTTATATAACAAAATACCTTTTTCTGATCAAAATCAATTTTTCAATTTGTGATTGTATTTGGAGTTTTTTACCTTAAAATTGTTTATTTAACTGGAGTAAAAATGCAAAACTGGATATACACTTCGCATCACATACACTACATTACAAGATATTATTCAATTGAATTTTAACTTTTAATTTACAACGTTGTCAAATTTATCAAACAAGAAATTCGTAAATAAACTGGTTTTCTGATGTTCCTACGAATGTTTATATTATGTGAACAGAATATTTAAATATTACTCAGCAGTTTTAGTTTAACGGAATTGTAAAATTGAATGTGTACAGTCAGTATTAACTTTTGCAGAACTGCATTTTACATATCTAATAGTCGGTAATTGCATTCAGTTTTTATAATTAGGATATCACTAAAAAATATAAATCATTATCTTTATTAAATAAAAATGCAAATTGAAGGGTAAAAGGAAAAATCGAACTATAATGAGCCGTTAATTATAATTTTCAGAATGTCGCTGCATCAAAAATGCAGCGTCAAATGATTGTAATGTGCATTATAAAGAGGAGTTTTAGTAATTATGTTTAAATTCCAGTAAAAGTAAATTAAAATTACTAATTATGTTAATTCCACCTTAGTAAAAAGGAATCATATTAAGTCACTAAAGCGTTAAATATACCCACGAAGGTCATATGACGAATTCTTAAGACAATATCAGACGATTATCCCACATTAAACGATCTTACAAGGTGCGTCCCGCGTCGTGACTACTTATACTAATGTCCATATAGGAAACAACAGGAAGAAATAGACTGAGTTATTTGTATTTTTATAAAAATAAAGACGTAGTAAAACGAAAATGTTTATTAGAAAAAGAATTAAGTCAATTTGATAGTTATAGAATCTATAAAAGATATTAAACTGAACAAATTTGTAATAGTTGTATAGATAAACGGCGTTAACAAGACTTTTTTGTTAGATTAATAAAACACTCAATTTCTAGACAAAGTATCAAGTACTTCCACATAATCTATAAATTTTGCTTAATAACGTAATAATATAATAAACAAATCAAAATAATAATAATAATAAGCTACATAACCATCTTAGTTCTTCTTAGTGATTGGGCTAATGCACTATCTTTTGTCGAATTCTAGATGTGCAGTTGACGTGTATAATGTCTATATCTATATCTACCAGTGTATGTATTATACAATCGTCCATATAACATCCAAATAATAACGTCGCTTATATTTTTTTAGTGAAATATTTGGACCGCTCTTTATGTTTCTTTATATCTATTTCTCGTCTGGCGCGCTAGCTCCGCTTCCGGTTGCATTCAAGTGTTCTTCTCTGTTCAATTAGGTGATGTACGAGAAGATAAACAAAGAGAAATTTATTCTTTACTGTAGATGTTTTTTGAGAAGTACAATAAGAAATACGTTAAAATCAATTCATTTGAAATGTGGTCGCCTCTTATTAATCAGTGCGGGTTTATGTAAATTTACTGTTATACAAGGCAATCATGCAAAAACCACCATGTCCATCTAAGAAAACCCCTATGTTTCTACTCCATTGATTGTGGATCATATAGCAGAATGTAGGTTTCGTTCATGGTTACAATATTATTTGTTATAAATACTACATTATTTTGATAAAAATGATAAATGAGATGTTTGGAGATTTTGGGCTCTAGGCTTAAATCTCCGTTTGCTGAGCTCAGGCGGGTTCAAAACCGAGAGACCCTATACAGTTATACACCGGCGCTAAAGTTGCCATTTCAGTATAATGTGGCAGTTTAATTGAATAATAAATGTTCGGAGTTTCACTTCGCGGAAGGATTACGAAAGAAAATATTCCCAATTTAAATGGTTATAAGGTTTTTAACAATTAAATGCATATGTGATGAGCGGATATGACAATTCTATCATCATAACTTTTTTCTACTTCTACATGTAAATCATCTGTTTGCTTTACGTACCACTTAATTGAAAAACTAGGAAATTCCAACAAGCAATAACGTGTGGGTATGAAAACAACCAATCAATGAAGTTGAATTTGACTTGTAATTAATTTATTGACAAATTCACTCATAAAAGTAAAAGTAAGTAAAATCTAATTTTTCTTCTTTCAAGAATTCCTAACGCATTTGAAAATAATGAGATTTGTAAAGTTGTAGCTTTAATAATTGTACTTTTCTAATTAAAATATATAGTCCAGGCGACAGGGCAAAAAAAGTCACAAGACTTGATAACAGCCATTTTTTTTAGTATTGTAACGAATGAGAAACCCCTATACGCGGGCGGCAGAACATTCCAGAGCGACAGCGTCGTACACCCGCGAGAACATTCTAGTGTGTTTTCTACACTTCCGTACGCGATCCATATATAAGGGCCGCCGCGCGAGGAAGGGAATCAATTGTGTTCGGTCGGTGAATTCAAATGTGCTTTGTGTAATTAGTAATCAAATATATTAGTGAATAAATAAATGCTTAATAATTGTTGCAATAATAAATAAATAGTCCTTATATACTCTATTTTAAGTTTCTAAATACCTAGCATTTAAGTTCGTTAAACAGTTTATAATTATAGTGTTAAATAATTAGTTAAGATTAAATTGGTGCATGTAAATAATATTTCTCTTGTTAATAGACGATTAAACAGCATTTTTGTTATTAATTTAAAAAGCACGTTACAGTATGTAGAGGGGTGTGTGGTGAGTTTACATTCAAGTTTTCGTATTGATCGAAGAGTGCGAACTGTCCGCCATCTTGGAAAAAAGGGGTTAAAGCGTTTTTCAATTCATCTCATTAACCGTAGATCTGAGGAAAGAAGTAATTCATAACGTTTTTGTCGGAAATTCGATTTTCTACAACTTCCTCGTACACTTCTTTGTGAAATGTTTGTAATAAAAAAGTTATAAACAAATAACCGTAAAAATCAGGGATTGCAAATTTTCGGGGTGAAATAACTATTTAATTTTTGGTCGTACGAGCAAGATTGTTCTTACCTTTCTTGTAGACAATTTAAAAACTAACAGTTTAGTGTACTCACTTTTTTATACATATACCACTTTCCCTGTCGCCTGGACTAATATAAATATTAAACTATTTAAATAAGTAATAAATATATTTTTTACCTAAAAGTAGCATTGATTCCCGTTAATGCCATAAAATTATAAGATAGAGATAAGTTCGTATTGGTCTTAAGGTTTTTGGTTTTCTTTTTGGAATCAAATGGGCACCCGACAAAACCAAAATTCCAACATGACCCAAATAACAACCACCCTAATACGTATATGGACAAAACATTCCCACCCACCTTAAAAGGCCAAACCCTTTTAAAGAATCTGCATATTTGTCAACAGACTTGCTTTTACCTACAGGGCGGTTAAATAATCCATGTTTAGTGAGCACTGTGATCGCGCGTTTTACCGTTAGCACCAGGATGTATTTGTTCAACGAGCTCCAGAAGCCATTTAAGAGTTGGAGTAATTTCATTTTTTAGATACAATAGCACCCGGTACAATGGAAGTGGAAGGAGTAACTCACTTAGTGCGTTGATTTATTGTGCTCATTATGCCAGCGTGTCTAGAAATCCACGTGGAGCTGCTGTAACAACTGCTATTGGGTGTTCGGGAGACCACACGACGTTCACCCATAAAACTGGCTGTCTTCTACCCTATCCCTATAAAGGGCAACGGATGAAGCTGTCAGATTAAGTGTGTGGTAGAGAAATTCGTGAGAATTCTCGACGGTAACTCATACCGATCAGGGGGAGCCCTGATAGATGAGACCGGTGTGGGCGGATTCGAATCTCGCCTGGGATAAGGTTATTTATGGTCACCAAGGAACCCGCTGCTTGACCGAGGTCATTTATGGTCACCAATGGAACCCGCTACTTGACCGAGGTCATTTATGGTCACCAACAGAACCTGCTACTTGACCCAGGTCATGTATGGTAACCAACGGAATCCGCTGCTTGACCGAGGTCATTTATGGTCACCAAAGGAACCCGCTGTTTGACTGAATCTCAAGTGCGGAGAATCGAAGTGAGGTTTACCCTGCTTTTGGGCTAATGGGAAACTGCAGGCCTCCAGGTAAATGTGCTTAGGAGCTATCCCGACCACCCTATAATCCGGACTGCAGCCGGGAACAGTGATTGGGAGAAGCTCTGAAAGCCATTACACTTAAGGAGAGTTGAAGCGAATACATAGCCTCTCACAATCTAGACAACTTCACCAAAAACGGGTACACACCGGGAGTCTATAACGTGTAGACTTCAACGAAGCTCTGTCGAGGGCCCACCAAGCCTAAAATTGGTAGATCGGGGTGGCAAAACCATTAAAAAACCAAGTCCCGCCACAATTGAGGTTGGATTCGATCGGGCAGTGGTCGCACTTTGCAAGAGCGCATAGCTGGGGAATAGTCCTATTGCTGGACGAGGTACTTCACTCCGTATGAAAGAGGACGGGAGGGTGCCGGCGGGTGAGCAACGTGTTAAGTCAATTGCTCCGGCACTATGCCTGCGATAGCTAGTAGAGGTTAGATAGGCAACCTCGCTCCGACCAGTGAGCTGATCTGGTAACAATTGCTGTACTGCCGGTTATGCAACTTGCGCGCTGATTGGACGTATCCCAATCACTTCCTTCTGGAAGGGAACGTGGAAGTATATTCACACGGGTACCCCACGTAAAACAATCATGACAATCAATGTAACAACTGCTACCTTGTTAAGCGGTTAAGTGGAATATCACTAAGGGGATTAAGTTCCCTTCTAAATTTTTCACATTCGAAGGTATTATACATTATTTTTAACATTTGTTTGGACGCATCTACAAAATTTCTGCCATAAGTCCGTGTACATGTTAATGCAGCATTCTCTTCCGACTACAAAGCTCTATAAAGCAGCCGAAAAGGTTGCATTTGAAAGGATAGCTGCGAGCTCTAAATGAGCTTTTGTGGGTTAGCATACAAATAGGCGGAGGTGCGCTTTCTTAGTTTTGGCTCCTCTCGTTCTCGTCATCATTGTATGGCTATTCACTGAGGGGATTGAATGCCGCCTTTCTAGGTTCTCCTAATCCTGTATCGAGGTGAATTACTCCTCATATATTCATTTTTTCTTTTTACAAGTTTTTGTGTGTTTTGGCCATTTTAACTATCTTCTTCCATTCCCTTTTGTTGTACTATTTTTCTCAATTTTCTAACTCCTATTGCTCTTAGGTCCTTCACTACTTCACTACACCATTTTTTCCTTTGCTTCCCTTTTCTTCTTGTTTCTGTCGGGTTTCATGTAGTGATTATTTTCGTTCTTCTATTATTCTTTCCTCTCATTATACGCCCGAACCATTTTATTCTAAGAGCTTTCATTATTTTAACAATGTCTTCGCTCCTCATTTCTTTGACTATTTCATGATTCATCCATATTCTCATCTCAGTATTATTTATTTTAACTGCCCCTAGTATCTTTCTTAGAATTTTCCTCTCTAGTCTTCCCAACTGCTTTTCTTCATTTGTATCTAGTATTGCTGTTTCAGATCCGTTTATGATGGTTGGTCTGATTATTAGTTTGTATAGCCTTATTTTTGCCTTTCTGCTTAGATTTTTGTCACTTAGCCATTGTTTATAGGCATAGTATGTTCTATGACCCATTTGTAGTCGGTTATTGATGTCATCTTTCCTACTTCCAGAGTTACTAATTTGTACACTCAGATATTTAAATGTTTCTGTCACTTCAAACTCGTAATTAACGATTTTTATATTTTTGTCTTTCCTCTCGTCCTACCTAGAGTAATAAAATATGGTCCTCCCAAACTCAACACATGTACAAGAAAAGGGCTTAACTTGAAATAATGTATCAATAAGCAATGGGGAGTTTTGCACACTTATTTCTAATATTATTTTTTTGCATATTGATTATGAAATTTGACTTTTTTAACGAAAAATCGTAATGAAAGTAGCACTTTTTTTTCATTATTTTTTAATTATGTTTGTAAAAAACAAATTTCAATCTCCTCGGAGATTACTGTCAATGAATACTGTTTTTCAGATTTTTCTAAAATTTTGCTTAAATGCATAAATTGCAGGACAGATCTTTCAACTTACTATATAAAGGTATATTTACCGTGTCAAGCCGCATTTGGCGGATTTAGACCAAACTTGCTGCAATTACGGCAAGGCCTTATGTGTGAGTGATTTCATTTCCAATTCCTCAGAGTGTCCGGTACTGTTCATGTGTCTCATACGATAACCTTAACAGCTTACCTGACAAAATTGTCTCGTAGTATTTGTTAAGGACAGTTCCTCTACATGAAGGATAAAAGATATTTTCGCGTTGGAACTGAAGTTCCTTTGTCTTGCCATTAGAAAAGTTTACATTGAATTTTGTCGAAATCCGTCGAATAGTTTTGGCGTTATAAAAGTACCTTTGTTGCAGTATCTATCCAAATTTCTCTCATAAGCTGAGGGGGTGGTTGAATATTATTTTCTCTTAGCACAACGTCGACAATTTCAGTCTTACTTAAGTTAAAAGCATGCGTGTCTGTGTACAAGATTACGAAAAACTATAAAACGTATGGCACTGAAACTTGAAATGTAGCTTCTTCATATTGCTATAAGACGCGACACAAAACTTTTGGCTAGCTTAATAGATGGGGTGTTTACTGTTTTATTTTACAAATTTACAATTTTATCAAAAACGGCTTTAACAATTTTAATTAAATTTAAATTCAATTTAAATTAAACTTGCCGTAGGATCTACATTTTAGGGCTGCTTTAAGATGTATCCCATATGTCTGCTAAAATTCTCTATCTTACAAACTATAAGCGGTATCGTTATTTTATTTACAATTTTGAATTAAGGGCCTAAAAATACACGTTTCATGTTGTATTATCTTTTTTCGGATCTTGAATTGTGGTAAAACCCTTATCAATGTCTTAGTATTAATGTAATTTTAAGTGTTCATATTATGTAATCAAAAATGTGCATGATAATTTAATTTAGGTATTATACATTTCATTCCAGTGTCACAGTAATAATAAGATTTTATTTAAACTAAGCTCAAAGAATATAATTTTAAACAAGCTGAAAATGTTACGGGCAAACTAGTCCTTTTTTTTGTATGTGTGCCAATGCAGGTCAAAATTCCCAAATTCTAACGCCCGAACATGTGTTAGTAATAATCAATCACCCTTAGTCTTTGTAAAATACCGTCATTTCTTTTCGTTGTATATTAAGTATATTAGTCAGTAGATTTCGAGCTTCAGTGTAACACACACGGAGTTATACAAATGTAGCTAGTGCTACTCAAGTCATAATTTAATTCATGTATTCAAATTGTATATAGAAGTTTTCAATAGTGCAATTAATATAATATAAACACAGTTAAAATACAGTCCACTAGTTTTATTTACATTCGGACCAGCATTGATTACAAGGGAATCAAGGAGTACCTTGTAAGACCACAACGACCGTACAACATTCTGGTCCATACGAGCCGGATATCAAAGGAAAAACGCATCAAGAAAACAAGAATAATTAACGGGCACTCATCGGCCACAGTGAAACAATTCAATTGAAATTTTACGGACGCATTCTAGGATATTCCTTTGTACACATGGTAAACAAGGGAGTCGATTGGCGAATTCACAGTAAGTCCGTTCCTTTATTCATATAACATCCACTGTATCATCTTCATATTTACCATATTATCTGCGCAGTTCATTGAGATATTAATTTTTATCAAAATTATCAATTAATTAACTTCTCATAAATCAAAAACTATTTCTTTACATTGATATTTTAAGTAAATAATTACTATAATGGCTCCCAACGATGAAAGATTAAAAAATCTCAAAACTCAGCGTGGGCAAATAAAGTCTCAAGTGACACGTTTTAGTACATATTTAGATACCACGTTCCCAATTTCTAAAAACATAACACAGTTAGCAAAACGTTTAGAAAAAATCGAACTTTTGTGGGATGAGTTTGGAAATTGTCAGTTAGACATAGAAAGATTAGATGATAGTTCTCAGGAACAAAGGGATCGCGAGTCATTTGAAAACGCATATTTTGAAATTGTTACACGGGCACAAGAAATGATTGACGAACACAAACAAAACCGATCCATTGTCCGCGACAGTAGCGTAGTTGCTGCGGGGGGTTCTGGTAGCTCTAATAGCAAATCGGAGCAAGTTAAATTACCATTACTAAACTTACCCGAATTTTCAGGTTCTTCTAGCGAATATATGCACTTTCGTGATACATTTGAATCGTTGATTAATAAAAATGATACGTTGTCAAAGGTCCAGAAATTTCACTATTTAATATCATGTTTACAAGGTGATGCACTCAAGGTTGTTCAATCATTGGACATCACTGATAATAATTATGCAATCGCGTGGAATTTACTTAAAGAAACGTACGATAATAAAAGAGCTATCATTAACAGTCATTTGGAATCATTGTGCGGACTACCTACGTTGCACAAAGAAAGTTCAGCCCAATTAAGAAACTTTCTGAATTCGTATTTGAAGGATATTCGTTCATTAAAAAATTTAGGTGAACCAGTTGACACCTGGGACTCTATATTACTTTTTCTACTTACCTCAAAGTTAGATTTTGCAACTAAACTAGAATGGGAAAGCTCCATTCGCACGGAAAAGCTTCCGACACAAGAAGATTTTTCTAAGTTTTTAAATTTCAGATGCCAATTATTAGAAAATTTATATAGGCGTTCGGCAATTTCATCAAATGACTCATGTCATTCAAAAAAGGGTTCAAGTCATATCCAGAGAGGTCTTGCAATAAAATCCTTTAATCATGTGTCAATGGAAAAAATGTTAAAATGTTACTTTTGTCAAGGCGGTCATTGCATGTATTATTGCACTGATTTTCTAAAATTAACCGGTCAAGAGAGGTTTAATGCTGTCAAGAGACTTAATCTGTGTAAAAATTGTATAAAGCCCAAATCAGAAGGCCACAAATGTACAGGGTTTTGCAAAATATGCAAGGGCAAGGGTCATAACACTTTGTTGCATATTGATAATAGTTCAAACAATAGTACAACGTCTAATTTTCCAATACAAGGTCAGAATTCACAAAGGAATTCACGGGGAAATTCACTGCATGGTTCAGAATCACAGAATATTGTTGGAAATACAAATAACGTTAGTATAAGTACTCATTGTAGTAATTCTGAAAATTTATTGATTATTTTATCAACGGCAAATATTTTTATTGAGGATAATGACAAAAACCTTATTCAGTGTAGGTGCTTACTAGATGGAGGTTCACAAAGCAACTTCATAACAAGGGATTTAGCCAAAGGGCTTAATTTGAAGATTGACAATATTAATCTTCCAATCATGGGTATAGGTGAATCTATGACCAGTATTTCTCATAGAGTTCATACAAATATAAAATCAATGCATAATAGTTATTCAAGGAAACAATCATTTTTAATGTTAGAAAATATCACAGGCAACATACCTTATCAATCCTTCGATACAACATTATTAAGCATTCCAGAAGGTATTGTTCTTGCAGACAAGGATTTCAATGAATCAAAGAGAATAGATGTTTTGCTAGGTGCATCTATATTTTATGAATTATTAACAATAGGTCAAATAAATTTAGGTAAAAATCTACCTTTATTACAAAATTCGAAATTAGGTTGGTTAGTCGCAGGTCCATTACAATTAAATTTAATTCGAAATAGTTCTCAAACCTGTTTACTATCAATTCACACTAGTCAAATTCAATCACAGCTTGAGAAATTTTGGGTTATTGAGGACGTTCAGCATTCTGCGTCCATTAAATATTCAAAGGATCAACAATTTTGTGAAGATCATTTTATACAAAATTATAAGCGGGATACTACCGGACGTTTTACAGTGTCATTACCATTAAAGGAAAATTACAAAGACATCGGGAACACCTTTGAATTAGCAATGAAACGTTTTATCAGTTTAGAACGAAAATTAAAGGGAAATCAAACTTTTGCAGATCTTTATACCAACTTCATTCGCGAATATGAGAGTCTCGGGCACATGACAAAGTTAACAGATGAAGAAATAAAAACAAACGACACAACTTATTATTTACCACATCATGGCGTGTTAAAGGAAAGTAGTGTCACAACAAAGTTGCGAGTAGTCTTTGATGGTAGTGCTAAGAGCTCCACGGGTATATCTTTGAATGATGTTTCATATGTAGGACCGACTATACAAGATGATATCTTTTCGATTTTATTAAGGTTTCGAAAACACAATTACGTAATCCAAGGTGATATCACCAAGATGTATAGGCAAGTTAACGTCAATCCGGAACAAAGAAATTTACAGAGAATTTTATGGCGCGATAGCCCGGATCAGGAACTGTCCCATTATGCATTAAATACCGTTACTTACGGCACAGCACCGGCAGCATTTTTATCAATTAGATCTCTACACCAGGTAGCGATAGATAACAAAAATAATTTCCCAAAGGCAAGCAACACAATTTTATCAGATTTCTATGTTGATGATCTAATCACGGGAGATAATTCAATCATAGGTTTAAGAATGCTAAAATCGGAAATATCTGAAATACTACAATCGGCGGGTTTTATTCTGACTCAATGGATGTCAAACAGTACTGAGATACTAGATTCCGATGAACAGCAAACCAAATTTCACTTTTCTGATGACAAAACAGTAAAGACGCTCGGTATAGCGTGGAATCCGAATTCAGATACATTTCAGTTCAATGTTAATATAAGAATCAATTCTCAAAATTTAACTAAGCGCATTATTTTGTCCATAATAAGTCAAGTTTTTGATCCACTTGGCATTATTGGTCCAGTAATAACCAAAGCGAAAGTTATTTTACAACATTTATGGAAACTAAAGGTTGGATGGGATGAACCTATTCCTCCAGTTTATAATTCTGAATTTTTGCAATTTTTCCAAGATTTAAAATACATAGATAGAATAACGGTTCCTAGGCATGTATTACTATCAACGTACATTCGAATACAATTACACGGTTTTACAGATGCTTCACAAGTTGCCTATGGGGTATGCATATACTTGCGAAGTACGGATTCTTTTAATAAACATAGCACTCAATTACTGTGTTCAAAATCGCGAGTTGCTCCTCTAAAGGTAATTTCAATACCTAGATTAGAATTGTGCGGGGCATTACTTTTATCTAGATTAGTTGACAAATGTTTAAGGGTAATAAAGTTAAATATCGCCGAAACTTTTCTATGGACTGATTCTACGATAGTCTTAGCGTGGTTAGCACAAGAATCAGTACGATGGAAAACTTTTGTTTCTAACAGGGTGTCAGAGATACAAGATTTAACTAACAATGCTCGATGGTGTCACGTATGCACTTCTGACAACCCTGCAGACTTGATTTCACGGGGATGTAATCCAAATCAGTTATTAGAATCAGATATTTGGTGGACAGGCCCGGACTGGCTACAAAGAGACATTCAGTTTTGGCCAAAGCCAGTAAATCAAAGTGATATAATAATTCAAGACATTCCAGAACAACGAATAGTTCAAAATATAGTTTTATTATCAACTGATGGTAGTTTTGACTTATTTAACAAATTTTCGAGGTTTCAAAGGTTAAGAAATGTTACAGCTTGGTGCATAAGATTCTTAAACAATCTGAAATTATCAAAGCAAGGTAAACAAAGGTTCAGTGGTAATTTAACGACAGGAGAAACTGAGCAAGCCGTGAATGTTTTAGTCAAATTAGTACAAAAATCAGAGTTTTCAAAGGAATTAGTTTGTCTTAGAAATTCAAAGGTCGTTCCCAGAAAAAGTAAAATCCTAAGTTTGAATCCATTCTTGGATAACAATGCAATCATACGAGTAGGAGGCAGATTAGTAATGTCAAATTTGAACTATAACCAAAAATTCCCTATACTTTTACCTAGTAAGCACATCTTCACGAAATTAATTATTAATTATGAACATGAAAGAACTTTACATGGTGGGGTTCAAACAATCTTATCAACAGTACGTGCGAATTTTTGGCCTATTAACGCCAAAAATGTAATAAAGGGAGTAATAAGGGAGTGCATGGTTTGTTTCAAGGTAAAACCTGTAGGTGTAACTCCCATCATGGGACAATTACCAGCATCACGAGTTAATCCAGCGCGTCCATTCCTAACATGTGGAATAGATTTAGCAGGACCTTTTACAATCAAAGAGGGTACGTTAAGAAACCGTAAATTAGTAAAGGTTTATGTTTGCGTCTTTATTTGCTTTGCAGTTAAAGCGATACACTTAGAGCTAGCAGGTGACCTTTCTGCTCCGGTTTTCTTAAATGCATTGAAAAGATTTTTTGCACGTCGCGGTATAAGCAGAGAGATCTGGACTGACAATGGATTAAATTTTGTGGGTGCTTCCAATCAAATTCAAAATTCATATGATACTTTATTCAAAATCAATCAAGATCCAAGTGTTAAAAATTATTTGTTAGATAATAAGGTTACGTGGCACTTTATTCCGCCCAGGGCACCACATTTTGGTGGACTGTGGGAATCAGCCGTTAAGCTCACTAAGCATCATTTGACCAGAACAATTGGTATTGCTTACTTTACATATGAGAATTTTCACACTATTTTAACGCAGATAGAGTCCATATTAAATTCCAGACCTTTATGTCCAATCTCCAATGACCCTAATGACCTAGCTCCGCTTACACCAGGACATTTTTTAATTGGTTCAGCGTTAAATGCCTTACCTGAAGAAAACGTAGAAGATATTTCCTTAAACAGATTAAGTAAATATCAACAGGTACAACATGTAGTCCAGTCATTTTGGCGCAGGTGGGCAAACGAGTACCTGCACAATTTGCAGCAAAGAAACAAATGGATGACAAACGATCCAAACATTCTGAAGCCAGGACTTATGGTTGTTCTACGGGAAGACAACGTACATCCATTAAATTGGAAAATGGGACGTATTATCGAAGTGTACCGTGGTAAGGACGATATTGCGAGAGTGGCTAGTGTTAAAACCTCTAGTGGCGTAGTGAAACGCAGTTTTTCAAAACTTTGTATATTACCAATTGACACTTAAAATTGTGGACATTTTTAATTTTTTTTTTTATTTTTGTGTTGAAAGCTGGTGCTTTCAAGAGGGGCGGTATGGTAAAACCCTTATCAATGTCTTAGTATTAATGTAATTTTAAGTGTTCATATTATGTAATCAAAAATGTGCATGATAATTTAATTTAGGTATTATACATTTCATTCCAGTGTCACAGTAATAATAAGATTTTATTTAAACTAAGCTCAAAGAATATAATTTTAAACAAGCTGAAAATGTTACGGGCAAACTAGTCCTTTTTTTTGTATGTGTGCCAATGCAGGTCAAAATTCCCAAATTCTAACGCCCGAACATGTGTTAGTAATAATCAATCACCCTTAGTCTTTGTAAAATACCGTCATTTCTTTTCGTTGTATATTAAGTATATTAGTCAGTAGATTTCGAGCTTCAGTGTAACACACACGGAGTTATACAAATGTAGCTAGTGCTACTCAAGTCATAATTTAATTCATGTATTCAAATTGTATATAGAAGTTTTCAATAGTGCAATTAATATAATATAAACACAGTTAAAATACAGTCCACTAGTTTTATTTACATTCGGACCAGCATTGATTACAAGGGAATCAAGGAGTACCTTGTAAGACCACAACGACCGTACAACAAATTGTTTCTGAGGAAATCGTTTTTGTAGATGCAAAGAATGGAGACTGAGCTTGGAAAAAAAGAGATATTTATTATTAAATTTGATATATGTAATTGCGTATGTACATCTAGAGTGGTAAGACGACAGGAGAAAGTCCTTTGGTGCTTGCAGCAAACTATTTTTTTTACTAGAGTTTATATAACTCCCTCAAAAGAAACCTACCCATAAAAATCTTGATTCAGAAATTCAACATTTTTTGAGTCGGTTTGTTATAGAACTTGACACAAATAGCGTACCACAAACTCACATGCCTAAATTATTTATTAACGGAACAATGATACCACCCAAGAAATATGTAATATAACTGAAAACAACGAATAATGCCAAGTAGTAATATTATGAAAAATAAGAAAATTTGCAACATGGTATGTAAATTACGATAGCATGACCATGACTTCATCCAAACAAGGTTATCTAACAACATAAGAATTTTGAAAGATTAAGTTTAATGACGACTTGCGTAGTCAGTTGATTACAGTTCCTTAGTAAGTTAAATGTTTTTCTCATAAAATTGTTTTGATTTAAATCGCCATTAGCTAACAAAAACATTTAAATAGAATGGTGACAAACAAATAACTAGGAATAGTTATCTATCTTAATGTAGTCTCTCATTCATACTTAATAGGGTTCAAGCGTTCAGTGTACCTGCCCGGGGCGTCAAATTATAGGGTCACAATTTTGACAATTTATGAAAAATACCAAATTAAATCAAAATTTGCACTTGGTGATTTTTTTATTAGCAAATAATTAATATACAATTTTATTGCTGTACCATACAGCTAGAGAAATATTAAATAGTTTTAAATAAACCTATAAAGAGGCGATATAGTTAGCTATTAAAAAAAACAAAGAGTGAAAATGTTGCATAGCGGCATTTGATAAGGCGCTGCATAGACTTGTCCGAAACGAGATGAAATCAGCAACAATTAGCCTTTGGTTTTTAAACCAGTAGATTAAAAATTCGAGTTGCATAGGATATACTATTTACTTTGTAGATTAAGTCTATATTTGTTTACGTTTTAGACTGATTTTTATTATATTATAATAAATCTTAGAGCATTTTATTTTCATTTAAAATAAAGACAAGCTTTATAACAAAAACACCGGTGTATACATGGAGAGGAAGAGAAAATCTTTCGGAAATAAAATAAAATTCTCGATTTTCGGAAAACATTTTTTTAACTTTCGGTTAAGGCGGCGGCGTTAAGAAATAATATTAAACTATAATTATTTTGGTGCATTTTTGTAGCATTTTTTCTTTTTTTTAATTTCTCCTGTGGTGGCGATGATAACGTCAATTTTTTTATTCAACTTTTTTCTGAAATTAATAATAAAAAAATCATCTAACACTAGTAAAAGCGGTGGAGGGGCTTGATAGCTAGGTACGCCGCGCCGATTGGGTCCAAGTGTACCCAAAACATGTGTGCTGCTAATAATAGCCAGTTCCGATGCTCGATGTCCACCGAAAAATATCTCGAAAACTAGAAGACTTAGGAAGCTGAGATTTTACAGGCTGGTGGGCCTTACCTAAAGGGGTACATGAGTATATTTTTAATCCTAAAAAACCCGAGGGGGTCGCAAGGGGAGGCATTTCTCAAAAAATCGTTATGGCTATAACATATATCTCTTGAATGGCTTAAGCTACGAACTTCAAATTTTCACAGATTATACTTGCAACAATTATGATGATACTAAAATACAGAAATTACCGGCATTTCATCCAGGGGCGGAGTAAGGCAACATTCCAGGGGCAAAAGAGTTTTCCGCAAAAATAACTATTATAAAAATCTTGATTGTGAGTAATCTGTAAGAGATACGTACATGCCATCCTGGACTTTTTTGTAGATCTTTTTGAGATCTACAATTCGTTCGCTTACAGTTTGCCTTTATCTCTTTTCATTTTTGCAGCGTAATGCGTTTTGTCCCTGTTTGAGCCAATTTTCTTAATTACTTATTTCACACTTTCCTTACTACACGACATTCGAAGCAGCAATCTGTATACATTAAAACCTTCTCTAAGAAACAAGCTATCAAATGGTGGAAACGGCATCAAAATCTATTCAGTGGTTCTCGAAATTCAACAGTTTTTACAACAACTAAGCTTACAAAAACTACAAAGTTAATGGGGGCACGCTGATTGCCAGCGATCAATGGCGCGTTTTAAGCTGTGGTTCCTACACTCGCCGTTAATTCTCCAGCGAATATTATGCTAATATAAGGATTATAATATAATAAAAAACTACATATATATAATACACGCCTGCCATTTGTTTAAAGTTATTTTGAAAAATGGCAAACTTATGTGTTTTATAGCATTTATTTGAGCAAAAAAAGTTTGGGACTTATTTGTAATTACGAAGAAAGGCATTGCTAACTATGAATCAAACGTGATTTTTTTAAATTATAGTTACAATGTTACAGGTTATGATCCTATTGACATTATTATTAAGGAAAATATAAATTCCATTGGAGTAGCACATCCTGAACTACGAGGCGACACTTCTTTAACTAGGAACGTTGTTCTGTTCATATATAAGGAGCGACGCAACATCGGGCGAGTTTATTTCGACTGTTTTAACTTGAACTTTTTTTTACTTCGGATTTGCATTTAGCAAACTTTGTTACGGAGTTGTTAATATTTGATTTTTACAATGGAGAAACTGACAATGGAAGACGGTAAAGTCTCCTATCGAATTGTGTCAATGAGTGGCGACAAGAACTGTCTATTTAGAGCTATCGCACAATGTGTATTTAACAGTTAGACAGTGCACGAGGTGGTAAGGGATCTAATTTTGAGCCACGTGTGCAACAACTGGGAAGAGTTTGAGGTCCTTAATTCGACTCCCGGCGATGATAATTACCTAACTCCTACCGAATACCGGACAGAGATGGGCCTCGGTAGGACTTATAGCTCGCTGTGTGAAGTTATTGCAGCTAGCCAAATCTTCCCATTTGTATTTGAAGTGTGGACGGACGGCGTCCTCTTCTATCTGACTACACTTCAAGTTCTAGTTGACCTCCATACAAAAAGGCTACTTTTCTCAGGGAGACTGTTGGAGGGTCATTTGATGTGTTGGAGAAAATTGAAACACCGCGTCAAGAAGGTTTAGAAAACGGAGGGTCTGTTCGAAAGAAGTACAAAAAGAGGAAGTCAATAACAATTAGGGGCAAACAGATTCAAGTCAGAAAGCGAGATGGAGAGACAACAAAGAGTCTCGCCTAAGAGAAGATCGATTTATTGCAATCGAAAGAAAGAGAAGTCAGGGATAAAGAGAGTGAAGAATCAAAAAAGAAAAGGTTGGAAGATAACAGAGATAGACATACAAAGGTCGAAAATAAAGAGGCTGACAAGGGAAAGAAGAAAAATGTTACAAAGAAAGAAGATAAGTAATCGAAAAAGAAAAAGTTGGAAGATAACAAAATAGACGTGCAAAGGTCGGAAATAAAGAGGCCGACAGGGAGAGAAGGAAAAATGCTAGAAAGAAAGATGAGAAATCGAAAAAGAAAGGTTGGAATATCAGAGAAATAGACGTTGAGAGATTGGAAATAAAGCAGCTGATATGGAGAGGAAGAAAAATGATAGAGAGAAAGAAGAAGAGGAATCAAAAAGAAAAGATTACGGCAAACCTTGTGTACGACGAAATATTCAATGAAGGAATCATGTCCGTTCATTGATTCGTATGTTCGTTCGTCCGCCAAGGTTACTCAACAATATGCTCAAGTATGCATGCATATAAACTGGTAGTTGTTTACGGTAGGGGTTAAGGACTACAAAAATAGGTAGGAAAGTGTTGGTGGTGGATCCCAAAAATTAACTTTTATAAGTAGAACTGTTTTCTTACTTCGTGGATAGACCAGACGAGTAATATGACCAGAAGGGGACCGTTGGTTTTTCAACGGGTATTATGCTAGTAAATAATATAATAATGTGATAACTTTGGTTTTAAATTAATTCTCTAGGAATGTTAAAAACTTACTTATCAAACTTGTTTTAGAAAAATTTATTAAATTAAATTATTTCACGTTTTACGTAAATTACGTAAATAGCTGTATAATAGGGTGGTCCAACAAAAAAGCAAAGTCAGAAATCTTATGCTCTCACCCTCTAGGATTATTGTATATTGAAAAAAAAAGTACCCCTATTTTTTTATTTTGAAATCGGACGATGTTTATGGCTGCCTCAAAGCCATTAAAGTTTCCCATGTATTTTATATGGGAAAAAAACACGTTTTTGTAGATTTTGTATAGAATCCTAGAAAATCAATATTTTTCAACCGAACTACTCTGTTTCTCTACATAAATGTTCAGAAAATGACATCCAATAATTTATTTGTTAAATTTTTTATATTAACTATCTTTTACAGACCCGCGAAAAACCCCATAAATGGAAAAAACACGGAAAAATCGTTAAAAAATATTTATTACTATTTTTTAATATAAAATATTTTGATAAATAAATTATTGGATGTCATTTTCTGAACATTTCTGGAGAGAAACAGAGTAGTCTGGTTGAAAAATATTTATTTTCTAGAATTCTATACCAAATCTATGAAAAAGTATTTTTTCCCATATAAAATACATGGGAAATTTTAAGGGCTTTGAGGAACCCCTAAACATCGTCCGATTTCAAAATAAAAAAATAGGGGTACTTTTTCTCGATATACAATAATCCTAGGGGGTGAGAGCATAAGATTTCCGACTTAATTCCGACATTAATACTGGAAAATTGTTGTTAACTACAGCATTGAGCTTTATAAAAAGGGGAAGTAGATATCGTTAGCGTTTTTAAAAAGCAATTTGTGCTACTTGAGTACATGTACATTGTACTTCTTCAAAATATTTTTTTAAATTGATTTTTCTTTAATCTTTATCTTGCGTATTTCTTCGAAGATTATCGTGTTCAATGTGGAAATTTAATACTTTTTGTACTTTTTTTACATGTTAGAAAAATAACATACACAGTACACATATGTAATTATTCACATCGTGAATAAGTTATTGTCAGAGAATGTTTGTTTTTTAATAGTTGTTCCGTAAAGGTGTTTTCAACATTTGATTTTGAGTAGATATTGATATTTGGCAATGTTTAAGATGTTCTGTCTTAGGTGGGTCAAGAAATATAATAAAATTAACTTTTGGTACGATCATTTCTTAAGCAAGATACTGCTATGGTCTCAATATGGTCTAAATATCCCGGAAAATGTAGTCTTTTTAGACACTGAAATGACACCAAAAACATTGTTTCTAGTGTAAGTAAAAATAATTATTGTAATTCTGATGAATTCCAATTAGTTAAAAATCTCTGAGCAGTGAGCATTACAGTGTACTATAGAACCTGTAGATCTTTACTATATTTAAAGTAGTACCCGATAGTGATCAGAATATCGTGCAGAGAAATAATATTGCAGAACTGCGATCCTTACCTAGTAATTCGTCTCGAGATGTAAACTCTGATGTAAATTAAAAACAGCAATAATTTTGTAACGTAAGCAGTTTTCCAGAAAACCACTTGAAGATATGAAGATATTTTTTCAGATTATCTTTTCCTCAAGAAGAAGGAGCACACACGTTATCCAAGCTATGACACAAACTACAATTACTTCAATTAAGAAAAAAGTGAAATGATTTAAACGCATGTCTGGTATGCATACTTAGAAGTAAATAATTAAAATATAATTTACCTAAATGTTTGCATTATAATGGTAATTACCTATTATTGTTTATTTAGAAAATTACAACTACATATATCAATTCTTAAAATTTGAAATTACTTTATTATTGGAACAAATCGTGACAAATTTATTTACATAAATTTACTGTACAGTTTTTGGATTTTGTTGTATTATACTTTTGGTTTTTCAATTATTTCATAATGTTATCACTTAAATTTTCATCAAAACGGCAAATATGTTTGTTGGACTCTCATCTTAAACTTGTTAGTTTAGCATCAAGGTTGTTCAAAACCATTAATAAGTTTGCCTACTACATTCTATTTGATTGATGGCAAAGAACCGTAAAGCAGCATCTATTTACGTATTATAAATCTTCAACTCTGCGACTGTTTTATACAATTTCGATGCAAAAAAGTTTAATATTTCGAAACCATTAAATCTTTTAAAAACATTTTATGTTGGTTTCAACAATGATAGGACTAAAATTTTCGCTGCATTTTAGCTGCTGTACAAGAAAAATCTTTAGATCAGATACATATAAAAAATTCTTAAAAGGCTGTCTGCAGGAAACTAAAATATAATATACCTTGAGAGTAAACAGGACAAAATCTAATGTTCTCTGATTCGATTCAAACTTCCAGGGATGATTCTTACCCATAAAGATGGTTCAAAGCATAACTGGCCGATGAAGGCATAACTTGTATTGACCAACTTGGTGTAACAGTGGTAAAAGCGAAAATCCTAACTTCGCATAGAAGCATAGTCTACTCAAATGCGATAGTTCAATAGCTCATTTTGACAAGCTCAGCGAGTAGAACAACTTTCTCTTTTAGTAGTACATCCGAAAATTTCTACCGCGCGCAAGGTTATGTCAAGAAAACCATAAGAACATCCGTAGGATTTGTTATACCTTTAAAACGAGATGTTTTGTTATGTTTACGTTAATGATTCTGCAACCTGCAACATGATGCTTTTCAATTACTCAGAGGATAATTCCGGGAACGCCGATAATTAAGAGGAGATCTTTTTAACATAATATGTCAATTTGGGATAGTAAATGTGCTTTTTTTTTATAAGAGTAGACCGGCACCTACCTTAATCCTAAAGGTAAGCATACTAAAATATTATACATTTTCAGGATCCTCTCGCATAGGCGAATGGCTTCTTATTTTGCGCCACCTTGTTACAAGCACTACTCAAAAAGTTAGGTTAGGTAATCTCCCTTTTACAATTAGGATTTTAAGAATAAATGATTTTAGTTAGTTACTGGAGGACAAACAAATGTTTGAGACACTGTAGTTTAAAACTTATTATGAAATAAATGAAGATTATTAAAAGTTTCACAGTTTTATTAAAATACAACCTGACAATATTGTTTCGACAATTATGCTGTCATTATCAAAGGTAATATAATTATAAACAAACACGTCGCTAAATACCTAAACAATACCGAAACTATATGAACTAGTCAAAACACATAAACAGAATATGCCAATAAGACCAGTTGTATCATACATCAATGCACCTAATCACATTTTATCCAAAAAACTGAACCAGATTATTAACACGATAGGTTACAAATCGAAATACTCTGTTAGAAATTCATTAGAATTAGTAGATAAGCTGCAAAACATACATCTTCCACCACATTCAAAACTTGTTAGTTTTGATATTTGCAACATGTTCTCCAGAATACCCCCACAAAAATGTATTCCTTTATTAGATAGTTTCTTGATCAATAGTAATATAGAATTAGTTAAAAGGTTAGAGTTAATTCAATTATTTGACCTTTGTATAAGTCAAAATTATTTCACTTTTAATAACATAATTTATTTACAAAAGGATGGTTTACCTATGGGTAATTCTCTAAGTTCTCTATTAGCTAACATATTTATGGACAAGTTTGAAGATCGAATATTTGAATTAAACCTCTCTAAACACATTATCTTCTGGTTTCGTTATGTTGATGACATTTTAGCTTGTTTTGACAGTTCTTTTGAGGTTATCAATGAATTTTTATTTCTTATTAACAGTATCCACCCTAATATAAAATTTACACTAGAAACAGAACAAAACAGGGCTATAAACTTTCTAGACTTAAATATCAAGATTAACGCAGACAATCTATTTGAATTTTCCATATACAGAAAACCAACACAAACAGACATAACAATACCAAATGAATCTTGTCACCATAATACACATAAAATAGCAGCCTACAGATCATTAGTACACAGAGCTTTAACTATTCCACTAACAAAATCAGATTTTAGCAAAGAGATATCAACCATTAAACAACTAGCACATGCAAATCATTACAATCCGAACATGATTGACACTTTAATTAAACAAAAAGGTTATAGGTCAGCTATCAAAATAATATATCGCATTGACAATCAAACAGAAGACACAAATTACATATCTATACCATATTTTGGCAAATATCAGAAAAAATTGCACATATACTAAGAAAAACCAACAATTATAAAATAACATTTAAAACCAACACTAACACTTTTTCATTTTTATTTAATGCTAAAGACAGAACACATGATATCATGAAATCGGGCATTTACCGTTTAAATTGTTCTTTTTGTAGTTCGGTATATATTGGACAAACACTTCGAAATTTTGACATAAGATATAAAGAACACGTACGTCATTACAAAAATAAACATCCTGAAAAATCGAATTACGCCAAACTCCTTTTAGAACAAAATCACACAATGACTCCTCAAAATAATATTAAATTCCTACATTTTTATGAAATATAATATAAATACAAAGATTAGTTAAAGTTTCACAAGTTTTATTAATATCTTAATCTGACAATATTGTTTCGACACTTTGTGTCATTATCAAAGGTAGATAAGATTGATAATGACACAAAGTGTCGAAACAATATTGTCAGGTTAAGATATTAATAAAACTTGTGAAACTTTAACTAATCTTTGTATTTATATTATATTTCATGATTATGGAGTTCCACAAAGTAAGGCTGGAGACAGTAAATCCTACATTTTTGTAATAACAAACGCAAATTAGACATTTTAGAAGCCTTTGAGATATACAAACACAAACTCAGGGTACTTTTAATGAATGAACAACTTGAGCTCAGTAATTCTCCGTTACTGGAAGTATTAGATATTTAATTATGATTATTATTATTATTTTATCTAGTTACCTATTTTTGTATCTACCTTAGCGACGTGTTTATTTATAATTATATTACCTTTGATAATGACAGCATAGCTGTCGAAACAATATTGTCAGGTTGTATTTTAATAAAACTGTGAAACTTTTAATAATCTTTATTTATTTCATGATTATGGAGTTCCACAAAGTAAGGCTGGAAACAATAAATAAAATTTATTAGACTTTTTAGAAATCTGCTTTGTACAGCAATAATTTAAAAATTCAAGTTTTACTTTAGCTTAGATTTTATATCACTCTAAATACGATTTGTGGTAGCAGTTGAGGTTATATTTGTCCTCCAGGTATTAGTTTGACAGCATTCTTAAAAGCCTAATAGGGATTTTAGGTTAACATTGCATTTAAGTTAGATTTGTTAGAAGATTAGAAAGTACTAGTATTTAAGTCTTTCTTTGCCTGGCGAAGTTAGAAGTATATGATTTCCTGACTACACGCATCTGATGTCGACAGTTGGTCAATTACATTGTGATGGACAGGGATCCCAGATCACCGAAACTTGTGACAATTGTCTGGGAAATAACAATTTTAACTTTTAGGTACCATTTTAGACCTGATTTATGGTCAGCCGCTATTAATTTAAAAAACTAAAAACACGTTTGTTTTTAGCCTTCTTAAGAACCCCTCAATAGCGATCTTTAGCACACGCATTAGCAACATGGGGCATTTTAAGGCAACAGCTTCCATCCCATTCAAATTTTCCAGGATTTCGATTTTTCGTATCCATACGCATCCCGGTGCCGGCAGATCTGGTTAAGGTTTTCTGCAGTTTTCCTTAGCTGTGACACAAATGTGGGATTTGCGCTGTTCCATCTGTAAGTCTGCTGCAGCCCCACGTAGGGCCTACGTAATAATAATAATCGCCCCCTCCCTCCCGCACAAGCTTATAGCTTCTGGGGCCTGGTTCCCAGGTTATGGGTTGTAGCAATTATTATTATTATTATTATACCAAATCGCAGTCATCTAGGTCATCGGAAAGCACGAAAAACCTCTGGAGCAGACACATACGACATGGATTTTACATTTTTTGTAACAATTGTAAAACCTCCAATATCAACTTCAGTGTAATTGAACACACCTTTACTTTTTGGGCCATTGGAATATCAGAGGGTATCTTTAGGGACATAACTGTGCCCACTTTTCGAATTTTTTAGGTTTAGGATGTTTTGTATTATTTTATTGTATAACCGTATTTTAGTACTTTCGTAAAATAACTTTCCATACAGTAGGAATATTCGGATGCACCAAAAACAAAGTTATTCTACTCGTCAAGCCCACCAAGATGAACTATAGCATTTCAGTAGGCGGAGTTTGTACGCAAAGTTAGGATTTTGACTTTTACCTTGGTGGTCAGTCCAATTATGCCTTGTTCGGAGATTATGGTGTTTAAGGGATAAGAAGATCATCTATGAAAGTTTGAAGCAAATTGAAGAATATAAATTCATTATAAATTTTCTTCAAGATTTACTTTAGAGATAACTTTCCGCACAGTAGGAATATTCGGATGCACCAAAAACAAAGTTATTCTACTCGTCAAGCCCGCCAAGATAAACTATAGCATTTCAGTAGGCGAAGTTTGTACGCAAAGTTAGGATTTTGACTTTTACCACGTTGGTGGTCAGTCCAATTATGCCTTGTTCTTCATGGATCTTAAGATTATGGTCTTTATGGGATAAGAAAATAATCTATGAAAGTTTGAAGCAAATTGAAGAATATAAATTCTTTATAAATTTTTTTAAAGATTTACTTTAGAGGGTACAATTTAGAAAATTTACACTAGAAAATTTGTATTTAAGGCTAATAAAAATGCGCCATATAAAATTAGTTTTCTCAAAAATATTGTAGTTGTCTATAGTCACCTCCCTTTCTACCATACTCCAAAAATGAGATACCTACAAAACTTGAAAAGAAAAAACAATACAACAATTGAGTACAAAATAGATATAAAATAAATAAAAGAGTCTATTGTGGAATCACAAAAACAGCTTTTTACAAAAAAGCTTTGTTGCATGTTATGGAACGTTATACTACAGTTTGTAATGAGCTAAATTTTGTTATTCAATTGTGAATATCTTTAATCTACTCAAAAGGCGGATGAAATATTTGGTAGTTTTCATTAACTAATGACTATAATAAATAACCCTTATTTTATTTCATTCTGAAACTGACACCTGAAGTACTTACCTCAAGAAGATACCCAAGAAAGATTGTTTTTAGGGAAAACTACTGCGGGGAAACGGCGTTGTTATTTCGGATAAGATGATATATAAAATTCACATTAAAGAGATGAGGCAGTCACTTCGTCGTGATGCAGCCAGTTTCATTGTTTGCAGAGCAACTCAAATTAAATGTTTGCAACGTACTAGGCGTTAAGCTTTCAATTTTCTAACCAGGACTTTTTTTATTAGTGTTTAAATTTATTATACTGAAGTCGCACATATAGTTAGCATTTGTAACCATAGTTATTAAGTCAGCGAAACTTTAGTGTTCCGATTTATGTTTCTGTGGTGGTACGTTTTCTATTAAGTAGCAAGGAGGTTAAAGGGATGAATGTATATAAAACCTTGTTTATTTTGAAACTTCAAACGAATTATTAAGATCATACTTGCTCGACTGAATCATCATATTCATGAAAAATGTCTTGTGTAAATGTTATACAGAAAACTTGCGGAGGAACAATTAAAACTCAACAGGAAATGTTTTGCAATAAGTAAGAGAAAAAAGAATGAATCTTATGATAGTAGAATTTATTTGTGTACCTGCTGTGCTTTTCATTAACTGCAGTTATCTTTCAATGCAATATTTTAGAGGAAAGTGATTAAAGGGTTAATGAAAATTTTAAAAAGGAATTTTTGATCTTCTTTATGTTTTTATGCAAAATTACTTACCCGGCACTACCAGGAAATCCCTGGACTAGAAAAAAAACTTCGAGTTCTAGAAATAGAAAAATTGTTGAGACTCAGAGACTATAGTGTCATTGTATAGTTTTGTTCTACAGTGATACTTCAAAACAGTATCATGCGTTGTAACGGTATAATTTCTAACGGCTTCAAATACGTGGAATTTTACATTTATATTCATTAAAAATCTTAAGTTCGGTCCTGTAAGACTGCGCTTTATTTAAACCAGAACTTCGTCAAGTAAATATTTCTTATGAAAACATTTTAAGAAAAAATTGTTTTACTTTAATATAATTAAAGAACGTGGCGTCATAAAAATGATGTCTTTTAGTATTTTGCTAAATTGCATTTTGGCATAATATCAATTACTTCGTGAGAGACCTTGATACAGAAAACTGTGGGAAGTACTTGGTCATCAATTTCACAAAAAAAGAAAAAGGAATATTTCTGTTAACATTCTGAGAATACAGGATTCAAAAATAAAGTTTTCTTTGTCTGTTATTTGCATTTTTAAATTTAAGTCCGGTTAAGGCGTAGCAATCTTCGTCTCGACGCCAGATGAAGTGCCACTTCGTATTAGTTTGGCGCGCAATTTCTGAGGTTCTACTTTCTACATTTAAGTCGAGAATCCTATAGAAGGTCAACCAAAAAGCATCCTTATTGTATAAAAACATATGTTTCTACGCGCGAGATTCGTGATCCGAGATGATAAAAACCCTCGCTGAGGTTGACGCAAAAAGATTCGCCACGGCACCCATACAGCAAGCGGTCGATATTAGAGATTTTCCCACTTTAGTATGGGGTATGCTGGTTCACCGTTTGAATTCCGATCAATAATGGTTGATCTTGAATCACTGTTATCAAATTACAGTTAGTTATAAACCCTTTAGATTTGATATAAATCTAAATACAGTACAGTTTCAGTGCTATTTTGTGCAAAGTGCAAGTTTTAAAAGGAATTCCGTCTCGCTAAATCGTGTTCGAAAAATTTATAATTTGGTAACGCGAGTAAACAAAGTTTTGTTTCACTCTATGGTGAAGAACTATTAAAAACAATTATTTCGTTTCGTTTGGTTTTAAGACCAGTGCAGTTTTCATAAAGAAAAATCATTTACTATTGATCCAGAATTTAAAGACAGATTCTCGTTCGTTTATAAATTAAAACTACGTGCGAAGAATTAAACGTATGAAGTGCCACTTGTGGTTAAAAATTAGTTAAAATCTTTGAGAAACATTATCGCTTTAATTTTCAAATAAAAGTAAATCCATTACAACGTATGAACATTTTTAAATATTGGATTCTTTTTAATGGTGCTCGATCAAATTGGTTTATGAAATCATATGTGCAAATGACAGTAATTAAATCTCATTTCTGGTGTTCGTTACTAAAAATCAACACTTCAAGACAGCGTAGAGGTCAGCTACGATCTTTCGAAATAGAGGCCAGTTTCCAATTTCTACTAAACTGCTTTTGGTTGTATTCTACGAGTTTAGTTGGATAAACAATTCAAAGGTACCGTATTTTTTAAGTGATTGTTTAGTATTGCAGTTAGTTAAGAATGTTTTAGTCAAGGAATGTTGCAGTTCTTTATTAGGAAGAGAGCTCTCTACATTATCTAGAAACCTTCAATATTAATGAACTTCAAAATAATATTTGGATTATTCTAAACTGCATAATATCCTTTAGATATCTGTTTGTAGATTCTTTTAACGAAGTCGAGTCAATATAGATTTTAATACTTGAGTAAATTTTACTGAATAATTTTTTTGTCAATCTAATAAACTTTTTTTGATTATTTTTTGGTGATTAAAGAAAGATCTTATGTAAATCTCTCTTGATTTACTTTGGTATAATTAATTTAGAGAGGTTAGTTACTATTTAAAGAATATTGATTATGCTTGTAATAAATTTATAAGTGTGTGTTTTATTATTCATATGTATTGTTTTGTCTTATCCATTCTCTTCCTGTTAAATAAATGTTTTCAATTTATATTAAGGATCTAAAAACGGAACCATATAATTATGAACATCTCATTCCATTTTTATTCCAAAATTTCATATAAACAAAATCTTTTTGATTTAATTTAATATTGTATTTATTTTCTGGTTAATGAATTCAATAAATTTTAAAGCTTATTCAATTAACATCTTTGATTGGTTATTTATAATGAATACTTTAAGCTTCATAATCATATGGCGCCCTTTTTGAGTTATTATTTGTGTTTTGAGACCTTAATCTACTCCTTTTCAAAATTTATACAACTGTGGAACCAATACCTACGACTTGAATAATAAATTTGTAAGAGAGAGTTTAAATCTCAAGCTGTGGCAAATATTTTGAGTTTCTTTGATAAAGTAAGTATGAATCATTTTATATAATTTTATAGTTAGTTTATTGTTTACTTTTGTGTAAGAAAAAACCATCGTTTCACTGCCGGTCCAACGCGGGCCAGATTTTAGTGACGTTTTACTGGCGCCCAATCGCGGGGCCTTTTATTGTTATTTTACCGTGGCTAAAATGCTTTGTTTCACTGGCGCCCATCGCGGGGCATTTTTATAATTGTGTTCTTGTGAGAAAAACTCTTGTTTCACTGGCTTTGCCAACGTGGGGTTCGAGAAAAATTTTGTTTCCACAGTTAAGAAAAGGTTTGAGATATTGGTTGATGAATATTTTTAGGATTTTAGGTGGTTGTGTACTACGTTTCCAGATAAGGATTCTTGTATTGGAATCAATAATATTGTAGTATTTGTGTAAAGAAATTGGAAAGCCTAATTACAGTTATCGCTTATTTGTGGCGAAAAGTAAATTTCATTGTTACGGTATTTTGTCAAAATGGAAGTTAATCATTTGAAAGGTGATGAATTGAAGTTTGAGATTTTTTGCAGAGGTCTAAAGCTTGTAAGTAACTATTTGCAACGTCGTGCACTTTTGAGAGGCAGTTTAGCTAAAGAAAAAACGTTAAAGTCGGTTTCATTCAAACAACCATATGATTTCAAAACTAATGTAGCACAGATTAAAGAATCATTTGTTGATATTGAAAAAATACTTGGCAATTCAGAGGAATTAACGGAGGATTCGGGTGATGTAGTTTATTCTAGGCTTTTGCATTTAGAGAACCGTATAAATTTATTAGAAGTAAGTGGGGATGAACAAATTGTTGTTAAAACGAGTTTGAAGCACAATTGTTAGTTTTACAGGGTTTATTGATCGAATTTCGAACAAAAAATAATGAAACTAAAGTTAGTGATGCGAACGCGTCATTTTTAGAAGATTCTTTACAAGTACAGCCAACGGTTAAGCCTGTACCTGTTTTTAAATGGAACTTGAAATACTCTGGCCAGACGGGACGCGATAGTGTTATGGCATTTTTAGAGAAAATTAATGATTTATGTGAGGCCCGTCGAATTTCGAAACAAGACTTATTTGTTTCCGCTATAGATTTATTTTCGGGTGCAGCTTTATTATGGTACAGAGGTATTAAGAATGAGGTTAGTGACTGGAATGAGTTAGTTAAATGTCTAAAGAGAGACTTTTTACCTATCGATTATCAGTTAGATCTGTTAGATGAAATTAAAAATCGAACGCAGGGTCTTAATGAAAATGTTTCTCTGTATATAATGTCAATGGAGGCTTTGTTTAGAAGATTAGAACATCCTAAAACGAAAGAACTTGAAAGGGTACAACAGATAGTTAGGAACTTAAATCCTTATTTTGCAGAGAGTATAGGTTTACAGGATATAAAGTCTTTATCGTCATTAAAGGATTTTTGTAGAAAAATTCAAGAATTAAAAATAAGATCGGAAAGGTATCATCCACCACCTTCCAAGCGTAACGGGTTGTTGGAGCCAGATTTAGCGTGTCTTTCATTAAATGATTGTCAGGTAAGAAAACCTGCAGAAAATAAAATTAATATTTCTGAATTATCCAGTACAGATAAATCTTGTTTTAACTGCGGTCAGTCTGGGCACTTACATAGACAGTGTTCTGAAAAACGACGTACATTTTGTTATAGGTGTGGTAAGGTTGGTGCATACTCCAATTCTTGTTCTGTGTGCAATCCAAGAAACGACAAAGGAGGTATCGTTGCGGATCAAGTAGTGATGAATCGTTCAACCGGGACGGTACCGAAGACAAAAACCCCACAACCCAATTCACGTTCGCGTGCAAATTGATTTCTCAACCCAAACAAGCAACAAAATGTAATTTCTCGCCCTCTTCAGAAGAATGGAAGTCTTGGTTAGATAAAGTAAAAACTTTTATGTCCCCCAAAATAATTGCACCCCTTTGTGTTAAAATGCCGTATAATAATCATCCTTTTATTCTCATTAGGATTCAACGATTTCCAGTTGTTTGTTAGATAGTGGTGCATCAAATACTATCATAGGTTCTTCTGGTTTACAGTTTCTGAAGGAAAACAAAATTCCGTTCCAAAGAAAGTTAACAGCTGCTCGTGTTACTACAGCTGACGATGTCATTCAACCTTGTGAGGGCGAAATTATTTTACCGATTACTTTGGATAAGGTTACGAAAAATATCAAATGTTTATTAGTTCCTTCCATTACCCAAGCTTTTATTTTAGGAGTGGATTTTGGTCACCTATTTAAGATAAACCTAAATATGTATGAAAGAGCATATGACTTTGCAGTAGAACCCTCCATAAATACTATTTATTCAGTCGAGAATTCCGTAAACCATATTTCCTCCCTGGAAGCTACGAAAATTATCGATCAAGCTTCTCTGAGTCCTAAACAGAATTCAGTTCTAAAGAAAACAATTTCAGCTTTTAAAGAATTAGTTTCCGATAAGTTAGGATGTACGAATGTATTGAAGCATTATATTGATACAGGGGATGTTCAGCCCATTAAGCAAAGACAATATCTTCTGTCGCCTGCTATGCAGACCCATCTTCATAAAGAAGTTGATGATATGTTAAGACTTGGAGTGATTCGTGAGTCTAATAGTCCTTGGAGTAGTCCAGTGTTGTTAGTTAAGAAAAAAACAAATGAGTTACGATTATGTTATGACGCACGAAAATTAAATAGTGTAACAAAAAAAGATGCTTTTCCGTTACCCCGTACCGATGCTATTTTAAATAGACTTCGTAATGCTAAGTTTCTGTCCAGTATGGATTTACGTAAAGCTTTTTGGCAAATCCCTTTAGAGGAATCTTCTTGTGCAAAAACAGCTTTTTGTGTGCCTGGTAAGGGTTTATTCGAATTTACTGTAATGCCTTTTGGTTTATCGAACAGTCCGCAAACAATGCAGAAATGCATGGAAAAAGTTTTAGGTCCACTAATGTTGGATGAGAAAGTTTTTGTGTATCTTGATGATATTATTATTGCGTCTTCTACTTTTGAGGAGCATATTAAGATTTTGAATCTTCTACGGTTAAGGCTGAAAGATGCTGGTTTTACGATTAATTTAGACAAATGTCAATTTTGTCGTTCTTCTTTGAAGTTTTTAGGTTTCGTTATTGACCAAGAAGGTTTGCGAACTGATCCAGATAAGGTATCAGCTATTTTGAATTTTCCTACTCCTCGCAATACTACTGAAGTTAAACGTGTGAATGGTTTAGTTAGTTACTATCGACGTTTTATTAAAGATTATGCTGAAGTTTCCGCCCCCATTACCGCTCTCATTAAAGGCAAAAAGAAAGGAGATCCTATTCATTGGACTTCCGAAGCTGAGCAATCATTTCAAAAGATTAAGCAGCGTATTAGTTCCGCTCCCGTGTTAATTTCGCCAGATTTTTCCTCTCGATTTTATATACAGACTGATGCAAGTGGCGTAGCCTTAGGTACTGTGTTGTTTCAAATTATGGACGGTTCAGAACATCCAGTTGCCTATGCAAGTCGAACTTTGACTTCTACAGAAAGAAAATATTCAGCTACTGAGCGTGAGTTATTAGGAGTTATTTTTGGTATAGAACATTTCAGAGGTTATGTTGAGGGTACCCCTTTTACAGTTATTACCGACTGTGCAGCAATTAAGTGGCTTCATAATATTCGTGAACCTACAGGTCGTTTAGCTAGATGGTGTATGCGTCTTTCCCAATTTGATTTTGATGTACAGCACCGCCCAGGAAAATTAAATATTATCCCGGATGCTTTGTCTCGATCTATTTCTGTAATGAATATCGATACTCTTGAGCCTGATGACTGGTATCTTAACATGATAGGATTAGTCCAAGCTTCTCCTGAAAAATATCCGTATTTTAAAGTCGAAAATAATCGACTATATAAGTTCTTGCCTTCCTTATTACCGCTTGAATCTAATATTTCCGACTGGAAACTAGTAATTCCAACTGCTAATAGGAAACAAATTTTGCAACAATGTCATGATGAACCTACAGCTGCCCATTTTGGAGTTTCGAAAACTCTATCTCGTATTTCCGAATTCTACTATTGGCCGAAACTTAGATATTCTGTCAGTAAGTATGTACGCAATTGTAAGCTATGTGCGAGTCAGAAAAGTGAGAATGTTTCACGTGCAGGCCTTATGGGTAAGGAAAAGAAAGTTAGCTTTCCTTTTCAGTTAATTAGTATGGATTTGTTAGGTCCGTTGCCGCGAAGTAAGTTTGGTAATCAGTACTTGTTTGTTGTTACCGATTGGTTTACTAAGTATGTCTTAATACAGCCATTACGTAAGGCCACTACTAAGCCTATGATAAAGTTTCTAAAGGAACAAGTTTTCTCGATATTTGGCGTACCCCAGACCGTTATGTTTGATAATGGGTCGCAATTTATTTCTAAAGAATTCCGAGATTTCTTAGATAGCGTTAAAATACAGAATGTTTGGTTGAATGCCCGCTATCATCCTCAAGGTAACCCTACAGAACGAGTTAATCGAGTTCTTGTTACAGCTATTTCGTCATATATTAAAGACTCTCATCGTGAATGGGATAAACATATTTCCGATATTGCCCAGGCAATACGTCTTGCTAGTCATGATTCGACTCAAGTTTCCCCCTCTTTCATGGTCTTTGGTCGACATGTTCCAGTTAGTGGAAATTTCTATAGTCCTATTGACCCCGATAAACCTTTAGAGATTGCTAATAAACTCTTTTGGACCCGTGAGCTAACTCAGCTTCCCGAATTATATGAGGATGTTAAGTCCAGATTACACAAAGCTTATGAGCAGAATTCCCGTCAGTATAATTTACGAAAACGTCCGCTCAAATTTTCTGTTGTGGAGATATAGTCTGGAAGCGAAATTTTACTTTGTCTGATGCTTCTAAAGATTACTCTAAGAAGTTAGCCCCTAAATATATTCCCTGTAAAGTTACCAAAGTTTTGTCCCCACTTGTGTATCATTTACAAGATTTAGATGGACATCCTGTTGGCAATTTCTATGTTAAAGATTTAAAGGAAAACCATTGTGACTTTTCCAAGCAATAAAACTCTAATTTTTAAATAATAATGTAGGTCTTGTTCAACTTACGACCTTTTCTCGTGTTTATTTTTGGCCATCTATGGTTTTGTGTCGGCAAGTATGCTCGTGTATGTATTTGAAGGTACCTAAACTTGATGATTGGGAACGTTTGATGATGTAAGTTGTTGTAAGTTTTATGACTGTGGTCCTAGGCCGATGAATGAATTTTGTATGAGATGATAGGAGAGTTTGCTCGCCACCAAATTAAAAATTACATATCTACAGCATAAATTACCTTTTGAGTCATTTTCTAACCTTGCATTTAAAATTCTTTTAGGCTTATTGTCAAATAAGTTTTAACTTTAAATAACATTAATTAATCCCTTTTGTGGCGTTAATTCTTTCATGGTTCTGACAGGTACTGTTGAATTTCTTTCATTCCTTTAGTTGTGGGAGTTACATAAAACAATGATAGCGTGATTTGTTGCGTGCCCTCTTCTTTTTGAGTGATTGAATATCTTCGTGGAATTCTTGTGTGGGAGTGTGATTGAGTGAAGCGTGTACAGGGGATATTCTTTTATCCCTTGGGTGTTTCTTGGTAGGTTGGTCGGAAATCACGCAGGGTGTAAGACAATTTTCCCGATTGTGTCCAGCATATTTATCCAGCTTATGTTGGGTTTTAGTCGTTACAGTTCTTTGTAACGTTTTCGTGATCGCTCCTTCTGGAGTTACCGTTCTTCTTGTGGGATATTGACCACAACCGCACCCTTTTGTGGGATTTTAGTGTTACAGCTGTTTGTAACGTCTTGCGTTTTGGTGCGTGTTGCGTACTATTTTGCCGTCGTTTTAATGAACGAATTAGTAATATTGGAAAATGTTCTTTTTAGAACAATGCATTATTGTGCTTCCTTCTTTCTCTGTTTCAGCAGAGCTTTTAACAATTTGTCCAATTAGACAACTTTTCGTTGTCTTTGGTGTGAGCTTCTTCTGTCTGGTGACATATTGTTTTGGTGAGGCTTATACAATTTTAAGCCAGTTTAATATGAAAAGGTTTATTAACCTTCAGTTATATGGTCATTCGTTGCAGTTAATGCACTTCAGCTAATACGAATAGGTTTATTAATCTTATGCCTTACAGTTGATATTTGTGATCTAGTACATTTTGGAGACTATTTGAAAAGGTTCTAGTAACCTTAAGTCGTCCAATCGATAGTGAAGATTTAACATATTTCATTGGTAAATTTAATAAGGGCTTATTAACCTTAATTTATCTACTTGTAAATATTTAATTTGGAAAGGTTTTATCAACCTTAAGTTACTTAGCTTATAGTTATAGGTAACCTATCCTATGTTAGAATTTAACAGAGTTTTAGTAACTCTACATCGTTTGACACTTATGGTCTTATAGATTTGGGCGTTAGGCACTTTCGGGTGTGCCTTGGTTTTGATATTAGTATGGTATCTTCGTATGCTTTCTGGCATTTTGTTAGTTTTAAGTATCGATTAAGATGGGCTTCTTAGCTTTTCTTTTTTTATTGTTTTTTCTTTTTCTTTGACGAGTGGGCGAGTGTAACGGTATAATTTCTAACGGCTTCAAATACGTGGAATTTTACATTTATATTCATTAAAAATCTTAAGTTCGGTCCTGTAAGACTGCGCTTTATTTAAACCAGAACTTCGTCAAGTAAATATTTCTTATGAAAACATTTTAAGAAAAAATTGTTTTACTTTAATATAATTAAAGAACGTGGCGTCATAAAAATGATGTCTTTTAGTATTTTGCTAAATTGCATTTTGGCATAATATCAATTACTTCGTGAGAGACCTTGATACAGAAAACTGTGGGAAGTACTTGGTCATCAATTTCACAAAAAAAGAAAAAGGAATATTTCTGTTAACATTCTGAGAATACAGGATTCAAAAATAAAGTTTTCTTTGTCTGTTATTTGCGTTTTTAAATTTAAGTCCGGTTAAGGCGTAGCAATCTTCGTCTCGACGTCAGATGAGGTGCCACTTCGTATTAGTTTGGCGCGCAATTTCTGAGGTTCTACTTTCTACATTTAAGTCGAGAATCCTATAGAAGGTCAACCAAAAAGCATCCTTATTGTATAAAAACATATGTTTCTACGCGCGAGATTCGTGATCCGAGATGATAAAAGCCCTCGCTGAGGTTGACGCAAAAAGATTCGCCACGGCACCCTTACAGCAAGCGGTCGATTGCGGTCGATATTAGAGATTTTCCCACTTTAGTATGGGGTGTGCTGGTTCACCGTTTGAATTCCGATCAATAATGGTTGATCTTGAATCACTGTTATTAAATTACAGTTAGTTATAAACCCTTTAGATTTGATATAAATCTAAATACAGTACAGTTTCAGTGCTATTTTGTGCAAAGTGCAAGTTTTAAAAGGAATTCCGTCTCGCTAAATCGTGTTCGAAAAATTTATAATTTGGTAACGCGAGTAAACAAAGTTTTGTTTCACTCTATGGTGAAGAACTATTAAAAACAATTATTTCGTTTCGTTTGGTTTTAAGACCAGTGCAGTTTTCATAAAGAAAAATCATTTACTATTGATCCAGAATTTAAAGACAGATTCTCGTTCGTTTATAAATTAAAACTACGTGCGAAGAATTAAACGTATGAAGTGCCACTTGTGGTTAAAAATTAGTTAAAATCTTTGAGAAACATTATCGCTTTAATTTTCAAATAAAAGTAAATCCATTAGAACGTATGAACATTTTTAAATATTGGATTCTTTTTAATAGTGCTCGATCAAATTCGTTTATGAAATCATATGTGCAAATGACAGTAATTAAATCTCATTTCTGGTGTTCGTTTCAGCTTCTGATTCAAAATCAGTTCTTAGTGCTGAGTTTGCTTTACAAACTCACAACATAATGTTCAAGTCTTCTACAGATATCTAATTTGATATACAAGAGCATTATTTGACACAAAAATCCATTCAAATTCTATTCTATTATAATCATCTCACCCATTACGAACTTTCATGACAAATCGAATTTTCACTTGTAGTTTTACGAATAAAACCGTAATAACTCCAATTTTATCATTTCCCATAAGGTAAATGCTAGCTTCTATACACGTAAAACACAAATTTTATCGTGCAGTACATAAAATATTTTCCGGGAGTGATTAATAACAATATCTGCAACGAACACGTTCTAAAATTATTGATGCTAACATGACTCGAACTGCATGTTCAATAACGTTCGTGGTTGCTAGTATTGTTTAACATGGAACATCCTGCCGCAGATAAATTCGCACATTTATTTTCACGAAAACTATTAATAATAATAAAGTTACCCTAGATATAAATATTAAACTTTAACCCACTGGTATTATAAATCAACTAGAAAATATATTGCTCTAGCCTGTTACTGTTCATTAGAAGTAACTACTAATGCAAACACATATAGGAAAACTCTATTTCACATCTCTTGCCGAGGCTTTCTTTCTAGTTTTTTTTGGACTACTAAATGGTTTAAAGTTTATTTTAGAAAAGCTCTGCTGAGTAGAATTTATAAAGTTCTCGAGTTTTACGTTTTGCAAAGTTGAAACCGCGAACCCTGCATGTACGACTTCATCATCAAATATTTATAACATACAACTAACATTTGCCAAACTAGCAGAAATTTAGAGCATATCTGAAAACTAACTTTAGTAATACGTATTGCTCACAACTTTCGATCAAAGATTATCTAGTGAAATATAATATAAATACAAAGATTAGTTAAAGTTTCACAAGTTTTATTAATATCTTAACCTGACAATATTGTTTCGACACTTTAAAAAACTTGTGAAACTTTAAGTAATCTTTGTATTTATATTATATTTCATGATTATGGAGTTCCCAAGTAAGGCTGGAGACAGTAAACGCTATCATTTCATCTTCGTTGGAAGAACAAGCCAATTATATAAGAAACAGATGATTAAACACGGAATCGCTAGCCAGAATGGTTGGTTCAATCAAGAATGTATTAAACGTCAAGTCATTCCCAAATATGTCAACATCACAACCAAGACTAGTAATTACATTACTGAAAAGATTATCAAAAATTCAAAAAGAAGATGGGTCAAAGAAGAAGCTAAGAAATGGTTTAGAATTAGAGACAATTTGCACATTTATATAAAGGTACTCCACACAGAACTTGCACATAAATTACATGATATCCAATTTGACATTTTAATTTTGATGTTAGAGAAACTGTCAGTCATATTAAATTTCAAAAATACAATACTCAGAAAAAGAAACTGCAAAACCTTACCCAACAAAAACGCTCAATACAAAGTAATTATAATACCCAGAATACGATAAATTTCTATCCACGTTTTATAAACCTATCAGATACACAATTTAATGACAGAGATACACAATTTCTTAACAAAGGCTTAAAATTTTGTCCTTTTCCAAAATTCACTAACAAAATTAAAGAAATCTTGGCTGTTGAATGTGAAACTATACTCAGAAATAATCACAACAATTATCCAAAATTCCAAATCTTGAATCTGATAAAAGAAATATCTTTGAAAAAGGACAAAACACAGAATAAAACATCTAACCTGTCACTACTTCAATCTATCAGACATAAAATTACAGAAAATAATTTAATTTCTGTTAAAGCAGATAAGGGTAACACTTTGGTAATCCTTTCGAAAGATGTTTACACACAAAAGGTTAATGATTTTATTAATAAAGAAAATTTAGATGTTTTAAACAAAGATCCTACCACAAAATTCCAAAAAGAAATAAAACAAACTTTAGCAAACTGCAATATCTGCTTTAACGAATTAGAAAAACAACAAATCATACATAAAAATCCACAACCACCAAAACTATATGGACTGATTAAAACACATAAACACAACATGCCTATACGACCAGTAGTATCATATATCAACGCATCTAATCACACCTTGTCCAAGAAACTCAACCATATTATTAACATCATACGATACAAATCGAAATACTCTGTCAAAAATTCATTAGAATTAGTAAAAAAACTACAAAACATACATCTTTCAGCACATTCAAAACTTGTAAGCTTTGACATTTGTAGCATGTTTTCAAAGATTCCACCACAAGACTGTATTCCTTTGTTAGATAATTTCCTAGTTAATAGTAATGTACAATTAGTAAAAAGATTAGAGTTAATTCAATTATTTGATCTTTGTATCAGTCAAAATTATTTCACTTTTAATAATATAATATATTTACAGAAGGATGGTTTGCCTATGGGTAATTCTCTGAGTCCTCTATTAGCTAACATATTTATGGATAATTTAGAAGATCGAATATTTGAATTAGATCTTTCTAAACACATTATTTTTTGGTTTCGATGACATTTTAGCTTGTTTTGACAGTTCTTTTGAGGTTATCAATGAATTTTTAATTCTTATTAACAATCTTCACACAAACATCACGTTTACACTAGAAACAGAACAAAATAGAGCTATTAATTTTTTGGATTTAACTATTACAATTAATACAGACAATGAATTTGATTTTTCCATATACAGAAAACCCACAAGCACAGACGTCACTATTCCTAACGATTCATGTCATCATAAAATGCATAAACTAGCGGCTTATAGATCTGTAGTACACCTAGCTTTAACTACTCCAATGAAACGATCACATTTTGATAAAGAAATTTCAATCATCAAACAATTAGCACATGCAAACCATTATAACCATAACATGATTGACACTTTAATTCAACAAAAAGATTATAGGTTAGCTATCAAAAGAATATTTCCAATTGACACTCAAATACAAGACACAAACTACATATCAATACCATACTTTGGCAAGATATCAGAACAAATTGCAACTATACTAAGAAAAACCACCAGTTACAAAATAACCTGTAAAACTAACACCAACACCTTTTCAGTTTTATTCAATGCTAAAGACAAAACACAAGATATCATGAAATCCGGCATTTACCGTTTGAATTGTTCTTTTTGTAACTCGGTTTATATTGGACAAACACTTAGAAATTTCGACATAAGATACAAAGAACACGTACGCTCTTATAGACTTAAACATCCAGAAAAATCGAATTATGCCAAACACATTTTGGAACAGAACCACCCAATGACACTTAAATTCTTACATTTTTGCAACAACAAACACAAATTAGACATTTTAGAAGCTTTTGAAATATACAGACATAAACGCACAGTACCTTTAATGAATGAACAAACTGAGCTTAGTAATTCTCCTTTATTAGAAGTGTTAGATATTTAGTTTTTGTTATGTATTAGATCTAGTTACCTATTTTCTGTATGCATTTATCCTTAGCAACGTGTTTGTTTATCAATCTTATCTGCCTTTGATAATGACACATAGTGTCGAAACAATATTGTCAGGTTAAGATATTAATAAAACTTGTGAAACTTTAACTAATCTTTGTATTTATATTATATTTCATGATTATGGAGTTTCACAAAGTAAGGCTGGTGACAGTAAACGCAAAGATTATCTCATTAATAAATTTTTCACTTATCTGCAAATTATTACTATTGAGTATAACCACATTTACACCAAAGATAATAGATGATTGACTGATTTATTTTCTTTTTAATATTTCAGGGAGCTTTGAGAGTGGTGAAAACAGTAGCAGTTATAAAAAATTGTTATCATGAAGTATTTCCATACTAAATTAACAGGTATTTTAATTTTATATATCTAATTATTCTGTGTATCACTATTTGTACTATTGAAAACTGAAAACGTTTTTTAGTTGCATGCAAAAGTAATTTTACAAACAGCTTGAAGTAAAATTATTAATATTGCTACAACAAAAAAAGATGATTGCGTCAAACATGCAGATTTAATTGTAAAGAAGAAAAGTACCATATAGAGCACTCCCGGATTTACGCAGCACCTAAATTCAATACATCCCAAAGAAACACAAAAACCAAATAATCAGTCCATACCTGTTTATACAGGGTGCGACATGGAAACCAAGTGGTTTTGGAAGGGGTATTACTCTCTCGTTATAGAAAGGAAGGGCGTGCACTAGGTGTTACACTCTCGTTATAGAAAGGAAGGGCGTGCGCTAGGTGGCGTTGCATTCCTTGGCTCAAAGCATTTCACTGTCAGTTACCATCATGGAGCCGTGGACGCTAGAACATCGGATGTTTGCGTACTATTGTTTTGTGCAAAATAACGAGTCGGTGACCGCAGTTCAACGTGCGTTTTGTCGTAGATTCAAATTTCATCGAAATGACGCCGTTCCCTCGCGTGACACAATCTTGCGTTGGGTTAATAATCTTCGAACTACAGGCTCAATAATGAAAAAAAAACCGCCCGGTCCCCAACGTACTGCGCGTAATCCAGTGAACGTTAAAAGGGCCAGAGAAGCGATATTGAGAAGCCCAAGTCGCTCCGCTCGCAAACATTCTGCTTCACTTCGAAGCAGTGATCGCACTGTAAGACGGATTTTGCACACAGACTTACAATTTCATCATTATCAGTTAGCGATTGTGCAGAAGCTAAATGTAACAGATCACCCATATGAGTGCATTTTGTATAGGAAATGCTTACACTTTATGAGCAAAATGAAAACATTTTGGTGGCAATGAGTGATGAGGCCTATTTCCACCTTAATGGGACCGTCAATAAACAAAATTGTCGGTATTGGGCTATTGAAAATCCCGACAGCTCTTCGTGAAACCGCTGTATAGTCCTAAGGTTACAGTTTGGTGCACGATGGGAAAATTCGGCTTCATCGGTCCCTATTTTTTTGAACAAAATGGGGTTACCGTTACTGTAACAGTTTTAACTGTTACAGCATGCTACAGATTTTTTGTGATTTATTGTTAAATTGTAGTCAATATTGAACTCATCTATAATATGAAGGTAGTAAACAAATAATCTTCCTATGTATTATGTAAAGAAGTAAAAACAGTCAAGAGTCAAGTAAATTTTGCAAAATTCTTTTAATAGTCCAGTCAAATTAGAAAAAATAGCGAAAAGTTGAGGGAAGTCCGTCGATTTTTGCATATGGCTTCCTGGAGGGCTGTTAAATAACCCCCTAAAAGTCACCGTCTGTAGGTGGCGAGTTCGAGGAGATAATGAGGGTAAACCACGCCCCTTAACGGATTTTGTTATTTTTCTCTGAAACTATTAGGTTTATCGAGATGAAGGAAGTTCGGTAAATTAAAGTTTATTTAAATCCCTACCAGAAATGTCCGAATGTTTTTTCGTACCTCGCCTTCTTTTTATTATTTATTTAGATGTTTTTCCACGTGACCAGATTTTTTCACTTCAGATTTGAGTTCCTCTTTGTTTAGTTTCTGGTTATACATGGCTCGTATAAGCAATCATTCTTCAATTTTCTTATTTCTAAAATACTATATTAACTGCTTGGCTGCGTATCCCTCATCAAGCAACATAGCAAGCAGAATTTTCTTTGAATGGTCAAGGAAACCATTTCTCCGACACACACTATGAACGGTTTTCTTCAGTTGTTCTGGTAGGAAATTAGATCTCTTTATCAATAAATGCTTTGCTCCTTTTACAAGAGGACGTGTCATATCAAACCATGTTGGAGCATACACTTCCATTACGTACTCGACAAAAATCTGTAGATTCTCTAAGGGCTTTCACTTGACACATACAATTCGTAAGTATGCGGTTTGCTGTAGTTAGAATGTGAAATGTTACCATGATCTCTTAACTCTAAATAACTTGGAGTCATTGCTTGTGACACTCTGCTGCACATATCTTCAAGTTATTTTTGGTCAGTAGATAATTGTATAATAATACATATTTCTGGTACTTTCACAGGAATTGCATTGAAGTTGGTGGTAGATAATGTGAATGTTTCCAGTAAACGCATTTGGACCAGAAGTTCTTCCGACTAACTCTTGGAATAAATACCGAAGTGGCAATTCGTTGGTATGAAGCAAACATACAAACGAATGCGATGTGTTCACAACTGTATCATTACAACCAATGGCTACTATCCTTTACTATTTACTGTAGTGAAGTCTACTGCTAATAGAACCACATGTTCTTCCATTATATATTTTCTATAAAAACGTTCTCCTGTTTCTTCCTGAACTAGCAAACCATTTTTCCTGTCATCAAAATAAATGGCGGGTGGTTCCAATCTGTTTTCCCACGTTACAGTTGTGTTATTTTCCGTTCTCTGCTAAGCTGTGATCTTGAAGAGAGATTCCAAAGTAGGTAATGATAGCCTAGTAATAATATCAGTAGGTAATGGTAGGGCCAATGATAGCCACATCCGTTGCATTTTTAATGTTGAACACTTAGTTAATGTAGAGTGGGCTTCACTTTTGAATAATCGCTTTCTTCGGAGAGTGAAGATATATTTTCTGCTTGTAACTCAATTTTGCACACATTTTATATTTTAGCAGCTCGTTCACCCCTTTTCCAATTTTTGTTTCACTTGTTTAGTAGCTTTGACGTCTAACGAACCTATTGCCACCCCCACTTTTACTTTTTGTCACCCTCACCCTTGCCCTTACCATCATTCCTTTGGTCCATTACAAATACACGCTCATTGATAGATACTTTGGTTTTACAATTGCAGGTCTGCCTCGGATTACTTTTACAAATACAGATACCAAAAAACTTACGTTCAGCCTCTTCAAAAAAGTGTATGTGATTATTTTCATTAGTTCGTGACATCGGGCATTTCTTTTATTTTTATACTATTAAATTGAATAGCTGCCGATGGGGAACTGTTGAAATTGACGCCTTTTTCCATATTCCTCCACATCATCGGCGACTATTTCCGCTATCGCACTCACTACAAGATCTTTCTTCAGTGTTGAGAGTAACTTTTTTCTCACCCAAAAAAAACATAATCAAATTAATGAAATTTCGTACTTCCAGTTTTTGGTGTATTTCAATAAAGAAGAACTCAAAGAACTGTAATATTAATAATGATTCACCACATGAAGATGTTGTTTATTTGTTTTACAAAAGCACCAATTAATAACAGAGTCAAACAAAAATTCAGAATATCTAAAAATTTACAATTTCAGTTTTTCGGAGAACTTTCTATAAAAGCTAAAACTTTAAGGGTGATGCGCCACCTGAAGATATAATATGTTTCGAAAATTCTTTTTTAAAGGTCCGAAGTCTGGTTGTAAGGCAAGAATTTATAATATAGGCAACCGAAAATTCAACCTTTTGAGTTTTCGCTCCATCCTAGTGCCTAGCCTTGGATGTTAACAAAGAGTAATTTTATTGTTGATAAAATTGCTAAGACACAGAGGAAATGGATCAGATAATAAGACTGAGCAACCCAAAAAGAGTGGAATTATGGGTGAATCACGCTTACAGACTTAGAGCAAATAGTACTGCATAATGTAATAAAATCGGGCTCGTCGATTTTGAGTCTATGTGAAGAGTTTTACATAGGGCAATTTTTGAATATAAATTAATACTTAAATAAGACAGTTAAAAACAAACGCAGCGAATAAAAGTACATTAAAACGTTGTTACCATCAGCAGAGGCGTAGCGAAGTGCGGAGAGAGGGACACTTGCCCCGGGCGCAATTGTTTTTAGTAGGGTATTTCAGGGGCGGCGGGGGCAAATTTAAAAACTGCTCCCGGGCGCGAATTGTCCTCTCTACGCCTCTGACCATCAGCGAACTTTATTAGGTTAATCTGCCCATCTGCAAATAATGTTTTTAGCTGGCCCTCCCAATTAAAAGCTTTTAATTAATAAAGTTGAGTGGTAGTTTTTAGAATTCATTATCATTAAGTTATTAGAACAATATTATATGTTATTAAATAAATCAACCGTATAAAAGTCAGAATGATTTAAGTTTGCTTACATTTCGACTGTTGAAGAAAACTGTTTAAATTAAGATTAAAAATAAGCAAACCACAATATAAAAACTATAATTTATTTTTGTGAATTGCCTATTTTTCATTGTTCTATTTCAGAAATGGGTATTTCATTTTATATTGTATCTTTTACAAAAGCTAATGCAAAAGAAAAATGGAGAAATACAAAAGTTGAGTGCTCTTTGTGACAATATATATTTTCATGTTTCAGAATCAGAGATAATTTCGAATACAACGATTCCTTTGTCATATTTATTTGTGGAGCAATGACGGCTGGAGTCTTTAGTTTTATATGCATTAATATTCCACAAACGATTCAAGTACGGTATGTCTACTTGAATCAAATTATTCTTAAATAAAATAAACGGATATAAATTTTTGAGAAAGAGTTTGTTTCGACTTTGTCAATGCACCTTGAAGTAAATAAAGCACTGGAATCTATTATAGAAAAATATAATTTTCTCAATGGCTACATCATTTAAAGAATTATTTTGACAAGAACACAAAGATAAGTAAAAACTAGAAATACTATTAATTGCGTATCTCGGCATCTATGTAAGACTTCATTCATAGTAACGTATTTTAAGTAAACTACTAGTGCATAGTGATGGAAGATTATATCAAGAATCTAGTTATGTGTCTGCTACGAAATATGATGACGACAACTTGAAAAAGGAAGGAAGTAAGACAACATTCATCTTGCAGTTACAGTAAACACTGCTAAAGCTAAATGATTAATTAGATGGTATCGATAATATATTACTAAGGAAATTGTTTTTTATTTACATGGTTTTCATTACATGCTATTAATTCACGATTTTAAGAAAAAGGAAATTAGAAAGAAACCTTATCAAATACTTTCCTTAATTGATAAGGTTTGAAATTGCGACGACCCTTCGTTAGATTTATTTTTCGTTTTTAGCTTTTATTCTTATATTATACAGGGTGACTTCGAAAGGATTGACGCATATAAAACCTGTAGTAGTACTCAATAAATAGCGCCAGTATCAATAGAACCAATGCTATGGTTCTGATGGTGGTGTATGCAAATATTTGTTACCTTACCTGCATTATTAATGTAAAGAAATTATGTTTTAATTTAACGAGATAGTGAAATCGTTAAAATCTTCTTCTTGAATTAGATTAAATAGCTTGTGGTAAAAATGTTTCATTGCTGTATTGTCAAGCAGCTCCTAGGGCAAAATTCTGAAATAAATGTAAATGTTGGGTTTGTTTTTTATAGAAGAAATCATAGACATAAAATGCAAAATTCTGCGTTTTGTAACGTTACGTTTTTATCAGTTTTCAGATAATGCAATTTAGTGTGCATATTTGATAAAAAATCCTGAGTGCGGTCCTGTGTATTTATATATTTTCTTTCAATTTGGGATTACAGTTGGTATACTGCATGAAATAAATCCCATAAAATACTAAAGGTCGACTTAAAGAAATATTCCAGACTAATAAAATTGTTTTTATAAGAATTTACAGACTTTATTTTAACTAAAGATATTGTTCTTGCACCTCTTAGCATCTACCATTTCATGTCGTTCTTGGGGAAAAAGAATATTCTCGACTAGATTTGTCCTCTATATTTTAAATTGTCAGTAATTTTCGTCGATGTGAACGAGTATCTGTAAATATTCCCATCTAAATAAGTTGAGTTTCTACGAAAAACATGCTAATAAAACTCATTTGGTTAAAATTTATAATTTCCTTGTACGTGCTTGTCAACCAATTCTAGATAAACAAATTTTCGTTCTCAAAGGGTCTGGTTTTTGCACTTGTTGCAGGTTTTAGTCACAAGTAAAGTCCCGAGTTTTTTAGCGTTCTTTGTGTAAAATAATCAATTCTGATTGACTTAACCAAGCCGCCGCGCTTTCTCGTTGGTCTATTTGAAAGTTTACCTCTCTTAAAATTCAGTATACTGTAAAATAATTTCTAAAAGAAACAAGTCGAAGACAAACTATGATACCGCCAGGAAGAGCTTGAAAATAGGGTCCGCGCGAAACTTTTGTCGCGTGTAGAGTTTTTGGACCATTGTGATATACTTATCGAGACCGGTTGCCGAGAGCACTTATAGAATATTTTTGCGGTACTTCAGTTGACGTTAACATACAGTTGATATAGTGATTGCGGAAAATTCATTTTACCGGAAATTAAAGTCTAATCTAGTACAGTTCACCGATAATAATAATAATAGAGTGTAATCCGTTCTTCTAGTGAATACGAATGACTATTATAGTCTAGTTGAACTTCTAACAAATTTAAGTGTTTCATAAAATATTGTCCGAATATAATTTAAAATCGGACAGTTTTAAAACCAAATAAATAAATAAAAAGAAACAGATTGTTTCTCCTACGATAATTTAAATAAGTAATTTCATGCAAGTTGTATGGTTGTATCGGATATTTGAAAGAGGGAATTCCACTAATGAATACCTCCCTGCACTACCGTATTGTGAATTTTAATTTTCGTAGTTTAGGGTTATTAGTGATTGCAGAATTTTATGAAGTTTTTCAGCTTCTACAGTTTAGTGACAACTGTTTATATCTGTGTTTGTAAAGGGCAATATTGTGTAAGTTTGTTCTGATCCAGTTTTGTGAACTAAACGATTTGAACAAGGTATTGTGAATTGCTGACACTTTGAATTTTGTGAATATTGCGTCAGTTGTTTATTGTTTATGTACCGATTACTTTTGTCATTTTGTTGCATGAAAACGTTCCCATTTGCTAAGAGCTCTTATGCAGCGTATTGTGACTTTACATAATGATTTTTTCAATGACTAGTTGTTATCTCTTTTAACTTTTTGGTTTATGAATAATCATATTTTCTAAACCTAATTAGACGGAATACTATTGACCCAGATAGTTATGAAAGTCTTTATTTATATATTTTTACTCAATCTAATTTTGTCTTAACTAAACATGACTTACCACATTGATTTAAATTTATTAGATTTGACATTAGTTTCTGATTACTGGTGTCAAATCAATATTTTTCAAAAGAATCATTGACTTTCCTAATCAGATGGCGCTCAACATATATGCATTTTATTGTGTCTTAAAACTTTTATCTATTTCTTTTAATAATTAGTGAGCTACTGCAAACAATACCTACGACCTGAAAATTAAATTTGTAATGATAAGATCTCAAGCTGTGGCAATTTTAAGCATTACCGTAACGTAAGTATTAATATTTTGAAGTTTTTATGAGTTTCAGACGTCCATCGTGCGACATATATTTTTTATGTCTGAGTTTTACAGTTATAGTAATATGTTTTAGTCCGGGAAGATAACGAATGTTTCAGTGTCGCCCAATCGCGGGGCATTGTTAGATGAAGTAAATTCAAATGTTTGAAATCGGAAATAAAGTAATTCAGCTATTATTAATAAATAAGTGAATAATGCTCAATAGGATGTTAGGTCGGATTTTATTAACATACGAAGAAGTAACTAGGCAGTTTTGAGCAACTAAATAATTTAATTTTAGTTATTTGATAGTTGTATATAGAAGATGATTTCGTTGACAAGGTCTAGTGGATTTGTTAAACAATAACTAATAGTTATAAACATATATGTGGTTATGTAGTATTTAGTTTTAAATTGTCTTTTGTTTATAACCAAAAATCTCACTAAAACATTCGTTTGTTTTGTAAAAGATATAAAAAGAGTGGCAGATTTGGTGACAAACTCTCTGTTATTTTTATTCTTTCAAGCAGTGCACATATGTTCAGAGCAAAATTATACAATTTAAAAGTTATGTTGTGAGTTTTAAAAAAATGTAAACATAACAAACGTCAAAATGTTAGGTTATATTTTTTTGAAGTGCCAAAGTGTTTAATAATCATTAAAGATCTTTGAATTTGACTAATTGTTTTAATAATAATTTAATATTCAGAGCTATAAATCCATTTGTGGAGTATTTTTTTTTATTTACGAGAAGAAATGCTTTTTATAAATAATGAAAGTTTTAACCTTTGTTGCAATTTGGATGCAGGAAAGGAATTGTTAAAATAAAATTTAATCATTAAATAGACTTACCGTATTACAAGCAAGCAGCTGGATTTCAATTTTAATTATTAATGCCATCTATTTAGACTTTGTTTGACCGAGAGGTAAATGTTGTCATTCCACCATTTTAATTTCAAATCATATGGAAAGCAGAGCATTGTATTGTTACTATATCAGCTGATAAACGTTTGGCGCCAAATTTCGATTTAATTTAAAAAAAACTTAAGGTTATTTTGTAGTTATAATATAGTATGAGGATGCCAGAAATGTTACTTCTTGGATAAAAGGCATTAACTATCTTTGGATTAATTTTTCTTTTTCTATGATATCATAATTTTTAGTTTTTTTAATAATTGTGTTTCCTAGATTTATATTTATTTAGTGCAGTGCAGTCCAGAAGCATCGCATGACTATGTGCAGTAACCCAAAGTTCAAGTTATTTAAAAAGAGGGTGCTCCCCAGCCAGCACACTGAGGTTATAATGACGTTATTTTTAAGTCATTATTGGTCGACGACGTCATATGACTAAAAAATGATGTCCAGAAGACGTCAAATAGTAGGACGTACGTAGACGTCTTCAAAACGACGTCTTTTGACGTACAATACAATACGTACAAGTTTCATTAAAAAAATATTATTTTAACAGGGGCCAAGGAATACTGGTCATATTAAACAGGTGGACACAATATAGAGATGTTTTGACTGTAGTATATAATAACATAAATATTATTTCCAATATTCAACTATTTATTTATAATTCCTGTCTTAGTCCTCGTATAGGACGTTTTAATGAAGTCTTATATTGACGTCTTTGGACTGTGACATAATGATGTCAGTTTTACGACCATTTGATGTTGTTACTGCCGAAAAAACAGCGACATTATGACGTCAGTGTGCTGGCTGGGTCGCCTCGTATGTTATAAGCGTGTGTTGCTGGGGACATAGTTAAAAACAATAATAATATAAAATAAATTTTATATCACCTATTTAATAACAAAAATTACAAAATATTAAGAGTAACAAAAGAATTAATATAAAACATATAATAATAGCAATTTCCGATGTGCGATGTCTGATGTTCACCGACACTATAAAACATATCGAACGATACCCAAAATATATCGAAAACTAGAAGACTTAATAAGCTGAAATTTTGCCTAAATTTTTGAAACCTATGCGATATATGTCTGCAGGGTGATACAGTTTAAATGTACGAAGGTATAAGGGGCGAAACATAAAGGCGAGTAGATCACGAAAATGCAAAACAAAAGTTTTGATCTTAAAAAACAGCGGTGTCTCCTCAATAATTTATCAAACTTAAGCCGGTCCTGGGAGTCTGATATTTACGATTGACTTCGTACTAGGTTGTTAAAGTAAAATAACAAGCAACATATGTTTGTAAAACAGTACCAAAGGTATCAAATACAAACCTCTACACTTAAAAAAACTGTAATAGGAGTACTTATTGAAAGTCATCACATAGCATGAATGAATAGAGAGTTGTTTATATTTTAAAAGAGGTTCATTACTTACGCAAATTATGTATTTGTCCTAAATTACAATACCAACGTTGTTGCATTTTTTTTTGCTAATACCCAGAATATGAATTATTTTTATCCAGTTTGTGTTTACTAATATTTGTTATCCTAAAGAAATATTACACTTAATGATGACTAATAGTTTTTAAATAATGCTGTACATACGATATCTTTATAATAAGGAATAAAATAAGATCGAAACAAATTAATTTACGTTACATTAATTTTTAAAATAACACTTTTTAATAAATTTTGTTGTTTCCTGATGTAAATACGTAGGAAAACTGAATAAATAAACAACTTGAAAACAATAAGATATGTATGTATGTATAAATGTTAATTAATGAGGCAGATCTGGTTAAGGTTTTCTGTAGTTTTTCCTTAGCTGTGACACAAATGTGGGATTTGCGCTGTTTCATCTGAAAGGCGGCTGCAGCCGCACGTTGGGCCTACATAATAATAATAATAATCGCCCCTTCACTCCCGCACAAGCTTCATAGCTTCTGGGGCTTGGTTTCCAGGTTATGGGTTGCAGCAATTATTATTATTTTCTGTTGCTAATAATGAAAACAATGACTTAGTTATTCGACATCAGGTAGACCATAATTGACTTTTATCGAGTTTCTAAGTAAAATGTTTTCATATTGTGTACATAGATTAATTTTTAAAAAATTCCAGACATTTATTAATTTTCTTTAAAACTTTTAAATTTAAAAAGTTACCGGAGCAGGGATCGATCCTGCAACCCACGCGTTACCATACAAGCACCCTACCCATCCCTACCCATGATGCGATAATCATGCGCGATTATTATTATTACGTAAGCCCAACGTGCGGCTGCAGCCGACTTACAGATGGAACATCGCAAATTCCACATTTATGTCACAGCTAAGGAAAAACTGCAGAAAACCTTGACCAGATCTATCGGTACCAGGAGTCGAACTGGTCTGCTTGGGTGAAAGTCCAGCACGCTAGACAATACACTACCAAGGCTGTTCAAAATATTTCAAAAAAATTGTTAGTAGAAAAGTATAGGGTATTCGACAAAACCCCAAGGCGCGTTTATTTCCTTACCCAAGCAGCATCTATCTAGCAGTAACTGATATCGGAAGTTTGATTGAGTAGTTGTTACGTAACTACAACTAAATTTATGACTTTATAGGTAATTCATCGCTCTTTGTATTATTAAGTACGTATTACAAATAAAATAGTAATATAATAGTAAATAGTAAATATTTGTTAAGTTGGAAGAGTAAGAGAGAGTAACCACCCGACATGATGTGTCAAAGAGAAAAGAGAAGAGAAAAGAAGTTCCAGGAAAGTAGCAATTACTACGCCGTCACGTATCTGCTACCCAAAAATTGTGGTTCTAGGCACGTAATGAAACCGCAGCAATTACGTGCTTGTGACTATTGGCAAAAACCTAATAGTTCTACTGGACGTTGCTGGTACGTAGCGCTGACTAAAAATGATGCTTGGGTAGCCTCTACAAGCATCAAAATAAATGGCATTTCGATTCTTGAGATTCTGGATGTAATGTCTGTATGAACAATTTTATTATATGCACCAAATGTATTTTAGAGTTTGGAAAGTTTATATGTATAAAAATTTATTAAATACTTAAAACATTTATAATATAAATCAAAGTTAAGGTCTACACACAATTAACAACATAGTATAAATAAATAATTCAAAAACAATATACCAATATTGTATGCTATTAAAGCTAATGTTAAATTTTTTATGCATAGCATAGTTTTTAGCATAGTCGTCCATTAATTGAAAAAGTAAAATTTTTCAAATTTTTATTTTATAACTATGAATACTCACATTATTAAAACCATTGTGGTTTATATTTATATTTTAATGGCTATAAAGTTAAGGGATACTTTTATGTAATTATTCGCTTTTATAAATATTATATCTATAGAAAAATGGTTTATTAAATAAACATTATAATAATAAATATTATATAAAATATTTCATAACTTTATAAAATAATTATCCAAACTGTAATTAGATCTTGCGTTTTGTAATTTGAAATCTAGCGCTCCCTGCCCTCGGACATGGTGGATGCTGTCATACTTTTCTTCTTTGACGAATTTATCGTACTTTTTTGTATTATTAATTAGTTTTTAATTATTTTTTATAATATTATTAATTACAATACATCAACTTAACAATTGATTCTTAATTAACTGTTTATAGAAATCTTGGATTGTATTTAACCATTGTATATTGAATTTATTTGGCCAAATACATTGTATTAAACTGTTTTTGTTCTAAAATAATTATCAAAGAATAATTTCATGGGAAATATTTCTTCATCGATTATTTGAGTCACTCATTGGCTTGATTATTTCTTTAACTTAACTTGTTGCTTTTAACGGTAAGTATTCCTTTTTCTACAATATGCCACCCTTCAAAATACTTTAATCATACGTAATATGTAGGTAAGAAGAGATGGTGCGATTAAGACAGTTACAGAGTGTTTATTTCTCAAATGAATAAAAAACGTCTGTTGGTTATTTTGGTTAGCATACATTAATTTTATTAAGTTTTATAAAGTGGAAAACTGACTTAACCGTTGATAATGCATTACGATTAATAAATCTAAAACTAAACAATTCATATCCAGTCAATTGCAGTTTACGAATTGTAGAACTGAAGTAATGAAATGCATAAGTAAAATTTCACCCTGTGTGTGAAACATTATAAAGATCACATTTAAAAGAGAATGAAGAATAAACATTTCTATGTAAAACAAGATTAGCATGGCAAACACATATTGACGTGGATGCGTTTCTAAATGAAAGAAGTAGCAAATGTAGTGAACGTAAACGATTATTGGCTATGAATTTTAAAATTATTCGATCAGATATGTTTTGAGTAGCATAATAAATAAGAAAGCAAAAGTTAAAAAAAAAACTTGAAATGAAATTTTTCTTGTCAAATCCGTAGCAAATATTTGCGGAAATCGTACATTTTTCATATCCTCTAAAATACTACGCAAGGAAAGTAATATCTAAATATTTGCCATCTGCACGAAGATTTAGAGTTGAATAAATATTAAAATTCCGATCTCAGACAGACTCAATAAGGTGACACAGTGAGGATTCGGCATGAGACAAATCTTATTTCTTCCGGTAGTACCACCAACTCCGGGTTGAGAACGTGAGTCCCTCGTTCAATATTGCCAACCCCGCGTTTCTACCACCCGCAAATCTCGGAGACCCCAGGCCAGATTATCAAAGTAAATTTTGGAGCTGTTCGCACGGATTCGTCGTACCCCATTGCAGAGGACTTAAATTTCAAATTTGCGATTTTTATTATGTTTGCGTTTGTCATCGGCAAGTTTTTTAAGCTTGTATCCTTTTGTTCAGACTTACTTTGATCCTGATGTAATTTACGTCCCAAATTTTGTCTTTGCCGTCTGCTGTATTAGCCTAAACAAATTTCTTTAAGGAAAAGACTTCAAAAAAGCCCTTAAATCTTAGCTCTGTCGTTTTTTTACATTTTCTTTCGTTTCAGTAAATAATGGTTGTAGCGGCACATTTTCAATGATTTAATAATGTCTACATATAAATTAAATACAAAATTTACTAGAATTCTACCGAATCCCTTTATAAAAATTGAATGTATACAATTGAAAAATTTAATATTTATTCTTAGTAATTTATCTCTTCTGAATAAAACGTTTTTATCGCTAAGCTTTTATATAAAATCTTTTGATGAGATTTTGAAAAAAATGTTATATAATTATTATAACAGATAGGAAAAATAATATTGTTTAGTTAATGTTTGTCTTAAATTTAAAAAAATATACTTGTTATAAAAAACGTAATCAGAAAAAAACCTAAAAATTGTTACCAATAATTACTAGGGTTGTCTAAATTCTTAACCACACAACACATACATTAGAGCTATATTAATGTCTTACATTTCCATGCACACATACAAACATGCATGCATACATCCTGTTCAAAAATAAATTTTGTATTTAAATGCTCTTTGCATAAGAGGATATTTTTTAGAAAAGTTTCAAATGCATTAGTTATTTCAATACAGTCAGAATACTTTTAGAAAAAGAAGTAGTTCAAATTTCCATCAAAGAATCTGATCTTTAAGCATCCTTAAGCATTCCATTCCTGATAAATTGTCCTTATTTTCCTGGACGGTGCACAATGGCCGGAACCGTTCAAAAATCGGCATTAATTCAAAAGAAAAAAAGTTGTTTGTATGTTTATTTCTTTATAACTAACTAAGGAAACCCCCGTCGAGACATGACGGTCAAAAGGCTAATTTATTGAAGGATTTCCTTAACAACGTTCGTTGTGTCGGTCCTTTGGGTTTTCAAGAGTGATTATTATTTAATATTAATAATTATTAAATAAACGCAATCGAACAAAACAGTTGAAAATACTAAGCTTATTCTCAGACGAACTATTGAACGCGTTATTTAAGAAACATCCCCGACTTATCCCATTTCACCACCAATCCCGCTGACCCTCACCCTCGCTGACTTACCTCCTCCGACTAACTCCCCCTCGGACTCCTCCCTCGACTACCCACCCATTCTTACCATAAAATTATTGGATTCATATATCATTTGCTTAATATGTGTAATATACAAACATCAGTGTTGTAACAGATACATTATTTTGTGTATCTAGATACAGATACAGATACTATCAGAAAAAGGTATCTAGATACAGATACAGATGCTTTTGCTGTGAAGTATCTAGATCCAAATACAACGTCTAACATAATGTATATACATACATTTGTAGATACTTGTTTTACTGTGATCACCCCGAAAATAAGAACTTCCTATTCAATTTTTTGTACAGGCAATAGTTGTTTAACTAAGCATCAATTTCAGGACTAATCTAGGACACCAATATTTATTAAAAGTTATACACATTAAAAATGGATAATTATTAAGCATGAACCAGTATCTAAAGATAAGTACAGTGTGTATTCAAAACTTTCCATTTGTTAGAATTATTATGTGTTCATTTCACACTTAATTTGCGTTATTATTTTAATAAAAATATAAAATAAATCATTATTAAAGCATTCCAAACATGCTACTTGTATAGATTTTCTATCCTCAGTCTTGGTGTTGTGCAGAATATTAATAACTTGAATGAATTCCAATAATTTTCATTTTTTGAAAACCAAGAAAATGTTTCACCACTCCAACAAAAACAATCATAGCCTAGATATTATTTCTGATAACCTAATTTCAAAGTAGGTGTTGGTACGACTCACACTATAAAAATAAATCTGGTTGCTTTTAGTTACCCTTCATGTAACCGAATAGATTGTACTTACTCCTTGTCATATTTTTTAAACCACTTCATTAGGATAGTTCTCACTTTGAAAGTTCTCTAATTGATTGTTTACAGAAAAGATAGGAGCGTGTAACATGTGATACCATAAAAGTATCTAGATACTGTATCTAGATACTTGTATATAGATACATTACAACACTGACAAACATTAGATTTATATATCATATGGTTAATATACCAGCTTTCTAAACTTACTCCACAGCAAATACTATAAAACTCGACTGAGAACTGTAGGTGGCATAGTAATCAGGTATGGGGAGGATGTTTAGTACCAAAACGTGACGAAGCAAGCGCTGTAAATCCATTCCCCTTTTACCGCATTTCGCAGTGTCGGGGTTCCACACACAAATAATGCTTTTAAATTAAAAATATAAATAATTAAAAAAATCACAAAACTAAAACTCACAGACTAAAAAAAGAAAGGTTTTAAAAATAAAAAGTAAGTAGTGTTGACTAATCTACAGAGTAATAATAAAGTCAAAACTTTATTAATATAAAAAAGAATAAAGCAAATCGATCTTGTAGAACTCGTAGACGAAGTAGAACAAAAATGAGTTGCGTTTTAAATATATAGATTAGTAAATAACAATTGACCTATAGAATAAAGTTCAATATGGCTGGTGTTTTTACTATCGAAGGACATAAGATTTTCGTAATCTAAAGCAGTGTTAATGGAAACACGATAAGTTTGATCGCCATTATAATAATCGTCCCATAGGCCAGTAAAATAGAATCCGTTGGTGGAAATAAATGTTGGAAAGCGGGAGATGGTTTCGATCGCTTCATTTGACGTCGAATCAGAAGAGCCACAAAATCTTCGGACCTTTTTTAGTTTTTCGCTTATAACCTTAAAGCAGTGCTTTCCAACGAAAACTTTACTATTACAAGAATTAAAGCGCATTAAATTCTGCGTCGAATGAGTATCCAACATTTTAAATTCGGTTCAGTGGTATGGTCCAAATCGACGGTCGAAAAACGACAATTTTACAAATTTTCGATTTTCCGTCAGACCGGACGCCCAGAGGCTTTCCGTATAAAAAAATCCGTTGGACTAATTCTGATTGTTAATATAAGTCGAGAAATACCTAAGCTTTTATATGATACTGGTTGCCGGATTAAACTAATGGCCATTTCTTTGTCATCCCCCATCACAGCAATTGGGATCAATCCATATGAAGTGCTGCAGTACTGGTCGCTCGATCATTTCGAAAAAAAAATCTTTTGTGTTTTATCACATCTAAGTATTGATAGATCAAAACCACTCTTATTTTATTTTTATTCCTTTTAATTGAAATATGGCATTCATATTTGTTTTGTGGTGCACGACGTTTCTTGCAGTTTTTTGATGTATACGTTTATTTTTATTTATTTTTTATATTTTTAAATCCTTTCTTTTTTTAAATTCGTAGAGCTAGTTTTGTGATTTTTTAAATTATTTATATTTTTAATTTTAAAGCATTATTTATAATCGATGCATTTTAATATGCCCTAGGCCGACTGTCCACTTATCCTAACTAAACATCCTCCCTATACCCGCTTACTATGCCACCAACATTGTCAGTCGAGTTTCATAGTATTTGCTGTGGAGCATTTTCACGAAACTCGATATCTCTGTCTGATTTTGTGAGTGTATCCGTTCTTTAAAAATTTTTAAATTTTGCAGATTGGTATATTTGATGAAAACGCAGAATAGGAATGTCTACGAACTAATGTTTTATCTCGTAAGGAACATAGACAAAATGACCGACAAAGTTTAGAAAGCTGGACAAGCTGGTATATTAAACATATGATATATGAATTCAATGTAGAATTTTATGGTAAGAATGGGAGGGTAAGTCGGGAGAGGAGTCCGACGGGGAATTAGCCAGAAAGAGTAAGTCAGAGGGAGTGAGAAGTCGTAGGAGGGTATGCCGTGAGAGGGGAGGTAAATCTAAGGAAGAGATACGTTGAAGAGGTAAGTCGAAAAAAGGAGTAAGGCGGGGGTAACTAAGGGAGGAAGGTGGGATAAGTCGGGATTGGTGATAGAGGGGATAAGTTGGGAGTGTTGGTTAAATAACGCGTTCAAAGGTTCGTCCGAGAATGATAAGCTTAGTATTTTCAAATTTTTTTGTTCGATTGCGTTTATTTAATGAATATTTTTGCCCGATCGGTCGTTTTCGTTCATTTACAAGATCTCCAACTAGGAATACTAACTGACTTTTTTCAATGAGAGTGAGTTGTGTGGCTTTTTTTTCTAATGTTTACTCTATTTGTTTAAAATTAACTCATAGATCCGATTGGGAAAAGAAACAGTATAAGCATTACGGCGTTATGTATCACCAGTCTCGGCTAGTATGGAGACCTCTGCTAGTAGGGAGTAAAACTGTTTTGTAATATATTTTCTTTAATTGAAGATGATTAAAAACCATCAGAATAACTAAAGTTTTGTTATTTTTCCTAAGCTTGCTAGATAATTCTGTTTTATTAATTGTAGTAACCAAAATACAAAGCTTACTAGCCGCAAATTATTTTTCGCGGTTTTCTTGAAATTTTTCTTATGTAAGAGTATGAATATTTATTATGGTTTAAAAGAAAACATAATACTCTATAGATTTCAGTAAAAAAAAAAACTCCTATTATGTAATTTAACACAAAAGTCGATGATATAAGCAGGAGCACTCTCACGCCGATTTAGCGAATACAAAATTTTCTGAACCATAGAATAGAGAATTTTATGCCATTTATTAATATATATATATATATATATATATATATATATATATATATATATATATATATATATATATATATATATATATATATATATATATATATATATATACATATATATATATATATATATATATATATATATATATATATATATATATATATATATATATATATATTATAAATATATAATAATATATATAATAACGTTGAAATTCACAACCCATCGATTGTTTGACGGTCACTGTTTAAAACCAAGCTTCTCCGTTAGTTTGGTTGTCACTGCTTTTCCCTTTCCTCCTTGATTGATCGTTTGATTGTTTGATCGTAAATTCGCGCCAGCGCTGTCAAGCGCATTCTCAACAGTGGAGTTGATATAACAAAATGGTTGACTGGCATTAGATGTTGGATGTGGGATGAAATAGAAAATTGGTTTTGATATAATTCGTTTTAGTGGAGAAAATCTCGCATTCAACAAAATGATTATTTGATTGTTTATATGCGATCAATCGTCAATTAGACGGAGTAGATTCTAGTGTTAACCGTTTAGGAAATATTTCCCTATCAGTTGCCCTGAAGGAATTGTGTAACAAAAGATCTTTCAGTTTATCGAAAGGTAAAATTCGGTTCAAATATTTAAAATAATTACCATATACAGGGTCATTTATTTTTAGGTCTTTTTTTGGGGTTTCGTTGCTCGTTGTTTTTTTTCTGTTCCTGCTCCTTTGACTTTGGATTGGGTTTAATTTGACGGTCTTCCCCTTTGGGTTCGTATCTGCATACATACGTACAAGGTTGTATGTAATATTATACCGGAGGGTGAAACGAAAAACCCTAAGCAAGGCTTTTAAACGGTACCGTAACATCCATGGGTCATCGAATGGTGGGATGTTTGTTTGAAACTGTATGTATATTATGTCATTTTATCTATGTTTATATATATTTATAAAACGTTTATACAATTTATTTATTCATTCATGTTAGTTTTAAGTGGTAGTTAAAGCGAGATCTCAAGTAGTGAAATTGTCATAGGGTAGTTTTTAAGATTTACAACCAACTGTGATGCAAATCACCATTCTGTTAATTTTGCTAGACATTAAAATCCTTAATCAGCATAATTACCGTTTACAATTTGCGATAAATAATAAAGCCCTACTTAGAAAGTTTACATTTCACTATATGTTTGTGTTTTATTTATTTCTATTTATTTTTTGTGTGGTTTTAATATTTGCTTTCCAGCTTATAACCTGTTAGTATATGCACCGTACGACCAAAATTGTGGAAGTTGTCTATATATTAGTAAAATATATATTTCTTCGTTTATCTAAGAAGTTTGAATCTTTAGTAATAAGAATTGTTTTAAAACCAAGTGGCGCTTGTTTTTTTTATCTTGTATATCTTGTATTACCCCGCCCCTCTCCGACTTATTGGGGTTAGCCGGCAAAAACTAAAATAGTGTTGTTTAGGTCAAGCTGATACTTCCAGCACAGCTATATTTTAGTAGGTTTGGTATTTATATATATATAAAAGTAGCCTTTGTGATTCTGTAGGCTATAATATTAAAAAATTGTTAATAAAAAGGTAGAAAAATATTGTATTTGTTTTAAAAATTCACGCTATTTATTTACAATACGACTTTATTTTTAATTAATCACATATTTTTAATTATTTTAACATTGTTAAATAATGCTACTAGTTTAATTGATTGTTTTATCAATTAGGTATAAAAAAATTTTCTTAAAAAATATATTATAAAACTTATTTCGTTATAAACAGCACACCCTTTTTTGAAGCCGTTGATTTAAAAAATCGTTCGTGTTTGAATATGTACGTTAAAGATTGGTCAGTAAATGATGATTAAACCTATGCAGCTCTGAAATATATGGAACATACACTAAATGATCTATGCATGCCCTATTTTTAATTGGCCGTAGCCACCAGGGACTTCTTACAGAAGAAGCTTCTATAGAAATCTAGATTATTTAGAGATGAAAACTTATTAATGACAAAAATTGATCATATCTTATGAATATTTCGCGAGTAAAAGATATTTGTATTTTGTAAGTGTTTATCCCCTAGTGATTTAAAATAGTCATAGTCATGTTCTTCAGTACTCATTTTAGTTCGTTAATCGTAGTGTAATTACATTTAATGAATTTTTTTCAATTAAGAAATGTCTGTTAAATGAATGCCTGTTGTAACGTCAAAAAAGAAAAATTAAATTGAAAAAGTTCCCTTTGTAAGCAAAAAGTCTGTATATTTCAAAATGTAAATTAAAATTCCGAAAAAGAAAAACTTAATGTAACAACTCACTTCAGTATTCCACGTTTTATGTAAGATCCAATTGAAAGCTAAAAATTTCCAGCACGTCTTTTGTACAAAACCAAAAAATAGAAGAGGAGAAGATGTTCTAAAATAGATAGAACGAAGTAAAATTTCATTTAAAACGAAACCCCTTGTTTTTAAATTCAAAGAATCTATCACATGTCAAATATCATGAGCAAGTTCGTCGTAGAAATGCAGATACTGGAGTATACAAGAGTTTTCCGATCGCATTTTCCTCCCGGCTTTCTAGTTTATCACGTACAGGACGAGAGGTAAGCCGATCCGATGTTACATATGAATATCTGATTTAAATAAAATATAGCCACGGAAGAAATGCATCCTGAGATGGCTTTTTTGGAATTTTTGCATCACGCGAAGTGTTTCGGGCTCTAATAATATTAAAGGATATGTGAGGGAGATGAAGATTGTTTTCTGAAACATTTTTAAATTTTATATGCGGTAAGATAAGCTGTGAGCACAATAATTTATAATGTTCTTATATTTTTCTATCATTCTCATAGCAATTCGCTATGTTGAATGTAAAACAACTGCGATAAGTGAAAGAGTTAGTATAAAATTTCAGCCAGGGCAAAGTTTCTATATGGAATTTATGACATCGATGCTTCACAAGATTATGTTATGCTTTAAATTATATTAATAACTGTAACAAACTGTAAACTTATGAAGATTGATGTTAACAAAAGTGTCAGATATCAGCGTTGAATTTACGAACGTGTAGTAATTTGCATTATTGAAGTACAGAATTTAATAATTGGGTAAATAATAAAGCAAAACAGTTTTAATGGCTTTGTGTGTACACACAACTGTGTGAACTGTTTAATATTAACTAAGTATTATATTAATGAATATATTTCATGTATGATATGGGATAATTTTCACAGATACGGTGTTCACTTGTCTAGATAGAAAATGAGATTTCTAGCTACTAAAATTATAACCTTTTGTGAAATGTTACAAATAAGACATATGTGTATGTATAGATATATAGAAACGTAAGTATTCATTCCATTTCCATAGAAATATTAACATAAATGAAGGAAAAGTTCATATAAAAATTCTTTCATATTGAAAGTGTTGCGTGTACTATCTGGAGCTCATAGTAGAATTAAAAAAAACTTTCAGAGTGCTTTATGTTCTGAACGTTTTTTTATTATAACTTCGTAATCATCTTATCGTAATGTGCATTGCCAAAGAATTTACGTACCTCTAAGTACTTATCAGTAAGTGAAAAAATTAAGCAGGGTGAGATATTAAAAACAAAACAGTAGTTGAAATTGATTTTTCAAAAACAGCTTAAACACATCAATTTTCGAGGGGGCACATCTTTACCAATAAAACCTATCTGAAAATAACTTCATCTCTATCATGAGTTCATTGGACTAATTTTTCTTAATTAAGGTGAAACATATTTGGAATTACCAGAAGATTGTATTAATCTATTCCTCGTTCATATTATTGAAAATGATTATCGTTACCTGGAAGACCATTTGGTGTTCCAATTATGCACGAGCTGTTAAGAGAGTTCTTGTACAGAATGCTTGATTCCTGGATAATGAATGGGTGGAGAAATACTATGGCCGGTCAGATCTCTATACCTTAACAAACAAATGAAGAATCTAAGTCACGGAAATCACGAGGGCGGAATTTTATTACAAGGCCGTATTCAAGGGGGGGTTTAGGGGGTCTGAACGCCCCGAAACTAAGCTTAATACTAATAAAATGACAACAAAATAAAATTAACGTTAATAATAAAATCTATTCTGCTCCCCCCCCCCGAAAATAAATTCTCCCAGAACCCCCCCCCCGGAAATAAATTTCTGGCTACGGCCCTGGGCGGAAATGTAAAACGTATCGCGAATCACGCGGTTATCAAGCGGTTATCACTCGACGATCACGTGGTTGACTTGAGTAATTTAGTCAAATTATCAGTCGATAAGGGAAACAGCAGGTGAGCTCAAATGATTCAGTAGCGTCGGGAACTGATCTTATTTAAGAAGAGCTAACTTGATTCTTAACGTATGTTTTACACTATAATAATAATTATTATTAACGTCGACGTTATTTTTTATTCTGTTTCACCTAATAATAATAATAAAATTTATTTTCATCCTTATTAAATTGATTTTATCTTTCCTATTTTTTGCTAATTACTTTTCTTTAAATTATCCATTACTCTATGACTCTTAATAACCCGTTATTAGGGTGTATGTAGGTATTCAACGATCACAAACGAAAAGTTAAAAAGTACAATCCGAACGTACGCTGCTGACTTTTTTAACAGCCCTGGTAACATAAGTTGCTGCTTGGACTCTTATCTTATCATAATGTGCTTCACAGCTGTTCTGTTCAGCTGCTTCGACCGGCTAAGTTAAATATCAAGCAGAACCGGAAACATTTAAATTTTATAACAATAAAGCGGTATACTATACTACAATAATTATGTTTTTTTTTAATAAGTAAGCGACTCGACTGCTGGTCATTTATCACCTTTGGTAGATAAGGAATTAACTAATTTACGTTACTGATGTAAAGGGTTAGTAATTAGTAATAATTGTGTATTAAAACACACCTAGATATAAAATTAACAGTATATATAGCGTGTCCCATTAAAACGTAGTCGGACTTTGCCAGTGGTTAGATAACCATTAACGAAAGAAAATTCCTATATACCATTTTTCTCGTACTTCTATACTGTTGGAGAAAAACGGCATCGAAGTTCAGCCTAATGTTTTCAAATTTAATAATATGAATGCACATGACACATATTTTAAAGTTCAAGCCTCAAGGTGATAAACAATACTACTTCGAGAATGTGCAAACTATCATAATAAAGTAATAACCCGTCTTTATTTTGGCCAAGTGTTTCGTGGAATCAGAACAGATAAATAAATAACAAACGTGCTCGTGTTTAATGTTATGTTTCAAAAACGGTATTTTTGTTTTCTGCTTTGTAAGACAATTTCATATTCTCTTAATAGGTACATTAACCCCTATTATGTGTAATACAAGAAGGTCTGTAAATAAACAAAATATTTTCGTATTAATTTTGTTTACCGTAAATCAAATAAGATATTTTCGAAAATTTGCTGTAAGGTAATTTAGTATTATATTAGTACTGTTATTTGTTTTGATTATTAGATTCTTGTTTCTGATAACCACGTGCCAGTTGTGTTATTTTTTGGGCTGTACTGTATTATTTCCTACTATTTTTTATTTAAAATAATATTTATTCCCAGAAAGTACATACTATGTAATAAATAAAGCGCACCGATTTCTAGTGAAAAGCAATAAAATCATCACTGTAGATACCGTAAATATTCCTAAGAATTGTGACAATAATTGGACACAGATGCATTAGTAGTAAAATAATGAAAACAATCCCGCCGACTACGTTTATTTTGACTACATATTATGTTTGTAAACACTCGGCCAAGGTAGGGGGGTCTAACAATTTGCAAATCCCTTACACTGCAGTTTTTAGTAAAATAGTATAACAGCATTTACTTATTTTGTAGGAATTGTTTTTATACTATGTAATCAAATTACCATCCATCAAGGCCATTCTATCAAAACATAGAAAGAAAGGTTTTACTAAAAGAACTGTGTACTACTGTATTTAGATTTTAGGCTTCCAATAAAATAAATAATAAATAAAAAATAACAATACCTATTGATAGATAGATTAAATTATCGTCTTTATTTACTTAATTATGTTTATTAACGAATAACAAATCAAATTTAATGTATCATTAAATGGGTCAGTATTAAAATGATGTAATTTCTGTCTCCGTTTCCTATTATAATACAGGGGAATTCCCCGGATCAACAGAACCTTTTAAGTTCTTTCAACCCATCCAAAATGGAATTTGCACCGTCTGCATCCTTGTGCTAATTCAACAGATGTCACGTTTTTACTGATGGTATCAATTTCTAAAGAGCTTGCATTTAATCCTATTCGACTTAACATCTGACCTACATTAATTATACGTACTTTTCTGAAAACGTCGGTCAAAATTATTAAGAATTTGAACTTTCTCTAATCAAATACTTTATTAAGATATTTTGGTTCCAATGCCATCAGAAATGCGGTGGTAAAGTCCGGTGTGTGGGCTATGAGACACCCTGTATAGAAGTAAAATGAGGAGTAATAATAACAATAATAAAATCACAGCTTCGTCACAGTTTAGAAATTAAATTTGTATTACACAAGAATTTTAATAATTTTGTTTTTGTTTGGTAGTGGTTCTTTTAATTTATTAGCATATTTACAATCTACTCTATATTACATTGCAGAGTAGTTAATTAATGTGTTATACGGTCTTGTCAAAAGGAGAACAATATTTTCGAATGGACTCAGGACACACCATCTTCTGCAAAGGGAAACAAGAAGATGGGAATGGAGGAGTTGGAATAATAATAAACAAGAAATTGTATAAAAACATAAAAATTTTGAAAGCAATATCAGATCGAGTAATATATGTCATAATTAATATAAACAAGAAGATAACTCTGAAATACATACAAGTATACATGCCAACCACCACATATGAAGATGATGAAACTGAGACAGTCTATGAGGATATAACAAGAGCAATAAATGAAAACAAAACGACACATATAATTGTGGGGGGAGACTTTAATGCCAAGGTAGGTAAAGGGGCAGAACCAACAGAGACATTTATAGGAAAATTCGGACTAGGGACCAGAAATGACAGAGGAAAAATGTTAACAAATTTCCTAGAAAGAGAAAGACTATATTTGATAAATACTTTCTTCAAAAAGAAGGAGAAACGTAAATGGACATGGTGAAGTCGGAATGGAGAAACAAAAAATGAGATTGACTTTATTATCTCCCGCCACAAATATATAATCCAGAATGTAGACGTGGTCAACCAGTTTAGTACGGGAAGTGATCACAGGATGGTCAGAAGCAGAATACTCATACATACCAAAATAGAGAGAAAAAGAAAAATGAAACAGGCAACGACAGAAGTAAATAGGGAAAAACTACGAGAAGAAAACGAAGAGTACAAGAAACAACTAAAAGAGAACGTCTCAAAAAACCATACCAAAGCATATAAACGAGTCTATAAACGAGGCCAATAAGAGAATAACAAAAATTATAAAAGCAACAGCAGAAAATATAGCAAAATCTCAGAAGAAAAGTTCAAACAAGCTGTCTGACGAGACTGAACGACTATTAGAGAAAAGACGAGAATTGATCAAAAATGGAAAAAGAGGTATAATCGAATATACAGAAACTAACAAAACAGTGAGAAAAATGGTGAAGAAAGACATCCTAAAACACCAAACGAATCAAGTACAATCTATACTAGAAAATAACCGTGGTCTAAATATATTTAAAAGACAAAACACACAAAAAAAGAAATAACAAAAATAAAAGACAAAGCTGTAACACAGTTGAAGATAGACAACAACTATTAAAGGTAGTAGAATCCTACTATAAGGACCTATATGAATCAAAAATAAACTTTGAGATACAAGAAGAAAGAGATAACAAAGACAAAAAAATAATAAATGTTAACTCAGAGGAAATGCCCGACATAGACGTAGAAGAGCTGGAAAAAGCGATGTCTCAAATGAAAAACGGCAAGGGGGCAGGAGACGACAATATAATACCTGAGATGCTCAAAGAAAGTGACATAAAGACAAAAGAAGAACTAGTACTATTATTTAATAAATGCATAACAGAAGGATACATTCCTGAGGATTGGGAGAATGCCGTAGTTGTACAAAAAAGGAGACCCGGCTGATCTCGAGAACTACAGGCCGATCAGTCTGTTATCTCAGATATATAAACTATTCACTAAACTAATTACAAATAGATTAGAGCGAAAACTTGAGATCTACCAACCAAAAGAAGAGGCTGGTTTTAGAAGCAATTACAGTACGACGGAACATCTTCATTCAGTAAGGCAGTTGATAGAGAAATCTACGGAATATAACATAACAGTTTGGATGGCTTTTGTAGATTTCAGAAAGGCATTCGACACTATATACTATATATAATGCTAGGGTAGACCAACGTTATATAAACATTATTGAAAACATATATAAGAATTACACGATGAAGATAAAAATATATGAGACAACGGATAGAATAAATGTCAAAAGAGGAGTCCGTCAAGGAGACGTAATCTCACCAAAATTACTCTAGTACTCGAGGACATCTTCAAAAACCTAAAATGGAATAATAAAGGATTAAATATACAAGAAGAACACCTGCATAATCTGAGATTTGCTGACGACATTATATTGTTCGCAAAGGATAAACAGGAATTAACAGGCATGCTAGAAGAATTACAAGAGGAAGCTGCAAAAATAGGACTATACATGAACAACACAAAAACACAATTCACTACAAATGAACCAAATACAGACGAAATAATTCTGATTCGTGGACAAACAATACACAAGACCCAAACATATATATATATCTAGGACAATAACACTTGGCAAACAAAATCAGGAAATAGAGATTGATAGGAGAATTAGACTAGGATGGGCAGCATATGGGAAATTGAAAAATATACTGAGTATGAATATACCAATGGCTTTAAAAACAAAAATTTACAACGAGTGCATACTCCCAGTTGTTACATACGGTTCTGAGACCTGGGTCCTGAGTAAAAAGATTAAAAACGAATTAAGAGTACACCAGAGGGCCGTAGAGAGAAGGATCCTAGGTATATCACTGAGTGATCTCTCTGATCACAAAACAAACCAGTGAATAAGAGAAAAAACCAAAGTTATAGACATCATAGAAAAAATCGGCTCTATAAAATGGCAATGGCCACCAGATGGAGACCATGGGGAGAACGAAGAAGCACTGGAAGACCTCAACAACGTTGGTATGATGAAATAAAGAAAGTAGCGGGACTCAACTGGTATCAAGTTGCACAAAATAGAAGCACGTGGACAAATATGAGAGACGCCTATATCCAATGGATAGAGAACGGCTGAAGAGAGAGAGTATAACCTACAGAAACACAAAGGCTATTTTTATATAAAGAAACACTTAACCAACCAAAATGTAGCTGTGCTGGAAGTATCAGCTTGATCCAAATAACACTGCTTTAGTTTTTGCCAGCTAGCCCCCAATGAGTCGGAGAGGGGCGGGGTAATACAAAATATAAAAGATAAAAAAACAAGCGCCACTTCGTTTAAAAACAATGCTTATTACTAAAGCTTCAAGCTTATCAGACAAACGAAGAAATAGATCTACTAAAATATGGGCAACTTCCAATATTTTGGTCGTACCGTACATATATACTTACAAATGACGAACTGGAAAGTAATATTAAAATCATACAAATAAATAAATAATAAATAAATAAAACGCACGTAGTGAAATGTAAACGTTCTAAGTAGGGCTTTATTTTACTTGCAACTATTTTCTATTGTGCAGATAGAAAAAAATGTAATGTTTCAACAAAAAAAAGGTGAATGGTGATTTGTATCACAGTTGGTTGTACTTAAAACTACCCTACAACAATTCCACTATTCGAGATCTCGTTTTATCCTTAAAATTAACATGCATGCATAAATTGTAAACACATTGAATAAATATATACATATACATAAATAAAATGACACATAATACATACAAATTTAGACAAACATCCCACCATTCGAAGACCCACGGCTGTATGTTTAAAGCCTTGCTTAGGGGGTTTTCGCTTCACCCTTCGATATTTGGTTGTTTTTCTCCGACCCGGTATATGTATAGATGTAGGTACGGACACAAAGGGGAAGAACCATCCAATTAAAATACACGGTCAGACGGGCAGGAACAAGAATACACCAACGAACAACAAAACCCAAAACAAAAAGACCTACAAAGAAATCACCCTGTATATTGTATTATTTTTAAATATTTGAAGATTTTTACCTTTCTATAAACTGAAAGGTCTTTTACAAAACAATTCCCTCAAGGTGACGGCTAGGGAAATAATAGTACCTAAAATAAAAAGACATTTGTGAGATTTAGCGCAACGAGGTTTTAACTAAAATAATTTACCTAAAATGGCTAGCGCCAGAACCTAATCCGTCCAATTTGACGACCGATCGCACACAAATAACCAAGCGATCGTTCTGTTGAATGTGAGATTTATTCCGCTAAAGCGAATTAATATTTAAAACCAATTTCTAATATATCTCGTACATCCAACTTCTACTGCCCAAAAAGCCATTTTGTTCCTTCCACTCGCCTATTGAGAAGGGAGCTCAAACGCGCAGGAGCGACTTCACGATAAACCGAAAGAAAGGGAAAACCAGTGACAACCAAACAACGGAGAAGCTTGGTTTTAAACAGTGACCATCAAACAAATAATGGGTTGTGAATTTCAACGTTATAAGAGAGACGGTTTTGTCTCGTAGGGATAACCATCCATTGACGGCTCACCATAAACAGCTAACCATGTCTTTTGGTCATTGTCTCTTCAGCTTTCTTCTTATCATGGGTGGTGAGATATCCCAGCTACTAATTGGTTGCTGTGTCCTATGTTTCTGTTTATGTTCCTGATGGCATGCGCTTTGATAACATCTGTTATAAATGACACATTTAGATCGTTATGGATGGTATAATAAGAGATGCATCATGGGGAAATTGATATCATGCGGAGAATCTTTAATTAGACTGTAAGTAATATTTATGTATTCGCTGGTTTACTGCAGCCCCACAGTTTTGTCCCATAGGATCAGATAGGTTTTATTATAGCTTTGTACACGGTTACTTTAATTTTCAATGTTAACTGAGAATTTCTCCCAATTAACCAGTACATTTTTATAACTTTTAGGTTAAGTTGTTGTTTTTCAGCTCTGATGTAGACTTCCCAGGTTAATTTCTCATCTAGATAGATTCCTAAGTATTTGACCAATTCTGTTGTAGGAATTGGAGCGTCATTTAAAGAGACTTATGGATAGGAGTTACGTTTTGTGGTAAATATGATTGAGTGGATTTTTCTGTGTTGATCTTGATTCTCCATTATTTAAACCAATCTTGCAATAGATCCAGATGATTTTGTAGTTCTTCATAGGCTATTTCAGAGTTTGTATTCGTTGACAAAATTGTTGTATCGTTTGAGAAACCGGCAATTATGGTGTCTTCAATATCTGGCAAATCGGCCGTATATATCAGATATAGGTAAGGTCCAAGTACACTGCCTTGGGGTACTCAGGATGTTGCAGTATGGAAGGTGTAGAGAGTATTATTTAGTTTTATTTGGAAGTATCTGTCTTGCAAATATTATTTCAGGATTAGGTAGAACTGACAAAGTAGTTGTACTTTTAATTTATACTGCAACTCTTCGTGCCACACCTTATCAAAGGCTTGCTGAATGTCTAGAAATACAGCTGCGCACATTTTTTTGCTCTCTAAGCTGTCTTTAATTATGTTCGCTATTCTGTGACACTGTTGTATGAATTGTATGGTTGACTATCTTTTACGGAAACCAAATTGATGATCAGGGATTTGGTTTTCTGTGGGTACCACTTGTATGATTCTGCTAAATAAAAGTTTTTCGAAAACCTTTAAAATTATAGGCAGTAGACTTATTGACCTGTAGGAAGTGGCTTGCTTAGCAGGTTTTCCGGGTTTCGCGATCATAACAATTTGAGCGCATTTCCATTGTATAGGAAAATGACACAATCGCACTATAGACTTATAGATAATTTTTAGTAATACGACGGCTTTTCTAGGTAGTTGTGTTAGTACCTCCCCGTTTACAAAGTCATGTTCTGCAGCTCTGTGCGAATTAATTTTCTTTTATTTCACTAAGAACTTCTAACGGTCAAAAGCTTCAACCGGCGGATAATTGACATGGAGCGTTATAAGTTTTGATTTCAGTGTCGTCTGTATCAGATGGGTGTGAAGTAAATACCTGGTCAAGATGTTCTGCAAAAACATTAATTCTTTCTTCACTTGATCGTGCCTCGTTGCCATCATATGCTACATTAGGCCTTCTGCTCGTCTTTGTTACTTGTGCATACGTGACTGTTTTATTAGATTGATAATTTCGGATAGTTGGTTGGTTTGTTATACATAAGGCACATATTGGTGGCGTATCCTTGGTTTTATTACATGTCTTTGTATCATTGATTTCCCACATTTTACACAGTTAAGCGGTTTCCTGCAATAGGTTTTCGAATGACCATCTTGTTGGCATCTTCTGCACTGAGTTATCGTCTTTTTATTCTGGGTGGTTCTATTTTATTTTTCATGTTTTTCAGAAACTCTAATTTGTAAATTTCTTTGTTATTCTCTTGTGGTTCGAGACCCACAAAAAAATGGCGAGGAATCTTTACTTACTCTATACTGTACGTTTAAAATGTTTCTTATTTTGTGCTCCATTGTAGCCAATTCATGTATTACTATTTTCTTGTGATGTAATGGAGTGGTGTAGGTTTCTAATGACCAACCTGTAGGTTATTTCTTGTTTCAATTGATGTGTAATGTATAATATTTTTTATCACGAAGGTGAGTAATAAGTTTTCTATTGGCTTCTGTACTAAGAGGGTTTATTTTGACAGTGTTGTTAGATAAGGGTTTGCTATAATAGTTATATTTCATCATCAACGACTTGAGCCAAGTTGTCATTCATTGCTTTACAGTTAATCACTCCGTAAATGTAAATTGGAGATGGTTTAGGATCTTTTGGTTGGAGGTTATTTTCGTTATTTGCATTGCTAGCTTTATTTTGGTTTTGACTAAGATTATTTTCTGATAGCGGTTGGAATTTGTTACTTATTTTAATTTCTAAGTTATTGTCATTAATTTTAATACGTGCTACTCATTGCCTTTTTGCATCAGCTTGCTATTTATGTTACTTTTCATTTTTATCTGCTTCATCATTCATAGATTCTTCAAGCGCTAACTGTTGAGAAAATACGATTTTGATATTCTGGAAAGACCTAGAATTAAATATCATAATATATCAGCTGCATATGCGTAGTATCGCACATTTGTGTCAATGGATTCTAACAATACTTGTATGGCTATTTGAAACAGAGTTGCGTTTTTAACGTTATAATTCTAATAACTCTAATAGTTTTGTTATTAAATTCCATTTACTTAATTGCTCTGTGTAAAATATTCTACCGTTTAGATCTATAAAAATAAGTGATAAGTAAAGGGCTGTAAGAAAACTTCTTTGTACAGCATTTTGGATGTACAGGTCGTAGATATTTGCTTAACAATTTCTTGGATCCAAGATAATCTGTTAGTGATCATTCTTTCCATTAACTTGCACATACAATTTGTAAGTGATATAAGTCTAAAGCTTGATAGGCTTATCGGTACTTTTCCTGGTTTGGATATAGGTTTTACGGTAGTCTTTTTCAAGGGTTCTGATAGAATACTTACCAATTTTCCATATATTTTTGCATGTTCTTAACAAACCCATTCTTGCATTTTTAGATAGATGCTTCAGAAATGCATTTACGACGCCATCCACTGCCTAGTGGTGACATGTTGCATTTTTCAAGAGCATCTAATTCATCGATACTAAACAAATGGTTGTAATCTAATTCCTGATTCGTATCGAATTCTGTAGATCCTTCTATGTTAGTATCTTCAGCATCATCCAGTAATTTTGTTGCAACTGTACATTTGATACCGTATCGATCAACAACATTTCTTACAGTCTTTTATCACCTTCTTGTTCTTTCTCCATGACTAGAAACTGGGGAGAAAACTCCACCACCTCACAAAGCTTATGAAGTTCACGTGGGGGAATAATAGGGAGAAAATCGTTTAAAAATTAGTTGAAATTTGATTGTACAGGGTGAAAAGAATAAAGCCAGGAAGCTTTGTTAGTAGCGCATTTGGCACTTTGGGAATATCTTTAACCGTATTGCAACGTTCTTTTTAAATAATAACAAAATGCTGTTTAAATCATCTATTAATAAAGAGAAAACATTCACACTTAACACACACTAATTCAATCTTAACTAATTTACAAAACACAATTATAAACTAACTATTAACTATTATTTATATTCAACCACAATATTTATTTCGTACACACTTAGATATTTATCTATTACCACTTGTGACTACTAACACGTCTGATTGCTCGCGGTTCACTAATTGAATTCCCTTCGGCGCCAGCCGGCTTTTATATACCGTACATTCTTCTAGAAAATACTGTGGATTCTTCTAGAAGGTCTATTGATTTTTCGCGCCGTCGATGACGCACGCGGGTGAGACACGCATTCTCGAACATTCGACGGTGAAGTTCAAAGGGCTGACCGCGCTCATTACAGTATTATCCGTTATTCGTTATCATGATTTTGTGTGTGCTGTTCTATAGTGTGTATGTATAGAGCGTCTGTTTTTAACTCCGTTTTGTGGTTTGACAGATTGGAGAACCAGTAACAGTCTAAGGATTCCCAAGAATCAAACTCTGATGGTCTCGAAAGTGCTCCTACAAGAAAATTAGCAAGTTACAAAAGAAATAAACTAACAATATTATTATTAAATAGCTTATAGTACGATATACTAAATTGTTGATTGAGAATGGTAAACTTTCCAAATCGTAAATTAGTATAAATATGTACATGTTTCAAAATTTTAGAGTGTCGTTAAAAAATTGTAAGTTATAAATGTCTTTTTTATTATTATTATACTATTTCATTAAAGACTTTCATTCACTTTGTTTAATACTCATAGGTCGTACCTCAAAGTAACTAAAACTGGCTAAAAATAAGGTTTCCACAAACGGGCTTTTTGGATATGTTTTTTAAATTCACCAACTGATTCCCATCTATCAATAATACTTGCTATACCGTTGTTTATAATTTTTTCAATAGTTACCTTTACAATGATTTTGTTCAACTGAAGTGGAAAAAGTTTCGAATGATACTCATCTGGTAAAAATGATACAGATATAAATTGTAGACCTTAACATGTACTGCCGCAGGAGAGGTAAAGCAGAAGGTCTCCTAATTATATTGACAGGTCTTGGTGTTATAGTTGTAACGGTACATTTTCCACCGGCATTCAGTACGTAAAATTTTACATTTATATTCATTAAAAATCTAACGTCCGGTCCTGTAATACTGCGCTTTATTCGAAATAGAATTTCGTCATGCAAATATTTCCTATGAAAACATCTTAAGAAAGGATTGTTTTATATTTGATATAATTAAAGAACGTAGCATCATAAAAATGATGTCTTTTTAGTATTTTGTTTACTTACTCTGGTGAAATATCAATTACATCGTGAGAGATCTTGATACAGAAAATTATGGGAAGTACTTGATCATCAATTTCATAAAAACATTCCTGTTAATATTCCGAAAATGCAGGACTCAAAAAATTTTTCTTTGTTTGTCATATGCGTTTTAAATTTTAAGTCAGGTTGTCGCGTGGCGATTTTGGCTAGACACCGGATGGGTGTTATTTTGTACCAGTTTGCGCGCATATTCTTTCAGTACTACTTTTCATTCCTTTAGGTTGAAATCTCTGCAGACGGTTAGTTAAAAAACTTCCTTACGGCCAAATAAGACGCATGTTTTTGCGGGTGATCAGGGTCACAGAGGCTGGCCTCCTTCGCGCCTCGACAGGTTAGCGAAAAGACTTGCTTCCCGTTCGTGCTTCAAGCTAGACCACCTCGGTCAGATCGCGCTATGAGGGTCGATATTAAGAAACTTGCGGTCCATCTTTGAGATTAGTTAGTCGATTTTGAAGTCGGGTTTATTGTGTTATAATTCAGTGTTAATTATACAAAATTAATGCAATCTTTTGAGTACAGTTCCCGTACAGTTTAGTTGTGATTTGTGGTACAAGTGAACTTTTGAAGTTAACTGATTTTTGAGTATTTTCGTTTGAGAATATTGACTAATATGGTCTCGTCAATAAACATTTATAGTTGGTTTATGTGTAATAAACCATTAAAAACAATTACGCTGTTTGCCTGCGTTAACAGAAGAAAGTGAAGTTGTTATTAAAAATCACTTAATTTGGGTGATAGTTTAAAATTGTGGATTGTCATTTTATCTGGCGATAATGATAGACAGTTATTTGGTTTAATCCGTCGAGTTTTAAATAAAGGAGATTACAATTACTCCTCGAGAATAAATTTTAACAATAAACATTAACTAAACAAGATTGTTTAAACTGTGTTTAATGAACATTGGTGCTGAAATGTATGGATGATTGACTATTGTTATAAAGTATTTCTTTGGACCTGCTACCATCAAACTGCAATTTAATACCATCAAATCATCGAGAAATAACTACGGTCCTTTACAAGAGAGGCCTTTTCCAATTTCTAACTGATCAAATGATTTGCTTTGTAAGGCAAATAAACAAGAGGTTTAAGGTATTGTACTTTAAGAATTGTTTATCTTTATTATTTTGAGGTTGGACTATTTTAAATAAGTGAATTTTGTTGTTCTTTACTAGAAGAGAACTCTCAGTAGTACTGAATTTTAGTCCATTATTAATAGTGAAAATTAAATTTATAAATCTTCGAAATATTTAATTAGATTTATTTTAGTTTAAAGTGATGGATATTTGTTCGTCAAACTTTTCAAAAAGATTTCTGGTTTAAATAAATTCTTGAGTTTGATATTATGTTGGAATATTTCATGGCTAATAAATCTAGATATTTTTTGATCTTGTTGAACTTTTGGGGCAATTAATATTTATTAAAATTCTAATAGTTTTTACTCTAGACAAATATTCAAATTATCTTTGGAACTGCCTTACGTCTATTAATTTTAACGAAATAGACATTTATTTACTAAATGCTTAGTTTTAAGTTTAATAAATTCATACTGTTTGTGTGTTTTTGTATGTGTTTGACTATTATTATTATATCTGTGTTTGAACTATTTTCTGCTTTTATTACTTAATAAATATGTGTTTAGTTTATACTAATGATATAAACGGAATCATATAATTATGAAAGTTTTGTTCAAATTTTACTTTAAAAATTTTCTAAACATTTCTAAATTTTTATCCAAAAACCTATTATATTTAATTCATTTTCTGATTAATGAATTTAATATCAAATCAGGCTTAATTAAACATCAATATTAAGCTTCATAATCAGATGGCGCCCTTTTAGTGTTTTTATTTGTGTTCTAAACCCTTATCTACTCCTTTTCACAAAATAAGACAACTGCAGAACCAATACCTGCGACCTGAACATTTCAAATTTGTAAGAGAGAGTTTAAATCTCAAGCTGTGGCAATGATTTTGAGCATATATGACAATGTAAGTATGATAATTTTATAGTTGTGTTCTCGTGTAGAAAAACCTTTGTTTCACTGCCTGTCCAACGTGAGACAGATTTAGTGATGTTGCACTGGCGTCCATTCGCGGGGCGTTGTTTCTTTTGTGAGTTTTATAGTTGTTGCATAGTTCATAAAGTGGTACAACCACTGATTCATTACAATAGATTTTCAAAGTGGAACCGTTTTGTAAGAACAATGGCATATATAAACCGTTTTTGTGCGATATTGAGAGTTAGGTTTAGCCACCAACCAATTCCTGATGGAACTTTATTATCCGAAGAGCTAGGTAAGGCCGAAAATACTTTGTTTAAGCTCATACAGCCTGAATGTTATCCTGAAGAGTTGAGCGATTTGAGCAAGTAAGTTCCTATGGTAAGTCGAAAAAGTAAGATCTATCAATTGTCTCCGACAATAGTTGATGGCGTTCTAAGAATTAAAGGACGAACTGGCCGAATTCTGCAATCCAAATCCAATGCTGAATTCTTTCAAGTAAGGAATCCAGTAATTCTACCTGGTTACCATTATGGGACGCAACTATTGGCTATGAAATTCGGCAACGGTACTACATTCGTAAATTAATGTATTTTGGAGAAAATCGTATTTGAAACCTTCTTGAACCCCTTTAGTAATTGTAGAAGCAACTTATTTAAATAAATATTGTTGGACAAATGAAGGTAGTCGTTGATTGGAGTTGTTTCTGATTTGAGACGATGTTCAAACATTTTTCTATATCCTTCAAATACGCTTGCTATCATTGGTTTGTTTCTTATGAAGAAGCTGACATCCGCTGATACATCAAAATGGCTAAATCAAAGTGCACTACGCAACACAAGGACAGTGTATTGTGTGTCAAGGCCCTGCCGATGAATAAATGGTACAATGTAATGATAAACAATATGGAATTTGGTACCATCTAACTTGTGTTGGTTACTACTTTCAAAGCTTACTTAGTCAGAAAGTATGTCGGGCCAAACTAAGAGTATAGGTAGACAGCTGATATTCATCCTTGGTAGCACTCTTCCCCAGTAGTACGGGGCACGTGCTACGTCTAATGAACGTCATAAACGAATATTCACGTTGTCCAACCATATCAGGACTGCTTTTACTACATTGAAATGATATCATATCATCTAATTGAAAATTTGTTTAGTTTGTAACACATTAAGAACTTTTAATAGGCTACGATAGGCTCCGGAAGCTTTCAAATCAAATAGCACTTATACGTAATATTCATGCAATAAAAAAATACAGACTCATGCTAGGATATTAGCTTTATTTATGCTTAAGGATACATGCTTGGTTACAGATAATTTTATCAAGTTAAAGTAGGAAAATAGAAGTACGATTGTCTTAATACACATTTAACCTCACTTTATAAAAGGTTTATAAATATAAAAAGGCATATCAATCAGTTAAATTGTTTTTTGTAGTAGAACATGATTTATGTAACCCACGTTACATGTTCAGGATAGTTTATCCATTTTTTTGAGGATTTTATCTTTCTTTCTTTAGATGGGGTTTGACGATAATTAACGTAGAAGAGAATTTTCTTGATTCTACTAAGCTGAACCAGTTTCGGGAAAATATTTCACTGGAAATATTTAAAACGGGTCATTATTGTAATGCCTATAACAGTACATTTAACTTACGAATGTCCTGTATTTGAAAGATTTGTGTTAATCTTTGTGAGGTATTGACTTTGCTGATATGCTTCAATTTTTCCAAATATTGATTTTATTATATTTTACACCGTTGGCGTTGTATGAATGCAGGCACCTGGAGTACTGTATTTTGGACAAGAGTGAGTATAGTTTGATTTCATTTATGTTGTCATTTGTATGGGAACCTGCAAAGCATCCTTTGACCTTAAAAACGTGTAAACAGATTTTTTATTTGTTTTTCTTTTATTGTAAATATTTTTCTATGTAAACTGCATATGTAGTCATTCCTTGTATAGGCATAGCTGGAGTTAATGAGTTTTCATTGTAATTAAGTTTTAATGAGATTTTTGACCGTTGGTCGTTTTCGTTAATTTTCTCAGTTATCGTTTATTTTAGACCATAAGTGTGTTATATGCTTTAATTGTCTCTTCGCCAGCTACATTACTGTCTTTTTAGAATAAAGATTAGTGCTAATTATGAACACATGTTTTTCGTTAGTGACGTCATGATAAAATTTTGATGTGCGATTGTTTTGAAAATTTGTGTTATTTTTCGATTGTTTTGGTGAAACCTATATAAACTCCGGAAAAAAAGAACAATTTCAATGATAAAACGCATTGGGAGTGTCCATGCTCAACTACAGATCAAAAATCTGCAAAATAAAATAGGGTTAAGTGATAACCACATGTTTTTTTTTGTCAACAAGCGATAATTTTTAACAAAGTGTTTATGGAATTGAATAGTTACCGGAATATTTAACTCAAAGAAGATTTATTTTCGTTCTTCAACAATTATATGGAATTGTGAAAGATTTATTTATATTAAATCAAGAAGATTTATGTTTATTTAATTATTGATTTGGATAATTCGACTTGGATGGATATTAGAGATCAGCTGTTGAATTGAAGCTGTCTGTATTACCGATAGGAACAACAAAATCATAAAGACAATTTTTTTAATAAATTCAGAATTTATTTTTCCTATTTGAGAGTGTTTTTAATAACAAAGTTGTAACTTTTATACAATTTCAAATTGTTTATTTACAAAAATAATTAATTTTTCGTTAGATAAATTTATTTAGCAATTGTAAATATTTTTCTTATCTGATAAACTTATTAGATGTCAGTTTGTTCAAATGGAGACCAGTTACAGCTCCCATGTCAGGTTGGTAACCAATATTTAACATATTTTAGCAAGCTCAAGGAAGATTTTCCTTTTTTTTTATTTTTCTGTTTGACTATTTGTTTTTTTATTTTCTCTTTTGAAATAGATTTTCTAATTATCATAATAAAAATAAAGATCTGTGTTTCAATTTATCTATGTGTTTATTTATTTGATGTTTATGCAAGCATCCATTTATTTTCTTCACATACAGAATTTAAGTTTGCTGTTTGTCCAGTTGCAGAGGTCCAAGTGCATTGGTAAGTTTCTTTTTCCAGGTACATGAATTAATAAGATCAATGTAAATTTTTATCTCATACTCTATTGAATTAAAGTTTAGTCAGCCTATTTGGGTAAAAGAAAATTTGGGTGTTATTAAAAAATTTCTTTATTAAAGCTAGTAATTTTAACATCATTAATTAATTTAATTTTTTTATTTAAATAATAACATCTCAATATATAAGAAATTTTATGTATGAAGCTGTTTAAATACTTAAATTCCTAATTTGAAACAACGTTGAAATTTAAATAATGGCGGTTGAATAGATTTTAATTTTAATCAAGTGTGACTGCATTAAAGGCTTTCCTCCAAGAGAAAAAAAATTTAAAAAGCTATTCCTTAAACTTCTAGCGTTATAAAACGCATTCCGCATTTCTCGTATATAGTAACCTAATTATTTCCCATAAAACGTAGCGTTTTAAAAATGCATTTCTCGATACACTAAAAGCTCGTTCGGGAGATTTGTTTTAACGTTTCACAGTAGAGTTTAAAAGGGTAGGTAAAAAACGGAGATACGTACCTGATGCATACAGGTTCGAAAAATGAACGGTAAATACTCATTATTATTAGACATTAAATGATTGAAAAAATGCCTTTAGCAATAGCTTTAACATGTTTGAATTTTACATAAAGAGCTTAGGGCATGTTTAGTTATTTCAATTTTGTATTACAGAGTGGAAGCCGGTAGGGATTATTCGTATTTAACTTTAAATAAGGTTTATTTAAAAATCTATCACGAAAATAGAAATTTATGTGATTTTGAATTTAAAACATAAAAGTACAAAATGATAAAGTGGAGACGAAAGAGTTTGTAATCGCTTAAATCCAGTAGATGGTATTTAAAATGTAATCGGTTACAGGAGAGTTGAATAGAAAAGCATACATTTAATAAAGATTAAGTGCGGTCATCCAATGCAGTTCAATCTCTTTAAACGAGATCGTAAAATACAATGTTGGATTAAGAGCTTCGTTCATATGTCGAGACGGGTGTAAAATGATTATGTTTTACTTGGTTGCCAAGAATGTAGACACTAAATATTTCCAAGATGTAGTATGTAGAGTTGCACATAAGTACATATATGTTACTTGCAGAAACAATTGTAACAATTGTTCTTTATTACGTTAAAATCGTAGATCTAAAATATTTAACCAAGGAAGTTTGTTAAGTTGTAACAATATAAAAGCAGAATAAAAAAGGTTTATAATCAAGGCAAAATTCAGTTTTATTTACATAACAACTTACCAGATTTACTTCACCAGGTGTTGGGCTGTTTAGTTCCACAATACGAGTACTTGCAGTTATTCTATAATATATAAGTGGTACCCCAGTGATAAAATATATTTACATTTACAAACATTAAAAATATACACTAAAAATTTAATCTAGAATAGCTATATTAAAAAGTGTCTGGCATAACTACTACCTTTTCTAGGTATGTAAAATTTTACCCGAGTCCTCTTTACACTCGGATTCTTTTTTAAGTGCTTTACCGCTTTGTTTCACAATCTATTATTAATAAACAAAAGCAGTTAGTTAAAACAGATAGCAGTTAAATGTCTTTATTAGACCAATGACTAGATTGGTTCATATTGAATCAATTAGGAGTTAGATCAAATGGTGTATATTTCTAAATACGTGTTTCGATACCCCCAAAATGTTTTTTCGGGATTCTTTCCACAATTTTATTTTATATTATAGAGAAATAATTTTAAAACATGCATTGATTGATTTTCTCTGTGTAACAGACATAGTTACAATATTGCGGTGATGTGAAATCACCATATTGAAAATTCAACAATTATTACAATAAAAATAAAACTTTTAAAGTCTCCGATAGTTTTGGAAAGCATAGGAATAATGATTATTATGTTTATTTACAGTACACATGCAATAAAAATAACTCTAGACATGCTAGGGTACTAGTTTTATTGATTTATAGGGTTACATGCCAGATTGCGCATGGAATTATTAATAAAAAGCAGAATAAAAAGAGTACGATCTTTTCATGGATACATAACCTTACTTTAGTAAAAATGAATAAGTTTTAAAAAAGAGATAAGAGTCATTTAGTTATTATATAATAAAACATGCTTTAGGTAACTTAGGTTACAGGATTAGGATATCATTTCAACTTTTCTTTAATGATTTATTTTCATGTTATATTCCAGATTATTGTTGGGTAACGCAGATAATATTTTTCCATTTCCTAGGAAGCTAACACAGTTTCGTGTGGATGTTTTACTGAAAATAGTTAAATTAAGTCATCTTGAATACTATTATGCTACAATTAACTTACCGATCTTTGTATCTGGATCATTCTTCTGTTTGTGTACGAAGATATCGGGATATATTATTTTGTGTTCTTCACCACTGCTTTGATTCAGTTTCGGGTGACTGAATCAAAGCAGTGTAGTGTATTCTGGACGAGAATGGATGGAATTTTGTTTTATTTTAAGATTCTATTAGGCCATGACTTCCATTAGCATCATGTGCTTCCACTAGGTCAGTGTGATCGATTTTAATTTGAATTTCTCATCATTATTTGGTTGTAATAATGTAAATTTATATGAGAAAGTTACCATGTGCCATGAGATAACTATCCCATAGACTAGATTAGCTGGAAATTGTATAGTTTAGATGTAATTACATTTGTAATTAGTTTTGTGAAAGCTGACAGTTTTTGTTAATTTTCTAAGTTAATATTTATTTTAGACTATAAGTGTATTACATTGTTTTATTTGTCTGTTTACCAGCTATCTTTCCATGTAATTTGTTTAGAAAATTCGTTAATTGCGATCCTATGATAATTTTCGTGACGTCATGAACAATTATATTCAACGAGGTTTTTAGGTATTAAAGGACCTACGGAAGAAAGCAAGTTCAGTTAACTCAAAAAGCCACGTAAATCCACGTCGGGCTAATTCAAAATTTGTATTAACCCATGCAAATATTTTGGTAAGTATAATACGTACTTGTACATAAATTGTGGGATTCGGGAAGAATCGGATTCATTCATATTTAAAATACTAATGAATTAAATAAAATTCATTTATTAAAAAGAGGAATATTTTTTTGATCTACAAGTTTGATCGACCATCAATATTGAAGTAGAGAATAGCTGTAATTTTTGAAGGTTGTGTGTATTTAGGAGATTTCATAATTCATCACGGGAATACAAGTGATTTGGTATTTGGTTCTCACATTTGAATTATAATTTATTTCTAAGTTGGTAAGTTTGAGCAAATTATTTTCTGGTCAGAAATTTTAATAAACAATCTCATTAAATTGTTAATCGTAAACAATTCTTATTAAGATTTCTTTTAAATAAAAATTTTATAAATAAAGAATAAAGTAAAAGTTTGTACAACATTTAATTTAATTAAAATTTAGCATTGGTTTGTTGAAATGAACTTTGTTGAAGCACTTCTGTCATGTTCAACAAAATATTTCATTTCAGTAATTTTACGGGTATTTTTCTGAATTTATTATGTGTAACATATATTTTTTAATCGTTTTTCTATGATAAATAAAGAAAATTTGTGTTTATAATTTAAAACATTTGTTTATTATTCATGTGTTATGCAAGTATTCAACCATTTTTTAGCACAGAGTCTGAATTTATTTATCGTCAGCAGTAGAACTCCAGGTGTAGTTTGATATAAGTTTTTTCCAGGTATTAAGGTTGGTAAAGTTAATTTTGGTGTTTATGTTAGTTTCATGCTCAAACAATTTAAAACTGAATTAGCCGACTGGACAAATGAAAAATTATTGGGGAGTTATGATTTTATTTTATGAAGCTAGCCGAGTCATTTCAATATATTAATATAAAAGCATTTATTTCATAAGCGAAATATGCCTATTTGCCAATTAATAAATAATATTTGTAAATAGAATACAAGACATAAAGTATGACGAATATGCCCGTACGCAAAATTCAGAAGGATTACAAAGTAGGTTTAATTAGGGATCCCCTTCTAAATTACAACGGTGTTTTTTAGTACATTAACAAGGAACATGGACCAAGGCCACAAACTATTTCAGAAATATGTATTATTTTGCAAAATTATTTACATTACTTTAGTTATTCAAATTATCCAAAGTAATAAACTAACACTTAATTGCCTTTGTTTAAACACCGCAAAAAATGTCCCGTTCTAGGTAGAAGAACAAAGAGCAGTTAAAGTTAAACTCTAAACTTTCTTCATTAAGTATATTTTAAACTACTCGGCTTCGCCGCATTGTTAAAGCGATTTCGTTAGAAGTTTACGGAGTTTATCAGAATAAAACCCAATCCTTGGTGTAATTATGCTTCATAGAGTATAAAATATAGTTTCGAAGGCAATATATACCTTTGTGAACATATAATATCAAAAAGAAAATTGGAAGTTTGTTTTCGAAAGTTTAAACATTTATTTAACATTAAAAGAAAGCAAATTAAGCTATCCGTATGAGCTCGTTACATAGTAATAAATTAATAGTACTTATAAAGTGTTATAAAGTTTTAACATACATATCGTAAATTCTATAATTTATTTATGTCATGTGTTACTTACGTTTGTTATTATACGTACATCATGTTAATAAATATGTCTAGAATCCACTTCCTACAATCCACTTTTACGATTACAGATTACTAGCAGCTTTTACAATTTTTTTCCTTTTAGAATTAGAATGGTTTATTTAAGTATAGCTGAAATTCCTGTTTCGAATTTATCTTGTCAGAAGAACTATATAAGACTATTACGATAAAAATACATCAAAAGGAAGTGAACTGCTCCTGGTTTTTCAGTTGCATTGTTTTCTTTGTGAAAATGTATATATGATAGAAAGAGAAACTGTATAATATCTTATCGTTACCAAAGAGCCTTTTTTCGTTATAATAAATTGGAATAAGGGTTTTATTTATTCAAAATATTCTTTTTATTTTTTATATTACGTTATAATGAGATATCTTGACAGGGTTAGGTCTTATTTAGTAGAAATAAGAGAGTTTAGAATTCTATGATGTAAAAAACAGATATAATCGATTTTGATTAGGTATTATTTTGCCCCATTTACATGTATTATAAATAAGGTGGTTTGATATTTTTAAATTTTTCATAAATTACACAAACTAGTGCTTTTTAAATGCCTTGCTATATCCTATTTGAATTTCCCTGTAATTCTTTTATTGGCAGGTGCGACAATTTCACAACAAAAAACTTCACACAAGTGTTACAAAAAGCCATAGTTATTTTAAACATTGCTATAAAAATATACGTTTGTTCAGGCTGCCTTTATACCCTGAAAATTCATTTCCTGAGGAGGATCGGCTGCTCATACAGAAGACCTAGAGTGTTCGTTAGCTATTCACCCGACTCTTCTCGTCTCTTCCTTCATTATTGTAGGTCAAATTTTTGTTTTAACAAGTTTCTGATATTTATTTAGATAACACAACAATTGCTCAGAATTGAAATGAATGGTAGAACTTCAGTTATAAAAACGAACTTGTACGTACTTTTATTTAAAAGAGTTAAAATACTTTATATTTGTTTTTGGGGGGAAAGGAATAGGCGATGCCTGGAGAACATCCCTCGTGCTTCATGGCATCAAGAATTCAGCGGAATTTAGGAGAATTCTACTACCAGTAGGGATTTTTAACATATTGAATATAGATTGTCACAGGACCTACCGGTTACTTCCTTATCCGAAAAGAAGGCACGGTTTAACTTTTCTCCATTATGAGAAATGACCATGTATGTTCATTCATAATATTATTGTAAATTTTTTATAGTGATTTCTGATAGTCATTTAAATACTTTAACAAAGAGTGGCAACAGTAACTAAAATATTATGTCACCATTCAGCATTACCACATCACTACATCACTCAGAATTACCAACATTATCGTAGCAGTACATTTCGAATGCAGCTGCTCTTAATTCGATATACTATACTACTGGGATGATATAGAAGGCGTTGTACAGCAACAAAATTAAACAAAATGACTTCGATATGTGGTTTAGTTGTGACTTAACTTTAATATCAAATTAATATTTAATTTTATAGATTTACTACACACGTAAGTATAGTTTATGCAAAAGGCAAAACTTACCTATTAAAATAAAAATTTCCAAAAGTCACTAATCCAGCGAAAGTAGAACTGCACACAACTGAGATAACTAAACAAAAATTAGTAAACGAATAAAGGAATTTTCTAAAAGGTTGAAAAGATTTTGCACTTCCACAGTAAAACACGTTATTTTTCTGAATGGCCTAAAGGGACTAATAGTTCCTGTAAAAAGCAATAAGATGATCTCGATCCTATCTTCGGTTCTATTGATACCATTGACGTCTATCCAGATGTGTACTCATTTAACATTTGTTGAAATTTATTTGGTTAGTTTCAGGTCAAAGCCTTTTGTAAAGTATGAATATCATTGACACTTTCCAATAATTATAAATTTATATAAATCTCATGTAATTTTTTATTTAAACACCTAAATCAAGAAGGCAATCACTTCGAAGTCTGCCGCCCTAGGCCCGGTCCTCTCGGGCCTATTGGGTAATCAGGTGCTGTCTGGAGGTTAATATTCCACGGTCTCCTTGATTTGTGAGGAGAACACGTTTTACACGTCCGGCCGGTAGCATTGGAAACATTTCTGTTTTTGACAGCTTTATTATACAGGCGCCATCTGTCAAGTCCTTATTATTGTAATAAATAATAAGTTTAATAATTTTAACTATTTCGTTTAGGATTGCTTAATTCCATATTTCTAATTTGTAATAATTACATAGTAGATACATTTTATTTGCATGAGCAATTTTTTAAATATTTTCAATTACTGCTTAACTTAGATCTACATGTTACAGATAACTTAGTTTTGTTATGTTAAATTTCCTTTTCATTTTGTTAACTTTTTATAACCAGATAAATAAAATAACACAATATAAAAATTTAATGAGAGGTTATGTTTTCTTAGTAACCTTGAGACTTCGTAATCTAGCAGCAATGTCATATTTCCAAAGAAAGATCGATAATGCCCAGCCTAAATGTTCCGTATTGTGGCGCTCCCTTCAAAAGAGAAATAATTCCTGAAATTACAAATGCAACCGGCCGTTTAAGAAACGTTTGTCTATCAAATCGAGGATGTGACATTCAAAATACTTGTTTGTGTAACCCATTGAATAAGGAGGTTTATTTGGCCTATGTACCTGTGGTATGTCTTTTACACCACTAGAGCAAAAAAGTAAAATAAAATAAAACTTGCATTTTTCTAATGTGTAATTATTTTAGTTTGAGTTTTCTCATTTGTTCAAATAAATAATTATGTGGGTACGGCGGCAGTGATATGGGAGTGCCTACTCGTATTCCAAAGAACGTGGGTTCGAGTTTCACTTGGGGCGGCAGGATTTCCCTTAATTGGAAAATTCGGCCGACACAACTATGGTGTAGGCGTAAAAAAGTTCTGTTTCTCTATTATTCGTAGGTAAATAAATAAGATCAATAATACGTAACTGTTTCTTTTATGATCTAAGAGCACGTATGCCAAATTAAAACTTGAAATTAAAAATTTACCGATACAGAACTACATCCTTATTTCTTTACTTAAGTTGTAATTGTAAGGGATTGCTAAGTTACCTTTTCCCAGACATATAAACCAATAGAGGCAGAAACAAATTCGTAATTCAACTTAATTATGGGAAATTTAATTATTAGTAATGGGCACTACAAAAATTATATTTTAAACTTAACTTGAAGTGCGTAGGTACATAATATGGGTAGACCACTTTTCGCTGCACTATGACTGGATTGGTCTTAGGGTTCCATCCCTTAGTTGGATGGCCCCAGAACAAGGCTGGACAGTATGATAGTTATTAGAGGCTTATCCAGACAGCGACCCCTTAATCTTGTTCTGTGGAAACCGGTTTTAACTGTTGCTTCACCCTCGAGCCTAACTCTGCGATGGATCGATGACTTCAGTAAGAATTACAGGTATGGCTGATCCGAACAAGGCCACCTCGGGAGATTACCTTATAAGGGAAGTTAATACAAATACAGAACTAATGCGACTATTTGCCTCTCACACCTAAATTAACTCCACCTTCTAGTTGGTATAGGCCGGATCTCTACTTCTAGATAGAGTCGGACAGGGCTCTATCGGTGCTCACCAAGCCTTAATTATGAAAGGGTGGGGTGACTAAATCCCAGAATATCCTTGGCATACCTAGGATTCAAGCCCTCGGACCTTGAAAATCCGGGAGAGGGCCACGTGGAGGTGTCGCGCCGACACGTATCCATATCGGCAGCAGGTCTCCAAGGTGAATAGCCTCTAGTCGATAGAATAATATAGGTAAGGGAAGTCGGCAAATTGGATCCGTAACTTTGGGATAAGGATTGGCTCTGAGGATCGGGCGCGTCGGGCTTGGTGGGGAAGCGGGTCACGGCTCACGTGCCGGGCCTGGGCGAGGTGATGGCGTGCGTCCGCGTTCGTCGTCGGCGCGAGCCGGCGCCGTGCGTGATTCCTCACGCCGGATCCGAGCTCGATCGCGTGCCTTGGCCTCCCGCGGAACTTCCTTGCTGCGAGGCCCCGGCGATCTGTTCGCGCCGATCCCGGGTGCCCTCTTCTGCCGCTATTCAACGGTCGACTCAGAACTGGCACGGGCCGGTGGAATCCGACTGTCTAATTAAAACAAAGCATTGCGATGGCGCCTGCGGGTGTTGACGCACCCTGACTTCTGCCCAGTGTTCTGAATGCCAACGTGAAGAAATTCAAGCAAGCGCGGGTAAACGGCGAGAGTAACTTTGACTCTCTTAACGAGCCCCATAGCTCTCGGGGCTTAGCGTACCATCGTAACGACGACACCAATAAACAAATTCACTTGGACGCAAAATTCTTTTGTTCATACGCTAAGTCAAGTCGACCCTACACCTCCAAGTAGCGAGAGCTGGTAACGGCCTCAACAGCATTTGAGGTCGGCAGAGTAGGGCGGCGGCCTCTGTGGTGCTTTCCCGTCAGCCGGGGAGACTCCACCAGGTCTCCCAGGAAATCACCTACAACACACAATTTAGCCCACAAAGGTTTTGATCGATAAGTGGGCGGCTTCACGTCTTAGACGTTGGAAATAGGGAAGGAAAATAATTGAAAGATTTTTATAGATTCAAGTGGCAGTATATGCGCCGACTTGTAACTTTCCTCCTATACTTGACATTACTTTTAATTGTATATTTATTTATTATATTAAATGTTTTTGTCAATTTTCGAAAAATATCTCAATAATGGTCAGATGCCAATGTGGGTCTAAGTTCCTTACAGAAGCATTAAAAAGACTAAGAGGGCGTTGTAGGGGGCCCAATCCCGAACTGCAAAACTTCTGCCCACTGTGTAACAAAGAATTTAAATCCTACTCTGGTACGCGACTACATATGTCAAAAGCGCATCCAAAAGAGTACAATCAAGAATTGGAAATGATTACAGATAATCCAATTCGCGACCAACCAGGCCGATAGACGGAAGATGAGACTAATAAGATGGCAAAACTAGAAATAAATTACACCGGGAAAGCTATAAACATGTTTTTAGCAACCCAAATGACAGGAAGAACACGTGATGTCATCCAAGTAAGAAGACTTCTACCAGACTATAAACGCCTGATTAACAATCTATAAATGAAACCTGTCAAAGAGGATGAAGAGGATGAAAATCCGATATCTGCTGAACCAGTTCCAGCCGGACTGCAGCCTACACCGCAAAGGCAGCTAAGAAATCTTCTCCATCGTTTTAGAAAAGAAAGGAATCCCCCCAGCCACCACCATCATCCTCATCTTCAGAGGATGAGGGGGGGCTCACTATCACCCAAACATAAACAGTTACACATACATCTACAAGTGAGAATTACTCCTCTGATTCAGACAATCATCAACTAATAGAAACGTCTATAATATCAAGCACAATCGAGGCAGTAAGTAACCCACGTGCTACAGGATATCCGATAGTCAACTTCCTAGTAGAATATAAAGACAATTGGGAGGAGTGGGACGATGCCGATCTTAATATCTATACGTCACTTACCACCATCACCCCTGGTGATAAATCAAATCTGGACATAGCCATCATCTACTAGCTAAGGGAAATTGTTAAAATAATACCAAAAAAGAAAACCCCAATAACATCTAAAAAAGAGCATCGAAATAATCGTATAAGCAGCATCGATAGAGTGCAGAAATACAAGATTGTACAGCAAATGTATAGAACTAACCGCAAACAACTACCGGAATGCCTTATTAATGACAAACCATTACTATCTGTCGACCAATACCCTAATATAGACACGGTACAGGAATACTATACAAAAGTATTTAATAGTGCCTCACCGATAGATCTGGAACCCATTAATGATCATCCAGAAAAAAGGGAAAATACAAATCAATGGTCACCGCTCACAAGGGGTGAAATAGAATGGGCAATAAATAACACCCGATCAACAGCCAAAGGCCCTGATGGTGTATCTATAGATATCTTAAGAAGACAAATATACATAAACTAGTCTTACTATATAACTCCATCCTTGTCTCCGGAAAACCTCCTACAGTCATGTTGGACTGCAGAACTATCTTACTGCATAAAGCAAATCGAAAATTGGAGACCGATCACTGTTGGGTCGGTCTTCCTTAGAACACTTAATAAAATAATCACAAAGCGTTTGTCCAAAGCACTAACTCTGCATGAAAATCAAAGGGGCTTTCAACCCATAGATGGGGTGCTTTTAAACACGATGACTTGAGATACTATTATTAAAGAAAGACGGGCCAACAAATTAAAATATCATATTCTATCATTAGATCTCGCCAAAGCTTTCGACTCGGTCTCACACTATTCAATAGACCGTGCTCTTAGGCGTTTTCAAGTTGAATCAAAGCTAAAAAGTTTCGTTATGAACACACTTAAAGGAGCTCGAACAAAAATCCATATAGGCTCGGGAAGTACAAACTTCATCACGTTCAACCGCGGGGTTAAACGGGGAGCCCCCTGTCACCGCTTTTCTTTTATCTAGTCACTGACGAATTAATAGCACAACTGCAAAAATCAGGATTAGGACTGCCACTCAATGCCAAAGTGGCCTGTTTGGCATATGCTGATGACTTAATTTTAATCAGTGAATCCTACGACAAAACCCAAAAATTGCTAAGATTGGCTAAGGATTTCTTTGAATCCAGAGGATTAAGTTTAAATCCTAATAAAAGTGTCGCCTTGTCCGTCAGGTACAATAAAAGCAGAAAAGTTTTATTCGCTACAACCACAAATAGATTTGATGTCCAAGGCAAACCATTAAAACAACTTATACCTGATGATTTCTTCAAATACCTGGGCCAGAAGTACAATTACCTAGGCCAAACAAAACCTTTTATTGATGAAACACGTATTCAACTAACTCGCCTTTTTGCAGCCCCTTTAAAAGCTCACCAAAAGCTTATTCTATTAAAGGTATATCTTCTGCCTAGATTAATGTCAGCTCTAACAAATACCCACATTAATATGGGCATTTTAAAATGCGTCGACAGACAAATTAGAATTTTCAGTAGGGAAATTTTACACCTAAATAAAACATGCACAAGCAGTTTTATTCATACGCCTATTAGTCAAGGTGGAATAGGAATACAAGCCATGACATCACAAATGCCAGCGGTACTATACAGACGTTTAACAAATCTTGCTATCAATGCCGACCAAATTACGTCTATAATTCTTTCGCTACCAAGCTACGAAAAAACCTACAACCGACTAACACGCTGGTGTAGACAATTCGGCACCTCAAAGGAATCAATTGCCCGAACTTGGGGTAATCTGTTAGATGAATCATACTCAGGGAATAGCCTTAGTCAGGGCAGTGGCTCATCGTAATCTGGCAACTACATTAACAACCCACCAAGATATTAGAACAACAGAGATTTTATACAGGCCATACAGCTAAGAGGTAACCTGCTACTTACCGTTGGGATACCATCAAACCTACCAAATCTAAGATTTTGTAGGGCAGGCTGCAGACGCACCTAATCATTAAGTCACGTTCTGCAGCCCTGCCCCCTAACACATTGGAAAAGAATTAAAAGACATGATAGAATCGTTCATAGATTGAAAGCCATTGCTCTAAGACGAGGGTGGATAGTGGAGGAGGAGCCACACCTCCGATTAAGCAATGGCGAATTGAGGAAGCCTGATCTCGTTATGTTACACTCAGGAAGAGCCATCGTTTGCGATGTAACAATAAGTTGGGAGGGCCCAAGACCTCTCTCTTATGCATACAACCAGAAACTTCAATACTACTCAACCCCTGAATATCTAGAGGCACTCTCCCTAAAATATCCTAAACATGAAATAGAAATTACTGCTTTCGCATTAGGGGCTACGGGAATCTGGGCAAATGATACAAACATAAAAGAATATCAGAAGTCCTACAGCTAAATACGTCCGATAAAAATTCTTTAATCAATGTTGTCAATGGATCCTGTATACTGCATGGAAGTTTTATGAGAGCTGTGTGGTCAAGAAGACTCGAAAACAACTAACACAAATCCACCAAAATAACATGTTGATCTATGTGTCGAAAATTGTGTATATATATTATCTGTTATATTTACTTCTGTATGTTTTTTATTTTTATATTTACAATATTAAGTGCATGATAGTTTAATTCAAAAATAATTTAGTTCATCAATTACATGCACCCAATTCTGTTATACTCGCTATGACACCAGCCACTGGTTCTGTCCAGGCTGAGTGATTTCGAAGTGTACCGCCCACTTTCATCAAGGCGAAAATAGAGCCGGGATCCTACATGTTTAACTCATGGGATCATATCTCAGTCGGCGCACTACTACTCAATCATAGCCAAATGCCTCGTCATCTAATTAGTGACGCGCATTAATGGATTAACGAGATTCCCACTGCCCCTACCTACTTCAGGGTGAACGGTCAAGCAGTCGTTTGAGATATCGGACTTCATTACTAGTATCCCAGACTAGCCTGAAGATAGAGGGAGGGCAGTCGTTAGAGGTGTCGGGAAGCACTTGGATTCGAGACCAGCTTGAGGGCAGACCACACGGCGTTCACCCTTAGAACTGGTCGTTGTCTACTTTACGTTTCACCGAAGTGTTTCTCGACGATGACCCTAAAACGTTGCGGAGGGGGCTCTGCTAACAAGGGGTCCGGTGTGGGTGGGGTGAATCTTACCTGACGTAGGGTCTTTTATGGAGCTAAGTATCCCGCTGTCTGGTCTAGACGAATGGAAGAGATTCAAGTGAGGTTTATCTCGGTAAGGGAGTTCACTCGCCAACCAATGAGAAACTGCATGCCACCAGGTAGCGTTTCGGAGGTGACAGTACGGGGGTCTGGCATATGCTGTCAGTTCCAGCGTCAGATTCCCAGAAATCGTCTAGGGACCTACACTTAAAGGGCTATAACTGGGAGATCGGGGTGGCGAACCCATTTAAAAACCAAGTCCCTCCACACTTCAGGTTGGATTGATCGGGCAGTGGCCCCAACTAAGGCTTGGTGAAAGAACCTCAATTCTGATGTACCTAACCTAGGTTAGGGATAGTTCTAATGCTGGACGAGGTACTTAGCCCCGTATGAAAGAGGACGGGAGGGTGCCAGCGGGTGAGAACGTGTTAATTCAATCGCTCCGGTACTAACCTGGTTAGCTAGTAGAAGGTGGATAGGCAACCTCGCTCCGACCAGTGAGTGACTCGGAGCAATTGCTATGCAATTGCGCGCTGATTGAGCGTATCTCAATTACTTGTCCCTACCTACTATCTAGCAAAACCACTGCCAAGGGAACGGACTTGGAAAAATTAGCGGGGAAAGAAGACCCTGTTGAGCTTGACTCTAGTCTTTTCGCACGCACCTAGTCGTTTCTTTTCAGAACCATATTTTATATTCTTTTCTTTTATGTTAATACATATTTAGTGCAATTTTCCTGTTAAGCAACCATGAGATGCCGATGAACTTTCAAAAATATAATAAAAGTATTTTCAGGTACGTTTTCGGAACAGTTAGTGTGAAATACTCATTCTCTGCTCTGAAAATGCGTTGAACTTTGCAACACTGCCCAAGATTATTATTAATTTTTTTCGTGTGAATCTTAGCACTCCAAAATCACTAAAAACTTTTTGGCTTTATGTGGTTCGTGAAAACTTTCATGATTACACCAATAATCATGAGCCACTGTGTCGTATCTTTGCTACGCGAGTCCCGTCAATTCGAACAAAATCACCGACATTAACCTCACGGACAGCTTATCCTTGCACAATCCTTGTGACTAACTGGATAGCACGCTCACTTTTAATTTCATGTATGGCATTACTTTACATATACATAAGGGATTAACCTTCTCAAAGCAATGAATATCACTCTAACAATCATAGGATCAAAGAATATTCAACCACACCCGCCAACAATCTATTCACAGGATATTTCATTCTGGATCTTCCCAAGACCCTTGCCATGAATACTACTTTGTTACAAGTTATAATTAACAAAAACTAAACACTAACACTAATTCTTATCTTGTAGATTAAGTCAGCATAGATATTCTTAGTTCAAACAAAATTACAACAGTGCATCATCGCAAGCATTATTTGTTCAAAACGAAATATTGACTGTGGTTTCTTAAAATTACTTGATGACTCTAACCCTTATTCTTCTTTTATACTAGTAAGAATTTTAAGAACCTCTACTAAGTGATCGGTACACTCACTAATTATAATTTTAACTTGATTTAAATTTTGCATTCTTTTGCTATCAGCTAGTAAGGCTGAAAAAACAAAAAGAAATTCGATATTTCTATTAAAATTTATTTACTGCTCGCAACGACGCATACAAAAACCAATCCTAACCTCTTTTCATTTAACGCGTATTTCTGTCCGCCGCCTGTCAAAAGTTCTTCGAATTTTTAATAAAATGGGAGTCTTGTTCGTTCTAAACAGTCCTCTCACGGAGTTTACTAATTAAAAGTGGTTGGAGAAAATAGTATGCTTAACTCATACAAAAAATGCGCTTTTAGGATTCATAAGATTGCCAGACTCCGCTAACGCGTCGTCCGGCAACTTTCATATTCGTCCCAAAACATGCATTTTTTTGTATTGATTAAACAAATAACTATTTTTTAACAACAATATTGAGGAAAACAAGTGATTTAAAGAGCTAGCTTTTTTTGCCGTGGATACTACAAATATCCAAGCTGGACCTGGGCTCCTTTGGTTCTTGGGGTCTTAGCTCTTAGCTCTTAGCGTCGCTTAACTCCATCTAATACTAGTTGTGTGGCTGCCTGGAAGTCAAAGCTGTTTAAAGTTTAATTTTTCCATAGCAGTTTTTTTTTTTCTTTATTGTAATATATGATTATGGATATTCCCACCTACTTCTTAATGAAATATGGTACACAGGGTTAAGAGGAATCCAAATTTTGTGAATTTAGGAAAATATATCTGAGAATAATTTTGTTTTTTTTGTACTATTTGATCTGAAGACAGCTTAATACTTTTTTACAGTGTCTTTTTGCTATATCTTTTGATATTAAGTTCTCCACTTAGTTTCTTTGTCATTCATAGGTACCTATATGAATGATCAGTTTGTCATGTGAGGCCATCTCGTTCAAATATAACGATATTTTTAATTATTATTTATAATAATTTTTGTTTATTTTAATATTCAAATTGTCGCGTTTAGCGACCATCCCTTCTTCAAATATGTGGAAGAGTAGGAGCATTTTGGGAAGAAGGGGGACCAGTCTCACATTCACGTGCGAAGAAACTGGACGTAATTAATATTTATGTGTTTAACTACTTCCAAATTTGTTTTTGTGCATTGTGTTATTTACCCCCAAAACATTTTTTCGGTGGTTTCTATTACTTCATCAGAAACGAAAGATGGGCCCACTAAGGGGCCAGACATCGAGAAGATGGACAAGTCAACAAGATATAGGCACAGTATATACAGTGTGTCCTCGGATTGAGTTCACAATAGGTGAGATGGACCAAAAATTTTCGAATTGGAATTTCATATTTTGGGATTCCGCCCAGCTTGGTCTGAAACTTATTTTTAGTTTACTTTCAATTTGTTAAAATCAAGTAGGCCTTTACAGTTGAGCAAAAATCCGTTATTTGTCAATTTCATGCCAATTTCATCATTTCATAAAAGTTGTGGCGTTATGCAAATTTTCAGAATGATCGGCCTACTTTGATAATAGAAGTAGAAAATAGGAGAAAAATATTTTTTATTATTAACGATTACATGATAAATCTAAGATGAGAAAACAGGGTGATTAGAAATTTTCAAATTAAAATTAAAATTTTTACAGTTTATCAAAAAAATAAATTAAACTCCAATTACTCTATTTGGCTTCCTGCAAGATCTGCACATTTTTCTAACCTAACTCTAAAATCGTTGTATACTTTCGCTATGGTCATTTGGTTAATTTCAGCTACCTTATCCCTAATTGTTTGTTTTAATAAGTCGATGTTATCATGAAGATCATATAAATAAACTTTTTGTTTCAAATAACCCCATAAGTAAAAATCCATTGGGGTCAAATCCGGCGATCTTGCTGGCCAATGTATTGGACCATATCGTTCAATCCACCTTTCAGGAAAGTGCTGATTAAACAAATTTGTAATCAAACGAGTTGAATGAGCTGAACATCTGTCTTGTTGAAAATAAAAATCTTCTAAATTCACGTCTTCCATGCCAGGTAAAAAAAGTTCTCGAGCACATCCAAATAGGAATGTTGGTTTAAATTACTGTCAAAGAAATATGGGCCAATAATTTTATCGTACCTTATTGCACACCATACATTTACTTTCTTGTACCGTTGACTGTTAGTTACTATACAAAAATGTGGATTCTCATCAGTCCAATACCTACAAGTTTGTGAAGACACGATGCCATTAGTTGTAAAAGTTGACTCATCTGTAAAAATAATTTTTTTATGAAAATATCTGTCGTTCAAAATCTTTTCTCCAGCCCATAAACAAAACAGCAATCATTGGCCATCGTCTCCAGCTTCTAATTTATGAATGGACGTGGGTTTAAATGGTATAATTTTATTTTCTTTGAGAATTCTTTGCATGTGCGATTTACTATTGATAATTCAGTAGACCGTTTTCTCAATGATAATTGATTATCAGTGTTCACGGATTCTAGCACCATCAGTGTAGCAGCATCTTCATAATCATGAACTAGCTTTTTTTCTTCAAATCTTGCACACTTCCAGTTTCTGTAAACGTTTTCACAAGTTTTTTTAATCCATTGACAGAAATTGCCACCGTTGAAAATCGCTCGTGAAACTTATTAATAACATAAGCATAAGATGCTTCCCAAGTCCCTAACATTGTATTAGGTGAATGCATTGTTCGAGAGTCAACATTTTTAATACAAATGAGTAAAACTAAGGAACAAGTAATTTGCTACTTACTGAGATAAGTAATCAATTTAGAACAAATACTTCAAAGTTTTGACGAGTATCTAAGGTAATAACAGTAAATTGTTTGCTTTACTACGACGCGATTGTTTGTTCATACAATACAAAACAAAAGCGGATTTTATCAAAGTAGGCCGATCATTCTGAAAATCTGCATAACGCCATAACTTTTCATTCTGAACAACTTTTCTTAGTGACACTTTGGCGTAGTATGAACGGAAAAGGTACTTTACCTGAAACGAAATTGACAAATAATGGATTTTTGCTCAACTGTAAAGGCCTACTTGATTTTAACAAATCGAAAGTCAACTAAAAATAAGTTTCAGACCAAGCAGGGCGGAATCCCAAAATACGAAATTCCAATTCGAAAATTTCTGGTCTATCTCACCTATTATGAACTCAATCCGGGGACACACTGTATAACATACGGTAATGTGACTCTCGCAAATAATTTCCATCCACCACACCACAAGCTGGCATGTGTCGGTAGTACGTAGACAGCAGTTATGTTTCAAACACGCGACAGAACGCATCGAATTCGCCAGGGCCGGATAACCCACAAACCTGCAGTGCTAGTGCACAGTAAACAATGAATAGACACAGTCGTTGTGCCGCCAAAGGCTGTAGAAATACGTCGGAAAAACTACAATTAGTTTTTTCAGGTTTCCGATGGATAATCACCGGTAAGTGTTATTTTTTCCTATACAGGGTGGGATTAAAGTATGGAATATTAAAAAAAAACGAACTCAACCGGTTTTTTTTAAAAACGCTGAAACACATAGATTTTGATTTTTAAAAATACACATTAATATGTGTGATTCACCTTCCGACTTTCATTTGTTTCTAAGTTATGACGTCATTACAAAAAAATTTAAACAACAATATAGATTTTTAGTAGTGGAATCCGATATCATCAAATAAATCATATGGTTGCATAACAAAAATTCTGAGAAAAATTGATCAGAATTTTCTTTTTTCTCAGAATCCTTGTTATGCAACCTTATGATTTATTAGCATGATCATAAAGGGAAGAGAAATCACTATCGGATTCCACTATAAAAAATCTATATTGTCATTTAAATTTTTTTGTGGTGACGTCATAACTTAGAAACAAATGAAAGTGGGGAGGTGAATCACACATATTAATGTGTATTTTTAAAAAACAAAATCGACGTGTTTCAACGTTTTTAAAAAACCGGTTGAGTTCGCTTTTTTTTTTGAATATTCCATACTTTAATTCCACACTGTATACTATTATTTTTTAATAAATACGCTCGTAAAAACAATGCCGTATTTAAGAATTCACTTTTGTATATATTTACCAATTGCTTAAAATTGAATTGCTAACAGGTAATAGAACAAATAAGCGATTACGAAATCCTACCTAATAAAATTTTTTATGCTGATTTATTAAAAGAGTTCAACAATGAAGAATCTAGGTCAACGCCTTATCGACAGGTGTGAAATATATCGTCTTTTGTTACTCTCGGCTGTTAAAAAAAGTCAAAGCGTGCGTTAGGATTGTACTTTTTAGCATTTCGTTTGTCATTGTGTCTTTAATTTAATATGGATGAAAATAAATTTTTTCTCCAACCGTTACAAAAGTATGACATTTTACGACTGTCAGGAGGCTCTAAGGTTGACATTTTCCATACAGTAAACAAAAATTGGTATCTTAGCAACAAAAGTATTCACTTTTAATCCTAGGAGCTAAAGTTGTCACTTTTAATCCTAGTATTAAAAGTGTTGATTTAAATTAAAACTTGGTACTTTTAATCTGAACAAGTTTATTCAACAATCTTTACAATTGATGTTTATTCACACTGATAGTGAATACACAGTTTGAACAGGTATTAAAATTAAATAATCCACTGGAACTTCCAGCACCTTCATTCTTGGAACAATTCTTAACACAGTCCAACACGTTTTCACTAACAATTATATTATTTTCCGATGCTGTGTCATTAGAAATGACAGTGGTGCTTGGTTTATCATTATTATTACCACTATCAACCTGCAGTATTCTTTTCGCAATATTTTCTTTATTCAAAAGTGAGTCTTCGATGTAGCCTTCCGCCACAGTGCTCGATCTCCATCCTCCGTGTCTTTTTAGACAAGTGAGGTCACCACCGCCGTCAATTAAAAGAGTAGCAGACGTTCGTCGTAATGCGTGTCCCGTGTACTCTTTCCAGTTGTCCAGGTTCAAAAATTTTGCTACTTCTTGCGAGACGGCACTGATTTTATGAATACCGACCACCATTCGATGACACTTTCCACTAACGTATCTGAGAAATAATCGAAGTTCTACCAATCCGGATGGACGTAGAGCAACATATTTTCGATATAAAGTTAAATAATTTTCTCCCAGCACAGTAAAAGATCGTGGTCTGTTGGTTTTGGTAGTGGGAATTTTGATAATTAAAGCGGATTTCACATCTTCAACATTATCAATTGTTAGATTGACTAATTCATCAGAGCGGCATGCGCCTGCAACCCCCAATATTAGGACAACCTATAAAAAAGCTTTTTAAGAATTTTGTTCTTTCATTTTGAAAGCGTTTACCTTCATCATCAAATATAAATTATCAGGTGCACTATTCAAAAAGCGGTCAACTTGCTCCTTTGTAAATACTCGCGATTTTTTTGATGAATATCCCTCATTTTGTCTCTTGAGAAAAGCACGTAGCTTTGAATATTTACTCATATCAATCCCGTTCTTTACATCCAACGTTGACCGCAACATTGAATATTGTGACCAAAGCGTTGACGGCTTCATTTTATTTGCTAAGTTTGAGAAATACACCATCAGTACATCTTCTGAATACAACTGAATGTTTTTTTCTTTGCACCAATCCATAAAACGTCGATACGCAAATTCATAAATTTCTCGAGATTTCTTAGGGAGAAGATTCAAAGAAACCTCTTTCGCACACTCCAGTATCTCCCTAGGTACACCTAAATCTTCATCAGATTCCATTTTTACACAGTTTTCAACAAATTAGACCACAAACAATCACAAATGAACTCAATTAGCAAAATGGCGACCAATGTTTGACAAAGTGTCCATGACTACACATCGATACCTACTTTGCTTTATTATCCCAATGTAGTTTGAATAATTTTGTTCAAAACACAAATTAATAGTTCAATGGGTGATTTCGGTTGGAGAAAAAGTAGCATGTTTCATTCGGATTAAAGGTGCCTTTTTGCGACTCGCAATTAGGCATCCGCTCGGCTTCGCTACGCTTCGCCTCGCAAATGCAAAATTTGCTCGTCAAAAAAAGGGGCACCTTTAATCCTAATAAAACAATCTACTATATTATTATTAATTATTATTATTATAGTGTAAATTGATTTCATCTCCCCTTTTTTGTACGTATGTAATTTCGGTGACCTAGATTATCCATTTGTTTGTTGAACAGGTATTTAAATTGTATACAGCTATGCAGTTGTTTGTAATTATTTCTAAATAAAATGAAATGACTATTTCAGCGCAAGAATATGGTTAATGGCTTGTAATAGGGAAGATTTGGAGGATAAATTGGAAAACATACACAACTGAATGCGGCTCTGCGTTTTATTTACCCGCATTCGTAGGCGATGCCGACCGATAAACTCCGGTGCACTACTTCGTTTATGGGCGTGATATTCGAAGGTGGATTAATGAAATGAATGTTGCCGCACGCAAATAAACCTACTGATTGTTATATATATACTGTGGTATAGACCAATACTTTTTCAAGAGATTGTCACGGTATTGAACTTTTTAATTTTAGAATATTACAAATTAGAAGGGTCCATTTGAAATTATTAAACATATACAGTCCATTTATAAAACTAATTTTTTAATCACTTCGTCGACAGGTTTGTTTCACAGCAAGATTGAATATTTTTATAAGAAATAATTAAATTCAAATTAATCATATACTATTTATCAACATATTTACTCTGGTATGGTACTTATCGCATCGCATTGCTATTTCGATAAATGTGAAAACTGTGTATGTAATAAAATTGTATTGTTAAAAATTACAACGATTCTCTTCGAAACTTATAAAAAATATATTTTTTCTATAACCTATATGAAATGTTTATTTTCTAGTTCTTTCTAAGCTTTTTAACTATAGTTAAGGATTTTAAGATTTTATGGTGGTTATTAGGTTATAAAAAAAGTGTTATATGAGGGTACTAATATCAAAGGCGGCAATCTCCAAATGTCGTATTTTGAGATTGCCGTTTTTGAATATACCGCCTCTACGGAGATTGGTGTTTTTTTCTAATCAATGCAAAGTTTAGTACTTCTTCGCTTTAGTAATTACAAATCTTCAAATTAGAAATGCTCTAACCAGTGAAAAGTATTTCAACTTTAACAACTTTTACATAAATATGTAATTTTGATAAGCAAATTTAACACTTTTGAATCTGAAAAATATCAAACCTCTTAATTAAGCATCAATTTTCTAATTTCCTATTTCGCATCCCTCCTTTATCACATTTGTCAATACACCGCTCTATCTAGTATCTACAACAAACTACAGATTCGACTACACAATACTATCTCTATCTAGTATCTCTCGCATTGCATGGCGCTTACAAAGAAGCTTTTGCAGCGCCGCATGCGCTTTCGGCGGCGCTCCGTGCTGCTGGGTGTCGTCGCGACGACCGCCGTCAGTTGCAGGAGTAACGCGGACGCTATAAGCTCCTGCAAGGTCGAAAACCCGCGGTGCACGTCTATATGCGAGATCGCCTTTTTGAAGGAAAATATAAAGTTTTCCTACATTCTTGAGACTTTTTCCATGTTTTCATGCTTTTGATGCTCTCTTTTACGATCGGATTTATTTTTCACATCAGCAGGGATTTTATTGTTAGAACTTGTTTTTCCTTTTTATTATTATTATTTACGAATCTTTTTAAATAGTAATGAAAAGTTAGTGTGCTGAAACTCTTGGATGTTATTGTGCAAGATTTCTGCTCTGTGTGTGGATTTAGTAAAAGTATTATAGGTGTTTGAAAAACTTTCCTAACTGATTTTATCACGAGTTGTTTGCAAGCAGGATAACTCGGTGTGTGTGCACTTGAAGAATTAAAAAGGTGAGCTTTACGTTGGATTGGGCTACCACGTGATTTTTACCATTTCATTTTGGAGGAAAGTGGCTATATTTTTTTTCGAAGCAAAACGGTCGTTATGGGGGTATTTTTCACATAATGTGAGTTCATCCAAGTGGAAGCAGAATTCTCTTCCACTTTTATATTAAAATGGGATTACATCTCGTAAGAGCTTTAGCATAAAACTTTTGCTGCTGGAGAACTACCGGCACAAAGTTTTACTAAAATATTCCATGTTTAAAATGTGCGAAAAAACTTTTCAAGTTGTTGATAGATAAAACTACGTGAAACGTGTTTTGGGTTGTGAACATGAAATATTAAAAAAGAGCGGTATAAGTTTTTGATCTGCAAAACAAAGAACTCAAAGAAGTGTAAAATGCGGGGAAACTTTATATTCTTATTCGTCCAATATCTGCACAAAAGTGCAACTTTTTCTCTAGATCGACCAACAAAGAATACCTTTATTGAAATTCTGCTTGTGGGAAAATATCGTATGGCTCTTTTTTTGCTTGTGACAAAGTTGAGGAATAGTCATGGGAACACCAGTCTCCATGAAATGAGTTATTCGAGATGATAAAATAACAGTATCTTCTAATATTATTAGAAGACGGGTAGGTGTATGATTTTCTTGTTTAAAATAATTACTCTAACAAATAATTAGTAAAAATGCAAGCAGTACAATTTATATAAGACTTTTTTATTTTGAATTACAATTTTTTAGAGACGGTAGCAGACTAATCTAAAATTACCTCGTTAAGTAAACGGCATCAAAACAGTCCTTTCCGGTAATTTTTAATGATGTAAAATATAAAATCTCATTAAAATACCGGTTTAGAAAACGTTTCCATGAGACGGCAACGCAGTGAAAACAAATAAAAAGAACTTCTTCCCGAAAAAGTAACTTTAAAGCCATTTAAAAGCTAAAAGCGGAAGTCACATCGAAAATGAAATGAGAGCTTTTAATGCAATAAAAATAGAAAGCAATATATTCATCGACGCTAACAGTTTTTCAAACTATGAAAATTGTACGACTGTTTTAAGCTTCGCCATTAACAGTAATAAACACATTTTAATCAAAGGCTTTTTTTACAAACGCTGGATAAATTAATTAGAAGTCATAAACATGGAGACGTATTTTTAACTTTCGTAAAATAACATATTTTCCAAATTAACCAGATACTGATGACTTCGTAATTAGATTATACAAACGTACATACATATATATAATATTTCCAGCAAGCAACAATAATTTCATTTTGTGGTGTCCATATGTAAAACTAATCGTAACAGTAATACGACGTTTTAATGAAACTTCGTTTAAGTATTGTTGGAAAATAGAAGGCAAATACCAACTTTGATATTAGTTTTATAAGTGAAACTTGGTTAAATGTGACTAGATTATAAATTAGAGTTTATGAATTAATAGTTTCAGATTCTATTACCGGTAGCTAACTAAATGTGGTTAGGTTGCATATACAATATACAGATAGTAATATTGAGGTTTAGATTTTCCTTCAATTACATGAACCTTTGGAATAATTCGAAATTGGTTGAAACGTGAAATAATATGAGTCGTGAATTTGTTATTTTAAACCAACCTTCGGATGAAGCTTGCTTCTAACAAGTTGGTAATATGATATTAGTTGATATTGGCCTCTCTAGGTTTTTATATGAATGTTACTGGTTTTAACTCATTATCGGATGTTAGAAATGAAAATCTAGTATGGATTTACATAAAATACCAAATTCATAGCAAGTCGCGTGGATATTATGTATACATTGTTGGATTGCTAACACATAGTAAGAATCTGATAACATTTTTCCTCTAATAAATGTGTTAAAAACTTACAAAAATATATCTGTAAGAGTGGTAATAGCAAAAAGTTTTAAGGTCCTAAAGTCAAGAGCCTGAACTTCCAATAAATAATATTACTAAATGGTTATTTATATTTACTACTGAATATGCTTGCACGACTTTAAGTAAATATTTTTTTTGAGATGCGAATCCGAGTATCCCACAGAGTCCCCTTACTTGATTCATAATATCGATATAGACAACATAAATAAATATACAATGTCGAGGAAGACTTAAAATATATGTAAAGTATAACGATTTTACAGAGAACTTCTAAAAGGCTCTTAAATTTCTTCTTCTTCTAAAATTCTTTCTTGACCTTGAGGTTAGTAGACAAGAAAAATAAAAAACTTGTGCCGATCTAAATCTGTGAAGTAACGTCGTACTTCGAAAACTTCTTTTATAATAATAATAATAATAATAATAATAATAGCTTTATTGCCCAACAGATAACCATTTACAGGACAATATTAAATATAAACTTACAAACTAATACAAAGTACATGCAAAATGTATAATATATATATTTAACAATAAAAAAAATAGAATAATAAAATATAAAAATAAATAGTAAACATAGATATCTTGATCTAGCTACATATATAATAAATAGATACAAATTAGAAAAAATCAAATACATAGTTATAAAAATCTTCTTAATGCTAGATCTCTAAGTTTGTTTAAACTACAATGAAAAATATCACAATCATCACAAATACTGTTAAATAAATTGCACATAACATTAATCGGAGCATTCGACAACATATTGGTTCTTGCTCTCTCGCAATAGAAGAAGTAGTTTTGTGGCGAATTAATTCTAGGAACAACAAAATTTATCTGAGCAAGCAACTCCATACAGTCTATTTCACCATGCAAAAGCTTGTATAAGAATACAATAGAGAAACATTGTCGTCGTGTTTCTAGCGATGTAAAGTTAAATCTTTGTAAGAGTTGATTATTGTCTGTACCTCTTTCAGGATAAAACCATCAACTTTATAAACTAAGTATTTTAAAAACTTTCTTTGTATTTTTTCTAATTCTAATTTGTGGCATTGGTAAAAAGGGCTCCAGACAATAGAGGCATATTCGAGTTTAAAACGTACATAGCTATAGTACAGCTGATATAATGCAGGAAGGTTATTAAAACTTTTGCAATTGCGTACAATGAAGCCGAACATTCGGCTTGCATCGGAAACAATGATTCCGAAGTGATTAGAAAAAGTAAGTTTACTGTCGAATGTCACACCTAGATCTTTCGTTGTCGCAACGCGAGAGAGGACTATACCGTCAATAGAGTATGGATATTCAAGCGTGCATCGTTTTCTAGAATATGTTAACACTTTACATTTATTGACATTTAAATCCAATTTATTAATGACACACCAGGCCTGTAAATTATTAATTTCCTGTTGTAGAGACAGACAATCTTCCAAGGTAGATACTGCAGCATAGATTTTCAAGTCGTCAGCAAAAAATAATCTATTGCATTTAAAAATAGTACTTAGGTCATTAATGAACATAAGAAACAACAAAGGACCAAGATTGGATCCCTGAGGTACGCCCGAAGAAATAGAATAGCTTTGTGAGTTAAATCCGTTGTAAGACACAAATTGTTGTCTTCCAATTAGATATGATTTAAAAAACGATGTAACTTTAGAAGTAAAGCCAAATTGTTTAAGAGCGCTGTAGCTCAGCTGATCAAAGTATGGAAAGCCACCAATACACCCCTCACCATCCACAAACTCAATAATTAAGAAAAGACGTTTGCTGTATTATGGCATCTTTCTTCCTCTTTAAATTATCGAGTTCTGAAGACGCGTAACGTTTAAATTTCTTTGTTCGGATGCAAGGCCGTCAATGTTACAACGGCAATAGCGCAAACACGTGACTGCAATCTGCATCTTATATCGTTATATCCTTCGATAAACTTCAGTAACACTTTAAACTTGTTTGGGTTATGCTAATTATTTTATTAGTGGATGTCGTATTGCGGATTTGAGATTTTAACCAATTTTTAATACGAGTATACATAAAAGTACTTTAGGTCATTAGGTGGCAGCATCCTCCTTATTGAATTAAAATGCTAGGTAATAGTTCTTCCAGGTTACCATAAAATATTGAAAAAATAGAAAAAGCAAAACAGACCAATTATAAAAAGAACCTTTTAATACATACTACTTTATTTAAGTTGCAATAAGCACCTAACAAAAAGTATTGTAAAATATCTTTTTTTTGCATATTGATGACGAAATCTTATTTTCTTAATCATAGTTTTAAACATAAAGTAAAACTTTTTTGCATATTGATTATGAAAGTTTTTTTAACGAAAAATCCTAATGAAAGTAGCACCTTTTTTAATTATGTTTGTAAAAAACAAACTTCAATCTCCTTGGAGATTATTGTCAAAGAATAATATGTTTTCCTGATTTTTTTTAAATTTTGCATAAATCCTTTTAAGACAAATTTCTCAGCTTACAATACCTATGCAAAAAAGTGTCGTGTATAGCACGTTATGAAAGTCTCTTTTTCTTTAAACTATGACTTTCATAATTAGGTGCACTGTTATAACTATTTAAATGAATATTATTTTATTTTACATCTTTATCTCGTTGGAATTCGCTGTAGGTGACTATAGTGACTATCAAGGACTACTATATATGTACTTTATTTGGTTACTTTTAGTTATATACAAGGTTATATAGTAGGCAAGTTTTTTGAAATCAATCGTAAACAAAAAATTTATAATTATCATTTGACAGTTGTAAATTCTAAAACTTTTTAACCAAATTTCGCGTTACAATCAATCTATTCATCATATCAATCTGCAAGAAAGTTACAGCACATATTATGAAAAATTTGTTTCACTCGTTTAAACTAAAACAAAAAATATGTTCGTACAAAAGCCATAATGAGCTTGTCAGTCGAAATATTATTGTTTCTATTCTCAGTGATTCTATGTTGATTGACCAATCAACAATTATTATTATTTATATTTACTAATCCTGAAACTGCATTTTGAGTACTATTGCCACTAACTGGTATCATAATGATCTAGAACAGCAATGCTAATATGATGCTATTTTTTAACCTTTTTTCTAATAAAGAAAAATAACCATATGAGCCTTGCTGTCCGATATAGATAGTTATGAAACCAATAGTACATACAGTGTGTCCCCAAATGCGGTTCTCAGGAGGAAAACTTTTATTATTAATTTTATGACAAAAAGACATTCTTTATAAAAGTTTTTGCTTGATTTAAAACTACTTAAAAGTATAACGAAATTTTAATATTAGGTACCTACTTAGAATAAAGTAGAAAATAAAAAAATGCATTATTTCTTAAAGAAAAGACAACTAAGTTCAATATTCTTCAATAAATAAAATCTCGTTGCTTGAATAAATCGTATGTAAAATGAAATAAGGTAATATTTCTCAATATTATTAATATTGCTATTTGATTGTTACTGCATTGATTCAAGCAAGACATCATGATAAAAAATATAGTAAATACAGACTTACATTGGTCGTTTTTTTCCTTAGAAAAAATGCATTTTCTTAAATTTTTTATTTTATTATAAGTAATATAAAAATTCCGTTATACTTTTTAGTAATCTTGAATCAAGCAAAAATTTTCATAGAGAATGACTTTGTTATAAAATTAATAATAAAAAAGTTTTTCCTCTTGTGTACCGCACCTGGGGGCACACTATGTGTGTGGTTGGTAAAAATGCGGGTAAACTGTTGTGTTGTGTCATGTATTCCATTCTCAAAATGAACTTGGTAGAGATAGTTTGCTTCGCGATTTTAGCTTTAGACACCGAGAAAATCAAAACAGAAGATATTGGGTTCATCCAATAACCTGCCAACGCTTACATTGGAGGGTCAGTTTCAACTCTACGAGGAGTTGAGAGTTTTTTGGGATTCCATAGAATGAGCATCACAAGTTTTGACGAAGTATTAAACATTACTGGATCTTCTATAAGCAATAAATAAATACATTTTTGATCCAGTCACATTGTTCCACAATGTTCGCAGAGATTTTCAAGCACAGTAATAATGAGTGTCCAAGCGAAGTTCCTTGCCTATGTAATCATCTAGTGCGCACACGAGATATTCAAATCCAGGTGTGTGTCGGCCAACAGTTCAGTCGTATTCTGGTTTCTGACAAGATTCAACAGGAAAGTTGAGTAAATGTGCGCATCTCCGTATGTTGCAACTATCTCACTCGGTCGACTAAACTGTTAGAGGAAAAAAAGTTCATAGTGCACGCTAGCCCTAATTATTATGGATATGATTGTATTGATAAACGTATATTACTTATATGGTAATTAATCTTCGATTAGGATTAAGCCGAAGCTAGTGCAAATGGCCATAAATATTCGGCATTAGAGTTTTTGTGTTGATAACACTAAAAGACTTAAAATCGACATTTCTTATTTCTTGACATTCTTTAATAATACTTTTATAATTTTGTACACAACTTCTGTCACACATTTTATGCTAAAATAAAGTATTTGTATTGTAAACCTTAGTACATATGCTTTACAAACTGGAATGGACTTTCAACAGGTAATGCGACTCAGTGACTGAGTGGTAATTCAAAATTACTGTCCAACTATATGACATCCTACAGTTCTTTTCAAAATACATTGCAATATTCGAATCTCGTCGCTTCTCTCTTGTCTTCATCGCTTCACCTACATGTTAGTTATTATTAAATATTACCAACTGTCTTATAAAAAAGGTCTTGGCAAGACGCTACCACATATTCCTGAGACCAAAATAGGACGATTTAACTAAACTTACCTCTATCCAAAAGTACTTCGTAAAGGCGCTATTGAACGTCAAAGATCTTCAAAAAATTGAATGATAAACATTGGGTCATCCACATGTAAAGAAGCTCAGATTTTTTAACGGTTTGGTCAATATTTTTCAAACTTTTTCTACAGATGGATATTCTAATTTCTAACATTTTTTTGTCTGTTGTTGGATTTTGCTATCTGCCATAGTTTAGGCAAGAAAAATTAATTTGGTTTGCATGCCATGCACTGCAGCCATAATGTATCTAATTTAAAGTGTGTTGGCGTTCAAGAAAAGTTAATAAAACAATAACTATCTTACTTGGTAAATCTAATGCAAACACACAGAAAATGTTCAGAGTGGCTACCATTTACATGCATACAAAAATAAATACGACATAAAAAAATTAAACTATACTCTTTCATCATTTCGCCATCGTCTTTTAGTCGTTTAGTGTGTCGTATTTTGAATTCGTCTCCACAATTCCTCTTCCGTATTTACAGGTCTGGAGAATACCATTGGTTTTAAAGCTCCCCATAAAAAATAATCCATAGACATCATATCAGGAGAGCGACGTGGCCAGTTTACGAGAACATGATTTCACTTACCGATCCATCTATTCGGATATAGTTGATTTAGATGGTTACGGATAATAAATGTGAAATGAAGGCGTGCCCCACCATGCATGAAAACATATCTCGGCAAAGTTTTAACTAACTATAATGTATGGCAGCAGTGAATAGCAAGCAAATCAAATTAATTCTTTTTGCCTAAACTATGGTAGACAACAAGATGGAACAACAGACAAAAAATGTTGGAAATTAGAATATCTATCTGTAGAAAAAGTTTGAAAAATATTGACCAAACCGTTAAAAAAAACTTGAGCTCCTTTACATGTAGATGATCTTACGTAACACCCACTATTAAAAAAATGTTGTCAAAAAACTAGTTTTTCAGAACATACTCTCATCTTGCACAAAAGCAATATTTTGTTATTTAGAAAAATATAAATTTTTTCAAGATCTTTGACATTCGATAGCGCATTAACGAAGCACTTTTGGATAGAGGTAAGTTTGGTTAAATCGTCCTAGTTTGGTCTCAGGAATATGTCTTAGCATTTTGTACAGACCTTTTAGAGACACCCTATATAAAAGTAAGTCTCAAGAGAAACACTTCAACTTCTCAAAAAATCTTCATGTTATGTTCTACCAGAATAGAAGAACATAAACTAATATATTAGCATAGCAAAATCAAAGATTCCATATAATCAGTATATAAGGGAAATTAATATGTTTATGCACAGATACATTATAATTAGCCTAATATTGCTAGACTCATCTAAACATAACCGTCTCTTTACGGCCCAAGGGCATCTTTATGTTCCGACGGTCAATAAAGAAACGTCAAAATGTCAGAGCTGTTTGTTGTAGAACTTGATTGGTTCTTAATATAATTTGTAAACTTATCACCAATGAAAATAAACTGAAATTAAAAATTTTGGAATAGTAACTATAGTAACGTACTTCGTATAAGCACAGAAGTATACGCACAGCGGTTTGATGTACCTACGTACTGATTTAATTATATTTTTTACACAACAATAGATTTGAGATAAAAACCTAATCTGTGCATAAAATAGTGTAGGTATAGCGGGCATAACTTGCTTTTATGACCCTACAGCCTTTTCCTAGCCCTCGGCTAAAGGTAAGTACTCACAGCAGCGGATGTCATACGATTGGTCAGTTTGAGTCAAATCGACTCAAACCGACCAATCGTATGACATCCGCCTGCGGATCCGCTGCTGTGGGTACTTACCTTAACGCCTCGGGCTAGAAATAACGCTTCTGGCCATAAAAGCTTCTTTATGCCCTTAATACATAATAGTTATTTATGTATTAAGGGCATAAAGAAGCTTTTATGGCCAGAAGCGTTATTTCTAGCCCGAGGCGTCAGCCGAGGGCTAGGAAAAGCTGTAGGGCCATAAAAGCAAGTTATGCCCGAAATGCATACACTATTTTATGCACAGATTGTTTTTATCTCAAATCTATTATTGTGTAAAAAATATAATTAAATGAGTACGTAGGTTATATCAAGCCGCTGTACGTATACTTATGTGCATATATACGAAGTACGTTACTATAGTTACTATCTAAAATACTTAATTTCAGCTTATTTTCATTGGTGATAAGTTTACAAATTATATTAAGAACCAATCAAGTTCTACAAATACAGCTCTGACATTTAATTGACGTTTCATTATTGCCCGTCGGATCATAAAGAGGCCCTTGGGGCATAAAGAGACAGTTATGTTTAGATAAATCTAGCAATAATAGTCTAATTATAATGCATCTGTGCATAAATAACTATTAATTGCTAATCGTTTTATGGACAGGTTTTTAGATTTAAAACTTGTAAAATAATACCTCCTTGCAGTAAAATGTTTTGGTCAAAAATACTTAATAATATCGAAAATAAAAATCGAGAATTTATTTTAGAAAAGTATTAGATATTCTGCCACATAGACAACATTTTTTAAAAGATTTTGTTGAAAACCGCATGTTTCTATCTCAATTTATAACCATGTTATAGGTAAATTGCTTATACGATGGGCACCAGGAGTAGAAAAATTATAGTTTTTAAATAAACTAATACCCATTGCACCTTGTGGGTAGTGGCTTATAATTTATCGCTTTATTAAATCTTCGAAAGTGTCCATCGTTTTCTTTTAATGGAGTTGAATGTTAATAAATAGGGTTGAATAACAGCTTTTAACTTCTCCGCGAAATAATTTAAAACATAATAAATTTTAAAGTTGACTGCAAAAATATGTATTATTAGAAGAAGAAACATTTTTTTAAACAATCCATGTTTAAATATATAAAGAAAATTAAAACTACTACATGATCAGGAAATAGAATAATCTGATATCTTGTATTTCTTTCTCTTTTTAAAGTTTTTTCTCATGATTTTTATAATTAAAGAAAATTCATGAGAAGTGCAAGTCTTCTACAACTTGCTAATAACAAAACATAGACTGTTCAAAAAATGTTTCTTGTTCCTAATAAATATTTTGGTTTTAAAATGTTTTGGGAATGACTTAAGTAAGCCGAAACTGCAGTCAACTCTAAAATTTATTGTTTTAAATATATTTCGTGGAGACGAGACTAAATACTTTTATTCGACCCTATTAATTTACTCTCGCTTTTTAATAAATGTTTTCATTTGCTGTTAATAGTAGTTAATTCGTATATTATGCTCAAGTACCGAGATCGTAAAATTATGGCTAAAAAGGAATTTTTTGCGTCTAAATTAAAAAAGATTATGATTGCAAGTAAAAGCAGGAACAAAATACTTAGGTGTTTTTAAATAAAATCTTTAAACTGCAGTTGTTGTTTGATATTACATTTATATAACTGTTATGAATTAACTAATGAAAGGTGATCCTGCAACTAACCACATTTAAATTATCGCTTAAGCTGCCAACGCCAAATCTTCATGTCCAGTGTTGCCACATAAAATTAACCCGAGTTTAGTTTCGAAATATAACAGGATGGCGCCACTTTATTGAGCGCTTAAGAAATTTATGGGAATTACTTGCTATTTAATTGTTAAAAGGTATCTGATCAAAACTTTCCGCTCGAAAATTATAAAATGAATACCTTCATGTGGCAAAATGTCATAAAGTCAAAAATATTTAAAAATAAGCAAAATAAAAATCAAAAATTTAATAAAAATTTTCTTTAGATATTTTGCCACATAAAGAAAATTTTTTAAAACATTTTGTTAAAAATCGCATCTTTCTATCTCAATTTTTAACGATGTGATAGGTAATTTGCTGATACGGCGCGTAGAGAGCGCTCTTAAGTTTACTGAGCAGAACAAAATGGTCAATTCTGTCGAACGCCTTGGCAAAGTCAGTATAAACCACATCCACTTGTCCTTGATTATCCAATACCTTTGAAACAAATTGTGTAAATATTGTTAAATTTGTGACGGTAGATCGATTACAAACAAAGCCATGTTGCAGAGGAGAAATGTTATTGTTAATAGAACATTGTATGCGATTACACAAAACAATTTCAAGGAGTTTGGAGAAATTGCATAAAATAGATATTGGTCTATAGTTAGTTACCTGGTTACTCTCGCCACTCTTAAAAACGGGACACACTCTCGCTGTTTTATCGCCTTATGTACGGATTGTTCAGCGTCTAGTGTAATTCTTATAGGACGCACTTTTCCTCCAAGGAATCGACCCAATCTGTATGGCTTAATATTACTACCAGAGAAATCAGGCAAAACTATATTAAGTACGGATGTTACATGTACGCGATCATTCTCTATCCTATCAGATACTGGTCGTTCTGGATTAGGTGCATCAATGCCGTAGATAATTATATTACGTTTGCGTTTTTCACGTTCTTCTATTTCAGCTACTATTTCTTCGAAATCAATCGATGTCTTCGATTGCTTTAATTTACTGTTTTCCGCTTTTAGAGATTGGATACCTTCCTGCAGTTTTAAAATTATACCTTTGAGATCTTTTAGGTCATTACGAAATTCTCTACATTGTTTACAAGACCAATCGTAGCCTTTATTTCCATTTAGAGTACGTAGTTCACTTGCCGAAATATCTACGCAGGAGTTTTTGAAAAGCTTTTTGCAAACGGAGCATTTTAACATTAAAACGGCCTGGGACTTTATTTATAAATTTCTTAACGCATATCAATTTTTATATTTGTAATCAATTACAAGTGCCTCGTTATCTTATCTGAGAAATATTGGATTTTCCTGCAACTGCAAATGAAAATATTGGTTTTTCACTAAATCCCAGTTTCAGTCCAGTGAATGAAGGGGGTTTTACCCTGCAAAAGGTTGGGTAATTCTCAATTTTTGATATGTTGTATAGATTGGTGGGTTATTAAAAAATCAAAAGTTTTCTCACTCCCTCCTCCTCCGCGCTTATCTTAAAAAAACCACCAAAAATCGGCACTTTTTTTAGTTTCTCGCCTATAACTTCGTTCTGGTGAAAAGAAGTTATTTGCCGACTTGTAGAGGATACAATTTTCTATAAATTTCTCAAAAAACAGAAATTTTGTTTTGTACTATGAATAGCAACGGAGCTGTGCAAAAGATACTAACATTGCGTAATTTGCAAAATTTGAGCATAAAATTCTTCATAATCAATCTTGTAGAGAATTTAATTAGCTACAAATGGCATGTATCAATTCTTACGCTTAATAAAACGGAGTGGGGGTAAATGTAGAAAAAAACGAAAAAATGGCTTTTTTAAAGTTTGGTGCAGTAAATCCTTTTGGTTCATTATTTCTAATTATAAAAGTAGTACCTTTGATTTCAGACAGAATAATCTTTATAGATGCAAAATGAACATAATTACTGACGTTGGTGAACGTCAATGGTGTCTCATGGGACTACTAGAAAAAAACTGCACTTCCTTCTTTTATTTACCTGCGACTTCCCTCTACTGCACTTTAGCGCCGAATGAGTTATTTGCCGAGTATTCTAAGACTCAATTTTCTAAAACTTTGCCATATTAGGGGGAGCTGTGCCGCTTCCAAAAAGGCAAAAGTAGCGATCGTAAAATAATATTGAGTTTCCTCTCACTTTTCCTAGCTATAAATAAATAAAAAATTCCTCGACACTTGAATAGAATCAATCTTGTAAGGAATTTAATTATAATCAAATTTCATTATATAGTTTTAGTTGTATTCGCCAAACATCCATTTTAAAGATTTCGCGTTATTGCCATTAAGAATCTTAATCGGCACAATTATATTATACTACGAGCCTCATGTACGAGGGCGGTTTGAAAAGTGAGGTAACGAACATAAAGCACGACTGTCTTTTCATTTTTACTTTTCGACATAGTCTCCTTTGAGGTATATGCACTTGTTCCAACGATATTTAAGTCGCTTAATCCCATCACTATAATACGATAAATTAAATGCATCAAAATAATCGTTTGTTTCTGCAATCTCCTGAAAATCTTTTATCACCAAGTCAAATTTTCAGGTTTGAAAACAAAAAAAAAGTCGGACGGAGCTAAATTTGGACTGTAAGGTGCATAAGGAAGAATTTCGAATCCTAATTCAACTAATCTTAGCCAGTGCATTATCGTGATTGAACAACACATCTTTTTTAGACAAATGCGGTCGTTTTTCTTTTAATCTTTCATTTAGCTGGTCCAATAGTGACGTGTAGTACTTTCCTGTGATTGTTTTACCCTTTTGGAGATAATCTATAAAGATAACACGAGCATCCCAAAATACTGTGACCATAACTTTGTTAGCTAATGCAATCACTTTTGCTTTCTTCGGTGCACTGCAACCGTCTTCTACCCATTGATTTGCTTGAATTTTTGTTTCGGGTGTGGAGTCTCGTCAATAGTAATAAATCGACGCAAAAATTCAGTACGATTACGATTAAAAAGTTTCAAATAGTACTCAGAAGTAGTTACACGAATTCGTTTCTGGTCCTCAGTTAGCAAACGCGGCACCCATCTTGCTGACAGTTTTCTCATATGCAAGTGTTCATGTAAGATATGACCAACAGGGATTCTTAATAATTATGCCAATAGTGCCGCACTTCAATCGACGATCATTTAAAACGAGGTTATTAACTTTGGTGATCATTTCGTCAGTAGTAGTCTCTTTAGGACCTTTCTTGACTCATCTTCGGTTCTTCTACGACCACGTTTAAATTCGCCCAAAAACAAACTGCCTTAAATGATGGTGCAGATTCGACATGAACACGATCTAACTTGTTAAGTTTTATATGTAGCCAGTTCAAGATTTTCACATTCAAGTATGATTAATTCAAAGTTTTAAACACAACATGCCAACGTGCTCATTACATTTTTTACAAGATAGATTATGAAGAATTTTACGCTCAAATGAAGTGTTACGTATTTATCGCGATGTTAATTGACAAGAAACACAAAATCTTGCAAAGTACCCAATTTTAGCTTTTTTGCGACCTTCACACCTCCGTTGCTATTCATCGTACAAAAAAACTTCAATGCCAAATTTGTAGGAAATTGTGTCCTCTACAAGTCGGCAACTAACTTATTTTGCGCTAAGATACACCAGAGCGAATTTATAAGCAAAAAACTAAAAAAGTGCCGATTTTCAACGGTTTTTTTAAGATGGCGGTGGGGGAGAAATCTTGGATTTTTCACTAACCCACCACTCTATACGACATATCAAAAATTTAGAACTAACCGACTTTTTGTAGGGTAGCCACACTTTTTCGGCATCCGTTTACTGGACTATTTATTTACATATGTAAATAAAAAAAGAAAGCTAAAACATTTCAATGTTCCTCCAGGTTCAATAAACTGTCAAATAATTGGAAATCTGAATTCACTTAAAACGGGTTCAATTAAATGAAAATCATACTCACTTTTCTTTATTAATTAACTAGAAAAGGGACAATAGGTTGATTACTTAAAAAAAATAATTATATTTGAACAACGTGTAAACTGTATGCTAGAGAATATGCTCACTTCTATTGCGAGTGGGTATCTTTTATTAAGTAGCCTGTATAATAACATATTGACTTTTTAAACATCATTATTATAGATAAATAGATTCTATATAAACCATAATCCCCAACTTAAAACCTTCGGATCGGAAAACTTTTCGGATATTGTAATATCCTATGTATCAAAAATTACTTTTTGGTATAAATATAAAGATATATTAACATTAATTGAAAAATATTGACGTCTAAGGTGTCAAAGATTTTTTTGAAAATCTTAAAATCCTCTAACATACGAAATCACTGTCTGTCTTTGTCATGTCTATCGCATATGCTTCACCACTTTTATTTGACCATGAATTCTGAATTCTGAATTTGGCAAAAATGAGAATATTTTATAAGTTTAATCCTTCAGTTTTGTAGGTCTATCCTCACATATAATATTTGTTAGATATTTGTTAGATATAGATGAGAATATTGGTTAGTGTTTACTTATAATAGAAACTGGTGTCTCTTACATAAATAAATGTAGAGTACATTGTGTGAATGTTATCATTCGAAAGATGCCGGTAAGGTTAAAAATGTCGTATATATTAAAATATGCAGAGTGCAAAGAAATGTCATTTTTTAGTCAAAATGTTCTAGCTACACAAAGCTTAAAACATTAACAATTCTCATAATATGTAATTAAACAAAATAGAAGACACTTACGCTTTACCAAACCTTACAAAGAATTTATAGGTCGGTAACGCAAACGTATTTAAGAAAACTATAACTAACTATATAAATCTTTCTTTTCATACAATCATTCTTTCAATAAAATAATAATGATCATAAGTTTTTTTTAGTATTTTGTAAATTTACATGTATTAGTCTTTGCTATGTAATACATATTATTAATTCTTCATTATCCTATATAAGTGTACTTCAGATATTAAAAAGTACCTGCTTCAGAAGTTGCTTTTTTCTCTAAACCATTTCAATATAAAGAATGCTAGACTCTCTCCGACACTCGACAGTTGTTCGCTTTATCCTGCATTTTATTACACACAAAAGTAACTCACGCTTTCAACATATTCTGCAACAACTCTGATGTAAAGGTCTTGCGATTCTTCTTTTCATCGAAATGCATTAGTTTAATAAGTTATATATACAGCGTGTACGAATTTTGACAGAAAGTTTTTCTAATTTCTACAATCGAAATTTCACATTGAAGAGTTTGCCCTGCACTTGCAGAATGCATCCCTGCTGTAATTAATCTCTATGACTTAGTTCATTTATGCAAAGACATAAAATATTGTGCGGTATAATATAAGACTTAAGTAGAAATAAATAATAAATCATTACGGGTTTATAATAAGTAATCTGGTAGTGTCAAATAAATTAGATATGTTCGTTTAAAGATTAGTCTTCTTGTATGTTAATTAGTTTTAAACGTTAGTTATAGTAAATATTACTCTGTCATTAAAAAATTTACACAAAATCTTAGTTTTAATTAAAAGATCGTTACAATATCTTGTCAGTCTACATTCTCAAATTCTACGAATTAACATAAGCAAATGAATGAGAGCGATGAAGTGAAGTTATCCAGTAGCACTAGTACGTACAAAGATTTTAGCGTTTGTGGATGCATCTAAAATCTTTCTTTTGTGATGAAGAGATGTTTTCGTTAGGTAAACATTCACGTACTACATGTACTACTCTGTTAGTAAAAATAAATTAAGCTGGAACTCGAATGCTGGGAAAATTCACTTGTACATGGCTGCAAATTGTAAACATTCACCTTAAGTTGAACACCATTGTAAAAATAGAACTCAGCGATAAGCTGAGGTTCACTTTACATAAATAGTAAAATTCATTAAAGTTTATTAAATTCTTTGTGTTCTCTAAATACACCAAGTTTTAATCCTATCATTTTAATTGATTCTATGTGAAATTCATCTGCGTTAGAAGATAACTTGAACGGATATTACTATCATATAGAAAAGACACGTCACAAATTCACTTATGATATTTCTAAAAGGAATCGAATAAACCAGAATTCAAAGCAACTGTCTTTTATTGTCAAGTAATAACTAAAATGCTCGTCTATTCTAGAACTTCATTGAAATAGTCTATTCTATACAGTTGTCGGATGCTTTTATCGTAAATATCACCCTACATACAAACACCTGCACATATATCTATAAGATGTTCTGTTTCCGGCAAATTCATAGAAAGTACATAAGTAATAACTATTCACAAATCTGAAAATATTTACAACTTCTACAGAAACTTTAATCAATTCCAATTAATAAAATGTGAATATGAAAATGAGCTGCTGTTCTTATATTATTTTCGAAAAGAAAATACGAAAATTGTTTTGTCAGGACTACAATACCAAATAAAACCTTCCTAATGAATTCAAATGAGGCTTTGTTCATCTTTTTGTTGTTTGAACAAAAGAATTAACTAATTGAGTAAATTAATATTGTTAGTTTTGTAACATTCGAAGAATTGTTATTAAAACCTTTAGTTTTCCTTGTTATGAACAGTTTTAATTGATGACTAAATTAAAACAGATTGATGTTTGATATTTGAATAACGATCATGTCCATACAAACGAAACAATTAAAATGTAAATTTTTTAATTAAATGCAAATTAGCTATTAGAACGTTTAATTAACCTAAAGTTTACATAAATATGGTTTTCAATGCTACTAAATAATCATAATTAAAATGTTGTCAAAGGACAAAGAACATAAATTTAGACAAAATGCTTATGTCCTGAAAAAGTATCCTGGAGTATAACGACTATTAGCCGAGGAGTTCTATGAAAATAAATTGTATGAAAACTGATGATAATTCTAACAATTTTAATTTTAACTCATACTTTACATATACATATATACTCTATACTATATACTTTGAATAAAAGCAACTAAATAGAAAAGTGTACAAGCATAAAACTTCATACATAGCAGCCAACCGTATATTTGTATATAGATATAAACGGATTTTGTAAAATAGATCCAGGATTCTTTAACAGATTCTTTAATTAACAATGATTTAATTAATTAAATTAATGGGCTATTTGATGTATAACACACTCTCATGCACTCGTTTTTAAATACGCCTTCGAAACCTTTAATAATAATTGGACGAAAAGGCAGTTTAATAAACTTTGACTAATTTCTTATTGGTAATATCGTTCGAATGCTATGATGTTCATTGCGTTCTTTATTAAAAGAAACACGAGTTTATAACAAAAAAAGCCGACAAAAATAGACAACTCGGTACTGTTAACATTTGTACAGGGAATAAAAAAAATCAGGAAAGTATTATTAAGTATAAAAGCTGTTTCGAAGGATAGAGTACTTTCTGTTTAAATAATTAAAAAGATTGTTAATAGTTTGGTTATAAACATTAGAAAGTTGTTATTATAGGAATATAAAATTTCTATAAAGTTATCAATTTTTGAATTTCTATTTTTAGTAATTTTAGTAATAAATATCAACAAAAAGGGCTAACTGTGAAAAGGTAAAAACAAAGAAAATATTTTTCTTTTCAAAGCGAATTAATAGGAAAAAATAAGTTTTGTTTTATTTGCATTTGCATCTCTGATGAAGAGAATTATTCTAAACCGTGCATTCAATATTTTAAATGATAGCGGTAAATTATGGCTGAAGTTATAAATTTTATGAATAGAAAAAACTAAATGAGGTTTAAAGTCAACAGAATATTTTTAAATTGGTTTTTGAGTCAAGTATTCATTTGTTAGCAACACATGGTGTCCATAACATTAGTCAAGGCCGACCTTTTCTTCCCTTAGAAATATATTTTTAAAACTACATGTGTGTAAAATTTGCATGGTTAAGATTGCCCCTTTAAAATCCACCCACAGAAGAGAGAGTGTTACGTGCTAATTTCGCAGCACCCTGTATAGCTATGCTTTTGTGTTAGTTAGTATAGCGTTTAGGGATTCTCGCATTTTCTCTCCGTTTAGTTTCCATTTTGTTTGGAACTAACTTCCTGTTGTTGATAAGAGATTTTGTCACTTCGTTTGATCGTTTGTGAAGAAAATTATTTAAAGAATATTTTAGTGGCATCACCGTTAAATTAGTTTTTCCTTTGTGTTTTGATATGGGAATTGCATTTGTGCAGATCTATAATTAGTTCTTGGTGTGATTTTCAAGTTTTATTGGTAACCGTAAGGCATTTTCCACTACTTCTTTTTGGAGGTTAGAAGCACACGTTCTCGGAAGTTTGTTTCTAGCTTTTCTTTACATTCAGTCTCTTATATTTAACTCTTTTGACAGGATTCGATATTTAATCGTCGTTAGCCGCACTTGGAGGTGGTATAACTAGCTCATTAGGTCACATTCCACCCAAGGTATTTATAAAATGTTTGCTTGGTGCATTCTGGTAATTTGATTCTATTTGTATTGCTTCTAATGTATGTGTGGATTGTTAAAACACTACTACGTTCGAACTGGTTAGTGGCGTTCCTCTTCGGAGTGAAAGAAGACACCTGTATCGTGAGTCAGTTCTAATTCTAGCAACTGGTTATATCAATAATAACGTTTGACAATTTTCTTACTGTAATTAATACTTTACTGTATATATTTGTATATTATAACTTTGTGTTAAATGGTTTTACCCTAGTGTGCACAGCACTTATATCTACGTATCTATTTCCTATATAATATTTTATCACCTTACATTGTTACGGATATTTTGCGAGTGTGTAAACGTATAAGCTTTGCTCCGTAATAAGGGTTATTATAACAATAAATGCTTTGGATTAGACGGTTTTACGTCGTGTAAGTACGTGTTGGCACAAGTCAAATACAAAGAGTGGTAAGCAGATACCGTTAGAAAAATGTCTGTGCCGGTTGTGAAATGTAACTATTAATACACCAGCAACCTTCTAGCTTAAGTCACTATGTTCAAGTAAGTGGAACACGCATGTCTTAACTTCCTATTAATTATTATTTATTGCAATCTTCAAACGTCATCATAAAGAAAATTCATCTTCCGTAAAAAATACAGTAATATCACCATGATGAGAAATTCGCAAGCTTTTAGCACCTTCAACAACTACATTTTTGTTTGTTAACGTATAGGAAAAATGTACAATTTTTAAATTTAAATGGTAGTATTCTTCTAAGTTGCTACTGTCAGATTATTGTTTGATGTCGCATGTGAACGAGTTTTCATTATTTTTATCACTTTCGGGTGATTGCTATGCTCTTTGTCGCTGATATTTGTTAGCCCTTGTTCAAACAAACGACATTAGTGCCTAATCCTATCGATATTCACAGAACTTGGCACAAAGACCTCAGAAGCGTTTCTTGGGAATTTCTGTAACGCTATTGTCTTTTTGTTAACAAGATCCAGATCACATTGTAAAACTCAGAATTGGTGAGATTATCTATTGTTTCACTCATTGGAAATCGCCCGCTCGTATCTATAAACAAAAATCTAACAATGGCAACCTATCAGGCAACTTGTCACACGGCGCAGGCTCGGCTTTGCCTCCCACTTTCAGTCCAAGATAATTTCAAAACGGACTGCATTGGCTTTAGACTCCAAAGTCATTATCACATTTTACAGAAACTAGAGAATTGAGGCCGCTATAAAGAAAGTTGGTTCTACAAAAACTCGATTTTAAGTAATCCAAATAAGAAAAGACAATTAATATATAACTGTTGGGTATGTTACCGAATTCTATTGTAAGCTGGGTAAGAGATTTCATTGTCAGCATGAAAAGTAAAATCAAACTTCGCTTAAACACAAACCAGGGAAAGTATTGACTCTAGCCAAAATTGTTACAAAGTTTCTTCAATGGAAGAAAGCTAATGGAGAATTTAGTTTAAGATGTAAATGATTGGCAAAGGCTGCCCACACGACAAGACCACCCGCAGAAAGCATCGCATGCGACTCGCCATTTATATGATAATGTATGCATCTCATTATAAGTAAATTATTCATTTATACAGTATGCACTTATATATCCAACTCATTAGACGTAATATAATCATTTATGCATTAGCGGTTTCCGCTATGTATATCCGCTCATGAGGATACAGTATATAAACTGCTTGCTTTAAGTCTATCATTCAGTTGTGAAAATGACTCCATCGAATCAACATCTTGAAGCAAGCTGGTAAGAGACTTTTTTTTATTTATTGTAGGGGATCTCGAATCTGGTGCTCATGGGCACTGATTACTTGACCTCCTAATGTGCATAGTTGTAGTAATTTAGTAGCCTAGAATCTGGTGTCCAGCGGCACTGATTACCTGGTTTCCTAAGGCTTAGTTGTAGGACATAGTGTTAGTACAGGGTGGTTCCGAACACCCTCATGTTCAATGTTAGTTTTAAGAGGACCTAACCGTCCTCATATTTATGTTTGTAACCTAATGTATTGTAACTTGTGGTTTAGTATATTATTAATTGTGATCTGTGTTTACTTCCTATCTCTACCTCTGGCTACGACCCTCAGTCACGAAACCCCACGCGACAATAGGATAGCTATCAAAAAATATATGCCATTGACAATCAACCAAAATACACTCACGTGCATATCTATACCATACTTTGACAAAATATCAGAAAAAGTTCCACATATACTACTACGAAAAAGCAACAATTACAAAATAGTCTTTAAAACTAATTCTAACATTTTTTCATTTTTATTTAATGCTAAAGACAACATACGATGTCACGAAATTGGACATTTACCGTTTGCATTTTTCTTTCTGCAGTTCGGTATATATTGGACAAACTAAATTTTGGCATAAGATACAAAGAGCACGTTCGTTAGAGAAATAAACAGTCCAAAAGATCTAATTACGCCAAACACCTTAATTAGATATTCAATTTCTATTATTTCTTCTTTATACGAGGGTAAATCAAATATAAACGGTAATTTTGCTATTCCGCTTAGAATGCAGTTCCGAGGTAGCTGATGTTGTGTGGAGTAAATGTTTGGTTTATGAGGAGTGGGGAGCCGGCCAGGTTAGCGCACATTCTTGGCTTTGACATTTCGTCAGTACAGCCATGGTCGAGCAAGAGGTACATTCGTCTGTTGCGCGACGGATTATCATAAAGTTTTTAACCAATGAAGGCGTTGAACCGTCAGAAATTTTAACTCGTTTGAAGGCACAGTTTGGGGACAGTACACTGTCTCAGAATCGTGTGTATACGTGGGCGAGATAATTTAAGGGCGGACGAGAACCTGTTGAAAACGAAAGTCATGATCGACGCCCAAGGACAAGCCTTACAGCTGACAATACCAGTACCGTTTGAGAGCTTATTGAACGTGATCGCCGGTTAACCGTGGAAGAAATTTAATCAGAAGTGGGTATCAGCTATGGAAGTGTTCAATCCATTATAGCTGATCAATTTGGTTTTCGAAAAATTAGTGCTCGATGGGTTCCGAGGTTGTTGACTGGAAACCAAAAACAGGTTAGGTCGGAGATCGCTGAAAGGCTTCTGAATCGATTTCAGCGAGAACGGTAGGCCTTTTTGCAGCGCATCGTGACATGCGACGAGATGTGGGTACATCACTACACCCCCGAATCTAAAATGGCAAGTAAGGAGTGGCGAAGAAAGAATGAAGGTTGCCCAGTGAAGGCCCAAACTTGGCACTCAGCTGGAAAAGTTCTTGCACCGATTTTTTTTTACTCTAGGGGAATTTTACTGATCGATTTTCTACACGATCAACGTACAGTGAATGCGGCTTACTACTGCCAGTTGTTACGGTCGGCAAAAGCCGCCTATCGAAACAAAAGACGAGGCATGCCCATCAGAGATGTCATTCTCCTCCATGGCAACGCCAGACCTCACACCGCGGCCTTGAGAAGGAATACACTGGACGAAATGGTCTGGGAAACCCTCGAGCACCCTCCTTATACTCCTGACTTGTCCCCCTGTGACTATTTTTTGTTCGCACCTATGAAGGAATCACTGGTAGGAAAACGATTTGGAAGCAATGAAGAAGTCGAAGAGCACGTCCGCAATTGGCTTACAATGCGCCTTCAAACTTTCTATAACCAGCGAATACTGAAACTTCCAAATCGGTGGCAAAAGTGTGTAGATCACGCAGGAGACTATATTGAAAAATGTTAAAACAATGATTTGTGTATAACGTTATTCAATAAATGATGATAGATAAAATTACCGTTTATATTTGATTTACCCTCGTATCTATATAGTTATCTTTTTTTTTATTTACCTTAGCGACTTGTTTTTATTAGTATCTTTGATAATGACAGCTTGGTTGTCGAAACAATTGTCAGGTAGATTAAAATAAATCTTTATTTCATAACAAAGAGAAAAAAATTAAAATTAACTAACGCCTTTCCTTCGACCAGTCCCTCTCTATTGCTTTAAATCTACTGGATTATCAACATTGAAAATAGGTTATGAAAATAGTGTTTATAAGTGCTTATTGTATATTGTATCCGAAATAACTCCATATGAAGTTGTAAGTCAAGATGGTCTTTTACCAGTGTGTATGTGTAGGAAAAATACTAGAAGAAACTAGCCTATTACTGAAGAGACAAAGCTACGTTTCATGACCATAATGGTCGACCATAATAACATTGTATCAGGAGATCCTTTGTCCAGAAATAAAATTAAGTTTCAAATTATAGACAACGTGAATATTTAGGACTTTTTGAAAAGATACCAAATGAAACTTGGTGGCGACTTATCATGGTTAACCTGCGACTCTTGAAACATATTTTGCACTTGAAGAAGAATGTTTGGAAGAGCTTTTAGTTTGTAGCTTGTGGTTCGTTAAATTTTGAATTGAATTTGCATTTTTCTGAAACAATAAGAACATTAAAAAGCCCGTCCTTACATACTAATTTTTGAAAGTTAGAATAGGAACAACAGAAATTTATTTACATTTTTAAAAATACATTATATTACAAGCGGCTTTAGTGAGAAAGATTCGCAATCTTCATAAAGGATAATAAATAATGATTTAGCCTATATATAATTTTCTATTATTTACAGACAATATTTCCTTGACAGTGTCAGGCAATAAAATGAAAACGCTTGTCAAGAATCACATGAAAATAATTTTTAAACGAATTATTTCCGTATTTTCGACATTTTACGAAGAAGAATAATTGGGAAAGTTTTCGTTCATTGATAAATAGTTTCCTTTGGTCAAATGACAAATTGAAATGATTGTAATTCCAAGTTAGAGATTCTTTACCGTTGTCGGCGGAAATAAAATTCCCCCTCGTTCTTGTTTTGCAAGTTTTTGCTTCTCCTACTAAACACATCCCTCTCCTGTGCTTGATTGATTGATAAATAGTTGGAAAACCGCGCCCAGTTTTCGAACATCTGAAAAAGCAGGAGGAAATTCGCTTCTTTGTTCTTTTGTTTTGTGTGCTTCCTAATTTGCATCGTTTACTATTCTTCTTGTTGTGTGTACTTTAGGTTTAACAAGATTAATTTATGTCTTACGATATTAATGGAACGTTTTGTAGCACGTCAAATTCACAACAAGAAATTTACAAAGTTTCTTTCTTACATTATTAAAAAAGGGAGCAATTTATGGCGTCATTAAAAACAAAACTTTAAACTCTTTTTTTCTGCTATTTTATACTTAAATGTTTTATCAAATAAAAATTTCCATCAGCTGCTTTCATCGATCCACGTCCTGTCCTATTTGTGCCTTATTGTTATTATTGAACGTCAGCTATAGAAGGTTACGTTTCATACAAATTTCTAGATTGACGTTTATTTATAGGGAGATATTTTGACATAAATGTACACGACACAATGGTACAATGTTGTTCATTGTTTGGTGTACAAAGATGAACTCTGAAATTAAACACGGGAAGCTTAATTTTATGCAAGCTGTTGATATTGAAATAACTATGCTTGAATTTCATATTTTTGTAGATATTTAATCATACAAAACAATGGATACGCAATTTAATATAATGTAGATTAATATTAAGATAAAAATTCGAGTTCGGATCGTGCTTTCTTTACGAGTGAACGTATTCCGAGCGTGTTGTTTCTTACCTCATAATTATACTATTTAATATAATTAATATTCTTCCGTTCATCAAGATTTAAATACTATAAACATTCTTAGTGTGTTGAAACAGAATTTTGAAACATCTGCGGGTCGGTCCCGTAGATAAGTACGTATACAATTTAAATCTTATACACTCATGTCATTTTATCAGCAAACTCTCAATGCTTCGGCTAAAAAGCAAGGGAATACAATAAATACAATGCATCATATTGAACCGGTCGTTAAAATAAATTATCATGGTAAATTATCTCAGAAAAATCCCGATATTAACGATGAAGATCTTATAATGGAAATCTCCGATGAAAATACTTCTACTAAACGAACTATGAATATGTTGTCGCCAGAAATTACTGATACACAAAAACGATATAGATTTAATACTCAACAATTATTAACTCAAAACAAATATTACCTTCCTCACGACTTAGAAAAACAGGTCAACCCAGAAAACAATGAACAAAGTGTTCCAATAAAACAAACGAAAATTAAAGTGCCACCAATATTCTTAAAAGATGCGAATGATCATGTAGCCATTATCGATGATATCAAAAAGATAGTGAAATTTGCATTTACCACTACATATAACTCTACATTCCTACGAGTAAATCTAGATTCCGTAGAAGACTACAGAGCCTTAACTAAATTTTATAAAGACAAAGATATAAAATTTCACTCCTTTCGAGATCCTGAAAAAAAGACACTGTCTGTTGTGATAAAGGGGGTTCCCGAATCATTAAAAGAAGAAGAAATTCGTTCTGAACTTTTATCCTTCAATTCAGAACTACCAATCATAAAAATAACGCGACTTTTAAGCAGACAAAAAACCGCTTCTAGAATATGTGCAGTGGACTTAACGGATAACGATGCAGCTAAAAATATCTTTAAATTGCAAACACTATACTACTGCGTAATTAGCGTAGAAATGAGAAGACGTTCTAGCGACATCCCTCAGTGTACAAGGTGTCAAATGTATGGGCATACAAAAAATTATTGCAATCTTACTCCGCGATGCGTAAAATGCAGGGGCAATCATTTGTACAACGAATGTTCTAAGAAAAAGGAAGATCCTCCTATATGTGTCAATTGCGGTGAAAATCATCCTGCCAACTTTAGAGGGTGCAAATACTTTCAGGGAATTAAAAATCAAATATATCGCAATCAACAAACTCCAAAAACTTTCCTACCGCGAAGGATGACAACAGAAATCATTCATCCCAATACAAATTTATCTTCTCACTCAAATCAAGAAAGATCATACGCTAATGTAACTAGAAATAAACAACCACATGCTATTCCACCTATTGACTCTCAAAATACATCCAACAATAATTCATCGATTGTTACCCAATTACTTAATCTTATCTTAAATTTTTTATCGCCATACCTAGAGCAAATCAAAAGTTTTGTTTTGAACACAATTTTTAATAATGGCCCATAATTATTTTCCTGTACTTCAAACGCTAAAACTAGTTAATTTTAATTCAAACGGACTTAAACGTCAAAGACAATTGTTTATTGCGTTCCTAGAAAGACACGACCCCGACTTAGTGTGCATCAGCGAAACCCATTTTCTGCCCAACGTAACAGTAAAAATTCCCGGATACAACATGTATAGAAGAGACCGTATCCAAGAGGACGGATTTGGCGGTGTAGCAATCCTTGTCAAACGAAATATCTCCCAATACATGATCGACTTACCAAATTTGGAATCCGTTGAAGCAGTAGCAGTAGTTATTAACTTAAAAAATAATCGTAAACTCAAGGTGATTGCCGGATATAAGAGCCCACGTTTAAAATTAGTTGAAGAAGACATGCAACTATTATTTGAAGACGACATTCCTACGCTATTGCTTGGTGATCTGAACAGTAAAAATACAACCTGGAGTTGCAGAGTAAATAATCCCAACGGAGTTCGACTTTACAATGCAATAAACAAGTTAAACTTACATTTAATTCCTCCACCCGAACCAACTTATTATCCCCCTAGAAACAATGCGCAACCTGACATATTAGATATTGTAGTAGCAAAAAAATTCATATTACCTTTTCATCAAGCGGTTCTGCCGGAACTTGATTCCGATCATCTGCCAGTATTAATACACTTCGATTCTTCACCTATGAATATTCCTCCATTGCCACGGTTAACTCAGGGAAAAATAGATTGGAACATATTTAAAGAAGACTTGGATAAAAATCTCTCGTGCCCTATGAACATCAATACTCCCGATGATATTGACACGGCGGTGGAATCATTTACTGCAGCCATATGCAGATCTGCAAAGGCAGCTTCTAAACATATAACAATGGCGCCCAATAACTATAGACGCCCTCCTCAATACATTTTAAAACTTATCAAACAAAAACATGCTGTTAGACGTGCTTGGCAACGAAGTAGGTTACCTCATCTTAAACAAGAACTAAACCAAATGATTCGTCTCGTTAAGTATGAATTAGATAACTATCGAATAACTACTTATCGGAATTACATAAAGCAAATTAATCCATCTGACCCGAATATATGGCGAACAACAAAACAAATCTTGAAGCAACCCCAGACAATGGCAACAATTATAATTAATAACAAAAAATATCTTAGTGACGATGATAAATGCTGTGCCATGGCGGAGCATTTGGAAAAAGTATTTCAGCCAATTGCAGATAAAGTTCAACAGGAAGACCATCAAGCACAAATAAGAAACTTTGTCAAAGACAATATGCCAACTATTAATGACTTTAGTGATCCAACATCCCCAGGAGAAATACGGACCTACATAAATCACCTAAAAAATAAGAAATCGCCTGGTCATGACCTTATTACAAACTTAATCTTAAAAAACCTAACCAGCAAGGCGCTTGCTTATTTGAGTACTATTTTGAATGCATGTTTCCGTTTAGGATATTTTCCTACTACTTGGAAAATAGCCGAAATAATATTGATCCATAAACCAGGGAAAAAAGCTTCTGAACCAAGTAGTTATCGTCCAATCAGTCTTCTACCAACCTTAAGCAAACTGTTAGAGAAGATAATACTATTACGGCTTCAACCTCTTGTCGACACTAAAAACGTACTACCACCATTTCAGTTTGGGTTCAGAACAAGACACTCGACACTGCAACAGTTACAACGTGTTAATGAGATTTTAATTAAGGGATTTGAACACAAATCGCACACGATTGGTATTTTGTTGGATATATCGCAAGCTTTCGATAAGGTTTGGATAGATGGATTAATATATAAGTTATTGCATCTTCAACTTCCAGCATATCTTTTGAAGATCTTAATATCCTTTCTTTCCGAAAGAAAATTTAAAGTTAGAATAAATAATCAGTATTCAGATCTCAAAAATATTAAAGCCGGTGTCCCACAGGGTTCTATATTGGGACCTTTACTTTATAGTATTTATATACATGACATTCCTACAAAGAACCAAATTGAAACCTTACTGTTTGCAGACGATACAGCTTTATTTTGTCAACATATAGATGTAAACGTAGCACTAACTCAAGTCCAACAATACTTGAATGCTTTGTCAAATTGGTGCGAAAAATGGAAGTTGACTATTAATCCAGATAAATGCCAAGCAAAACTATTTACCTTAAAAAGGACTGTCGAACCTAATAATATTTCTTTAAACAATATACAAATTCCATGGAATCCATCTAATAGCGCTATAAAATATTTAGGTCTATATCTAGATAAGCGACTAAACTGGGGTTATCACATAAATAAAAAGTTAAACGAAGCTTATGCCCGATTAAACCTGCTTTACCCCATCATTAATAAAAACACTCCTTTAAAACTTGATTGTGGTCTACTAATTTACAAGTCCATTCTCCGGCCTATATTAACCTATGCTTGTCCTATCTGGGGATCTGCCAGCAACACGCATTTAAATAAAATTCAAATTTTTCAAAACAAAGTCACTAGAACTATCTGCAATGCTGAATGGTATATTCGTAATCAACAATTACACCAAGAACTGGCGCTTCCAACAATACATGAATTCATTATGAAATCAACAATTAACTTTATTTCAAACTTACCCAACTGTCCAGGAGCTGTTCACTTTCAACTAGGAATTCCAACGGCAAATCGACGATTAAGGAAGCGACTAGCTCAAGATATTGTTGAATAGTGTTCGCAATAAATAAACACCCAGTGCTATAGTGTTATAAAACAATATTTAAATACATGTTAGAGTGCTATTGACTCATATGTTAATAAAACGTGAAAAACAATAATAGTGAAAAGTGCCGTGAATAGCAGTTTGTGCTGATCTGGCAGACAAAAAGGAAAAAAAAAAAAAAAAAAGATAAAAATTAATCTACGTATATGATGCAAAATTTTATTCTTACGCAAATTATAACTCCCTCGGTAGACACTTCTTACTTATTCGAATTATTTCCAGAAGTCGTGGATGTTATTAATCACAAATACTTTCACTGATGACTGATTTCAGATAGAACACAAGAATAATTGAACAATATAGAGGGCGCCACCCAAATTGTTTCTTGTTATTGTTTAAATCTACAATTCGGGAAAAGACGCCCATTTGAATTATGTTAGGTTCTTTGTCACTTAGTGTTATTCTTTTATTTTTGTGAAATGAGATACAAACCACTTATCGTGCCGAGCTATAGCAAGTGATTAGTAATTTTAAACTTCGTTTATTAATTTAAATTCATAAAAACAGTTTAGCAACCTTACAAAGCACTATTCATACCATAAAACATAAACATTTAATGATTATTTGAAACCTACGTGCATTACATGATTCTGCACTTTAGTATATTAGGAATCCCATTCTAAATACATTTTTACTAATTTCTAAATCGATAATCAATTTACATTATTACTACCGTGAATGAATTCAATCCACCTTGGCATAAACACAGTTAAAGACTAATCATCACATTAACCCGAAATGAACATTGTTCAAATTAAAGATGCTGGAACGTAACAGATGTAGTTGAACTCTGAACTTTTATAAAAACTGAATCTTCGCACGTTGTAATAATTTCACTTACAGTCTTGCTAATTTTGTTATTTATATTTTAAATATTTAATTATTACGGCATGATGATCGGAATTGATATCAAAACAAAATTTAAACTCATACTTATTAATGACTTTTCTAAAAAAAATAATGAAGTTAACTAGTCATTACTAAAGTACAAGACTTTCAAAATCTTATCTTATTTATTATTTTCGTAAATTCCTGCAAAAGACACATACTTTATTACGTATCAACGAATGTGATCTGAACCACACCGAGGCAACTTCTCTAGCTTCTTGAAGAAGTCTAGGTTACAATACAAAGTAAACAAATCTAACTAAACGACACCATAATAAGAACTTTCTTAAAATCATAGAATTGAATGTAATAAAAATGGTGCATTTTATTAGCCAAATACGAAACAAATCCACTGACAGAGGCCTAACGGCCGAGCGGCGCTATCGCTGGCTGTTTTCTCGAAGTAAAAAATGTGCATCCTATGTTTCTAAAATTTAAGAGGGGCGTCCATATTTCAGAACTAACTACTGTAGTATTGCTTTATTACGTTAATAAAAAACTGTTGATATCTTTATGAGAGCTTTATTTTCTTATTGTGGGCGACAAATCAATGCGTTGATTATTAAAATTATTGAATTTATCCGCTTTCTTAACTTATTATTGTCTTGGATATTGACCGCTATCCAAGGCATGCTATTCACCACATTTATATCACCCCCCCCCCGTTTGTTGAGATCTGCGTTTGGTTAAGACATTCTCTGGAAAATGTATACTAACAGAGTGAATTTATCACTTTGTGCCACTACGTGGTTAAGCTGATAACAGCGTTCTAACACATTAAAGAACAATTCTACGTCAATCGTTGTGAACGGTAGAAATTCAACTTTTTGAGTCGGCTGCGTGTTTGATACTGAAGTGACAGGTTGAACTGATTGTCTTGTTGCTTATCTAGAACGACCACTACGTAAGCTCATTATACAGAAATGAATGGAGTTAAGTGTTCCTTATCTTTTATATCATTAATGGACCCGGAAACGGGATTTGAGATAGAACCCAATCACACGTTAAAGATTACATCACGGGTACTAATAATAAATTTAGACGAAAATCTCTTTTGTATGTTTATAAAAAATGTAGACACCATAAAATTCTTTGACTCGAAACCAGCTTAACAAAGTGCAATTTAGCTATAATGATGTCTAGTAAATATGAATTTATAGTTCTAAAAGGTTTGGTTTCTTGTGGACATTTTCATTTATTTAATTTTGTATTTCAAACAATTGTTTATATACCACAATTAGTAAAATAAAGTATATCTTTATCTCCGTTGTCAATGACACCGGAGTTCAAGACGTTTTTGATCTCCGTTGTTGTTGGCAACGTAAATCATTTGATGTTGCATAGCAGCCACACGTGACATGCTGCTTTTTATTTCCTTGGTTACGCGTATGATGACACAGACAAGGCTTCTTTATAAGAACTTGCTTCTTTATACAATAAATTCGGATGAATTTTAAAAGGGAGAAATTAGGATTGAAATATGAAATAAAATAAAACAACTTATGCAATACGGAGATCAAGCTTCTTCAAATCCTCGAAGATGTTATAACGCCTCGGCTGGCTCCTCGGCATTATAATAAATCTTCTCGGATTTAAAGTATCGCTTGATCTCCTAATTACATAATATATATATTAAGGAATTCTGTCTCAGATTACAGTCTGTTTACCTTGATACGGATCAAAAAAGGAATTTTTAGAAGAAAAATTTGGATTTGGAAAAAATTTGGAAACTTGCTTTTAATTGAAGTACAAGAAATGGCGGTAGATTATAACTCTGTTAAGCACGTTCAGTAGATTATTTTTCTACTGATTCTATGCCTCACAGGTTTCTTTTGTAAACTTAAAACATGCAGCTGAAACTTCTCAAATTCTTTCCATAAAATGTCGCAGTTGTGTGTTTAACTTATTAGTTCTGTTCTTATCTGTTATATGATTACAAAGGTTGGAACCTCTTGACTTCCAAATTCACTACACAAACAGCTTTAAAGTCAGAAATCCTGGTTCCTTTAAAATCTAAATTATTAGAATTTAGACAAAATTAGAATAAAAGGAGGATAATAATACTTCAGGAGTCCTAAATTCTTGCTAGAGGGCGTCACCCAAAACGCTGATGTTATTATTTAATCTTTAAGCAGAAATCTTCAATTTGGAAAGAGGTTGTCTATTTGTTCTATCTACGTTAAATTAATCATTGATAACTGTCACTATTTTCAATCTATGCTCTGTCCCGTGAGTGAAACATCAACAATTTGTCGGCCAAACTATAGCAGTGAGAGTTATGGTTGAATTCTGTATCCACGTCTTTGAATCCTCAAAGTAATTTTCAGGGGGAAAGAAGTTTCACTCTAATGACGAAGTCGTTGAAGCTGTTCGAGAATGCAGCCAAAAGAAGTTTTTTCACAAGGAATACGGAAGCTTCCTAAACCATGGAGACAGCGTATTCAAAAGGAGAGAGACTGCATTGAAAAATGATGTCATGTAATTTTAGTTTCGTTTGTTAATTGCTGTATAATTATTAAATTATAATTTAAATTTGTGCATTATTCGTAATTAACACAATGTATGAGACGGCTTAACTCACGATACTTTATAAACCGATTTCTTATACACAAATTCTCAAATCAAAGCCGTAAATTAGAACCAACAGTAAGCTAGCCAAACTCGCGTTGTTCAAAACGAAAGTAGCAAAGGTGCTTGTATTACTTCATACTACAGAGACATCGTAGTTGACTTCTTGAGAAGGGTAAACTAACTAATATTTTATAACTAAGTTTTAAGAGGGGCTACATAAATTCAATTTCTCAAGGTTACATATAACAATGCCTAGCCAATGAAAAATTTCGCTGTTTTATCATTTCAAGAGGCGCATAGAACTGATAAACTAAAAATTCGCAACGGCAATACTGTCGGCTAAATAAAAAATGTTACTTTGAAAGCACTTAATTCTTTTGAATTTCTACGAAATATATACTTAAAAATAAAACCTTTGCTTTAATAAATTAAATTAAATTCTTAACAAAGCGTTATACATATCTGCCATTATTAGCTCGTTATATCTGCCTTTATATAGACCTTTGCAAAACTCCTTGCCAACTTCACATAGGTCCGGAACTGTTCTAAAAGCACAGTCTTCCTTCCATTAGCTAGTGCTAGTAGAGCAGCGTGTAGCAATACGTTATAGTATTTAATATCTTGTTTAATGACGTTTGGTTTTAATGATATGGATTTAATCATAAAAGTGTACTGACATTGTAATTTTTTAATTATAGATAGCAAAGCAATCTTAAATGTACATGGTATACTGCAAACAAAATATTTTGTGCCCCTTTATCAAATTAGCTAAAACTACCCGGGCAACGGCAATGATCTGGCATTAAAACGGAAATTAACAGGAAATATTCTCTATTACGCAGTATTATATTATTTATGTAAACCTAAATAACCGCAATCCGCCCTCTGAAATCTTGAAAATACAATATAGTACATAGGTATAATGTATACGGTTAACAAGTTTATAGTAGGTATCATGTATTGCTTCAAAACCTTACACATACTTAGTACAGTTAAAGCTGTTGCTCATACATGACGCTATTGTTTACCGCATTAAGTAGAACTTTTACCAACAACAGCAATCTCAGTTTTGATGCTTATACATCCTCCTTCACTCAATACAACAATAAACTCTGGTGCTTATTCACTCTACGACGTTGTGAAAGAGTGGAGTAGGAACAAAATGTAATTAATCAAACACAACAATCATCACCAGACACTTAAAACAAATTTAATGCATATCATAAGCAAATAAAATCATCTACACAAAAGATCTTTCCTATTTTCCTCCTTATATTGAATACGCCAGGTTATTTGTTTGCTCCTTACGCCATCGTAGCATAGCTACAACAGGGATGAATTTCTCCTAGTGCGAGAAAACATGATTGGACGCCCCTCATCGTCTACCACACAAATTACAACCACCTCATTTGAATGCATTCATCGGTGCTTTATGGAATTCGTTCGAATGGCAGCCTTGCGTGTATAATTGCATTATTAAACATAAGTTCGCCGCTTTGTATGCTACCATAAAAGGAGAAAAGGGAAAACAACTTGATAATAAACACGTTCATGCTGCAGTAGCATCGACAAAGGAGAAAATTTGAATATTAAAATTTACTTGATTGCCATGATGATGATGGGGAACGCAGAAATTGCTTACTTCGCAAAGATTTATTCTAATTTCCAAGTTCTTTTATTAAAACTATCATAAAAAAGGTTGGAGAGTTCTGATTTAGCCATATTATAATAGCGGTATAAATGATTTAATTAACATTTAAATTGAACTCGTAAAGAGTGTCTGGAAAAATGGTGTTTCAAATAGATTCTTATTTGAAAACATTTCTTTTTTAGCCTATCTCGTTGAAAGTGAAATGGGGAGATACTTTTTCTGGTGTTATTTATTAGCATCATTTGATGACGTTAAAGCTTTCAGACTAATCAGATTGATGCTTCTTCGATTATTCACTTCCAATACCTAAGAAGCTAGCCAAAGTTACCGTAAGCTACTACCACGTATTGTTTACATAGCGATAAGTAAATTCTTATTTTGTTCTTAGAGCAACAGTTTTGTCCTCAAAAATGCATCAATTTTTATATTCATCAAGAAATGACGGTTAAAAACTATTTTTATGACGAAAAAACTTCTATATGTCCGTCAATATATTTGCAATTTTTCAAGGTTTCCAAGGGATGTATTTTGATTGTATCAGCTGGAAGCAAAACGACGTTGTGATTTTTAGAATGTACTCTTAAAATGCTTTCTAATGATAACAAACTCATCATGCATCTCTCTTCTAGAAAGGCAGCAGATCGCTTCAAAGATGCATATTTTCCCAAATTTTGCGACTTTTAGTACTAAATTTTTCAGTTCTATAACCTAGCAGGAGATTCCAAATGTAACTTTAAAGAGCCTTATAAGTGTTTTATTGAATGCAATTTGTTTGATCTTGCTTCTCCAACAGCTGTATTCATAAATAATTTTTAAAGGTTGCCACGTTTTCTAAAGGGTACCAAAACACTTATCTACCTATATCATGACAAGTTTTTTTATTTCTGGTTTTTGTACACAAATACAAATTTAGCTTTTAAGCAGTATTAAATTGTGAGTAATGGTAATATTCCACAATATAATATAACATGTAATATATGTATACCTCCAGCAAGTCGGTCTAAAATTCTGAAAGTAAACCAATGGCTGGAACTGTTTGAGGTTACACTAATCTCTAATTGGTTTGCAAGAATGATGCTTCCTTGTTCCTGTGACTGTTTCTGCATGGGTGTATCGTTCTCTCAACTTTGATTCATGTACTTCAATTTCAGCAGCAGTAACCCAAATAAATCTTCATGCGAGCAGCTACTTTGAAACTTCTTTTTCATTTCATCACGAGAATCAGAAGAGATGAAGAATTTTCTATAACATCGCTGTCGATTGTGTCTCTAGATGTGAGGGGCGAAGGTGATTTTCCTTTGACGCCTAATCCCTTCTGAAATTGTGTATTTAATTTTCTAACTTTCTCCACCTTCGTCGATATTTTTTTTCAAGTTGTCGAGAATTGACTCCTTTAATTGTTGTCTCACCTAAGCTTTCTAATGTCTGATTTGCTTGCTCAAGAGTTTCCTCGAGCAGCTCAAACTAAGTATTTTTCTAATGTCGAAGAAGTTTTATTTTTCGGGGGGAGTTATTTTTGTATCAGGCGTTTTCAATTTACCAATTCTGTCAAGAAATTGCGCACACAATTTCTGTCCTGGATAAAGTATGGGACTGATGACACGCAAGCTTCTGGATTTAACGGGACGACTCTTCTGTACCAAGATGGCGTCAGCACACTTCACTTGGTAGTTTTCGTAATATGGGTGAATATCTGCTATTTGTCTGCTGGCTACCCATTTTTGTGACCAACAAAAAATATAATAATAAGTTTGTGTGTTTTATTATCTAAAAAGTAATTCCTACTTACACACTAATTTAAAGTGGGCCAGTAATTATTACGTATTTTCGGAGTTTCATGGTGACCAAGGGAAAATTGCAACACAAGGGGGTTGCGCAAGAACCAGGATAGTGACAATTTGATTAGATATATAAAAAAGCAGGGTAGGAGACACTAAATTTATGGGCAATGAAGAAAATCTCAATAATTTAACTTTGTATTAATCTTCACTATTTCTTACCTTCTAGTGATACTAAGAAACTTTCTGGTTTAATATTACCAACGATTGAATATTGGAAAGTGAGTAGTTAACAAATAAATCAAGCTTTTATACATAAATCGGGCAAAAAGACATGCCAGTATAGAGACATTTTTAGCATTCAAATATTTTTGCTAGAAAATTGTAAATACTTTTCCTCTTAAATTCCAACGTGCCTATTAGTGCAAAATTATTGCTACCTTACAAATATTTTATATTTATAAGATAAATTACAGTTCATTAAATATTTGCAGAGACACACTAAAATAAAATAGCAGGCATTCACCCATATAACAAAAACTTTCATTTATGATTTTGAGATACACTTTTATCAGGTCTTGGTTAACTTCAGATCGCAATGCGATTAGAAGTTTTTCTGAGGTAATAACGTGATCTTTGATGTAAAACTTGTGTTATAACATCTCTCTTAAGTACTTCATCTATAGCAGTGATTCTTAACCTTTTTGAAGTCGGGGAGCACTTTTGATAATAAGAAAAATTCGCGGAGCACCAAAATCAAAGAGTCAAAAAACAAACAGACATAACTTTTATTAAAAATTAAACTCTCTACTTTACGCTAAAATAAAAATTTCCTTGTTATTTTTTATAATTTTTTTTTCTATTTTTTGGTTGTTTCAATAACGATGCAGAAAAAAACGTGTACAATTCGTGCTCAAAATGTCTTTTGTGGTCTCGAATGAGATTTTGACTCGGCTACGCCTCGTTAAAAGACTCATTCTTGATCACCAAAGTAGCATTTCGCGGATTAAATACACAAATAACTATGTTATAAACAGCACATACACAACACAATCCAAATAAAAACACATAAAAGATTATTAAATCAGAGGGTCTGTCTATTAGCGATATAAACGTAAAGGGAATCGCCTGCGTGGAAGTGCCTAGTGAACGAGCGACGGCTTTCGATCGGATACTTGAGACCAGTTGCGAGATGAGCACACGACTTCACTTTGCAAAGGTGCTGCCATCTAGCCATTATTTGTGGAACTAAGATCACATACAGGTGAGCCAACATTAAATTTCGGCTTCCATAATTTCGCGGAGCACCAGTGTCCCACGGAGCACCGGTTAAGAACCACTGATCTATATTACACAATACAGCCTTATTACTAAATAAATTACTAATTCATAAACAGAAGCAAGAATTTCTTGCCAGGACTCTTTTTACACATACTACTACACTACACAAGTCGAAGAGATAGATTAATACAAAGAAGGAAGTTTTGAAACCAAATTGGCTTTTAAAAATTACAACAAAATTGCAAACACTTAGGGTAGTTGGGTAGAATAATCTGTAATAAAACCATAAATCGAATACATAAAAATGAATTTTGCAAATATCAGGTTAAAGGTGAAATAAAGTGCCTTTTTTGTATATCAAAATGCTTTTAAAAATTATTTGTAACAAAATAAATTGTAACTAGGTACACAGGTCTAATCATAACTCTAATATAATTTGTTCCATTTTTGTAAAATCAAAAGAGCATTAGACGAGCTTTTTATGATATTCCAATAAGAAAGATATAAGATCAAAATTCAGATTTCAACGAGATTAAATATCAAAATATAAATTTTTATACTTGCGCGTCCTAATGAACTCCATTAGGACACGCATTTGCGTGTCCTAATGAGATTTATTAGAGTACTAGAAACAGTAAAATTTTGTTTTTTAAAGTTGGTAGCACCTAACAGCTGTTCTTAAATGTCAAACTTATTATATTTAAAAGTGCGGTTATGTTGTTATGTGATAAAATGCCAAACTTTTAAAATTTAAAATAAACATACACAAAATAAATTAATTAAATTAAAAATTATTTAATAAATTCACAAATTATTCTTTATACATCTTTTGTATTAAAAGTACAGTTATTATACACTTTGATTGTAACAGCAGAAGTGTCCTGGGCATTAATCTTAAATGAAGGTAAATTTTGCCCCTCAACAATGTTTTGTTGACTCGTTATTGGGTTGCTGCTAAAAGTGTGTGATTCTTCATGTAAAAATGAAGCAGTGGAAGACTGGTCAATTACCACTTGAGCCGTTGAAGTGGAAGTACATGGCTTATTAGATAGCAATTCAGCTACCTCCATTTTTTTAACTGAAGCATCAATATAGCCCTCAGCCACAGCTGAAGACTTCCAACCTCCATGCCGTTTTATAGTTATTAAATCGCCACCTTTGTTTGCCAATTGGGAAGCACTTGAACGTCGAAAGCAATTACCTGTAAAAAGCTTCGGGTTGGCTAAATGCAAATAAGTGGCAATAATAAAAGGAACTTTTCCCATGGTGTTTATACCGATAGGAGTAGAAATACATTTTCCATTGCGGTAGGTTATAAAAAACCGCCTGTGGTTTATTTTCTTAGGCCTTAGGCTGAAATATTGCTTAATTAAATCAATCCACAGTTTCTCTGTAATTAAGAATTCTCCTCGAACTTTATTTTTTGTTTTTGTTACAGTCACAGTGAACACATCATCTTTGACCACAATATCGTCTAATAACATGTTGGTCAATTCATCTCTTCGGCAGGTACCACAGAATCCCATTATTAACGCAACCTTAAATAATTGAAATATATTAAAAATTGAAAGTATTTAGCACAAAGTTTTACTTATTTTCATAGCTAAATGTTGGTTATTTTCTGCAATTGTTATAAATCTATCAATATGGTTAAATTCCAATATTTTAATAAGATTAAGATTAATTAAGATAAGTTAATTCTTTTTAATAAGATGGAGGGAGAGAATATCTGACCATTTTACCTTCTTGTCACAGAAACTTAATTAGAAGAAGAATAGAAAATTAATTTTATAAAAACAAAACAATTTAAATAACAAATGCTGAAGTTGAATTTTCAGTGTAGCCAACTGTCAAAAGTACTTAACAAAATTTCACTAACAAATCTTATTTAAAACTAATTTATTTTTTAATAATTAACGAAATAACGACGCAAGTATAAAAAATAGTATAAAGTATTCGTTTCATAAGGCGTTTTAGCGCACTTGTCCGTTAGAAAACTCCCCGCTTCGCGGGTCGTTTTCTAAACTCGGACGCGTGCACTAAAAACGCGTCTTATGAAACTAATACTTTAATATACTATTAGTAGAATTGTATAATGTAGTGGGTGTATTATATAATAACGATTGTATTAGAAAGTGATAATAATTATTGTACAGCTTAAACTAATAATTCTTAAAAGCTAAAATATGTCATCTTTCTAGAAGAGAGATGCATGATGAGTTTGTTATCATTAGAAAGCATTTTAAGAGTACATTCTAAAAATCTCGAACGAATTTTTGCTTCCAGCTGATACAATCAAAATACAACCCTTGGAAACCTTTAAAAATTGCAAAAATATTAATGGACGTTCAGATTTCTTTTCGCCATGAAAATAAAAAACATTTTAGTTGAGTGTATAGTCCGCTGAAACTAGTGCTTCTCTACTTTTTTAAATAGTCTTCAGATATGTGATAAGTATTATAGGGTTTTCACAATAAATTTTAGAAGTATGGTCTATTTTAGCTAAAAATAGGCTCGGTCACCATCTTTAAAATTCATAAATTATGAAATTTCCAAAATTTTACGAAGTCCCTTTGCAAGAAATATTATACAAAAATCGGACCAGATGTATTAATTTGGATTACGGATTCGTGTTCAAAATCAAAAGATCTACCGGATCCACCCTGTCTGGTTTTTGCGACAAAAATTTTTAGATGTGTGTAATTCAGGGTTGGCAAAAAACATGTTTTTTCAAAAAAAAAACAAAAACAGTTGTTTTTTTAAAATTAAACATGTTTTTATTGAAAATGAGATTAAAACACCCCATATAAAAAAACATGCTTAAAACATGATTTAAACTGTTTTAAACTAATAAAGATTTTGAAATATTTTAATGAAAGCTTTTAATAAACATATTATTTAATTCGGATATAAATTACCATCATGAATTATGATTATGCATGCCTGAAACAATAATAAAAGTTCTTTTATTCTTATCATCACTTTAGTTTTACGACTTCCTAGTATAGAGTAAATAATAATTTAAATAAAAAATACCCTAACAAAAAATCTACTTCAATCCTCGCCAAAACAAAAGTATTAAATATTGTTAAGTCAACACCTTGCAAATTGTAATTTAGAAATGAAAGGATCATTATTATTTTTAAATGCGTCTTCAGACCTCTGAAAAGAATGCAGAATTAGTAAATAGAAAATCACTGGAATATTCATGATGATGGGTCAACGAAAGCACCCTATATGGCAGCATTTTTTAACAATTTTATTAAAGATGCTGTTGAACCTCATAAAATTCGTACCAAGTGTATTGCAAAAAATAAATGTGCGTGTTAAATTAGTTTGATTTATTAAGTATCAAAGACTATTGTTAATGTTTATAGGGGAGCATTTTTTAAGGTATTTTCGTTTATTTAGATTTACGTTGTTTATAGCAACTCATTATTAAATGCTCAGTGTCATATTTCTTTAAAACATCAAAATGAAAGAAAGCATTATTGAGTTCGTAATAAAATGTGTACTGAATCTCTTTCTTTAATTAGAAGTATTTTGAAATAGCATATGCAATACCAAAACTTTTCATAAGCGTAATAACCTTGACATCGTCCATCGGTGGAATTATAAATCAACTCTTTATTATGAAACGAATACTCTAGTTTTTTCTTAATTTAGTTTAAAAATGGATATAATTAATTAACGCAGGATTTAGGATTTTGAGTTCCAGTGAACAAACGGTGCACAATGATTTCCTGTAAAGGACTTTCCATAAAAGAACAATGGTAAAAATCTGCTGATTTTGGTATCGGAGAGGTCAACGGACAAATTATATATCATTTGGTCGTCTTGATGTGTAAATTCTAATAAGAATGAGAACGGAAGTTATTAACACGTGTGTGTTTACACAAAAAGGGACCTTGCGGAAGTAACCCATATAACTCCTTTTCCCGTCACATCTTTTAAATAGCGGATATTAAGTATCAAATCAAACTAATAGGTCATGTGTATAAAATATAGTAAGTAAATGCTTTTACTATGCATCTCTCTTATTCTTATTATTATAAAATCATATGTTATCTTTTATTAATAGTAGTAAAAGCATTTGCAACATTTCATTCACATGACTCATTATGCTGATTCTGGTAAAATAAACATTTTGTGTGATCTATTAAATACCGGCGTTTAATAATAAATTGAACCGAATTTGATATAAACTGATTCACCGAATGAAAAACTGATGAACATTTAAGTTGGCTAAATAATACTGTAGTTTCAACATTTATAAAATATTATATACATAAATAAAATTAATTTTTCAAAAAGTATAAACTTCGCAATGTTTATTTCCTATTATACAAGAAAATAGAGGCTTCAAGTGTTCAGGTGACAATTTATTATTAGTAGTACAGATTGTAATTATCCTCCAAGGTTATGACCCATATTGTAAACATGATTTGTAAAATTAAGAATCAGTTACGTCAAATTTGGTTGAATTTACTAAACGGTCTTTACAAATGTGACAAAATATTTATTTTCGTTTCATAATAAAGGTTTGATTTGTAATAATAACTATGGATGATGTCAAGGCTATTACGCTTATGAAAAGTTTTGTTAATTGCATAAGCTATTTCGAAATATTTCTAATTAAAGAAAGAGATTCAGTACACATTTTATAACGACTCAATAATGCTTTCTTTCATTCTGATGTTTTAAAGAAATACGATCTTATAATTTTATTATAAACAAAACAGCTCGACGTCGAAGTTGTTTAAATGCAATAAATTTAAGCAAATGTACAAACATTCCTGGCATTCTCAGGACCACATCCCCGACCACATCGCGGATCACGGCGAGAATGTGGTCGGGGACGACCTTGAGTGATCTACTTAAAAAAAATATTTAACATTAATTTAATGTTGTTGCAGCAAAATTAGTTGATTTTATACAATGTAATCTAATCCTCGATCCACTTTTCACAAGTGTCAATCTAAGTCATGTTCCAAAATAAATTTAAATAATAAACAATCAATAAATTGTCTATACTTTTACATTTTATAATTTATAGCTGTGATGTTTATTATATATAATACACGTTTCAGATGGAAACTGGTCATTTAAATCCGAAAATGCAGTAGAAGAATCTAAAATTATCTTAAAGGTTTTCAAAAAGCTGTTTTAAAACGATTACAAAAAACATGTTTTAAACATACGATTAAAACATGTTTAAAAAGAAATAGTTTAAAACTTAATTTGATGTTTTAAACTAGATTTAAACATGAGTTTTAAACAAAATGTTTTAAACATGCCAACCCTGATGTAATTAACTAGCTAAGGAAAAAATCGTCAAATGCACCAGAAATGTAAATCCAGACACAAAAATTATTTTAAAAATCCTTCAAATGTGAATTTGAGGTTACTTTATTTTAAATATTAATTATGATTTTCGAAGATAATGGATATTAGTAACTGATAAGTAGGAAGATCTATTACATTAATTATAAGAACTAAGTTACCACATGAATCATTCAAGATTGACCCAACGTTATACTTATGTTATTTGTACATTAATGATCAAGTAAGTACTTATAATAGAAATAAAAATAGAAGATTGCTAGAGGATAGTGACAAAAAGAAGGAAAAAATAAAAATGGAGATGTCAATCAATAAAGATTTGTAATAAAGAAAATCTGCAACGAAATGTTAAAATAAAAATTAAAATGTTTTTTAATTGGATATAAACCTTTTATTTGTTTTATATGTAAAGAAGGTAAACAATGTTTTGCCTCTGAAGTTATAAGTAGAAAAAAATGAGTGAAAGGCCTATAAAAAAGAGGAATAGTTTGTTGGTTTAACATAACGAATAACTCAGCCATTAAACATTTCATTATGAAAACATTATTTAGAAATGGGCATAACAAAGAAGAGATGGGTTATTGTTTGAGGTTGGGTTTGGGGGGGGAATAATAGTGTCTTTGTTGCGACATATATGTACAGGGGAAGTTGAAGGTAACTTTGTCCATGTTTGTGTTTTAAGAAAAATAGAACAGGCAAAGAAGCCAAGAGAGAAAGATTCATAAATTTTGAATAAGCCTTTGCTAATTTTTAGAAATTTTCTTTTTATAAACAAATTGAATTCAGCTTAAGGCTAGATAAAAATACAATTTTACGAGTAAATAATATTTACTTAATTTTTGAAGAAAATTGTCAAAGCCTATTAATTTAGCATATCAATGAAGGTACCCTTCATGAGTAAATAATAAAATTTTGAACTCCCAACAAATTGAGATACTGTAGTCTTTTGCTAGAGCTAGTCAATTTAATTTTCTTACTTGATCTAAACAATTTAATTAATCTTACTAAGTAGAAAGATAAAAATCAATTTACTACAATATGTAAATCCTGACAGTTTTTACTAGTGTGAGTGAGGTTACTGTACACCCTTTTCTAGCCTTTAGGCTACTGTCTGAGCTATTTACGTGTTCATCCTATTTCAAATTCAATAAGTTTTGTAAATATTATTATAATCAACTACAACAGCCTCTAAACTTGAATTTATATTCAAGTTTGAACAAGCAAGAGATCTGTTTATTAATTTAGCTAGAAGAGCGCAGACATATTAGCAGAGTGCAGCTCGTATTAAATTTTTACTAGGCGCCGTTTATTAAACTAGTGAAACAGTAGCCGATCATTTTCAATATGATCAGTAAAATAGAACACATTTGAATAAATTTCTTTCACGTATGAAAATTACGTTGATCGGCAAAACATCGAGCCAGTTATGATTTTGTAAGTGTACAAATTTTTGATTTGAGTCGCATTAGTCACTTCTTGAAACAATGGTTATTGCATGGGTTGTATTATATATATATTCTTGGATGGCGTGTGTGAAATTTGCAGACGGTTAGCTCCAGCTAATGAGAGTACAATAAACTCAGAACAGGTCTGTTCTTTAGTATTGTTTGCGAATTCCGCACATTTAATCAGCGGCGCTCAACTTTTATATCACACAATTTCTGATAAAATGCTTCCTTTTCAAGGTAAAACGAGTTAAGTTTTTTGTAAAATGCTTACTTTTCAAGATAAAACGAAAAATGAAATAAATTTATGATGCAATTTAAGAATCAAGACAAATTGTTCTTTTGCGGGCAGCATTAATTCATTTAACTCGTTATATTTCGAAAAGTAAGCGTTTTGATTAAACGTTGCGTTGTAGTATATGCTTTTACATTGATGGTAGTTTTGAATTTTGAATTTGTTACGGCGAGAACCCGAAAACAATTGTGCAGTGTACTGTAAGGTTGATTAGTCGCAAAGCTGTGCTGGACAAGTTCAACTTTTAATAGTATATTAAAGAACAAGTTTTATATGGGTTGATTTGGCGCACAAATCCCAAATTAGAAAACGAGCAGCAGGCGAGTTTTTCTATGATGGGATGAGTGCGCCAATGCCCTTATAAAACGAATATTTTATGCTATTTTTTTTAATTTGCGCCCCCTTTTTTCTTATTTTAATACAAAAAAAAAATATTTTGGTCGTCTAGAGAATTTTGTGTTAGTTGGTAACAGTTGGTAACACTCGGCGCCCACTTGATTTTTTTAATCATTTGTTATCATCCGTCACTTCAAATAAAAATTTTCAAAACAGTGTTCAATATAATAAAAAAGACCGGACAGTTTAATTCATTTAATAACAAGTTCACAAGTATCTATCTAACAATAAAAGTAAAAATAATCCTCTATTATCAATTATACATAATGTAGGTGGGTATCAATTTCTTGACATTTTTGAACTTGGATGCTTCATATTGCTTGAAACGGCTACTATATTGGGTGTCATCGGCACTTGTTCCTTTTACATATCAGAATTTGTCTTTGGAGTAGCTACTAGAAAAGAAAATCAAGAAGCAAAGATGATTAAATGGATGATACGTGTCTTGTTTATAGTACGATAAAATTACAAACATGAATTGGACTTACTGATTTGTCCAAGCAGATTTGATGTAGGTACGAGACTTGTTTATGTTACTAATTAGGAATATCCAAAACCTAACCTTCTTTCCAAGTAAAAATAGACCATAAGTTCAAGTGAAATTTCATGTAAGTAACAATCAACAAACAGCGAACCAATTCAACGATATTAATTAAAAATTTATCGGAGGTTGACAATTTTGACAGATACTTGCAGTTTGAAGTTGTCACATTCCACGCATTACCCATCCAACCCTTAAAAACTAAATAACCCTATAATTCATTAAAGTACAGTGTACTTTTATAGATAGCCATAAACGACTCATACTGATAGACGTTAATAAACGTATTACAAACGCAAATTAGAAAAAAGACATTTCGCCCTTCCTGTGGATAGCTACCGACTGCCGCTGTGATCATTTTGTGAGTTTGTCAAAGGTTATCTATAATTGGTTAATTTCAATTCAATTCTAAGTTCTACTTTAGAATAGAAATTGTGGATTGCTTATTTGTATTTTGATATTTAATGGCTGACGACCACATTGATATCTTAGAGTTGCCATGTTTGACCGCATTTCACTACATTTTGTACGCACAGTTTTTGAGTAAATTAGTTTTTTAAATTTTTTAAGAATGCACCTCTTAAAAAAATTAATTTATCTACTGCAACTTATACTTAACTAATTATAATAATACACAATACTTATAAATGCCTAAAAGTCGACTTTTTTGACAGAGCTTTGTTGATGCATTCTTGATAAAAGTAATAAATTAATTTTAGAGCAATACCAAAACAATATAAAAACGATGATAGCTTTAAAACTGTACACTTTGAAGTAGAAAATATATTATATGAATTGGTAGAGACTCAAAAACTGAATCATATAAAATATACAGAGTGTCGCATGTAAAAATATAAAATTTTTATTTTCGAAAATTTGCATCTTTGATCTAGCGAATTGAACATTCTGTTATCTATTCAATATACAGTAAATTTACGAAAAAACGTTGACTAGGTATTCAGTATAAGCTTTGTGTATTATTGTAATTATTAGTTAAATATAAGTTGCAGTAGGTAAATCTGTTCTGATTTTTAAATGTTGCATTCTTAAGAAAAGTGACTTCTGGTAACACATAGGTGTTAACTATAGTAATACTATAATAAAGTGTACAATCGAAAATCGTAAAAGTATATAGGGTGGTGTTCCATTTAAAATATATAAGTTGATAGCCATAGCAAAAACGTCTTACAGTATAGCTACAAAAATATAAAATTTCAATTTGTTTTATATCAACTAACTTTGGTATTTAACTTTTTTCGTAATTTACGGTTTCAAGGTACAGAGTTATCTTACGTGATCCACCTCGTACATGGTTCCGAATTTTACTGGATAATCCAATACCAATAGTCCATATCGTATTTTCGCTCATGTTTTATTGTCGTGGTGAATCAGTTACGGGATTTGTAGTAATCATTGTTTTGGAAATCTGCTCAAAATGTGGCTCATTTTGTGGTTATAATTTCAAAACCAATTAGTTTGAATTAAAAATATTTCTTTTCACATCTAAAAATTTAATATTAACAAAAATGCAGTTTCAGTGTTCTAATTCTTGTATTAAGTCATATAAAATCGGGTTTGGGGAATGTCTGGGATTATCATAGAGTTTGATAAGAAGTAAAATTGGCAACAAAGTCATTTAAACTATTATTTTTGCTGACAATTCGTAATAGCCTGGGATATAGTACATCATATGGTGTTTCATTGTTTTTGAATGATGTTCATCGATAATATTAGTTCTTCAGTAATAGTTATGTAAATCCAATTTTCGTTGGTGTCCAAGTGTCCAGAAAACAAACAAACAGAAGATTGGTTTTTCGTAATTTTAATTAAACTTTTGATTTCTTCCATAAAAAAGTTTAGTGGATAAGGACCAACTACTTTCTCCACAATCCTTATATTTCATTTTTATTGTTAAGAGTACGCTGCACTGCTTAAGGTAAAAGGTAATTTTGATAATAAACTATTACATTATTAGAATCCAGTTTATATACCTTTTTAAATCGTCTTCTAAATATTTTTAAGCAGATATTGGTTTTAAAAATGCAAAAATACATTTATTATCATTGCTATGAAACAGATGTACTATCTATTTAACAATTATATTCGTCATTAAATAAAAACAAACTGTGATAAAATACAAACCTACGTAAACAGTTGTTTAATTACAATTTGATTAATTAACAACAGAAATTTGTTTCGTTATTTATTTTGTTTTGCGTTTTGCTACCATTTTTAATAGAAGAGGTGTTTACAAACAAAAACAAATTTGCGTCTGGCTATTAACGAAATAGCCAGACGCTTTTTGCAGTTTGCATTACTGAAACATGTATATAGTATTCATTATTATTAGCATTTACTCTTATAGATACACAAAATATATCAATGTCTCAATAGATATCAAATCTTCAGAATTCTAAAGACAACTAGAGAGCTTTTTGTTAAAAAGCATCAAATATGCTTTTTTTTAGTACAAACCCTCAATGAAGAAATTGATTGCAAATACGAGGGTGGTTTGATAAGTCAGTGACTTTTTGAATAAAAGATATTTATTTCGGCAAATAAGCGTTTTATTTCTCAACATAGTCTCCTTTTAGCTCGATACATTTAGTCCAGCGTTTTTCTAATTTTTTTATTCCTTCCAAATAATAGGTTTTCTCTCAAAATAGGCGTTTGTTTCAGTGATGACCTCTTCATTCGACCCAAATCTCTTACCGCCCAGCCATTTTCCAGGTTTGGAAACAGCAAATAGTCACAGGGGGCTAAATCTGGAGAATATGCTGGATGGGGTAGCAGTTTGTAGCCCAATTTATCGATTTTTGCCATGGTGACTACACACGTGTGCACCCGTGCATTGTCTTGATGGAACAGCACTTTTTTCTTCGCCAAATGCGATCGTTTCTGCTTCAAATCAATATCGAATCTGTCCAAAAGCTCTGAATAATATTCGCCGGTGATCGATGTGAATGACACCACGTGCATCCCAAAAACCTGTGGCCATGACCTTCTTGGCCGACAGACCCACCTTGGCCTCCTTTGGTGCACGTTCACCCGGAGAAACCCACTGTCTTGATTGTTCCTTGGTCTCTGGTGTAGTGTGATCGATCCATGTTTCGTCTACGGTAACGAAACGCCGCAAAAACTCGTTCGGATTGCGGCTGAACATCGCCAAACACTCCTTCGAAGTGATCAAACGGTTGCGCTTATGGTCAAGTGTCAGCAATCGCGGCACACATCGCGCGGATCGCTTTTTCATGTCCAAATATTCATGTAAAATGTGATGTACCCGCTCAGTTAAGATGTCTACAGCCTCAGCCACCTCACGCACTTTCATTCTCCGATCGTCCAATATCATTCCATGGATTTTATCGACGATTTCAGGCGTGACGACCTCTTTTGGGCGACCTGAACTTTCGGCGTCACTTGTGCTGCTACGACCACAACAGAACTCAGTAAACCACTTAAGCATTGAAATAGATGGTGCAGAGTCCCCATAATATTTATCAAGCCTTTCCTTGGTTTTGGTGATGGTTTTCTTACGCAAAGAATAATGTTTAATCAGCACACGAAATTCACTTTTTTCCATTTTCGTTAAAATTCACGAGGTTGTTTGCTTTCAATGGCTGGCAAACACAAACTAAATGGCTCAGCCTTCTCAAAATTTTACTGTGGTCTATTCATAGCTGGCATTTGATGGGAGCAGTGCAGTTGCATTTAAAGTTACTGCGTGGGAAGTTCAAAAAGTCACTGACTTATCAAACGACCCTCGTATATTATCCTTACTGATATACCCGACAAATATTATGTTTCCATCAAGTGTTAATAATGTTAATTTCCATTTTGTTTAATACAAGATAACAAAGTGATATTTCTCTAGCCAAGTGATTTCCCGCTATCTACTGACTGGAAGCAACTTACCTCAGGGTTCTGTGCGTAGACCTATATTTCTTAACATTTACACTACTGATTGTCATTTAGATATTATTAGATATTAGATTTTATTTTATAAAATCTATTTAAACAATTCGTTTGTTGAGCAGTCTCTCATTAGTTTTAGAAATAGTTAGTTAGAAATAGCTAATTAAAAAGGGTTCGTTGTTTTATGCAATTTGAATTATTTTCAACTAATGACTAACTGAGAGGATAATGTATATTATAGAGCGCCCTTTGCATAAATGTATCATCAGTAATGAAGTACCAACATGTAATAATTGAAATTGTTGATTACCACAATTAAGTAAACAACCTTGAAATAGACGCTTTGGTTTAACATTTCCATGAGGAAAATAAAATATTCAATACGTTTCGTATTCAGTACGTAATTGCATCCATCAACTTGTAATCGGTTTTAAAAGTAAAATAATATTAAATAAACCCCTTAAATTTATGAGTATTTTTTTATTCAAAAATATTTAAAAAGTCAGATTTAAAATAAAACTGCAAATAAACAGCGAGAAGGGAATTCTGCCAAAAGATCACTGGTTATTTAGCGCAGTTCTTGCCTAAGCTAAAAAACGGGAGTTAAAAGTTACGCTAGAGCGCATTTTCCGCAAAAGCTACGGCTAAAAATTATCCGGCATGAAGTAATTCTGATGCAAATTATGTAATATGCACTCCGATACACATGTAAAACATGCAGACAACATTGTAGCGAAAGAGAGTCCGCTTCCCTGTCATACTCATAATCATGGGGTCACGTTTTGCTTGTAAACACAATTTAGTTTTAAATAAAGTAATTAATAGCTAACCCCCTGGTTTTATGCCGCTTGTTATTACACGGTTATGCTTAAAATGTCCCATCCTAATATCAAAAGAGATGACAGCTGCTTAACTGGATTTATTTTTAATTTCATAGTTTTCGAATTTCTCAAATCACCTCCTGTACGACAAGAAAGGAGCTGTTCTAGAAGTCAGAATTTAACAAATTTCTCTATTAGGTCTATTATAAATCGCTCTTGACACAATTCTTCAATCTAGTCACATTCAGCATTGAGAAATTGAAAAATAACATGAACAAAAAAAGTTTTAGTGTAATCAAATGTAATCAGTATGCATTATTGATAATAATATTAATTATCGACAACCACAGTTAGATGTTTACGTGATTGCCGGGACCGACTGCTTAACGTGTCTACCGACACCACGGCGAAGTGTATTATGTCGACCAGAAAACACAATATATAATTCTAATTTAATTATAAATAGCTTAATTAGTTTTTGGAAAAAAACCAAAAATATCAACATCCCGTGATAGTTCATGATAGGGATGATATATCTTATAAAGTGAAGAATGTAAGTTTTAATTTGTGTTTGGTGTTTAAAAATAAAAGTATGAAATTAATTTATATAAAGTAAATTACATTGTACAAATCAAATTTATTATGCAGTTTGATGCATTTAAATTTTCACATAACGCTTATATACTATGACATATTACGATTAGGGTAATATCCATTACTTTTATGAAATAATACATTAAAAAACATTTGTAGGGACGTTCAAGATTATTCAAGTACATTATCATATGAGGTGACCACATAATAGAACAATACCTTAACTTATTATCAACATCTGCATTAAATAGTGTATTTAAAGTATCAATAAATAAAATCCTTACAATGTTTGATGGTAAAGCTTAACATCGGAAAACACTCATCTATTACTTTAATTAATTTAAGTAAAAGATAATTTGCTTGGCTCAAGTAGTCAAAGCATTAATATCATTTTGAAATAATAGTTGCACTATTACAGAAAATCTGCACTACATCATTTATAAAAAATAACAAACAGTAGGGGGCCAAGGTTCGATTCTTGCGGGACTACACTACTGACAGAATAACAGAACAATTTATGGCCTTGAAACATAACATTATTATCTCTTTATTATCGAAGTAGAATGAAATAACTTTTATTTAACTGTAATGCACATACAATCTGCATAGTTTTTTAAGTAAAATATTATGGCCCCACCAATTCTACATTGCCTATCAGTTTTGTATATGGTATATTGGGAAGGAATATTTTCAGAATCACGCACTTTATCACTCTCCCAAGTTTCAGTGGAACACACAATATCAAAATGGTTTATAAATTGTTAAAAACATCGATAGTTTTTGTATTAACCTAGTATTAATTATAATTGCCCTTGGTAGTGTAGGGACTATCGTGCTCGTCTCTCACCCGACTTGGCTCGAGTCGAGTTAGTTAAGAATAAGAATAATTGTCCCTCCCTCCTACAAAAGCTTCGTAGCTTCTGGGACCTGGTTTGCCAGGTAACGAGTAGTAGCAATTATTATTTTTTTTATTAAGCTCTCTCTATTTTGGTAGTGTATGCGAATGAAATTTTTTTACACCATATAGAAACATGCAATAATTTTAATGTTCCATAAATCTGGCAAGCAACACACATTACAGGCCCATTAGCGTTTTCCCTTATCTAAAAACTTCTAGAAAGAATTATCTAATCCAGAGTAAATAAATTCTTATATGAAAACGATATTCTTTCGGAATTTCAATCCGGATTTAAAAATCATTCTATAAATCTTCAGATTTTACGCATCACAAAAAAATTGAAATAGGATTCGAAACTAAAATGCATTCATTAATAATAATAATATAATAATTACTACTACTCTTTGCCTGGAGAATCAGGCCCCAGAAGCTATGAAGCTTGTGTGGAAGGGAGGGGCGATTATTATTATTACGCAGGTTCATCGTGACGACTGCAGCCGACTTACAGATGATATAGCACAACTCCCTTATTTGTGATACAACTAAGGTAACTGCATTTGTAAAATAGCATTTGTAGATAAGACACATGCATTTGACCGACCATGGACAAATAGGCTAATATATAAACTTAAAACCTTAAGCCCACCTGCCTATCTGTTGGCTATCATTTCTCACTGAAATAACATGCAGAGCTAATGCCTGCACCTCCTCTATATATCGTGTCAACGCTGGTAGTCCCACAAGTATCCATTTTCGTCCCTATGTTATTTAACATATTGATGAATGACATTACCCACTTGATACATCTATGGCTATGGATGCCGATGATGATGACACGGAGTTGATAATGCAAGACTATGATATTAATCAAGCTGCGTGAAAACTACAGGAAGTTTAGACCTGTTTGTCGTATGGTTCCGAAAGTGGCACATAAAACTTAATGAAGATAAGTGTAAAACAGAAATTTTTACTTTTTGTAGACCCCAAGATCCACCAAATATTACAATCAACAAGACTCCTATTCCTAAAGGAACCCCAAAGATAGTTCCGTTAAATATCTTGGCATTGATCTCGACCGTAGATTAACCTGGAACTCTCATGTAAATAAGAAATTAACTAAATCATACGCAATTTGCCAAAAACCAATTTCAGCAAACTTCAAGCACTTCAGAACAAGGTATTGCGTATTATAACTAGAGAACCGTGGTTTGTCAGAAATTCCCAACTACTCGAAAAACAGGCATTCCTTTTAGCCTAGATCTCATCGCAAAAGCAGTAACATACACAGCGACTAATAGTGAAAGTGGTGTATAAACCCTGGTAGTGATATTCAAGTTATAGACGTAGGTAACTTAACAGTGCTTTGTATATCATCTAGTATCTTTGTATATCAAAAGTTTTGATTATTTTGGGTGTTTGCTAATAAAAATTTGCTCTCCTTTTTCTTTGTGAGTTTTCAATTAATCCAAAGCTCTCTTTAGCTGTTCACGTTAAAGTTTGGTTTTGTAGTTGCTAATGTTTTTCTGTTAAGCTTTGTTTTACTAGAAGTAATTCGCTTTTATGGATTAGAAGGGCAGATTTCGAAAAATTGATAAAATATTTTCAATTTATTTTTGTCGTCGTCATCCTTCTTTATAAACAAAGTATACTTAATACAAAATATTTGTATTATTAAAATTCAAAGTGGGGATTTTATTGATAAATAAGCCAGTGTGGCTAAATTGAATTTAAAAATAAGATGTGTATAATTCACAGGAGACACTCTAGGACAGCTGTTTCGATCTGGATCGATCGATTTTGGATATCATCAGCTAGAGGTAGTCTTCTGTGAATTATACACACATTAACCAGGCTTATTTACATAGCCAGAAATAACATTAATATCAAAATTTTTTACATCTGTAGAGTCATATACCGTATTAAGCGGTGTTCTCTACCATATAACTTATCAATATGAATCGTTAGTTCTCCAAACCCACATTTAAAATTGAAATGTGTATAATCCACAGGAGACACTCTAGGGCAGCTGTTTTGATCTCATCAGCTAGAGGTAGTGTCTGTAAATTATACACACATCACGGAGGCTTATATACATAGTCGAAAATAACATTAATATCGAGAAATGAAATCTATAGAGTCATATACCGTTTTAAGCGGTGTTCTCTACCATATAACAATCAATATAAATCGTTGACCTCCATTCGAAGTTTAAAAACAAAATATAATATAAAATATTTCTATTATTAAAATTCAAAGTGTGGAAATTATTTATAAAATAAGTCAGAGTGACAAAATTAAAACTCACATTTAAAAATGATGCGTGTAAAAATTCACAGGAGACTACCTCTAGCTGATGAGATCTAAAAGATCGAAACAGCTGTCCCTAGAGTGTTTAAATGCGCGTTTTAATTTTGTCACATTCTTTATCTTGTCTCAAAAATAATGCTGATTCGTTATTTAAGATTTCTTCCAATACTTGCTTGTGTTCTGTAACATGATATTTGATTTTGATATGTACATATAGCTTAATTGGAAGTTAAAATATCATTTTCACTATTAAAAATTTAATAGTTAAAAATATATACGGATTGCGTTAGCCGTCTTACAAGAATAAAGAATGAACGTCAAAGAATCACATAACGTCTACATAGAAAAAGTAGCAAAATAATTATATGGTAGGTAATAGCACAGTAAATAACAACCAGTAGCTCCACTCTTGCAAATATTGAAAGCGGCCATTTGGGACGTAGGCTTCAGTTCTGATTGATACGCGCAAGCGATCACATCAAGTACGCCAAGGATGTATAACGACGTTAGTAGTACATTCAGAGTAGCCCCGTAATGAGATAAGTAAAAATTTCCTTTGGATAATCACCGGTAAGTGTTTTTTTTTCTTATATACTATACTACTATTTTTAATAAATGTTCTCATAAAAACAATGTCCTATTTAAGAATTCACTTTTGTGCATACTTACCAATAATTGTTAACACATAATACAACAAATATGCGATTACCAAATCCTACCTAGAACTCCATCAAGAAATTGAAGAATCAAGGTCAACCCCATCAACACCAGTGTAAACATATTAAGATAAGATAAGAGTGTAATAAGCAGCGTCTGTTGTTACCTCGGCTGTTAAAAATGTCAGTGGCTTACATGGTTACATTTTATCATTTTGTTTGTTATCGATAAATATATACACCTTAATATAGGGTTATACAGGGCCGCGCCATGTCTAATGAGCGCCGTCATGCAAATTTATGTATGCGCCCTCAAATTATCTATCGTAATTCGTTTTAATAATGCCACCAAAGCGAAAAAGGCTTCTTAAAAAATTTGATCCCTGGGTTAGTCTGATGTTTAAAGTATCACTACATCACAGCATAAAAATATACAGCATATTCACTCGCTTGTCGGCACTTTGAAGTTGATAAGCTAGCTTTGATATCGCATACATGTGCGTGACACACCACGAACAGTTCGCCGAGGCTTGCCTATCGTTATCATCATTCATATCGTCAACAACGAGCAGCGTATACCACCGCATAACACTGTTGTCCCGTAACCCGCCAACAGCCCGAGAATACGAGTCACACACAGCGGCTTACAACATTTGCGACGATTATTAACTGGTTGTTATTATACGTCAACATCGTGTAACACGTTTTTTTGTTTGCACTTTGGATCAAATTTGATTGGTATAGAAAATTCAGTTACTACGTATTCTTGGGAACGCCTCTAGCCTTACACCATGACATGAGGTGCATAGTATACCAGTAAACGTAATAAGTATACTTATCGGTATAAAAAATACCGAGCTTTAATGTATCGTTTTTACTTAGTTGATCCTTACGCCTTTCTACCTTGCGATGTGTTTTAAATATTTTAAATTTCAAATTTTGTGGAGTCTTAGTATGCTTTTACGAGTAGAACGTTTTAAATACGTTTTTACATTTGCGTGTCCTAATGAAGCCATTAGGACACGATTTTGCGTGTCCTAATGACTTTATTAGAATACTGGAAACAGTAACATTTTATTTTTTAAAGTTGATACCACTGTTAGCCAGATGTTCTTAAAATGGCAAACTTATCTTATTTACGCAGAAGGCAGCTCGCGCCGTTGACCGTAGCCCCGTTATGGGCATAACAGTTTTTACTTTATTATTAACGAAATTGTAAATTTTGATACTGTCATCATGGGATGTATTGTGTTGTGTATTAAGTGCAATATGCTCACGATATACTTAACGTAATACAATTCAGTTTCATAAAATTTTATATCTGTACCTTATAATATCCAAATGATCCAATCAATAATAATTATTTTTGTTAACTAAAATCATTTTTTGCTGAAAATACTATTGCATTTATATCTCGTTGATTTCTTTAACAAATAAGGTATTTATTCTATGAAATGAAATATAATTATTCTTATTTTATCTAGTTTTTTAATTCATTAAGTAGCAATTATCATTTATGTCACAAATATATTGGAATACATTCTACTTTGAATTTATTAAAATTTTCAACAATACGTGTGGTAATACACCTGGCAAATTTGAACGTGATCTGTCGCTTTAGCAGGATTTGTGTGTATTAGACAAGGATCGGAATTTCTACGGCGTCGCGCGGATTACCTAAAGTTAGCGAGGTTATGTGAAAAACAATTACATAATTTCTAGTGTTGCCAACTGTCATGCTACTTACTAAAATATCCCTATCAAATTTAATTTAAAAGTAAGTATTTTTTTAATTATTTAATAATGAAATAACGCAAATAGAAAAAATAGTATAAAGTATTCGTTACATAAGATGTTTTAGCGCACTTGTCCTCTTCTCGGACGCGGCCCTAAAAATATGTCTTATGAAACTAATATTTTAATATACTATTTTACTTCCTCAAATTATAATACCACGGCCCTGGGGTTATAATTAAAAATTGCTAATACTTCAATTTACTAGATCTTTTCGCAAACTGTTTTGTATTCACATTATACGAGTACATTCAACTGCCAAAAAGAAGACGCCAATCTTTTGTTAATAATTGTAGATATGCCCGAAATATTTGAAAAACATGTTCCGCAAGAATCACGAAACCATGCAGAGCATGTCTTAAATGACAAAGATTACTAAACTTCTGATGAATTAAAAAATAAGATTTATTAGATACATATGAGGTTATTTAATTAAAAAAATGTTTATCGGTACAAACATGCGAAACATGCGTAAATTTCGCTAATGCATGTACTGAGTTGGACGAAACTGCTATTTTCACATTTGAAAAAGCATTTCAGAAATCCAATGAAAGTTTATTTGAAAGTTCCGTGTAATAATTTTAATTATAATTACATATATATCATTTATACGCTCGACTGCGAGCGTATTTACACCTTAAAATATTTAAATAGAAATTTTAAAACAGCCAAAGGGAGTAACAAAATTATTTACTTATTAATATGGAAACATGTTTAACAATAAAGCTTCAGTTTTATAACTTTTTTGTAAATAAATGGTGAATTATACAGGGTGTCCACTTAGTGCGGGTCCTTTGCTTATACTATTAACTTTCTGAAAAATTTAACTTGAGAAATTTAATGTGGTACTATAATGCATATCTAGAAAACATTCTAGTGTATACAGGGTGTGTCACAAAAGTATAGCAAAGAAAAGGTTGATTTTTTAAATGGAATGCCCTGTACATTTCTATATATTTGCACTTACCATGAATTTTTTTCTAATGATTTTTTATTTTTTAATCTATGTTGCTGCGTTGCCAAGTTTTTCATAAAAATGTCAGAACCCTGCTCGCGACCTACTGTAACGAAATATTAGTTAAAATAAACATATTTTGCAGTTATATAGTGCAGAGTTATACCTAAATAGTGCTATGAAAAATTAATTATAATGTACAGGTTGTTTTTTTATGAAGGCTCGAAGTTTATACATTTCAAAGATAGTTTTTTAAGTTTTTTAAACTATAACACCCTTTATATTATTTTATTTCTAAATTGGCACATCAATTCTCTACACTTTTTGCAAATAATGTCCTATATCTATAATCGTCAATATACCTAAGATAGTAGTGATGATAGATACAAGAGTAAAGCACACCCGCTAATGGGTGTGCACAGCTTATATACTTGCTGGAATAAAGTTAATGTCTTCAAGAATGTCCTCTAGTGATGACGATTATTTCACTGTTCCAGTCACAAAATGGTTTATTTTAAATAGACTATGTAATAAATATCCAGCCAGGGAATATCATGTCTATCCTATGAATAAAAAGTAGCGTTTCTTCTTCAGCACAAATCTGTAGTGATGATCAGGATGTGCTTGATTACACAAAGATTCTTGTTTTAAAATTAATTCCTTCGGATTCATGCTTTAAAGATAAAATAATCAAAGAATGGACGAACAACTCTACTTACAGCTAGCAGAAGAATAGTAAAGTTTATTATCAAAATCGGCTTTGTTGTGAACGTTTCATTTAAGTATATGGTACAATTCTATAAGTGTTGTTGAAGAGCAGCTATCATCACTGCTATCATCTAGTATCACAACTCCGTAGTGCACGTACGTACCTTTAAGCAGGAAATTATTTTACATTTTACTGTCTGTTGCTTGACTAACAGCCGTTTTTTACTTAAAACAAAAAAAATCGATTGTTTAACAAAACAAAACTTGACAATTGTAATTGTAGTGAGTTCTTCAAAATTGCTTATTATTTGCAATTATCTGCATTATTGTTGCTACATTGTAGTGCATTTGCATTTTTGTTTTTTTTAAACAATTATGAATTATTCAAAGAATGGACATCTGCGTATGGCATACGCTATGAGGGAAAGGGAAAGATGTTACAGGAATGGACTTTTGTCTGGGGTGATGTTAAATCGCAAGTATATTGGACACTTGCCACGACAAGGAAAGATATGAAGGTTTGTATTAGAGAAGCGTTTCAGGCAAGAACACCAGATATATTACAAAATGTAAGGAATTCGTGCAGAAACCTACATAAAGTCACCAATGGTTGTACCGTACCTATTAACAAATGTTTTAGCACTGACGCATGAATCTTGGAAGAAATTGAAGGGCATATTGAAAGTAATATTTTTTGTTAAAGTTTGTTATGTTTTAAGTTAAAAAGATTGTGAATGAAGATGATGAGATGATTGTTAAGAAGATGTGATTGTGATTTAGATAACTGACACAGCAAAATCTATGATTATCTGCCATTTAAGAAGAACAAGTCAAGATATATCTCTAAAAATATTGGTTTTAGCTATAGGACATTATTTGCAAAAATTGTAGAGAATTGATGTGCCAGTTTAAAAATAAAATAATATACAGGGTGTTCCATTTAAAGAATTGAAAAAAATATATTTGAAATGTATAAATTTGGTGCTTTTATAAAAAAACACCTTGTACATATAATTAACTTTCAATAACACTGTCTCTTAAGTACAACCCTGGACTACATAACTGCAAAATATGTTTATTTTACTTGTTTTAATAGTAATATAAAAAACTATTTCGTTATGGTAGATCACGAGCAGATTTCTGGCATTTTTATGAATAAATTGGCAAGGTTGCAACGGAAATTAAAAGGTCAAAGATCGTTAGAAAGGGAATCTTATGATACATTCAAATATGTAACAATATACAGGGTATTCCATTAAAAAACAATTTTTTCTTTGCTATACTTTTGTAACACACCCTGTATACACGAGAGTATTTTCCAAATGTGCCTTATGACACTGAATGGCAATTAATTTTGTTGTTACATTTCTATTTACTCGCCACAATCATAATATCATTTTACGGAGTACGTCTTTGCTTCTTGTTTACCACAGCATTCGCAGGCGTGATATTAGAAGCTAGCTTAACAATTGTAAAATGCCGATACAAAAGTGGGCCTACTGGTTGTTATTATACTGTGGTAATACGATGTAAGAAGATCTCAATAATGCGAGTAAACTAAATGAAAATATTACTAGAAGGTGATAAAGATATAAACCTGGGTATGCTGGTACCTGCAATAGAAGTGACTGTAAAGAAATACTAACAGGTGTACTGAAAAGTAATAGAAGTCCAGATGAGTTGAGTAGTATATAAATAATGAAATGCGATAATGAAGATATTTACGTAAATCTGTGTTAAATGCTTACAGTTACTTACTTAAGTGAAATGTGGATAATGAAACAAAGCGGATAAAAAAGAGCTTGAAATATGGGAATATTTGGATATAAAGAATATTTGGAAGGAAGTGAGTAGGTAAAGAATGCTGAAAAGGGTAACGAAAATAAGAAAAAGATGAAGTAATCAAAAGCTCAATTTTATGGTAAATCTGAGTCCTGTTTGTGAAAGCTCAGAGTTTCAGAGTAAATAAACGGGCACGTATACCGCATGAAAAATATAAAGATTGGAGAAGCAGTACTAGATGAATATTATGAAGAAACTCAGGAAGAAGCAAAGGACGCTCGAGCAAAATTTATGTAATCAGTAATGGACAAGTTTGAAGGAGAAGGAGGTTCAGAACTGGGAAAAACATACAGTCCAGTTATAGGCAAAGAAACCTGTGATTGCTTTACACAGTTGCCCTTCTTCACAGCCATTTAGTTTAAAGTCTTTGGCTTAAAGCATCCACGAGGATGCTTGTAAGCGTGGAAAATATCAAACCCTATATACTATGTATGCATAGCATATAAAGAAGCACTTCATAACTTCGCTTACAAGGAAAGGTTTGAAAGTGACCCCCGAGAAAATCGACGAAAAGTATATCAAGAGATAGTAAGTAATAGTAACTAGTAGTCTAGATATAAAAAATTAGCTGTCAAATCCATCAGGGAAAAACTATGGCCATTTCGGCCATAATGTGAAAAAAATTAAAAATGGTCTAAAAAAGTTGAAAGTTGGTATAGATGTAGATTGTATTATTCTAAACTATGTTTAAATTGGGAAAAAACATTTACACTCCCTCGTTGGCCGTTCACAGGCCAACAAAGTTTCTACAACTAAATCTTTTAATATCGATAAATTCTATAACTTCCTTTTTTTAAATGCATAATTAATTACTAATATGCCATTTAAAAATTGATAAAAGTCATTTCGTTGATGACCAAACACCTCTGATGTTCCGATTTTTTATACAGGGTGTTTCACTTACAACTTGACACCCCTATATATTTGTTATTTATATTGGAATCAATTTCAAATTTTTATCAGGTATATAATCCCGCAAAAGAGGTTTGCGTGTAATTATAATCCCTATTTATTATAAATTACCACCCTACTACAAACGAAGATTGTAATTCAAATAATTGAAAAAACATATAATGTAAAAGTGTAACGGAAATTTGTTCTGGGCCACCTAAAAATCATAAAACAAAATTTTGGTTAGAGAATCTTGAATAATAATAATTGTTTTACATGTATTATTAGAATTGAATTAAATTTATCATATTTTTGCTTTAAAAGTGACATGGAGATTGACAAAAAAAATTTGTTTGCTCTTAAAAGTTTACTAAAAGAGCATATTCATTTAAGGGTCTATACTCTATAGTATGCACTAGTATTCATCGTTTTGGACATACTCGTAATAATATTTTGGAATTTGTATGGATTATTTATAAAATTGTAGGCCCACAAGAGTAGTGGGAATCATGCATCTCTTTCCCACTGATTTCCCTTATGTGTTATACAATTCCAACACAACAACACACTAAATTCTAGATTTCAGAGCATATTTTACGTGCTTAAATGAATTAATATTAATTGATGATTAATTAATACTAATCAAATGATAAGTTAATGTACTGGTAATGATGTAAAAAAATAATTAAAAAGTAGAAGTAATTGATAATAACAAAGAAACAAACAGAAAGGTATGATAAATAGATATTTATTAAAAAAGATACGTACTACAGCATCAACCATGTCCGTGTAGGATGCGCTAGATTTCTATAATTAGAAATCTAGAAAATAATAATTTATAAAACGCAAATTTTATTTATAATCACAGCTGCTTGGGTAAATTTCTTTTTATGAAATATTTAATATATTTTATAAATAAACATTTTTTTATAATTATAATATTTTATAAAAAGGGATAATTACATAAAATTATCCTTAATTTTATGTAAATAAAATGTCAAGTAAAAATAATTAAAAATTTACAATATTACTTATTACAGTACATTAACTTATTAATTGATTAATATTAGTTAATTAACAATTAATATTAATTCATTTACGCATGTAAAATATGCCATGAAATCTAGAATTTCGTGCGTTGCGGTGTTGTAATTGTATATCAAAGAGGTAAAATCAGTGGGAAAGAGATGCCTGATTCCCACTACTCAATGTGAGCGTGTAATTTTAGAAAACAAATCCACCCACATTATAGAAGATTATTTCGAGTATGTCCAAAAAGATGAATACTCTTGAATATTCCTGCATGCTATAGATTTTATAGACAGTTATTCTTTTCGTTAAGGTTTAACAGCAAAGAAAATTTTGTTGTCAATTTCTATGGCACTTTTAAAGCAAAAATAAGATAATTTTAATTCAATTCTAATAATACATTTAAAACAATTATTATTATTATTCAAGATTGTCTAATCGAAATTTGGTTTTATGATTTTCAGGTGGTCCAGAACAGATTTCCGTCGCGACCTTTACAATATTAAACAATAAGGCCTATATGATTTTTCAATTATTTGCATTTGTCGTCAATTGTAGTAGGATGGTGGTTTATAATAAATGGGATTATGATTACACGCAAACGTCTTTTAAGGAATTCGATACCTGATAAAAATTTGAAATTGATTCCAATATAAATAACAAATATATAGGGGTGTCAAGCTGAAAAGTGAAACACCCTGTATAAAAAATCCACATATCAGAGTTGTTTGGTCTTCAACGAAATGACTTTTATCCATTGCGAATGACTTATTAAAACTTAATTATGTATTTAAAAAAAGGTTAGTCATCGAATTTATCGATATCGAAGATTTATTTGTATAAACTTTCTTGGTCTGTCGGGATGAAACGAGGGGGTGTAGATGTCTTTTCCCAATTTAAACATGGTTTAGAATAATACGATCTACGTGTATACCAACTTTCAACTTTTTTAGACCATTTTTAATTTTTTCCTATTATGGCCAAAATGGCCATAGATTTTGTCCCTGATGGCAGCTATTTTTTTATATATAGACTACTAGTTACTATTACTATCTCTTGATATACTTTTCGTCGTTATTCTCGGGGGTCAGTCTCAAACCTCTCCTTGTTAGGCTTCACAAAATTACAATCGTCATAAATTTTATACGTTGGGTCCTTTTATAAAAACTACTTTTATGAACAATTCGTAGCAATAGCGCAATTTAGATTGCAACGAATTTGTAAAGTTAGTACATCATATTACCATGTGTGCGTTAAAAATGATGCATTATGTTAAAATGTTCTCTTGCAGATTTATTTGTGACCATCAATGCATATACACAGCATATGCATTCGATTTTCGGTACTTTAAAGTTGTTAAGCTAGCTTCTAATATCGTGCACACCACGATCAATTCGCCGAGGCTTGCCGACAACCAATAACAAGCAGCGGATATCACAGCATAACTGTTGCTCCGTAGTCCACCCACAGGCCGAGAATACAACAAGGTCGCAGTGGGCCGGCTGAAAATATTTGCTAGAGTGCACCTACTAATAAAATAAATTACTAATAAAATTAATCTAGCTGAACTTAAAATGCTTAATTTTTATCAACAATGTTGCTTTTTAGATTACTGTACAAGCACAAGCCTCATATTACAAAGTTTTAAGCACTTAATATTAAAAGTATGTTCAACACTGTTGATATTTTAAAATCTGAATTGTATTGCTCGAGTTAAAACCCGGAAATTAGTTACTTCAGATTCTCCAACTACTATTAATTAAATTTACATTAAACAGAATAAATTAAAATGATTTACGGAACCGTTTGCATACCCATATGTTATGATAAATTATTCTTCTTAACTACTTGAGAGCTGCCAAAAACCTACCACATCAACTCTCTTATTAGCAGAATTTGGAGTTTTGTTTAGGTCAAAACTCTCAAACAACAAGACGTAGGTAGCGTTTAAATTACACTTTATATTGATAAATGTCATGAACTGTGTGCATTGGGTTTACAACCAATTTTTAGCAAGCTCTGACATATTCGACTTTTAAGAAGATCGTGTAACGTCTTTATCATGTTCCCTCATCCATAAATGGTATTTTTCGAAAATATCAATTTATTGCTGTGAATATTAATTGAGAAGCAGAAACTCATATTATTTAAGTGCGGTGAATGGGAATATAAACGTACGACGTTTGTAGGATATATTTAACTAATAAAATAAAGCAAGCCTTAGCTGCTGTTTGAAAACTCTTAAATCTCTAGTGCTTCTGTGACCTATATTTTCTCTATTAGGCATGTTTCACTAAGCATTACTAATACTGTTTCACGTTTACATTCGTAAACAATTTCGCGTAAACTCATGTTAGTAAATAACCCTAGCATTTTTCTCCGAGTTTGCTTTTCTCGTAGAAAGTCTATATGATGCATTAAAAAACAAATTTCCTAAAAGTATTCAATTTCTGAAGGATTTAATCGAGGATTCTCAAAACTTCAATTTTCAATTTATATAAAAGAAACTTTTCTGAAAGCTCATGCTGATTTTCTCTTCTTTGTAAAAAAGGAAAAGTTTGTCGGGAAATAAGATGCCTGCTAGGCAATAATTGCCTGCTTCTCGTTCTCTAGAGAGTATTTGTTAACTGCTATAATCAAATTTCACAAAAAGAGCACCACTCTGTGACGCTTGTTGACTCTCTGGTGCCCTTCAATAGGTATATCTAGACAATGGCATTTGCAGTTGTCACGGGAACAACTGCGATCGTATTAGAGAGAAATCAATGGGCATTACGAAATGCAATCAACTACTCTAGTACACATTACGTATTACTTCGATTCTACCTACACCTATAATGTGGAATATCCAACTGATTTGCTTGTGTTGTGTTGATAACGTGTACTAATAACACTTCATTGGATATTATTGAGTATGATAAGCTCGAATTAACAATGCTTAGGCAACATATTAGGGCGTTTTTAAATTGTACAGTCCTATAAATGGTGATTTGAATATACGAGTGACTTTTTTTTCAAGTAGGCACTGAATTTACGAAACTTAACTATGTCTGTATTAGTTTTTAAATCAACGGTTACCCTAACTATTATTATTGGAGTAATTGATTTAATTTATATGTATTAGTCAAATTTATAAGAATTCAATGTAGTCCACAGAAAGCTCTTTATATGATTAAAAAAGCTTTTGCCTTCAAAATAAGTAACGAAATTGGTTTTCATGGGGTAAATACTTTTATCGCTACATTAACTATTTAAAAGTGGTTGCTCGAAATGTCCATAGCCTGTAGCGACACACTCTCCCTCTGTCGTTTTTTTTCTAGCAATATTTTGTGGCATACGAGACGAATTCGTTTATTCTTCACTTTTCTCTAAAATTTTGCGGATTCATTTAATTTTTATATCAAGTAACAGTGAAAATGCGTGCTATATAATAAAACAAGTTAATTTCCCACGATTGAACGCCGAAGTGTACTTTACAAAATCTATCAATAGCTAAATGTAAACAAAGCTATACTATTAAACCTAAATTTTATTGTCACATAAGTTAGGCTTGCAGTTTACAAAAGCTGAGGCCAATCAACGTAAAAATTCTTTTTAAAAATATTGAAAGGTGGTTGATTCAAATAGGGCTATACTTACTTGTCTATGAGCGCCAGCTTATTTGGTCTTAGATTAAAATACGTTCCATAGTTATTGTTAAATTTTCCTACTATAATTGCAAACATACAAACCAACAAAAATAATTTCCATACATTTATTTCTTATTACAAAATCATAAGATTTGCTTTTCCCCTTTCAAAACTGAATGAAATTATACGAATTTATTTAACTGCACTGGAAACATTAAAAAGATGAATCTATATTATTTGAATGTTATTATTTACTCCAAATAAGATTCACTTAAAATCTACTTGACAATTAAACACATTTACCTTGAATTTTATGACCTGAGATTAATTAATTTTTCTTCTATCACTATTTAATTGTTGCAAACTAATTTAAATAATTTTGCAAAATAAAAGTTGAATCAATTTAAAAATTCTTACATTCGTTTTAACAACAACAATAATAATGGCATTAATAATTACTAAAAACATTATAATCACACATGAAACATAACTTTTAACTAGGCCCACGTTGAACCTCCATTTTATTCTTTAACCCGGAACAAAACAAAGCCCCGCGATTAGGCGAGAGGGAAACAAAAATCATTTTCCCAAACTAAGTTATTTTTAAAATATTCAAAATATTTATACTTACTATATGTAATGCTTAAAATTGCCACAGCTTGAGACTTTATCTTTACAAATTAGAAGTTCAGGTTGTAGGTATTGGTTCCACAGTTTACTAATTATTAAAGGGATGAATAAAGGTTTCAAAGAACACAAGAAAATACATATATTTGGGCTCCATCTGATTATGAAAGTTTGATAATAGCCTGATACCATTAACCAGAAACTGGAGTCAGGTCTAATAGATTTAATTCAACTTGTCATATTCAGTAATGTCAAAGTTAGGTTTGATAAGATATAAGTAGAGATTTTCATAATTATATGGGTCAATATTATTCAATAAAATTAGGTTTAAAAATTATGTTTATTCATGAACCAAAAGTTAAAAAAAAGATAACAACTAGTCATAAAAAATCATTAAGTAAAGTCACAATACCCTGCATACGAGCTCTTAGCAAATGGGAGCGTTTTCATACAATAAAATGACACAAATAATCGATACATAAACAATATACAACTTACGCAATGTTCACAGAATTCAAAGAGTCAACAAATCACAATATCCTGTTCAAATTGTTTAATTCACAAAACAAACTTACATAATACTGCCCTTTACCTACACAGGTATAAACAATTGTCACTGAACTGTAGAAACTAGAAAGCTTCGTGAAATTCTGCAATCACTAATAACCCAAAACTGCGAGAATTAAAATTCACAATACCGTAGCACAAAGAGGTATTCATTAGTAGAGTTCATTCTTTCAAGTAACCGATACAACCAGACAACTTAGACGGAATTACTTATTTAGTTTATCTTAGAAGAAACGATCTGTTTCTTTTTATTTATTTATTTGGTTTTAAAACTGTCCGATTTTAAATTATATCCGAGCAATGGTTTATGGAACACTTAAATTTATTAAACGTTCAACTAGGCTACAATACTCATTCATATTTTTAATCGTAGAAATTAACGAGATTCTTTATAGACCTAAAATACGAACACTAGAAGAAACGGGTTACACTTTATTATTATTATCGGTAAACGGCACTAGATTAAACTTTAATTTTCGGTAAACTGAATTTTTTGCAATCACACAACCAACTGTACGTGACTATCAACTAAAATACTACAAAAATAATTCTGTAAATGCTCTTAGCACCCGGCCTCGATATGTATATTGCGACAAGCCGAGAAACTCTACACGCGACAAAAGTCTCGCATGGACCCTATTTTCAAGCCCTTGCTGACGGTATCAGAGTCTGTCTTCGACTTGCTTCTGAAAATTATTTTAACAGTAGACTGAATTTTAAGGGGGTACGCTTTCAAATAGACCAATGAGGGAATAACATGACTTTTTTAAGCCAACCAAAATTAGTATTTTTACACAAAGAAGATTCAGAGCCCGGGATTTCGCAGACATGAGATCTTTCGAAGCGCAGATGTGTTTATCTTAAATTTACCAATAAGCACGTACAAGGAAATCATAAATAAAGGCAGGATTGGTTTTAATGATAATTTTTCATAGAATTTCAACTTGTTTAGATGGGAATATTTGCAAATTCTCTTTCACATTGACGGAAATAGTTGACAATTTAAATTCTAAAAGACTAGTGTATTCGAAAATAGTATTTCTCCCACGAACAATATGAAATGGTAGATACTAACACGTGTGGCAACAGTACCTTTATTTGAAATACGATTCGTAAATTCTTATAAAAACGATTTTATTAGTCTGGACTGCTTCTTTGAGATGACCTTTAATATTTTATGGGGTTTATTTTATGCAGTATACCAACGATGATTTTACATTGAAAGAAAATATGTGAATACGCAGAACCGCATTTAGGGTTTTTTGTTAAATATGCATACTAAATTACATTATTGGAAAACCGACAGAAACCTAACGTTACACACAACCCACTTCAAGTCAGGTTCAAATCTTAAATCTCCAAATTTATTTTTGGAGTTATTTAGATTTCCAATTCATTCAATTCTATGTATCAAATCAGGACAATCCCTTTATGATTTACTTAAAGGGGAATCTTAAAAGCAATGTGCTCGGGGCAGAAAAACTCCAGTTAAAAAACGTTTAATAAACGAACTCAAATTAGATTTTTACTTTTTACAACTACGGAAATATATTATCTTTTTACAGCTTTCTGAACGAGGAGAATTACAAATAACAGGAATTTTATTTTCGCCAAAGAAACATTAATAAAATGCCATAACCATACTCAAAACTATAACTAACCAATGATACAATAGGCCAAATCAACTAAATCCGAGAGTTAGCAATGTAATAATCGCAAAACAACTTTTTACAATTCACAAAAACGACAAGTGGAAATATATCATCAGGCAACAAACTGTAGATTGGCAAATAATCTGATGCAATTCGTACTATAAAACGATTTGGGTAAATTATTACCTTATATGACACATGTGTAATATGATTCCAATTTGCTAATTTTTAAAGATTGAGACGGCACATGTTATATATAGCTCTAATTTCCATTGCATTAATTTACCTTTTACTTGAACTACCTATATATACATTTTATGCAGTATAATATGTTGCATTTTATTCTCATCATATTTCATTTAATGTAAATGTTAGTCAGTTCTAGAGTGCCAAGGTCTTCTTGACATTGAGTACATTCTAAATATAGCCAGCTTTATCTGGTCACGTTCGCTATGCATTTCTGCTAAGAACCGTTTAGCATGCTAATGGCTCATTTGCTCTCACGGACCTTCCTGGAATAGCTTGGAAGTCAAACGAAGGGCAGCATCAAACAAACAAACCCACACCCTGGAAGTACCAGCTATGTACCATAAATGCAGGTTCGAGCTGCAACCTTGCAAGAGTTAATTCGTCAGCGAGTAGTAACGTACTTGACCATCGAGTAACGAAAGTGAAGTGTTTGTAATACGTAGAGTCAAATTTGTCGACTTAGACATATTTGTGTATTTACCAATAAATACTTTTATTAAATTTTTGTCTCCACATTATTTTAAAATATTTCTCGCACAGTGCGTTGTTTAAGTGGAAAATCTGGCGAAAAAATTGTGTCTTTTTGTACAGAATCTGTGCAATTTTTCACATTCATTGGTAGATTACACTTAGATGTTGTATAATTTATACAGTAAGACTTTTTTCTGTAAATATTCCTCCAAATGAGTAAGAAACTAATTGGTAACAAAAAATTCATGATGTTTAACTTAATGTTTAATAATAAAATTATATACAAAACTAAAACTATTTAATTTAGAACCAGTTGTACAGTCACTAGTTCTTCTTTTGCGATTCCCTCCTACACTTGTATTGTGCTTGTCGATTGATCACAAGTATACGAGACCAACAGTTTAAGGTGGACTCCGAATCAGCCTAAGTAGTACAAGTAGTACTTGGGGTTTTTTTAATTAATTTTAGGAAATTTCCTGGACAAAGTATATCTCGGTGGTTTACCATTACCTTCCGAGGGAGAAGCAATTGATTCTGGGCAATTATATTGATCCTCAAATCTTTCTCAGAAGTATTATCAACCAACTTCAGAGGTAGAAAAGCTATTACAAAAAAATATATCAGTATTTTTGGTATCAGGAGATTTTGGTTTAAAAATCTTGTACACTGAACTGCTGTCGAATCCCTATTTACATAACTTTTATTAAGACTTTTCGAGAAATTTTCTACACCAACAGAATTAAGAATGTGACTGATAATATTTGATACTCGTCTAAGTGTTCGCTAAAGCTCCACTTTTCGAAAAGGTCTTCCTTATTTATTTTTGATGGAATGCCTGAAAATATTCTATGAAGATCAGAATTGCAAACATTTGCAGTTACAAATTAATTTCCTAATGACTTCTAAGCGATTATTTAGACCTATAATTAGATAATTTGATTTTGGAATTTTGTTCACACGACAACACACTGTGCGGTGTTGTAAATAAACTTTTTGTAGTTTAGGGAAAAAAAATTATAATATATTAAGCTTTTGTAAATTAAAAGAGGAATGCGAAAATTACTCAAATATCTACTTATCACAAGTAGATTTTCTATATGATACAGCTTCATATAGGAGATTTATTAAAAATAATACGTTGACGTACAGAAATATGAGACCGGATTGTATGCACGTAATGTAATAGTTAGGTTCAGCAAAGGAATTTTAATGAAGGTTTCTAGAATTTCTATATAATGTAGTAATGATAAAAATGTTACCTTACTACGGTTCTTAGTCCTCTTTGACAATCGCCTTCGATGTATTACGAACCCTACATCTAAATTTTTAAGTTAAAAAACTTTCTCCGATCTTATGGGGATTCTCTGCTGCTCACAGTCTCATATTTGGTGAACTGAGATTGTGTTGTATTAATTTGACAGTTGGAACCAAGATTTATTGCAAAAATAATTATTTGGCGCATTGAATGTTACAAGAAGCCATTGAGAAAATTTTGTGTTGGAGGTGTGTATAAAGGTATTTCGCTTTTGATAGTCCAATAGAATTGGACGATCTACATGAATATGCTATTAACTGCGTCTTTGGTAGACTGAAGTTAGTAGAATAATGTTCATGTTCATAACGTGTTAACTGTTCTAAATATTGTTATTAGCTCTTTAACAAAAATGATTGGTAAGAATGGGTTTATCGTTAACTAAATAATATCAAAGTGAGAAGGTTGTCAAGTAAATTAAATATAAACCCGACATGCTTGTTGTGTTGACAACTTAACGAATATTATACCACGAATTATCGTGTATGGTAAATCCATTAATGAACAATACATACAAATCCGATATATCGATTACTAATATCCTAATGATGATATTTTCAAATTGTAAAACCGTAATTGATCACAAAGAGTTGTTTGAAAGCAACCCACCAAATATTTACAAATACACTGTTTTATCCCAACAGCATCATTTTTAAATTACAATCTGTTGATCCGATTATTGCAAACTCTTTCCACCGAATTCCAGGGAAGTAAATTTAAAAGAGCAAAATCAGTTAATTTTCCGCTACCATCATTTCAGACCGCATCAGACGATTTTTTAATCGTATGTTGGAATCCCGTAACCACAAATTAAAACCGCAAGGAATTTATAGAGAATGTTCTGAAGCGAATATCAATAGTAGTCTGCAAAAGGGTGGGGGTGCGTGGACCAAGGGGGAAGCGGTACTCTGGCAGGGGCAGATGAGAGGCTTAAGTTTGAAGGGGATGGAATGGAACGTTGATGCTCTTTTAGAAGCTCAGGGGTTAAATAATATAGGTCACTGAGGGAAATGTCTATCTGGTTATGATGATAGGAAACGCAATTTTGGTTTTCAGATTTTAATAATTTTGCTGAAAATATTTCATTCTATTGTTGAGTAATATGGAATGAAATTTGTATTATGAGAAATATTTTTAATATTCTCGAGAAATTAATTTTTCTGCTTAAAATATAACAATAAGGTTGTTAAATACCGTGCCTACCTTTTATCACACGGTTCAATTGAAAGAGATTTCTCACTTCAGTGCCAAAATTACCACTTCTGTCGCAACAATGTATTTAAATTTTATTCTTAAAAGTAACATTTCCTGTAATATTCCGTTTTATTTGAAAGCCATTACTTTTAAAACGCTGTCTAGATTGACTTCAATTTAAAATTACGAAATGAATAAAATTAAAAGCTTTACCATTTTCTCAAGATTGGAAGACATCGGTATAAATATGGAATTTAGATAGTGAAAACTGTTTTGACAGTGTCTATTTCCGAACAACACGATTAGTTCTTGATAACGCTAGTCTTTTAACTCCAAGTTAATCATCCTAAATACGCTTGTTGCGACAATTAAATAGTTATATCCACAAAAACTAGCCTCCAGTTAGAGCTAACTAAATATATCGTATAATACCAGAAATTTATAGTCAGGAGATAATCAGGAAAATCTTATTGAATTTTACTTGTTCTAGTACATCTTTATTAGAAATTCTGAATTTTATGAAATTCTGATTTACAAATATCTCTCTGGCTGTAACGGTTCATTTTTTTAACTGCCGAAAAATGCAATTTTATTTGCATAATTGATAAAAAAACCCTTACTGCGGTTCTGTATATTAATGTACATTTTTTCTTGATTTAAAAATACGTTGGTATTCTGCATGAAATAAGTCCTTTAAAATATCAAGGGTCATTTAAAAGAAACATTCCCAGATCGATAAATTTGTTTCTAGAGAAATGTGCAGATTCCCTTTTAAAAGCACCGCTTTTGCAGTGTTAAAAGTTTATTTTCCGAGCTTATACGGGTTAGAATCTAATATTAGCCTTAACAAAAATCTATTTATAGTTAAAACGTATGAAAGTTCGAAGTCATAGCTTTAAAACATTTTCTTTAGTAAACAATTTAGCGCCAAAAGGAATTTTTTTAACGAGTTGCCTAGATACCATGTGTGTGTGTGTGTTATTAGCTTCAGTTTTGTATGTATAGATTCAAAAGGGAATCCCCTCAAGATCCTTCGAGATTTTGAAGAAAATGACGTAAACATATTTTATTGGCTAATGAATACGCCACTTTTCTATTAGATTGTTTAAAGTTCCGCCCTCCTCCAAAATCGATACCACCGCGAAATAGTTTCTAGTTTAGAGTCAGTCAAAGTAAGTTTAAAACAGTGGCTGGTTAAAAATATGTAACCAAGCAAGGTGGCGTTTGCCACGCTGGGGAGGACTGTGCCTTCTTCGTGAAAAGAGAGACCCCGGCCAAATTATTATGATATTTGGTGTGTTTAATGTTACAGTTTGACAAGTAATAATTATTTGTGTTAATGCAGTTTTGTGTATTATCGTACCGTATAGGAAGCCTACTTTCTTCAAGTTATCGTTTAAAGTTTTTAAATGCTAATGGATTTATCGCAAATAATTCAGTTTACCGGATTTTAATGAAAGAGTTGTGAAGAGATTTATTCAGTAATTTCAGTTAAATTTACAAATAAAAATAACGATCCTCTAACAGTATTCAAGTTAATATAATTATCGTTCCAGTTATGAATGTGATAAAAAAAAGAAATATAAGTTATCGGAAATTTTTCGTATGTTGATGTTTCATAAATATGAATCAATATCAATATCACCATATCAATAAATATGGTTCAGAATTCAGAAGATTGTTCCTGCATTGGTTTTTCAGGTCAGCAGTTTGGTTGTGAAAATTAAGTTAAAGTCAATATTGTGCTTCTAGTGTTTGAAGTTATTTGAGTAAGAAATCTTGAATTTTGTTGGATTATTGAAAATGAAAGATATTATATTTTTTAACTAAGTTTTTTTGTAATGTCTATTTGGGATCCCGAAATTTAAATTATTTTTTTGTATGATAACTTTTTGATAATGATAACTTTGTATTTTTTAATTTTGTTATTATTTCAACTTTTTTCTTTTTATGTTTTAATATACAGATTTCAAATTAATTTATCATATGATATGGATTGCCCCAACAAATTGCTTTTGTTTTTTATTAAAGTTCAGAGTATCGATTGATACGTTTTTTGATTAATCTAACGTCAACTTTAAATGAGGAATTTTTCCAAATTAAGATTCCTAGATTTTGTTATCAATTTGGTGGCGCTCAACATGTTTTGATTTTGTTCCTGATTTCCATTATCTAATTAGAAGCTTTTGGGGTTCACACCCACACTTGTATTTAAATTTGCATAATAGAGATCTGAACAGCCTGTGTAATTTTTGAGTTATGCAGTAAGTATTAAATAATTTGAAGTTTTTTATGAGTTTTAGATATCCATCGTGCGACGTATCTTTTTATGTTTGAATTGTACAGTTTGAGTAAGAATACGAGTGATGCTCTGTTAATAGTTAGTAGCACGCCATGGAAGCTCAATTGGCTAGAAACAATTGCAACAATAGAATGTCGCACTAGTTGACATTCGTTACCCACAATTGTCAAACGTTCCAATTTCTTTGTGAAACGTTAATTTTGTAAGATAAGTAGTTGTGCATTTTTAATTCAGTTAAGATGAGCATTCCGCGAACTGCCTTTATAGCTATGATTTTCTACGACTATAAAAGACAGTTAAGATACCAGCAAAGCCATGAAAATTTGATAGCAGCTTTTGGCGATGCTGCCCCTTCATTATCCGCTGTTGGTCACTGGTTCCGCGAATTTCGACGAGGGTGAGAGCTGCTACAAGACGAAGCAAAATCTGGAAGACCTGCGGAAGCTGCCTGTTCAGAAAATGTTGATCGTGTGGCAAGCTTGATTCAGTCCATTCGAAATATTACTTATAGCGAGATTCAGGAGGAAGTGAAGATTGGATCCTCGTCGGTGAATACCATTTTGCATAAACATCTTGGGGTAAGAAAGCTAGCAAGCCGTTGACCAACTGTTGATCTAATTCTCAACAATTCTGGAAAAGTAATTTTTAAAGAAGAGTTAAACGTTTAACACGAAGTCCACAGAAATTCACCGTACAAGCCAGTCGAGAATTAAACATCCCGCAACAAACTGTGTGGAAGACATACCGTCTGCAAGTGTATCAGGCTCTGAAATCAGACGACAAAGCCAAGCGACTATCTTTCTGTGAGGAGATGCAACACAGAATGGAAACTGAAGGTTTCTTCGAATCATTGGTGTTTAGTGAAGAAGCCACTTTCCATCTGTCAGGAAAAGTGCACAAACACAATGTCAGGATATGGGCTTTGAAAAATCCTAACAGTTATGTGGAACATGTACGCGACTCCCCCAAAGTGAACGTGTTTTGTGCTATAAGCCGTGAAAAGGTGTATGGTCCTTTTTTGTCGAGGCGACAGTCACAGGTAATTCGTACCTAGACATGTTACAGGTATGGCTTCTTCCACAACTGGAACAGAACATCGAAGGTCTCATTTTTCAGCAGGATGTGGCACCACCCCATTACCACTTAGATGTCAGAAACGAACTGAATACACGACTTCCAAGGATGGAGATGGATTGGATGTGCGGGCCGTGAAGATTTAAAATGTATGCAGTGGCCTCCACGTTCCCCTGACCTCACTCCTTGTGATTTTTTTCTGTGGGGTTTTATAAAAGAACAAGTGTATCAGATCTTCGTGTCCGCATCACACAGGCCATTGCACTGCGAACCAAATGTTCCTCTTTTTGTTTCATATGTCATGTTTTTCAGTAAAAAAATCGTTGGAGTGTCTGTTTTTGTTGATACCCATTTCATGTTTTCTAATTTCTAATGTTTGATAATTTAAAAGTAACACATGTGATTTAACCGAATAAATAACAAGAAATTATTTGAGTTTTTCTGTCCATTGATACCAATATCATGTTTCTAAGTGTCTCCTAACGATAGTTATTCAAGTTTGTAATCGGAAAGGTCATTTATAGTAACACTGTAGGGAAAGAGGGGGAACAGTGTTACACAAAAAATATTTTTTGACATAATTCAGAACCAAATAAAAATTTTAAAATTTATTCTCTTCCTAGTTTAAAAGTTACGAATCTTGTTTCTCTTTTACATTTTACTTGCTTTGATTCTTTCAACTTTTAGAGAAATTAAGATTTATTCAACTTGGTGCTCTGTGTAACACTGTATGCTAATAGTGGGGTACAGAGTTACAAGGAAAGGTTAACAATGTTAATGTTAATAATCAACTTAAAATTCTTATATTCTTGCGTTGTACATACGAATTTATAAGTTAGATTAACTTCTGTATTCGTTTTACGTGTAATTTCTGTAAATGACAAAATTCTATCATAGCCTGTGTAGCCTCTTCTTGTATTACTACAAAGTTTCCAACATTGATATCGTTTGAATGGAATAATGTATCTTTATCACTTAGATGCAACTTGGACTGATCACTGTCTGCACAAGTGTTACATAAATAATGTTACACCAAACCCCACTATCCACTGTAACACTGCACTCCAATCATCAAAAAACTATACTCGAATAGTTAATAAAGGCACAAACAGTTTTGAGGTTAAGTTCGTGCTTCTCCGACGTAAATAAGCTTACAAACTACTTATAAATAAATGTTTAAAATCTAGCTTTAATTAATTTAATCCTGAAGTAAATTTTACTTTACTTGAAATAATTACTTTTAAAATTAAAAAATATACATACCTTAATTTCTTGATAACCCATCAGTGAATATTAACCAAAATTCACCTATACTTGGTTTACACCAAAGTACTTCTAACATGAAAATATGAACAATGTTTAATATAAAGCAATCCTAAAAACATTAAGTGTAACACTGTTCCCCCTCTTCCTACTTAGTAAATTCTTATGTTAAATTTACAATACCTCTGCAATACCATAGAGTATGATGTTTTAGTATAACTTTGCACATGTCATAGATTATTTTCTCATAAATTAACATTTCAAGAACGAGAACGCACACAGACCTGATTTTTTATTGGTCAGGAAATATTTGAAGATATAGCAACTAGGCAATTATCGAATATTTCATAATGAAAAACGTAAAATGTAGTTAAGTAGTACTTTTACTGCTACTTAGAGTGGGTGAATTTTTTTTTTCGTATGCAAAATATCATGACACTATGTATTTTATTTCTTTTATTGCGTCCTTTTTTTATTTAAATTTTATGTGTTTATCAAGGTTGATACAAAAAACTAGCACGAATTTATTAACGTCTTAATCCGTCACATTTATAAACAGAATTCTTAAATATTTATTTCACAGAAAAGTGCATTTTTAGCACCGCTTTTTCTTAATTACAACCATTTGAACGCAATATTAACCGTACTGAGCCGAACGCATATGATGACGTACAATAATAGCAAGTCTACCCATCTTTTGCCTTGTACGCAAATTAAGAAAACCTTCTATGCTGGTGTTAGTCGATTTCATTTTTAATCTGCAAAAAACACTGAATCTCTGTTCCGTAATATATTTCTGCATTGAACTAAACAAAGTTTTTAATACTGCAACAAACACAATGCATGATAAATTGAATAGAAGAAGATAACCCGTTATGAAAACAATACCTATGTTATATACATACGTATATGTATCTCCACTATATATAAAGTAGATTATGCACTTTATATTAAAATCAAACAGTTGCATATTGTAAACATACATTTCCATTTGTGTAGTCAATAAAGTAGAACTTACACAGTTATTCATGTTTGCATATTCCAAATTCCATTGATTTACTATTGTTTCTAGTTAGTAGGGGTCTGTGTATAACTTTCTTATTTTTTCTAGTTTTAAAATCAATTATGGAGAACAAATGATTATGTACGTATAATGAAGAGCGTTCAACTTTAATTTATAATTCAATAATTATACAGAAATTAACAAACGGAACTAAGATTACATGACGTCATTTTTCAATATAGTATCTTTTCTCTTTTTGAATATACTGTCGCCATCGTCCAGGAAGCTTCCGTATTCCTCGTGAAAAACAATATTTTGGCTGCAGACACACCCATTCGCCATCGCACCAGCAGCGACATGAGGACGAGCGTTATCTTGTAAGAAACACAACAAATTTCTGGCTTTTTTACGCTTGTCCCGTATTGCAGTTTTCACTGGTCCTTCTAGCAAATCTGAGTAGTACAATGGACTTTGCTTTCTTTTGTTTTGGAAACGAAGTCTTTTGACCCTATTTTGTTCATATCGTGCTAATAGTGCAATATGCGTTGTTTGACACTTGAATGCACTTTCATTCCACTCATAGCTGTCAAACAAACCAAAGTGAATACAGACGACTCAACTACTGAACTAAGTTGACATTTAAGTTGTTTTTTACATTTGGCACGAAACAAATTATAATTTAAATTTGAATCGCCCTCGTATATTAAGACAAAAAATGCAGATGTCCATCATGGGAAGTAAAAAATACTAGTTTAGTTACCGTTACTGACGGCCACAAACGCTTAGTACTTAAGAATTCTAAATTACAGAAATAATAATTGAAAATGTGTGAAAAAGGTGATATAACTATACCAATTTGTTTGTTTTATAAATTCATGTGTGTTTCTTGGACAGACAGGTAAGGCATTTTGAGTATTTGAGATATTGTACTGCAGTCGATATTGTTGGTACTTTGTACACTTACAAAAAAAATTACTTTACTGTATCCGAACCGATCAGACCTCATATTCCTGGGAAACTTTTTCTAATAAACAACTATGTGTTAATTTCGTATGACCTAGGCGGAGTCTTGTTGGTACTATCTTCTCATTTCTGGTTAGGTATTCCAAGTTTGCAGTCAGTTGGAGTAGGTTGGAAGCTTCTCGATTTATTTTTGTCTATTTGTCTCCATTCGTTTTGCCAGACTGATTTTTTTAAATCACTGGTAAGAGTGTGGTTTGCTTGCGTTTTGATCTGCTATCTATTTCCGGAGATATCTATATGAGGTGGTATCGATATAAACCCCTGGTGGATTCTGTATAAGACATTACGTATTTCCATGACATAGACGTTTCTGAAGAACGGTTTTTGAATCTGATAAAATTAGAAAGTCTTTGTTTTCGTTTTCTTCCGTCGCCTGTAGAACCTGCCTTATTGCTACTAGCTTAGCACTATTGATTGTAGTGTAATCTGGTAGTTGAAATCTTCCACTTAAATTAAGATTTAAGCAGACGAAGGAGCTTCCTATTCCAGTGCTTACTTTCGAGCCGCCTGTATAAATGCTATCGCATCAGGATATTGGTATAGTATCTGGTACAATATTACTTTAAACCTGCTGATGAAGTATTTCCTTTATTTAATTTACATACTCAGTTCCATGTTCACTTTTGGTGGATGAATAAATGGAAGGAGGGATTTTTTTATCGTAGTATTAATGTTAAGTAATTCTAGGGATTCGTTAGCTCATAATATGGATGGTTTTTGAATATTTTAGAAAATGATTGTATCTGTTTTAAAATGGAAGTGTTTCCGTTTGTGTGTAATTAGGATGAGAATCATTTGATAAAATGGATGAAGTATAATGTAACAGTTTAATTATTTTTGTGCTTCGATGCCCCGAGGTGGAAGAAATCTTGAGGTTGCATATAGACTGATTGTTCTATTTCTTCTAATTACTTAAAATTAAATTATTTTTATAAAATGTTAAATATTGTTATAACTACATAAGTCGAAACAATAAAATAATTATCAAATATTATAATGCACTTTAACAATAAATGCTTCTCTTTCTCTTTGAAACTCCAACTTGTTTGAATAAACCAGGTCACAACGATATAAAGAAATAGATAAATGTAGCTGTTCTCGCAAAACGTCTCTAAATATTTCCTATTATAAAACCAACTTAACCTCCAAATGGTCATAATCTTCTGACGTCCTACATTTATAACATTTTTATTATGTACTCACAGAGTTACCTATTGCCTAGGAAAGTTTCTCAAGCAGCACAATATGAAACCGATTATCAAATCCCCTGAAAGACCTTTTAATTGTTCGTAGGATAGTTTCTCCGGTCACCTAAGGGCATAGAGCATAGGGCATGTATACAGAACTCTTTGTTCTTGTGGTCTCATTTACAATGAGAGGACGGTTCAAACAAGGATTTTCGAATATAAAATACTTTTGGGTAACATATTTGAAATGCTAAATACAAAATACCCTTCATCTCAAAATTATAAAAATCAGAATAGGCTATGGTTTTATATTTTTGTAACAGTGTATTACATCCTCTTTATAAAGTTACTGAAGGTAGATACGAATATTAAGGTAGGATATGCTTAGAGGTTAAGTATTTATCATCATGTGGTTGCGATAGAATTTTAAAAATCATCGCCAGGAAAGTTTCTTTCGATAAATTTATAACGTTTCAAAGATCTTCCCTCAATTTTTCATCTTGCCAGGATTATAAAACTGTTATTTTAGACTTTTATTAACAATGCACGTAAAAATGTTATAACTAAAAGTTGTAAATCATTTAATTACAATAATAATAATAATAGTATTTATTTTAGACAAAGATATTACAATTAATTTAAACGTCTATTAATTAAAAGTCTTAATTTAAACATTTAATAGGATTACTTAACACAAAAGTCCCTCGATCCGGCGTCAATGACACTTAATAAAAATTCCAATACTTACTAAAAAACTCATAAATACCATACTTAGTGAACGGTAAATGCTCCGACTTTTAAGACATCTTTTGACAAATTATAACTCAGGACGTAGGTATTGTTTTCCATAACATACCAATTGTAAGGATAAGCAAGGCTTAATAGACAGAATAAAAGGAAATGGGCGCCAGTTATTCGAAGTCATTTCTGTTTATCACACCCCCGAATAATAAATGGTTAGATTATTTTAATTAAAGATAAAAAACAGAACTAATCAACATTAGTTTGATTGACGTTAACACAAGTTAAATTATTAAATAACTTCAGATAACGCTAGGTCCATTATCATCATGGTAAAATTTAATTTAAATGTTTGTTTATTTATAAATAGAATATTCAATTGTCTCCAATGACAATAATAAGGTTTTGATGATAATAATTTTGATAATAATATCCTAATAAAAATTCTTAGAAAGGAACACACAGTACATAGTGCAATGGTCACTTTTCAGCTAAAGAGAAAACAATATGAGAAAGTGCATTCGAGTATAAACTTTGGAGATTTATTGTTCATTTGAACAACAATTCAACCAAGTCTGTGGTTCTTGAATATCATTAAATAAAACATAAATAATGTCTTAACGTAGTGCTCAGATTAGAAAATTTAATACAAAAGTGAAATACGATAAATCAAGTTGGAATAGCATATATTTATTAGAATACAAGTGTTTATAATATCAAATACAAATCAGGATGGTAAGAGAAAGGAGATCTTAGTCAAAGGTCAACCTGAAAAAGAAAATTTTGTACATTAATTAAGGATATCAATGGATCATATAAAATCTTGACTACACTTTCAGTAATAATGCAAAATTGAAATTTTAAATAAAGAAATTAGTTGTTCATAACTATAGAAATATGCATTATTGTTGAAAGGGTAGTAAGAATGATCAAAGAAATGTGATATCTCTGATAAAAATAATATAAAAATTAAAATAAATGAAATATAGGTTTCTCAGAGAGATATGAATAATAAGCTTTTGTTTGTGAAAAAAGATGGTTGTTTTTGTAAGAAGCTCTTAAAAAAAGAAGTTAAAAGTTAATAAATATAGAATAAAAGTCTTGTGTTTCATTTGGAAAAGGAATAGTTAAGTGTAAGAAGTAAGGGAAGATAATAAATTACTAAATAAGTTTGGAAAAGAGAAGATAGAAGAAAATTTAGAATATACCATAAAAGTGGGGGCAAAATTTATCATAAATAATAAAAAGAAGAGGATAGATATAGAAGAGTAGATTTTAAGTACTTCAAGAAAAGTAATTAAACATAGGAGTGAGACAATTTAAGAAGATTAGCAATACTTAATGTGGTGTGGAAGATTTAGTCAGTTGCAGTTCCTGTTGGAGGTATACCAGTAGATTGAGAGGCCAATTCAAGATTAACAGAAGAGACTTACCGGAGGTGCAGAAGGAAGTATAAAGTTACCTATTCAACAAGGACCGATAGAAGAGTTAGTAGGTTTGTGGTCCATCATCATCATAGAGTGCAGAGGTGGTCTGCAGATCCTGTTCAACTTCAGTCGTCGGTGTGTCTTGAAGGAAGAGTGAAAATTGCAAGACGTGTATGTGCAGTGAAAGTGCAGTTAGATAAGAGGAAAAAAGAGTGATTTTATCCATTAACATTCTAGGAAGGAATAAATGTAAGTTGACTGGGTAAGATTTCTTTCTTTTAACATCCAAAACAAATGAGTAGTAAATAAAGAAGTTAAATAAATAATTGATTTGTTATGTTTACTTGATTTTATATGCATTAAGTTGGGAACTGTCATGTATGACAGTATTGATATAAATGTCAATGGTTATCTATAACCTTACTTTATTTAATAACATTCAATAACCACAATAAGTAAAATTTAGATCATATAATAAAAGAACCTATGGTTATATGATTGAATGAATAGTCTCATATTAAGAACATTAAATAAATTCAGTTGTGCGACCCTGAGATATCATAAAGTAATTTCTTTCAAAACAAAGAACAAATAAGAATTTTTATATAGAGAAACATTTTATAAATAAACCTCACTACAATAGGTTTACAAGAAATGTTCAAAAAAAATGTTACAGATAAGTTTCACATTTACATAAACTTAGTTTTAGCAAACAAATATCCTTAAGTCCTTGATACAATAGTAGAATTTTATAATTCTTCAAAATGTCACAAACAACACTTGCACAAAAAATAATCTTAATCCACTTAAACACTAGGTATAATACCTCACAAGTTATAGCTGCAAAACGGAAAAAACTTTGAATTTTGGTAAAGATGCAACAATGAACTAAAATTTCTTAAATGATGTTATGAAAATTATTTCTAAAATAATTCGACACTAATCCACGATAATAAAACTCTTAAACTGCAATAATTCCAGTAATAGATTTAATAGTTACAAAATATATTCATTGACCAAATTTCGTTATTAAAAGGCTGTATCATTTCGACGTAATTTTTGTAGAGCTAACACAAATTCTGCTAATCCACTGTATTACTATTAAAACGAAAACCCCCAAAGGTGAGGAATATTAACGTTAAAATTCCGAATGCTATAATCGATCTTCATAAATCTGTAACTAATATCACTCTAAATTAAACCTAAGTTCACTAATCAAAACGAAAAGCTTTAAAATTCAATTCCAGATCAAATTTTCCTCACAACTTTTTTAAACTCTGATAAACCGAATTATTTGTGTTGATTTATTAACACCCAGAATCAAACGATAAATTGAAGCAAGTAAGCTTCCTGTACTGCATGATAATACACAAAACGGCATTAGCACAAGTAATCAGTGCTTTTCAAACTGTAACTTTATTCCATACATAAAACTTATAATTTTGGGAACGCCAACTATCATGATAATTTCACCAGGGGCCTCTCAAAGGAGAGAACCCCCGCACTCGACTCTCTCAGTGAAGCTTCACTCTAAATTGTATGAAGTTCTAATCAAGACTGTCTGGACGGTTCTATCCAGAATATGGTCCCCATAATATTTTAAGAAAATAATTTTAAACTGGCCTATTCAAGAAGAGTTAATATTTCTTCGACCAATAGGAAAGCCTACGCGTAAAAAGCTTCGAGAACATTCTATGTAATTTCAAGAGACTTCACCGCAACTAAAATCTGCTTACCGAAAAGAACTCGATACCCACACGTGTTTATCACTTATATATTTTTTCGTATGCCTTCAGAGAATTCTGTTTATGCACGATGTCGATAAGCATGAACGGGAAGCCATAAATAAAAACTAAATGCATTTTAGGAACTGAAATCCTTTGTAAAAGCGGTATTAGTTTAAAATATTTATAAATTAAGTTTTATCAGGGTTCTTTTCTACGAAATAACTTTTATAACCATGGGAACGTCTTGAACTGAACTTTAACATTTACAAAGACGTTGCTTTTAGAAGCAATATTATCTGTAATTTTGTTCAAGACGGAATGTACCAGCGGTTCCTCTTTCGTTCGCGGACCGCCAAACGACGTAACATTTCTTTGAGGACCGGTAAGGTAAAAAACTAAAGAAAAGATTCCGCAAAATAAATCATATAATAATAAATAAACGTTTACATTGTACAAGAACAAAATGAAATAAATAAATATCCATTCTTTACAATAACAAAAGTTTGTTCTCATACATCAACCGCTTCCCGTATACCAAACCACGAACGACCAAAACGGGGATGGGCCCGAATTCGGCGGTTACCATCAGAGAGACCGGAGATTTTTTAAGGTGCGAGAACGGCGGAGGTAGCGGCGCCGAAAATCATAACCAGGTCCCAGACACATACGGCGGTCCCATCGTTCAGAACCATAACGAGATATCTGACAGGGAGAGGAGATATAACTGAAAACGCTGGCGAGTGGTTTTCAGTAGCGGCGGCCAAAAACGGGAACGGCGCTGAAGTCGAGAATGGGCTCAAACGACGCAAGAAGTGGTTTGCAGTTGAGTCCGACTAGGCAGGTGGCGACGATATTACTTTAGCACGAAAATCAAAAGTTTTTCGGCTGTAACTTTTGTCTTCTGGTTTTGCATGGCATTTTAAGAGGAACTTTTTAAACATTTTGAGATTAACCGTCGTTTGACGCCAAGATGGTCGTTTTGGCTCCTATAGCTTTAGAGAACCACCTCCCGAAAAAGGGTCAACTTTTCGACACTCGCTGCCCCCTAGATTGGAGGTGGGTAGAGATACGGAAAAACCAATAGGCACACCACTTATATCAGGCCATGTGACATCGAATGTCGCCAACCCTTGTTTGATCGCCCCCATAAATCCCAATGACGCCCGCCCCCAGAAGAGTGTAGGCAAAAAACTTTCGGACAGAAGCGATCGGGGGACGGTTTACCGGAGGCGGTCGAAAATCTGAGACGGTAACACATCGACACACGATAAACGGCCTGGATCGGAGCACGTTTGCGGCCACGCGAAATTGCGAAACGTCCTCGCCTCCTGGATTGTGATTGTTCGCGGATGTGTTAATCGGGGACGCAAGACGAAAATTGCTCCGGTCCAGTATAAAATTCTAAAATGAGAGATCTTCCTTATTAGAAATATTTTAGTAAAATCTTGAAAAATACTGTTATTTCTCTGCCAACAGGCAAAAACCCATGACGGACCGGCACCGGTCCGGGGACCGGCGGTTGGGAAACGCTGGTTTAGACGAAAACATTTTAGGGTAACCCCTGACGTAAGTATCACCATTTAATTCGGAATATCGTCGTATTTTTAATCCAACTGAAATATGTTGAAATGCACAGAGCCGTGCTAAGGTTTTTTTACCATTAATGCCTATAAACTTACATTTTTATAAAATTGAGAATTTAAATCCGTTACATAATTCACCTCCAAAAATATAGTTCTGCGTATGTGTAGTTTGCAAAGGCAAATTGAACTTCAAACTTATCTTTTGTTCGTAGAGTATATGAACGCTTTTCTGATCTAGTTGTTAAATAATTCTTAATATAGGAAGGTAAAAGATTGTTCTTTATTTTAAAAATAACAACTATATTATACTTTTCAATGTATTGTCTAACTGACAACCATTGCATAGATTTCAACAGAAAATTTGTGTTCGCTTGCAATTTAAAATATTATGCATACATTTATTTTGTAAGGATCGTAATCTTTCCTATATCTTCTTGTGAACATAAAATTAACATCGAATTGCAATAACTAAAGTGAGGATAAATTATTGTATTATATATAAGCCCTTTTACCCACTTGCTTAAACTTATTAGAAATTCTGCTAAAAAACCCAATTTTTTACCTATATTTTATACATGAAATCCACATGCAAAGAAAATGTGTAAGTTTTGGTCCAGAACTACACCAAGATATTTCATTTGGTTTACATTTTCTATTTCATCCTGATCTAGATAAATATTATATATTTTTAAATCTATTACAATGTTGCTTAGTACCAAATCATATGCATACATATTTTGTTCTATTTGTATTAAGTTAGCTTATTTATACATAGCACTTTTAATTCAGAATTAATAACTGAGCTATTTCATCAAAGTTTTTACCTGATACAGATACTAATGTATTATCTGCAAATAAGTTTATGAAGGAATTTTTAAGTACCTTATGACAAATAGCAATGGCTCCTCCAGCACGCTACCTTGTGGGACACCTATATTGCTTTCCACTTTTCTTGACACAAAATCATTAACTGTTATTCCATATTTCTCCAACTTTTAGATAAGTGTTTCACTATCAACAGTCTCAAATGCTCGTTTAAGATCTATGAACACACTCTATACAATATGCCCTTTATGCATATAATTGCGCCACTTTGAGCAAACAAACTGCAGTGCACATTCACACGAGTGTTTCTTTCGAAAACCCAATTGCCCCACATATGTATGTATATACTATATGTTTCAAAGTAATTTTGAATATGGTTGCATACAATTATTTCTAATATTTTAGCGATTATTGAAAGTAAGTTGATTTGTCGATATTCAGCTGGTTTAAGTAGGCATTTGAACTTTAGGTATTGGTCTTACAACACTTCTTTAATCCCTAATGGAACCTTTCCATTTTTAAGAGAAGTGTTGATTAGATGAATTAAAGGATATCCAATTACCTTAAAAGCCTGTTTTAAAAATTTCTCTCCAATTATATCATCCGCTGTAGATTAATTTTTTAGACCCATTTTACTACATTTCTTAAGTCAGCTAAATTTAGCATTTTGATATTGGTTATATGAAATTCTTCAAAATTCTGATTTATATTAGGTATATTATTTGCAATTTCAACAATACTTTCGGCATAAAAATTGTTAAGTTTTTCTTCAATATTCCCAGTATCTGCATCAAATTTAATATTAGCTATATTAACATCGCTGTACCTTTTACTACCAATAACTTCTTTAAGTGTCCACCATATTCCTTTACTGTTACCTTTACATCGATATTTCTTTCATAATATTCTAGTTTCTCTTTTCTTATTATCGAGACCACCCTGTTTCTTTTTATGTTATAATCATTCCAATCTTTACCTTCGCTTAGCCCATATGTTGAGCCAGCCCTGGTTACAAGTAAGATAATGCAACTGATATTAATTTACGGAAATGATACGTAGTTCAGATGTATCAGAACATAATATTAAAATTTCAAATTTTTTGGGTGGCTTTTTTGAGATACCATCGGTCAAAGTTGGCTATATAGCACAAGGGCGAAGTTTGAGGCACGACGCCGAAGTCGGAGTGCTTCAGTCGTTCGAGGGCGATATGGGCATTCCACTCAAGTTGTACAGTATCTTTTTTCTTCGACTAACAATAAGCAAAACAATTAAAAAATAGACTGCATGTCTCTTTGCAATTGTACAATTTTTAAAAGAATTATTTTAAAACTTTGCAGAAATTGAACATTTTCGAAGAGAAAATTAATATTTTAAATTTTGTTTCATAAAAAAAAATTAAAAGAGTTATTCTCCCAGTTGGAATCAAACCTGCGTCGGCAACAGCTTCAGTTTGCTTATACGCCTCGCTTCTACCCACTGAGCTACCAAACCACATCACAAACCGTGTCAACTATACTTATTATAAAAGTATCTTATTAGAAAACTCTAACAGTTGCTGTTAATATTAGCAATGGCGAGTTTAATTCTAGATGTGCCTACTATTCGTAAATACTTGAACCGGCGTTTTCTGGAAAAAATGTTATTAAAATGAAACAAAATTGAAAAAACTTAATCCTATTGTAAAGAGAAAAAAATGTTCTATCGAATGGTAGCGTAAAATTAACAGGTTCCCATAAAAAAATTCGGAAACTCAAAAACAATTGAAGAAAAAAAAATTCAAGTATTCTAAAATGTAGATAAAAATTTCCTAAAAAACTTTTGTATTTAGCATTACTTCCTAAAATGAATTACGAGGGTCATTTTTTAAGTAAGAACCGTTTTATAATGGAGTAAAAGAAACTTTATTTAATAACACAAATTATATCTAAAACTAAAATATGAACATTTTTTCACTTTTCAACATAGTCGCCACCAACGTTCAAGCATTTGTCAAGCCGTGGCACCAGCTTTTGGATCCCTTCATCAAAGAACTCTGCCGCCTGACTATTAAACCAGTTCGTAACTGTTTCTTTAAGCATGTCATCATTGTCCAAACGCTTCCCACCGAGAAATTCCTTAAGTTTTGGAAAGAGATGAAAGTCTGATGGTGCCAAGTCTGGGCTGTAAGGCGGATGATCTAGTACTTTCCAGTGAAAATTGTCCAGTTGCGTTTTTGTTCTTGCTGCAACGTGAGGCCGAGCGATGTCGTGAAGCAGAACGACGCCGCTAGACAGTAGTTCTCGCCGGCGATTTTGAACAGCGCGCCTAAGCTTTAACAGTGTTTCACAATACCTCTCGGCATTTATTGTCATTCCTCTTGGCAAAAAGTCTATCAGAAGAATGCCTTTCCGGTCCCAAAACACCGTGGCCATGATTTTTCGTGTTGAAGCTTCTTGTTTGAACTTTCGTGGGCGTGACGGGGAGTTTGAATGATGCCATTCACTGGATTGACGTTTTGTCTCTGGAGTGTAGTACGCAATCCACGTTTCATCTCCAGTCACAATGTGATTCAAAAAATTGTCACCATCCTTGTGGTAGCGCTCCAAAAAGGACAAAGAATGTGCTATTCGCTTTTGTTTGTGTTCTTCTGTCAACATTTTTGGCACCCATCTCGGCACCCGAACATTTTTTTGTAGTGAAGTTTGTCACTAACAATGTGATAAATTACCGACCTTGCAACTTGATGGAATTTCTGATGAAGCTCGTTAATTGTGAAGCGCCTGTTTCGGCGGATTTCCTCATCAACGTTTTGTGTCAATTCTTCATGCATGACAGTTGGCGTTCCAGATCGTTCTTCATCATGAACATTTGTCCTCCCTTCATTGAAACGCCTACACCATTTACGCACATTACCATCATTCATTACACCTTCACCATAAACTTCAACAAGCTGCCGGTGAATTTCAGCAGGACGAACGTTTTTTGCATTCAAAAACCGACTAACGGCACGCACTTCACAATCGGCGGGATTACTGATAAACATGGCGACAAACTACGCAGTATAACCACACAACCAGCACTGGCAGAGACGTGAAACGTAATGACGGTGTAGTGGAGGACCGGCCAAGAGTTGCTGACCTTCAACTGGCGTCACCTGACTGAATGCGCAGACACGATGCGCAATCGGTTTTTAATAAAAAAATGTCCCTCGTATTAACGACAATAAATAGCCGTCTCCATACTTTTAACTAACCCTGTATAATATCACTATTGTTACCTGACATGAATGCCGCTTGATTTATTAATTTGTTCACTTGATTCAGAGAAATAAAAATTACTATACGATTTTACGTAAGTAAAGGTACGCACGGTTTATCCGTCAACGGATAATTGAATTTTCTTAATGAACCAGTAAGATGATGCAACTGGTATTTATGGTAAAGATAGCTCAAGCATATCAGAACACAATATTAAAATTGCAGATTTTTTGAGGGTGGCTTTTTTTAGATACAAGAGGTCAAAGTTGACCCTTTTCAAAAATAAACAACATATATCTTTGTCCAGGTACATGCTACAAAGATAATTTAGGTGTCAAAATTTAGAGAAAAAAATGCATTAAAATATACGTAGTAGTTTCCAAATTATTAAAAAAAATCAATTTGAAACAGTAAAAATATTCGCGATCTTGCCCTTAACTTTGATGTCCTGTAACTTGATCCAAAATTTTTTTGGGCCAAGCAAAAAATGGGAGTCCTTTTATTTTTAAGATTAACATACTAAAATTTCATGAAAATTTGACGACTTTGACCGGCACCATCTTCCTGTTTTGAGATGAAATGGGTGCAATCTTCAGTTAGCACTCAACAGTTTGCGTTATATTGTTCCTGAAACTTTCGTAAATAATTGTTTCCATATTTGTGGAAGCGTAATTCCAATCTTTGCCATACAGTTCCATTATTATTACATCTAATTCTTCTTTATTCAGTTTTCTAAAATATTTTTCCTACGACCGTATCAGAAAGCAGCTCATATCGCATAATCAAGTTGGCTAGAAAACCGAGCACATGCATTCTATATCGAAAACTGTATATCATATTGTATATCGGAAATTTTAACTGTATTATTTAAATATTTACAATTTATACAGCTCTTTGTGATGTGCAGTTTTTTGATTTATACGGACACGTCTCATTTTGTTGACGACATTTATTAGCCATATGCCCAGATCTCCAGCATTTAAAACATTTTACAATACTGAAGAATTCATATACTGGAAAGATGTTCCAGCCAAAATGTATTTTTTTTTCTGACATCAAGCATTTAAAAGCATCTGATGATGTTTCCATATAACATTATACAGCTATTGCCATATAGGTTTAAATTTTTTAACAAAATAAATTCATATTTCTTGCTTACATCTATTATCTTATTTACAAATTCATCGTAATTTTTTGGATATTTGTCAGGTACACCAACTATAATGACCTTTGGTAATCTCAATTTAGGAATTATAAATTCATATTCATTTGGTAATACCTTTGCTGCATATTGGAATTTTCTTATAGATTCCTCTGTATTACATTCCACCTAAATGCCTCCCCGACCAATAGGTCTAACTTTATTTACTGTAACATCAATATCTATTGGAACAATCTTTCCAGTAATAACTGTTTTAGTAGCGTTACTATTTATTTACTTTTGGGTGAAGATCGGGATGGCGGAGCATCCTTCGTACCTCATGGCACCGATTTCTACGATCATTTGGCTAGAATTTAACCGAATCTGGGGGAATTCTACTACCAGTAATGATTTTTATCGTGGCAAACATCGCATTGGCACGGGACCTACAGTTTTACTTCATATACGAGAAGAAGGCATGTTTTTAATTTTTCTCCACTTTGGAGAAATTATCAGCTTGGCTTGGGATCGAACCTGCGACCCTTGGATTATGAAGCAAACATGCAACTGACTAGTCCACCGAGACTGGATAGTAGCGTTACTGTTTTGCAATTTATTGGTTTAAGTTTAATAATAAACTCCCACCAGACCCCAAAACAAATTGCTACCCAAAATGTTTTATAAAATTAATATTTGACTGGAGTATTATTAACTTTCTGTAATTCATTTAATTGAAAAAATAAATTATTAAATTATTTAAGAACTTACTTTAGTGCTTTTTGTTAGCAAATTTGCCAATTTAAATTGATTATATCTACACTTTAAAAATGTAACGAAATCATGTCCTATTCTGAATTTTATCTGACAGAGACTATAATTTATACTTCGAGTTCCTTCCATAGAACGTACAATAATCAAACACTTTTAAAATTTATTATTCAAAAATTAAAATTTGTACTACAACTACAAAATATCTCATTAAATTATATTATAAATGTAAATCCGCATAGAAAAATTATCATTCTGACTGGGGATCGAACCCAGGTCTCCGACTTCCCAGGTCGGTGCTCTAACCAAGTGAGTTACCAAGACAACCTAAAGATGAATGATAATTTTTCTAACGAACTAGATCATCATACACAGTGTACTAATTGTGACATCAAGTTCAATGGACTGGTCAGTAACGCAGTAACTATCAAAGCTAATCTAAATTCTTAATAAATTAACAAGGAAATTAATTTTTAAATTTAGGTAAATATTAATTATTAATTAATATTTTACATTAAATCATACTATAAATGCAAATCTGTCTAGAAAAATTATCACCCGGATTGAGACAGATCTACTTTCTAAGAAGTCGCTCTAACCAAGTGCTCCAACCTATCATCACCTGAGAACCATACTACCCTAAAGTTAAAATTTTAATGACTACACACGTTTGTTGCATACAAATCCTTTAATTGATCCGAGCGACTTTCTTTACCACTACCACAGGGACATATGGAGGAAGGAATACGTACTAGATATGTAGTTGCTTGTATATACCAAGAAAAGAGTAAGTGTCTTTTATGTATTGTGCCAATAATATGTCCCTTTACAGCAAGGTCAAAATTACAGTAGTTTACAACCTTATTGAATTTATATTTATATTATACTCAGAATTTTTATTACATGAAAATTCGACTTATGATTATATCTTATTGGATTACTTTCCTGTTATACCCTATAAACCTTCCCTACTTTACAACTCAATAAGGCGTGACAATATCCTGAACGAATACACTTTTATTCATCATAAAAATGTCTTTGCTCTTCAATTTTTCTTTATGTATCATCCGTATACTATTTATTTATTGTGTTCTTCTGTCTCGTACCGGTGTATAGTTTTCCAATTTAAAACAACTGAAGAAAACTGCAAGAGAAAATTTCATTGTTTTTTACTCGATAAGTTGGATATTCGTAAACATGAAAACACTAAACCGTTGTGTAAACAGCAATACAGAAAACTCTTTTCGCATTCCGAAAATTCCGACCGGTAAAGCGTTTTTCCTCGTCATTTATGTAGCGAACATCCGTTTATTAATTCCGGGGTTAACCCCGTGTGCGTTTTAGTGTTGTTTGTACGAAGCAGGAGAGGGAAGCATTGCTAGCTTTTAATATTTGACGATTGGGAATGATTTACCGCTCTTTACGGCACTGATTGCACAAATTACGGATAATGTTTCAATATGTTACGTTCCTGATGGCAAATTGAAGTTAAATGTGTTGTGTACCTACTCAGCGTATTGGGAATGTGCGGTTTGAAATTAAAATTCGTCATGTGGCGCTTTGTTTGATAAATACAAATTTATTATTGATGGTGATGATGATGCGAATTTGAATTTGCCACGAATGTAGGTGGTATTTACTTTTCACCGATTCAGAATCGGGTTGTTTCCCTAACAAATACGAGAAAGTAAACAAAAGTAACCAGAATTTTTTAATAGAGGTAAAGTTCTATGTTTGGTTGCAGCCTACGTTATAATAATCCAATATTCACAATAAAACAATAACCTCCAAAATCCAAAAATTCAAAATATGAGCCCCCAAACAAACACGTACTTTCATTGTTTAAAATTATTTAATTTCTTCTTGTTGTGTTACCTACAACATACTACTATAGGAATTTTCTGGGACCAGGAGGGTCCAGTCATTCTTACCTTAGCATATTCTTTAAGTTTGCAACTACCAAACATCTTTCAATAAACAATTAAATTTGTAATTGACTAAAATCTACCTTAATCCGTCAACACATAAATCACTTAAACATATATGTATCTCAGCAGAGGCGTCTTATTTATTTAAAGTATGCTCATGTGTCGTAGGTGTTAATTGTAAATGATTTCATTTTAGGTAGTGATCAGGAATAATTAACAGGCTAGTGAGCGCCACCCAAATTGTAGATGTTGTCATTTTATACTTCAAGAATCTTCAATTCAAGAAATGATTTTTTAATACGCGGAAAATTAGTCATTATTAGTTGTCAGTATATTTTTTATGAAATATGATTTATGATAAACATCAATAATTCGTTGTGCTGCACAGTGAGTATTAATGCTGAATTCTATATATTAAAGTAAAATAGAAAATATATTACACAATACAAACACCCATAATTAATGATGAATAAAAAACCCTACTCGCATTATTATTCTCTACAATATAACTTAACTTGGGACCTCTTCTAAAAACATATGTATTAAGTTTCTTAATTAATCGTAAAAATATGTGTTGTTGACAAAGTTTGAAATCACAATAAAAATTGTTCGTGTAACATACAGACAAAAGGCGGTATCTATGGTTCCTTTTAATTTTAGTATCCTAATACCTAGTCCTTTATTTCCCTAAAACATCTTAACACACATATAGAAAAAAACGCTTAATTTCACTAGGACACACATGAACTATAACGAACTCAGTTATACCATGGAAGAACTAACAGAATTCTAAATGATGCAGATTAAAACTAAATCTTTAGTCGTTGCAACCGTTTCTATTCGGAAACTACTAGTTGATTTGTGGATTATTTATTAGTTGTTCATAGTTCAATTTTATTTATACAGTATTCAAAACCACTATCAAAACAACTCGCCTCTTTAAGGATTTTAACGAAGCTTATGGCGGAAGCAATAGAAGTTCATTTGTTGCGGACAAATACAATATTAACAACAATTTGCATATCTTATCTAGTGTAAAAGTTACCGAAGAAGTGCCCTAACTTCTAATAACTGTTTTTTGGCGAATTCTCGAATAATCTCACTAAAACATTTATTTTCTTTTTCTTACTTTAAATACTTTGTTAAACTGTCACACTCACGTTACTTTATCAACCGATTCTTATGCACAACAACTCGGATGAAAGCTGTAAAACAGAACCAATTGTCAACTATCTAAACTTGCGTTGTTCAAAACTAAGATTTCTGAGAATTCATGTTTGACTACACCAGCACTTGTTTCACTTTATGGCACGAGATCGTGTCCTCGGGGGATTAAGGTAAACTCTACCCTTTGATAAATCGTTGCTGGCTCCCTTGAGAAGGGCATGCTAAAGATTTTCACGCAGTTTTAAGAGGGGCTGCATGAATTTAACCACTCACATTTAAATATGACAACATGCCAGTCAATAGCAAAATCGAACAAATATATTTTTTATCAATTTAAAAGAAACACAGAGCTAATAAACTGCCAATTTGTAGCAATAAAGACTGTCAGCCGTATAAGAGTTATTACTTTGAGAGCACTTAATTCTTATAAAATTCTACGAAACTTATTAATGTTGTACCCAAGGGGTCATTTACACAAAATAGACGCATAAAAACACATTTTGGTGGGAATTTTGAAATATAATCTTGTATGTAGAGTATGCAACTGTGAACTTGGTATGTTTGTTAAATGAATGTCTACGAATAATTCTAGCAGCATGTACTAGACACATTCCATCATTGGTCAAATCAGATGCAGTAGCACTTCGTATGACATCTCTAGTAAATTCAAATGTGTACATTTTATAAATTGAAGCACTTCCATCACAATCATTTAGTAATTGTCTTTTCCTCTGTCTTTCTAGTTTCTGTTTATCAAACTTTGTCCGACATATTTATCTTATAAAATTTTGCTAAGTAATTGATTGAAAGACTTTTTGATCATTGTGGAAATACATCAAGCTATTTGAAAGAAGTCTTCTTCGAGGGATATCAGTCCAGTATCTCCTGCATTAATTAGTAGTGCTTCTGTAGCTTTATGATAAATAATGAATCTGTCCTACTTAACAACAGGAGATGTTAGAAGTTCTGTCAGCTCTTATCTTTGTCTTTTTCTCACCTGGCTCGTTTATTCGCTAATAAAACCAACCTGAAAACAAAAACAGTATATAAGAAGTAGTGTATTATTTTTTAAAGCGTATAACATTCCGAAGTTCGACACAATAGTACTTATCGTGAATCTTTATCTTCAACTTTCATTGAGAAAAACAAAAGTTTTGCGCCCATTTAATTAAAAAATGTTTGTTTTTTTTAAGCTGAACACTTTTTGTGTCTCCAACATTTCTTATATATTTCACTGTTATCGAATTATTACAGAAAAACGTGTTTCGCTATTTTTCAAGATGGTAACAAAATCTTTCGGACACGGCCTGCGTGTACGTCGGCGGTATTTTGTACCCTATATATTACTTGACATGTGTGCTATATTTCAAGTATCTGTAAAAATCTTTCTACATATAGGTATTCAGGTATATACTTTCAAACTGATTTTATTTATTTATCTTGTTTTTTTAATTAATACTCATCAAATATAATCTACAACCTTCTTGTATTAATCTTGTTATTGAAAAGACATCTTTTCAATAGACAGTGACTGTAATATTTTCGAACAGTTATAATGGGTTCAGGGTACATCAAGGCTCCTGGTTAATTCAAATTCCTTACCGCTATAGTTTTATATATCTATAGCAAAGGTTCAGTACAGTTTTAATAAAATCAAATTTAAACTGACGGAGCACGCGAATATGGAATAACAACACCTTCCTCCTCATTTATTTCATTCGTACCAAAGATAATATTTTACAGATGTAGTTACAATAAAGTACACAAATTAATATAAAACTAAACTAATAAAAGGTAGCATAAGTTTAATCGATATCTAAAACTCTGAAATCATAAATTAACTTTTAGGAATCCCCAGTATATGAATTCGAAAACTAATTTTATATAAACGAATTATTTTTAAAATAAATACAACATAATATATACAAGTTCGTGCAATTGAATTCTATTTAATAATGGAAATTAAACCTACTCATAAAAGCTAATGTGTGGTTTGAAATAGGCGGAAAAGAGATAAATGAAACAGGGAAGTTCTTATACATTTACAAAATAATGGTGATCTTCCAAATAAAATCTCGTTAAATATAAATTTAATTACTTAATTGTATTTTTATAAACATTTACAACATCAAAGAAATTCGAATGAACTGATTCAATCTTTTAATTAACATTATTTCTAAAAAGCAAAACTTAAGGCTAATCAATAAATTAACTTTTCAATATTAAATCAATAAATTAACAAATCTTAAAGTTGCACCCAGTTTTCTTTGCAGTCGATCTTCGTCCATACCAGTCAATAGGTATTTGGAGCATCGAATACGGCAGGCATTAATCGCTTCCCAAGGTTATAAACGTCAAATAACACCCTAAATACGATAATCATATCTTACAAAAACCCTAGACAAAACAGTTTACAGTGAGATCTACCCAAAATCCTTTGAGGTTATTGTTTAAAATAACGAATTTTTACATAATAAATATAAAATTTCTCGGTCAATTACTAAAACTAGTAAGATTAAACATTCTACTCCAAAAGCACAGTTAAGAAATGCCAATTTACAATCAGTAACAACTGGGAAAATCTTTAGGGTTCTTCATGTACAAATCCCTAATTCAAATGGAGAGGTAATACCGTATACTCGTATCATTAAATAATGAATTTTAGAATTAAAAATGCATACGAGGCGTAATCGAACTAAAAATGCAACACAGTTTAAATCGTTGAGAATTGAAAGATTTAGTTTCAGTTAATCAATTCCAAAACTTCCGTGCGAAGGGTAGATGGACTACTACAGACCTGTGGTAGCTTTTTAAGAAATCTACAGGCAGCTCTTTTAACTTTTCGTCAGATAAAAGCCTTTAGTCCATTGCGATATATTTTCTGTTCCTGGTTTAAAGTTCTTACGTCTTAAGATTATACAGGGTGTAGTGACAATTATTAGGAAATTTATAAGTCGTCATGTATATGATAAACCTAACCATACAGAGCAAGTAGAACTTACTTGATTGTTAACAGCAAAAGTCTAGGTTCGAACAATTTAATTAATCTCCTTTGTCAATACCTGACACTTGATCTGCGGTGTTAACGGTGAACAGTCATGTGTTTTATGTTTAATGTTATTAAGATTGGCAATTATCAGCACCTCTGTGTATTTTCAGCATACCGTAGAACAAAAACCCTATGCGTAACTTATACTTTATACTACAAGACAACCTGACCAAGACAATCTTCTACAATCCTAGGAAATCACCGACCTAAACTTTAACCGCCAAGAAACTGCAAAAATGACCCCCCTCTACATTTGCCTTATTATACACGTGTTTTAATTAATATTTACCAGTTACTACCTCATCTTCATAGTTTTAAGCACCTGAAATCTAAGCAAGTAATGTTGCACTCGATATTGTAAGAGGATGAATCTTCTTCTAGCTAGGGTGGCTGTAGAGTCTAAAATAATTTTTATGTGGTCCAGAAGCTGTTCAAAATATATTTAAAACTATTGGACTTCCTCAGTAGAAGAAACAATGCAAGTAACTTAAGGCTTATGATGTGCTTTAAGCACTATAGTCTCGCCAACAAATGAAGGATTTAAGATTACCGATATCACGAGGGCAGAATTGTAAAAAGCATCACAAATCACGCAGTGTTCACCCCACGATCACGTAGTCGACTCGAGAAATTTATCTGATAACAGAAACAACTGATGAACTGGAATGATTCAGTAGCGTCACAAAATGTCCTTTAAGAAGGCTAACGTTGATGCTTAATGTGTATTTGATTATAATTGAATACACGTACAAAATAGGGAAAATGAAATTAATTTATACTATAAGAACAATTATTATTAACGTCCAACTTGAATTATTTCATTCCACCTATAAAATACTATTTGACTCACAGTTAGGCATATTTTTGTTTTCCATGTAACATGTATGCAAGTAAACGGCAAAAAATATAGATTAAATTAAACATATGAAAGCAGAAATATTGTTATAAACAAAAATCCTTAAGAACTACTATAATAGTTAAGTAATTCCTTTACAACAGTAACAAATTGTTTATACATTAATTGTTTTATTGAAATTGGTAAATTATTATACAGTACGATTCCTAATATATAAAAAAATTGCCATCATTTAGTATCAGTTTTATGCACTTAAAAATGTAAATTAACACCAGTTATGATTTGTGTAGTTATGATTATTGATTTGAAACGAGAAACATTCTTTTTCACAAATTGTAAATCTTCAAAATTGGTTATTATTTGAAAATGCTGATTTAGAAGAAGTTACATCTCGGTAGGTCATATTGAACATATAACGAACAGCCCTTTTTAGGATGATAAATAAACGAACAACCTATTTTTATTATTATTATGTATTATTATAATATATGTTCCAATATGATTTCATTATTAAGCGTCTATCACTAATGTGTGTATTATTTATATGTCGACATTAATTTTTCATAATTTACAGATTAACATTGTTTTTATTCATATAGTAACAAATATTTAAGTTCAAGTAATTATAATACAAGTAATTGTATTATAATATTTCCTTTCTAATAATGAATTAAAGGCATACTGATAATAACTCTCCTGATAACTACATCTCATATTAAAAGTAAATGGTACAAGATTCATACTTGAATGTAAAACACCAAGTTAAAATTTTTGCAATTACTTTTCTTTAAATGTATTCATTACCCTATGCCATTTAAAACGTAATGAGATTTTTAATTATAACTCATTATTAGGGTTGAATAGATACTTTATTTACATAATGTTAAAAAGTACTATCCCAACGTACGCTACTGACTTTTTTAAAGCGTCCGTGGTAATACGATATTCTGCTTACATTCTTAGCTTATCGTAATGTTCTCACAGCTGATGTGCTTCATTTATATGTTAGGGTATAGCAACAAAATGCTATAGTTCTGGCGCGATAATACTTACATTACCGTACCCAGTACCTGATAAAATGGAGGTGCTATCACATTAAATTAAAAACTTAGAGCGCTTATGAAAACATTTACTATTCACTTAAGAAAAAATTTAAAAAAAGTTTTAGGTCGCGAAAATTCAAATATACCGCGTGTAAACCCTACGAGAGTCTGGCATCCCATGTAACAGTAGTTATATTAACCGCGTTCAGTATTTCAGATCTGTTTACTCGAAGAGCTCGTCTTTTCTGGTATCTAGTGTGGTAAATAATTGTAACTACGGTAATAAAGCTTTCAAAGCAAACAGAGTTGAAATACCGAACCCAGCAATTGTAAACAAAAATAAATGTCAAAAAACGTCATCTTGATGAAGGCATTCACCCCCTAAGGTTTACACACGGTATTATTTTACATATAACATATATAGATATTTGTCACGGCCCCCTCAACGACAAACGACGGACAAACGCGAACGTCTCTATATACGTCTCGTTTGCGTTTGTAGTTCCAGGCATTATTTTTGTTTTGAAGGGGGTGCCACAATAGAAAACATTCAGTTTGTGCATTATCGATCTCTCTTTAAAAATATTATATTGCTGCCCGGTTGCAAGTTCTCAAAGTTGCTAAGAAATCATGACCTCTCATAAAATACGTGCTTTTATATTATGTTATTTTATTTATTTATTTATAAAAACTAAAATGAAAAAAGAAAATCCAACAGAACAGAACAAACAAAGCTTTCTGTATAACGTGTTAGAAATCTTTAGTTAAAATAGCAATTTAAAATGTTTATTCTAAAAGTTGCATATTGTTCTGGCAAATAAAATGTATCAAACTCAATATTTAAATTTTGTCTTATGCCGTTAAAATTCATGAGGAAAGGTTAAAATATATCATACCCTCGTCAGTTGATCGGTTAAAGGAGTTCTTTTTCTGTATAAAAAATGGAGGTCTTGAAAACAGGTCTTCTCGTAACAAACTAGATAAAGCTAGACTATAGAGCTGGAATGTATCTGTATCATTAATTACACACTATAAAAAGGAAACTAAACAGTGCCAAACGTAATTTTTAAATGAATTTAAGAAGTTATAAACATATAGAAAAATTATCATCTCCTACCGGGAATCGAACCCGCTGAGCTATCCGAGATGATTCCTAACGGACAAGACAATTCTTCCATACAATAAGGGGTAAATACATATGTGTAAACCAATTAAGTAGTAGACTAATAATATTTGCTATAAAAAGTTAGTTGACGCTATTTTGCTTCATTTAATTATTTATTTACCAACAGTAATGCTTAATTAGATTTAAGAAATATAGCATCAAATAGGACATTAATAATGGTTAAATATAATAATAATAATAATAATTGCTACAACCCATAGCCTGGGAACCAGGCCCCAGAAGCTATAAGCTTGTGCGGGAGGGAGGGGCGATTATTATTATTACGTAAGCCCTAAGTGCGACTGCAGCCGACTTATAGATGGAACAGCGCAAATCCCACATTTGTGTCACAGCTAAGGAAAACTACAGAACACCTTAACCAGATCTGCCGGCACCGGGAATCGACCTCGGGCCGCTTAGGTGAAAGTCCAGCACTCTAGACATTACACTACCAAGGCTAATAAGATAGAAGATTTATTCATTGCAATTTCTATTTCATTTAGTAATTTTTAAATTCATTAAACTTATTATTTATTAGAATAATTACTGCAGGACTCGACAGAAGGCGCCACTATACTAAAACTGTAAAAACATAAATTTTTGCAACGCAACTGGGCCGCGGGCGTCTAAAAAACGCTTGTGTATCGAGGAGGCCGTTATATTTGTACATCCTATGGAATGAGTCAGCAACAGATGGCGCTAAGTTGGCGCGAAAATTACGATAGTTACAAACTGCGGAAAATCCCCAAAAACTGTTAAATCGCAAAAGTTCGTTAAAAATCCTTTTCAGTAGTTCTTATATCTCTTATCGGTCGATGATTTTGATAACTTCCGGTTAGAACGGAAGTAAGGTATCTCTAGCAGCCCATGTAAATATCCATAAGAAATCGATTTTGCTCTCCCACGATTATGCTACTATTGTACATATTTCTATTCTAAATGGATCATTCTTAACAAGATTAGTATTAAATAGGGGAGGTACGCCTTTACATATTTTCGTATATAATATCACCAGTGGTCTGATTTTTTCCGACAAAATTTGTCGTTTCAGATATGAGTAGCTTTGCAACGAAAGCAAAAGCAAAAGCTACGAATGTCTTAAACGATAAATTTTGCAAGAAAAAATTAGACCACGAGTTGTATTCGGCTAGACAATCTACCGAGCAAATTTTTATTTAGCGTGTGTAGTTAATATTAATTTAATTAAATTTGACATTTCATTTTGACAAGTGGTTTTTTCTTAGTGAAAAAACCACTAGTGGTTTTTTCACTATAAAACTAATTTCATTGGTCCCAATTTGAAAAATTCTGTAATTTGATTGGTTAAAAATTTTCGAGTTGGATTGTCAATGGAAAATTATGCGGTTGCTAGTTCAGTCAAAAGTAGTGGGAGATGGCGGGTTCTGGACCCACACCTCCACACCTCTAGCAGGCAACCATGCATACACGCGAGCATATGGGATAATGTATAGTTACTCTCATAGAGGGGATGCAATTATTTACGATATAATGCATAATATTATATATTAATTACATAAATATAATTACCCTAATTAAATTTATTTGTTCCAATTAAAAACGCTTAACGTTATTATCAAAGATTGAAATTAAAAATAATATAATCAAAGAATTTTAGGCAGGCAACCATGCATACACGCGAGCATATGGGATAATGTATAGTTACTCTCATAGAGGGGATGCAATTATTTACGATATAATGCATAATATTATATATTAATTACATAAATATAATTACCCTAATTAAATTTATTTGTTCCAATTAAAAACGCTTAACGTTATTATCAAAGATTGAAATTAAAAATAATATAATCAAAGAATTTTAGGCAGGCAACCATGCATACACGCGAGCATACGGGCTAATATTCGGTTATCGTTCTCATACAGGAGCGTACAAGAGAAAATTATGAAAGGGGGCTTGAATTAAATGCTATAAATCAGGTCAGGGGTAAATATATCTTAATACTCACCCTGCTTCTACGTTTATGAATCGTTTTCATTCCCTTTCTTTATTATTAACATATTACTTTTACTCTCGTTAAATTGGAATGTATGTGTAGGAGAGAGACATCCTTCTTAAATGAAACAACATAGTATATTACAATTCAATATGGTTTATTCAACTATTTTCTCAATACATAGCATATGCAATTTTAGATCTGGATAATTACACATATACAGATTTATATCATATAATTAACATATCACATATGCAATTTATAGACTAAATAAAATAATTACATAGGTAGAGGGTTTATATACAGACTTATATAATACAAGTTATACATGTAAACTTAACTAGTTTCTAAATTATCATCGTTAGAAATCCTACGCAACGTATACGCATTAACTCTACATATTACGCAGTGATTGATGCAGTCGTCTGAGATCATAAGGATTTTATAATGACGACATCACGGCATTCTAGGGCTTCACCCCAGTAACAGGGCCCCATGGTAAGTGAAGATGATTATACTTCTACGCTCACATCTAACTACCCACGTTAGATGGTCTATTGAAAATAATGTATTAACAAATTATCATGGGTACATATAAGAAATATTATATAATTACTATGTTAATAAATACTAATCATGTGCTGCCGGCATCAACTACACGACAGAGCTCGCTATCTATTCTCACTAAGCATGTAATACTCATATGACTATACATATATTATTTAATAAAGAGCTGTAAATAAAACACACAAATATGGTTTATACACTTTTATTTTATTTAGCTATTATACATTTCAAGCTAAATATATGCTCAACTAACCATAATTAAACTGTCATAGTAGAAGATCATTATTTGTTTAAACTAATCTACCTATTAAGAAATACTAATTATCAACTCTGAGTAAGGACTTTTACTAATATCTCACAGGAAAAAAATAATATTATAGACATTCATTAATGTAGAAACATCAAACTAAACAAATATAGTAAATATACAATAGTAAGTAAATATACTTAATTATAATTAAAATACAGGATGATATGATATGATTAACAATATCTTATGCTAAACTACTCATTAGGAAACAATAATTACAGAGCACAAGGCTTTTATAATATCTTACATGAAAAGAAGATATCATTCGATCTATTAACTCAAATTGAAACACATAACATTATCATAGAAGTCAGATATCGTAATGAATATATTACATATTAAAAACATACATACAATATACATCAAACATACACACAGATTACATTAATATCTAACCTTACAGAATTTTATATTACATATAAGATTTTCGGTGAGGACATACATCAGGCTACTACATTCATTTGTTCTAATATCGAATAATGACCCAAAGGGAGGGTATCATAGGAGCCAGGTAAGAGGTAACGTTTATCATCATACGGACTAAGAGCAATCTTTTGCTGCGTAATTGAATGGACATTATGCTTATCGGATCGGATTCTATTTTGATGTACACGTTTTTCTACAAAGTTTTCAAGACATTCTACGTAGTCTTCGAAGGTAATTTTTGTGTGAACAACAGATTTTGCAACAGTAAAACTCAGATGTCTACAAGAAAAGCAAAAATAGAAGCTATTTTACACTTTTCAGACACGTTAACGTATTTTTTATTCTAATAATAATATACATCCCCTACGACCTAAAATGATATTACCTATATTGTAATCAACAATAATTGGAGATTTAATTCAATCGAGTGAGATAATTGAACATTTCTTAACATTAAGGAGCAATTTATTCATATCAAGCCTCAAAACAGCTTAACCGCTGAGTTTATAAAAATGCATCCCAGAATTCCTTGTAAACGACCCAAATTTAAGATCAATTCGTTCAATAATTCCTACCCTACCTGTGTGTTTTAAATGTCTACGTTCTAGATAATTATCATTTGTTTTGTATAACAATTAAATTTATCAAGTATTCATATAAAAAAGGTCAGGCAGGCAGGCAGGCAGCTAATAATTACTAGCTTAGAAGGCTTATATTGTAGAGGTCGGATACAGCCACATATATGCTTGTATATTACCTCTAAATTTTACTTAATCTACATACTTTAACAGTACATGCAGTCAGGTTTAGCGTAAATAACAATTAGGGATATCAAGGCCATACTAACTGAACGTTAACATATGTTCTAAAGGTTAACCTTAATTAATTAACCCCCGGGACTATACATCCTTAGGCTAAAAACAGTCTTGAGGCAAAAAAATAGCAGAATCCACCCTGTTAGATGGTCAGACAAGAAAGCAGAGTTATGTTATTAGCTGACAAACTTCTTTGAAGAACGCTCTGATTCCACCATCTGTTATCCCGATGACGTTATAGGGTGACATTATGAAGTACTCTATGCAAAACACCTCTATACAAAATTAGAGATGAAAATTAATCCTATATGGTGAAAGCGCAAATATTCATGGAAATATGTGGTACACAATCCTAATCAGCATGAATTATAATTTATATTATACAAACGGGGAGATAGGAGTAGGTACAATCGGTTTATGTTATGCTCCCTCGTAGTCTTAACAGAGTAATTATACTATGCAGGGGTAAGCACTATCTTTTTCCTTGAGGTTATGTTTTAGTTCGAGTTTAAGCTTAAATAACTTTACTATTGATGGCATAGACCCTTTATTTTCATATAGTAGCGACAACGATCGATCTCGCCGCTAGCTCAAAAGCATCAGAACGATGTTGACAACATTGACGATGACTATCTCAGTAGCCGGCATAGAAGCTTCTGCAGGTCTCGGAAAACTCCTGCTGCTGCTGCTGCCTCTGGTAATGGTATGAAATAAAACGTATCAAGATGATGGAGGAACTCAAAAGGATCATCTACCAGAACGTTTACTGTGAGAGGTAAAGAAATAAGAAACATATATAGAATGTATGTCGTTTATTTTATCATCAGTGTTAAAATATCATATTACATATAATTAGCAGTACAACAAGATCATTTTACATAGTACAAATTAAATATTTACTTATTCTATGATGTTTCTCGTTTTAAGCTCTGTGATGACTGAAATTATTTCGTTGTCGTTTTCGAGATTGCTGCTATGAGCTTTCTTTGCGGCGTACAACAATTGTAGTCGATCCACTAGTTGATCAGGCGTACTCTGATGTATCCAATTCGGTCTCATCATCTTGTTTAACTTTTTGGGAAGACTAACCTCAAAGTCTGTAATTCTGTATAAATTTGGTCTGATTACATTTTCGTATTTCCAATGTTTAACGCTTATTAGTAGACCGTTGCGCCTATAGTCTTTCTTATGAGCATTAGTAAGTGAGATTATTTTCATATAGTTGTCGATATCTTCCTCTGTTGGACTAGGAGAGCTTATTCGTTTAAGCGTTAGTAAATTAAACAGGCCGGATGTTCCATTGAAAAGGTTGTTTTTAATTAAAATATCTTTTCCCTGAAACTGTACTCGCGAACAACCAAATCGCCACTCATCGATGTCGTTATATAGAGCGTACCTAGTTTTGTCTACGTTTTTGTTTTTTCCGCTAGCTAATAATGCTCTATAATAGTTAGAGAATTCGTGATAATCTTTTAAGCTAGAATCGCATTCTTCTTCTTCATCATCAGCAGATGTAGCGAGAGATGATTGTTCAAGCTCTGGTGAGAGATTGATAGCAACGATCGCCGATCGCGGTATAACACGATTATCATGAGGTTCTGCTTTATCACAGTGAAAGTAGGCTAATTTCTTACGGATAGCATTACGAGCGTTTATTACTTCATCATCATCATCGAGCCTTATTTCTTTATTTATGTCACAGGGCTCATTGGTATGCATACGTTTCAGATTCATGTCTTTAAATATTTCATTATTTCTAGGTGACGACTTATTATCAACAACTATGGTATTATGAACTGTGTTCAAATGACTTCTATAGTTATCAAGGCGTGTAAAATACTTTAAACAAATAGAACACTGAACTTTATACCCCTGGTGTATCTTCAAATGGCGAGCAAACCCTGAGCGTAAAACACTCATACAACATACGTCACACATACGTCGCTGGTTCATATCGACTAATAATTGATCATGAACTCCTATTTATATAACATGTTCTTCAGGTCACTCTTAATTAACCCTAGCACTACGTCTATCATCACCCTGCCAATCTTCCTTTATCATCACTAATTAGCCCTGGCTAGCCGTCCTTAAGCATGAATTCACCCTTGGCACGGGTCAATGCTTCGATAAATACCTGAGAAACCCAGGTTATGAGTAATAATAATAATAATAATGTTTATGCGTCTGTTTCTCTAATCTACTAACTTTATCAATAGATCTCTTCGGTAGAGCTATGGAGAGCATGACGTCATCAGATGACAGTTACAAGCATTCAGGGATACATAGTTTAAAACCAGTGTATGATTCTCGTACACGAGAATTTGCAGACATTCAGGGTAGACATAATAGCGCCACATACAAATTTCTTTTTATACTCCAAATACCATCAGTATGAGATTCCTGTAATCAAAGATGGCTGCCAACAAATCACAGCGTAGTAGGCGTGATCCAAGATAGGTTAGGTTAGAACACGTGATGTTTCATTTACTAGCACGACTAAGGGCGAAGGGTGAAGCGACTAGTATGACTAAGGGTGAAGAGACTAGCATGACTAAGGGTGAAGGGTGACGAGACTAGCATGGCTAAGGGCGAAGGGAGAAGGGTGACTATATATAAATGGTAGATCGTTATCAGCGAGAGAGTACACGAATAAAGCCGAATCTTTCCGATGGCGAACATCCTAGGTTACAGAGCTGGTAAGTAGTCATCCTATGAGAGAGAAAGAGTTTCCGCTTAGTGAAAGGAGGATCCAATCCCAGAGTTAGCGCTAAATCTAGGGAAATCCAAGATGGCTCCTTCAAATGACAAATTCAAAATGACACATGCAAAATTGTCAGATTTAATAGGTTAGGTTAGAACACGTGATGTTTTATTTAAATTATACATGAGACTAGCATGACTAAGGGTGAAGAGACTAGCATGACTAAGGGTGAAGGATGATGAGACTAGCATGGCTGAGGGCGAAGGGAGGTTACTATATAAAAGGTAGATCGTCATCAGCGAGAGAGAGTACACGAATAAAGCCAAAGATTTCCGACGGCGAACATCCTAAGCTACAGAGCCGGTAAGTAGTCATAATATGAGAGAGAGAAAGAGTTTCAGCTTAGTGAAAGGACCCAACCCCAGAGTTAGCGCTAAAATTTAAAGCTGTCAATTTTGCTATAATTTAAATAAAACATCACGTGTTCTAACCTAACCTATTAAATCTGACAATTTTGCATGTGTCATTTTGAATTTGTCATTTGAAGGAGCCATCTTGGATTTCCCTAGATTTAGCGCTAACTCTGGGATTGGATCCTCCTTTCACTAAGCGGAAACTCTTTCTCTCTCATAGGATGACTACTTACCAGCTCTGTAACCTAGGATGTTCGCCATCGGAAAGATTCGGCTTTATTCGTGTACTCTCTCGCTGATAACGATCTACCATTTATATATAGTCACCCTTCTCCCTTCGCCCTTAGCCATGCTAGTCTCGTCACCCTTCACCCTTAGTCATGCTAGTCTCTTCACCCTTAGTCATACTAGTCGCTTCACCCTTCGCCCTTAGTCGTGCTAGTAAATGAAACATCACGTGTTCTAACCTAACCTATCTTGGATCACGCCTACTACGCTGTGATTTGTTGGCAGCCATCTTTGATTACAGGAATCTCATACTGATGGTATTTGGAGTATAAAAAGAAATTTGTATGTGGCGCTATTATGTCTACCCTGAATGTCTGCAAATTCTCGTGTACGAGAATCATACACTGGTTTTAAACTATGTATCCCTGAATGCTTGTAACTGTCATCTGATGACGTCATGCTCTCCATAGCTCTACCGAAGAGATCTATTGATAAAGTTAGTAGATTAGAGAAACAGACGCATAAACATTATTATTATTATTATTACTCATAACCTGGGTTTCTCAGGTATTTATCGAAGCATTGACCCGTGCCAAGGGTGAATTCATGCTTAAGGACGGCTAGCCAGGGCTAATTAGTGATGATAAAGGAAGATTGGCAGGGTGATGATAGACGTAGTGCTAGGGTTAATTAAGAGTGACCTGAAGAACATGTTATATAAATAGGAGTTCATGATCAATTATTAGTCGATATGAACCAGCGACGTATGTGTGACGTATGTTGTATGAGTGTTTTACGCTCAGGGTTTGCTCGCCATTTGAAGATACACCAGGGGTATAAAGTTCAGTGTTCTATTTGTTTAAAGTATTTTACACGCCTTGATAACTATAGAAGTCATTTGAACACAGTTCATAATACCATAGTTGTTGATAATAAGTCGTCACCTAGAAATAATGAAATATTTAAAGACATGAATCTGAAACGTATGCATACCAATGAGCCCTGTGACATAAATAAAGAAATAAGGCTCGATGATGATGATGAAGTAATAAACGCTCGTAATGCTATCCGTAAGAAATTAGCCTACTTTCACTGTGATAAAGCAGAACCTCATGATAATCGTGTTATACCGCGATCGGCGATCGTTGCTATCAATCTCTCACCAGAGCTTGAACAATCATCTCTCGCTACATCTGCTGATGATGAAGAAGAAGAATGCGATTCTAGCTTAAAAGATTATCACGAATTCTCTAACTATTATAGAGCATTATTAGCTAGCGGAAAAAACAAAAACGTAGACAAAACTAGGTACGCTCTATATAACGACATCGATGAGTGGCGATTTGGTTGTTCGCGAGTACAGTTTCAGGGAAAAGATATTTTAATTAAAAACAACCTTTTCAATGGAACATCCGGCCTGTTTAATTTACTAACGCTTAAACGAATAAGCTCTCCTAGTCCAACAGAGGAAGATATCGACAACTATATGAAAATAATCTCACTTACTAATGCTCATAAGAAAGACTATAGGCGCAACGGTCTACTAATAAGCGTTAAACATTGGAAATACGAAAATGTAATCAGACCAAATTTATACAGAATTACAGACTTTGAGGTTAGTCTTCCCAAAAAGTTAAACAAGATGATGAGACCGAATTGGATACATCAGAGTACGCCTGATCAACTAGTGGATCGACTACAATTGTTGTACGCCGCAAAGAAAGCTCATAGCAGCAATCTCGAAAACGACAACGAAATAATTTCAGTCATCACAGAGCTTAAAACGAGAAACATCATAGAATAAGTAAATATTTAATTTGTACTATGTAAAATGATCTTGTTGTACTGCTAATTATATGTAATATGATATTTTAACACTGATGATAAAATAAACGACATACATTCTATATATGTTTCTTATTTCTTTACCTCTCACAGTAAACGTTCTGGTAGATGATCCTTTTGAGTTCCTCCATCATCTTGATACGTTTTATTTCATACCATTACCAGAGGCAGCAGCAGCAGCAGGAGTTTTCCGAGACCTGCAGAAGCTTCTATGCCGGCTACTGAGATAGTCATCGTCAATGTTGTCAACATCGTTCTGATGCTTTTGAGCTAGCGGCGAGATCGATCGTTGTCGCTACTATATGAAAATAAAGGGTCTATGCCATCAATAGTAAAGTTATTTAAGCTTAAACTCGAACTAAAACATAACCTCAAGGAAAAAGATAGTGCTTACCCCTGCATAGTATAATTACTCTGTTAAGACTACGAGGGAGCATAACATAAACCGATTGTACCTACTCCTATCTCCCCGTTTGTATAATATAAATTATAATTCATGCTGATTAGGATTGTGTACCACATATTTCCATGAATATTTGCGCTTTCACCATATAGGATTAATTTTCATCTCTAATTTTGTATAGAGGTGTTTTGCATAGAGTACTTCATAATGTCACCCTATAACGTCATCGGGATAACAGATGGTGGAATCAGAGCGTTCTTCAAAGAAGTTTGTCAGCTAATAACATAACTCTGCTTTCTTGTCTGACCATCTAACAGGGTGGATTCTGCTATTTTTTTGCCTCAAGACTGTTTTTAGCCTAAGGATGTATAGTCCCGGGGGTTAATTAATTAAGGTTAACCTTTAGAACATATGTTAACGTTCAGTTAGTATGGCCTTGATATCCCTAATTGTTATTTACGCTAAACCTGACTGCATGTACTGTTAAAGTATGTAGATTAAGTAAAATTTAGAGGTAATATACAAGCATATATGTGGCTGTATCCGACCTCTACAATATAAGCCTTCTAAGCTAGTAATTATTAGCTGCCTGCCTGCCTGCCTGACCTTTTTTATATGAATACTTGATAAATTTAATTGTTATACAAAACAAATGATAATTATCTAGAACGTAGACATTTAAAACACACAGGTAGGGTAGGAATTATTGAACGAATTGATCTTAAATTTGGGTCGTTTACAAGGAATTCTGGGATGCATTTTTATAAACTCAGCGGTTAAGCTGTTTTGAGGCTTGATATGAATAAATTGCTCCTTAATGTTAAGAAATGTTCAATTATCTCACTCGATTGAATTAAATCTCCAATTATTGTTGATTACAATATAGGTAATATCATTTTAGGTCGTAGGGGATGTATATTATTATTAGAATAAAAAATACGTTAACGTGTCTGAAAAGTGTAAAATAGCTTCTATTTTTGCTTTTCTTGTAGACATCTGAGTTTTACTGTTGCAAAATCTGTTGTTCACACAAAAATTACCTTCGAAGACTACGTAGAATGTCTTGAAAACTTTGTAGAAAAACGTGTACATCAAAATAGAATCCGATCCGATAAGCATAATGTCCATTCAATTACGCAGCAAAAGATTGCTCTTAGTCCGTATGATGATAAACGTTACCTCTTACCTGGCTCCTATGATACCCTCCCTTTGGGTCATTATTCGATATTAGAACAAATGAATGTAGTAGCCTGATGTATGTCCTCACCGAAAATCTTATATGTAATATAAAATTCTGTAAGGTTAGATATTAATGTAATCTGTGTGTATGTTTGATGTATATTGTATGTATGTTTTTAATATGTAATATATTCATTACGATATCTGACTTCTATGATAATGTTATGTGTTTCAATTTGAGTTAATAGATCGAATGATATCTTCTTTTCATGTAAGATATTATAAAAGCCTTGTGCTCTGTAATTATTGTTTCCTAATGAGTAGTTTAGCATAAGATATTGTTAATCATATCATATCATCCTGTATTTTAATTATAATTAAGTATATTTACTTACTATTGTATATTTACTATATTTGTTTAGTTTGATGTTTCTACATTAATGAATGTCTATAATATTATTTTTTTCCTGTGAGATATTAGTAAAAGTCCTTACTCAGAGTTGATAATTAGTATTTCTTAATAGGTAGATTAGTTTAAACAAATAATGATCTTCTACTATGACAGTTTAATTATGGTTAGTTGAGCATATATTTAGCTTGAAATGTATAATAGCTAAATAAAATAAAAGTGTATAAACCATATTTGTGTGTTTTATTTACAGCTCTTTATTAAATAATATATGTATAGTCATATGAGTATTACATGCTTAGTGAGAATAGATAGCGAGCTCTGTCGTGTAGTTGATGCCGGCAGCACATGATTAGTATTTATTAACATAGTAATTATATAATATTTCTTATATGTACCCATGATAATTTGTTAATACATTATTTTCAATAGACCATCTAACGTGGGTAGTTAGATGTGAGCGTAGAAGTATAATCATCTTCACTTACCATGGGGCCCTGTTACTGGGGTGAAGCCCTAGAATGCCGTGATGTCGTCATTATAAAATCCTTATGATCTCAGACGACTGCATCAATCACTGCGTAATATGTAGAGTTAATGCGTATACGTTGCGTAGGATTTCTAACGATGATAATTTAGAAACTAGTTAAGTTTACATGTATAACTTGTATTATATAAGTCTGTATATAAACCCTCTACCTATGTAATTATTTTATTTAGTCTATAAATTGCATATGTGATATGTTAATTATATGATATAAATCTGTATATGTGTAATTATCCAGATCTAAAATTGCATATGCTATGTATTGAGAAAATAGTTGAATAAACCATATTGAATTGTAATATACTATGTTGTTTCATTTAAGAAGGATGTCTCTCTCCTACACATACATTCCAATTTAACGAGAGTAAAAGTAATATGTTAATAATAAAGAAAGGGAATGAAAACGATTCATAAACGTAGAAGCAGGGTGAGTATTAAGATATATTTACCCCTGACCTGATTTATAGCATTTAATTCAAGCCCCCTTTCATAATTTTCTCTTGTACGCTCCTGTATGAGAACGATAACCGAATATTAGCCCGTATGCTCGCGTGTATGCATGGTTGCCTGCCTAAAATTCTTTGATTATATTATTTTTAATTTCAATCTTTGATAATAACGTTAAGCGTTTTTAATTGGAACAAATAAATTTAATTAGGGTAATTATATTTATGTAATTAATATATAATATTATGCATTATATCGTAAATAATTGCATCCCCTCTATGAGAGTAACTATACATTATCCCATATGCTCGCGTGTATGCATGGTTGCCTGCCTAAAATTCTTTGATTATATTATTTTTAATTTCAATCTTTGATAATAACGTTAAGCGTTTTTAATTGGAACAAATAAATTTAATTAGGGTAATTATATTTATGTAATTAATATATAATATTATGCATTATATCGTAAATAATTGCATCCCCTCTATGAGAGTAACTATACATTATCCCATATGCTCGCGTGTATGCATGGTTGCCTGCTAGAGGTGTGGAGGTGTGGGTCCAGAACCCGCCATCTCCCACTACTGTCAAACTGCCCGAAAAAAGTGCTTAACATGGAGAATGGAAGTACATGGGATTTTTTATTTCCAGCATGCAGGGAGGGCATAGAAAAGCTTAACTTGAAGTTTTCGACCTCAAATTCATATGAGCTTTTTCCGCCATTTTGAAAAGAAGGGGTGAAGTGTTGTTTTGAAATTATCTCTGTAACCGTAAGACCGAAAAAAGCTTTGTATAAAACATATTTGTCGGCAATACGATTGCCTATAGCTTTTATTTCAAACTTTTTCGCGTAATATAAAAAATGGAAAAGTTGTGAGGGAAAAACATTGGAGAAAGTAGGAATGAAGTGTTGTTTTGAGATTATCTCTGTAACCGTAGGTCCGACAAAAAAATTGTATTTTTGTCGACAATACGATTCTCTACAACTTTTATTTCAAATTTTTTTAGTTAAAATAGCAATTTAAAATATTTATTCTAAAAGTTGCATATTGTTCTGGCAAATAAAATGTAACAAACTCAATATTTAAATTTTGTCTTATGCCATTAAAATTCATGAGGAAAGGTTAAAATATATCATACCCTCGTCAGTTGATCGGTTAAAGGAGTTCTTTTTCTGTATAAAAAATGGAGGTCTTGAAAACAGGCCTTCTCGTAACAAACTAGATAAAGCTAGACTATAGAGCTGGAATGTATAAAACATGCATAAAGCTTTGTATAAAACATATTTGTCGGCAATACGATTGTCTATAGCTTTTATTTCAAACTTTTTCGCGTAATATAAAAAATGGAAAAGGTGTGAGGGAAAAACATTGGAGAAAGTAGGAATGAAGTGTTGTTTTGAGATTATCTCTGTAACCGTAGGTCCGACAAAAAAATTGTATTTTTGTCGACAATACGATTCTCTACAACTTTTATTTCAAATTTTTTCGCGTAATATAAATAAAAATTGAAAAAGTTGTGAGAGAAAAACATTGAAAATTGAGAGGGTGGAAATTGTTGCTTAATTTTGTAGATGGTATAACTATTTCATTATTAGTGGAGCAAAAAAATTATTCATTCGTTGTTTTGTAGAGAATTTCATGACGAACAATTTTTCCTAATGACTTTTTTCATTCGGTTTATTGGTATAGGCAACGCTCGAAGGGAGGCTAGTGTACGTGAACTGCTTGGTACGCGTCGCGTAGTATCACATATTGTGCATCGTAAACCTTTGTGCATGGGAACAATAATCAGTAGTGTTATGGCAAAACATGTTATCTGCTATTTTTGTGATTTTACAGGAGAAGCAAAAACAGTTTTGTATTAGTATGTATCAGTACATAGTGATTTTCAACAGTAATTTTTCAAAGGTAACTAAAGCAAAAGTAACTAAACCTTTTCATCAACTTAAAGTATACTTTATTTGTGGCCATTTAATGCCAAAAAGTTCATTTTGAAAAAAAAGCAGATAGCATGTTCACATTTATCACATTTATAGTAAATTAATAATTTTTCATCGTCTTCATCGACAGCTTGGTCATATTTAGTGACGTTTTCGCAGATCTACCCACTGCAATGCAGACAAATAGTGGAGCACTTAACGCTTGCTTTTCTGCACCTGCAAGCTGCTTCACATTTCCCTTTGCATTTGCAGGAGATGTGTTGTGAAAGGTTCCCTGGCACGGGTTCGGCGGCGCTTGTGATAGGTTCAAGACCTCGATGAGTTCTTCGCCAACCCCATTCCTCTGGATCCTTTTCAAATCCTAACCACGATTGAACCTGATGATCAGTTCCAAAAATATGCTGTCGCGCAGAGCTTTCAGTGGGTGGTATCGCTGAAAAATTAAATGTCTTCTTTGCCGGGCTGGTGCAGAATTTTTTGTACCTCAATTAATTTAAGGATTTTTCGTTCTTATCGTCCCCAAGGCCTTAAAAAACGCTCTGCAGTGGCAAATAGAACTTGGGCGTCGACAATTTTCGCTTTAAATAATTGAAGCGTTAAATGGAATTCCTCGTGTTTGAGAAGACATTGACCTGTTGGTTTTGCTCACTGGACTCGCAGACAATAAATGTACTGTTTTCTTCAGGAAACTTTTATTCTTGTTTCTCTCACAATTTTTTCATTTTTTATATTAAGCGAAAAAGTTTGAAATAAAAGTTGTAGACAATCGTATTGCCTACAAAAATGCTTTGTACAAATTTTTAGTCGGACCTACGGTCACAGAGATAATGTCAAAATAACACTTCATCCCTTCTTTTTCCAACGTCTTTCCCTCACAACTTTTTCATTTTTTATATTACGCGAAAGAGTTTCAAATAAAAGTTGTAGACAATGGTATTGTCGACAAAAATGCTTTTGTACAATTTTTTTGGCGGACCTACGGTTACAGAGAAAATTTCAAAACAATACTTCATCCCTTCTTTTCAAAATGGCGGAAAAAGCTCATATAAATTTGAGGTCGAAAACTTCAAGTTAAGCTTTTCTAGACCCCTCCCCTGCATGCTGGAAATAAAAAACTCCATGTACTTTCATTTTCCATTTCAAATGTTTAGTTTGACTGGACTATGATGACTGCGGAAAATTAGAGTGAAAACAACAAACATTATTAAGTTAGTTGAAATGAAGCACAATCTAAGCCACCGAAAAATGTCTTCGTACCAATAGATATGTTAAATATTGAGCTAAAATAACAACCAGGGTTAATGATACTACACATTCTGATGCATTCTCAAACAGTACTGCAACTGCAGCTTGTTTATTAGCCAGCTCACTGCATTAATAAATTGTTTACAGAATGTATGCCTAAACTATGAACTGTTCAAAGAAAACAATACATGTTTAATTACCGTCTTGTTCCATCACATAGAGCTCCTGTAATACAAATAGTGACAGGACATCCCAGAAAGGTTGTTACATCAAACTAATAAAGCTTTAAGGGACTTAACTAAGTTAAAGGATAATAGTTTAAACCCTAAATTTGTTTTAAATAAACCCATAAAATAAGGAGGCGTGATTTAATAAAAACCATTAAAGCTTTAATAACAATTATTTAACTTCGCATTTACTTAGCTATAATAGTAGATTTGTTTTGTTCATATATAATGTAATATAAATATGGCGCGCTCAGGTTATATTGGAAACTTTAAGCTGCGGCGATTTTACATTTAACTCACCATGAAAGCTATAAATGTACATTTTAGCAGAAGCAATGCAGAAACCCAAAGTTGCCGGTAAACACATTATTCTAATGGAGCGCGTCCAATTATTTCCTGTTTTATTTTTGACGCGGGCGTTCATTAGTGGAAGTCTATATCTAATTTCCATCCTAACCGAAGTTCTTAAAAGCCCCTGTTTTAAATTTAAAAACAGTGCACCTCTAGGGAGGTTTGCTCTATGTTTTAATTACTTTCGGCAAGGCTAATGTGTTGCTAACCTGAAGGGGATAAGGGGGAAGTGAGAGCGAAACGTCGAACGGCAGTGAAGAACTGGGTGACGCTCGCTCTCCGAACTCATTAGAGATATATTAATCACGAGTGTCACTTTGGTGTCCGCGCTTTGTCCTGTCTCAACTTCACATGAGCTCTAATGGATATTAGGTATCAAACAGTCAGTACTTCGGAAGTGCCATCAGCAATTTGCAGCAAGGTTAGTAAATTACTTCCGAACATATCGGACCCCTTGTTAAATTACTCTTCTGATGTGTTTCACGTTTACCGGGATCCATTTCGAGGGTTTCTTTATACCTTTTATCTATTTTGATGTAGCGTTAAATTGTTTAAAGCTTTGAACAAGCGATGGATATAATTTGAGGTGAAATCTCTAGCAGAACCTTAACAAGCAATCTTATACAGAGCTTTACTCTAAATGAAAGACCTTTATTCCCGAATGATCTTTTATTTTTAATTTCTGAAAAGTGTTAACATGTAATTTTATTTTCCTTTCCCATCTAGCGAATTTCTGTTTACAGAAACCTGTTTGAACGATCCAAGAGAACTTTTAAAGATAAAAATTCTGAATCAACAATGCTCTATCTCTATAGCTGTACTTTCACTGAGAGTGTGTTCTTAAGAATCTCTCTTAGCTTTCCGCTTCAAATCGTCCCTTCTCATAAATATGCAATAATAAATAGACGCCGGGGTTAAAAAGTTGCAATGTATAATTCATTTGATGTTTTCTTTTATAAAGGTTGTCGCTTTAATTTATTTGGCTTTTAATTAGTGATGCTGGAACCTTAATTAACAAACTGTGAAATTAAAACTTGTTTTGGAATGAGAATTTCACATTAAATTTTCAAATCTCTTCTTTTAAAAGCGTTCCGAGATAGGAAGAGAAGTATTAGTTTTCATTCTTTCTTTGTGTGACTCTATCTTGCGTTATATAGATGTACTAAGGGGGTTTGGTGTTTTCAGAGTTACGTTTTGAGCTGTGTTTAGTAAATTTCCATTTCCCGGTACAGGTGAAAGTAAATACTTTTAAATATTAATAGGGAGCTGAAGTGGAAAATGGTGTTTGGAAAATGTTAGCTGTTATTTGCATACGTAAAAGTATATTTACATATAACCTTCCGTTTTTGCTATATATGGTATTTTTTCTCTGCTTCTTTTCAGTGTCTTTGTTTTAATTTTCCATATTACTGTTAGTCGTTGCTTTTCCAGTGTCTTTTATTACGATAAACACGATTAGTAGATAATAAATGTGAATGGATAAGTAAAACGGAAGAGCGTTTTAAATTTTATTTAAAAATGCTTACTATAAATCCTTTAGGAAGATCCATTTAAATATAGAATTTGCATGTTTTCTTCATTTAAATAAAATAATGCTATATTTACCATATCGGGATTTTAAGTAAAAAAAGGAATTATATACAAAATAGGCGACAGATAAAATTCGTATCATATTCTTTAATAAAACCTTGCTCATTTTAATTCTATAAAAAATGTGTATATTTATAGAACTGAATTACATTTCATACATGAATACATAGAATATGCCAATAAGACCAGTTGTATCATACATCAATGCACCTAATCACATTTTATCCAAAAAACTGAACCAGATTATTAACACGATAGGTTACAAATCGAAATACTCTGTTAGAAATTCATTAGAATTAGTAGATAAGCTGCAAAACATACATCTTCCACCACATTCAAAATTTGTTAGTTTTGATATTTGCAACATGTTCTCCAGAATACCCCTACAAGAATGTATTCCTCTATTAGATAGTTTCTTGATCAATAGTAATATAGAATTAGTTAAAAGGTTAGAGTTAATTCAATTATTTGACCTTTGTATAAGTCAAAATTATTTCACTTTTAATAACATAATTTATTTACAAAAGGATGGTTTACCTATGGGTAATTCTCTAAGTCCTCTATTAGCTAACATATTTATGGACAAGTTTGAAGATCGAATATTTGAATTAAACCTCTCTAAACACATTATCTTCTGGTTTCGTTATGTTGATGACATTTTAGCTTGTTTTGACAGTTCTTTTGAGGTTATCAATGAATTTTTAATTCTTATAAACAATATCCATCCTAATATAAAATTTACACTAGAAACAGAACAAAACAGGGCTATAAACTTTCTAGACTTAAATATCAAGATTAACGCAGACAATCTTTTTGAATTTTCCATATACAGAAAACCAACACAAACAGACATAACAATACCAAATGAATCTTGTCACCACAATACACATAAAATAGCAGCATACAGATCATTAGTACACAGAGCTTTAACTATTCCACTAACAAAATCAGATTTTAGCAAAGAGATATTAACCATTAAACAACTAGCACATGCAAATCATTATAATCCGAACATGATTGACACTTTAATTAAACAAAAAGATTATAGGTTAGCTATCAAAAGAATATATCCCATTGACAATCAAACAGAAGACACAAATTACATATCTATACCATATTTTGGCAAAATATCAGAAAAAAAATTGCACATATACTAAGAAAAACCAACAATTATAAAATAACATTTAAAACCAACACTAACACTTTTTCATTTTTATTTAATGCTAAAGACAGAACACATGATATCATGAAATCGGGCATTTACCGTTTAAATTGTTCTTTTTGTAGTTCGGTATATATTGGACAAACACTTCGAAATTTTGACATAAGATATAAAGAACACGTACGTCATTACAAAAATAAACATCCTGAAAAATCGAATTACGCCAAACATCTTTTAGAACAAAATCACACAATGACTACTCAAAATAATATTAAATTCCTACATTTTTGTAATAACAAACGCAAACTAGACATTTTAGAAGCCTTTGAGATATACAAACACAAACTCAGGGTACCTTTAATGAATGAACAACTTGAGCTCAGTAATTCTCCGTTACTGGAAGTATTAGATGTTTAATTATGATTTTTATTATTAATTTTTATTATTATTATTATTATTTTATCTAGTTACCTATTTTGTATCTACCTTAGCGACGTGTTTGTTTATAATTATATTACCTTTGATAATGACAGCATAGCTGTCGAAACAATATTGTCAGGTATATTTTAATAAAACTGTGAAACTTTTAATAATCTTTATTTATTTCATGAATTACATTATATTGATCCATAATGGAATATTCTGCGGGAATTCAATTCCAGCATATTTATCCTCCCTTATGTGTAGAATCTTCAAGTAAGAGTGAGGTTCAATTTCTATGCGGTTATGATTTCAGCCACTGAGATAATTAACAAAAATTCGATTAGCTACATTCGTAACCGTAACCGGTCCGCACAAAAAAAATAGAGCATCTTTATATATGTATGTCTCCGAAACGATATAAACAATCTAAATAGATCTTTCAGAAACATGAGCAAACTGAGTTCTAAACATACTATTGATTTCATAATGATCTAGGACAGCAAGGTTAATATTCTTTTTTTTCAGTGTAAATGCATGAAATAAAATAATAAAATATAGCATCATATTAGCACCTTGCTGTCCTAGATCATTATGAAACCAATAGTACAGAGGTCGTTGCGAGACGTCCAAAAGTTCCTAAACTGATATAAGTACAACTTGTGTATTTTGTATCAACCTTTATAAAACCAGTCTAGTAATGAAAAATAATTATAGATGGAACAAACTGAAAGCACTACAATAGTTATTTGTATAGCAAGGCACTAAAGTTGTACTTTTTATCACGAATATGGAGAGCGAAGAGAACAACCATAATTAGTGATAATAAATCAACTTTAATGCTGAGACGTAAATTACGTTTTATTTCTAAAATATTAAAATTAAGAATTTAAAATACAAAATGTTATTTTAATAACAGTAGAGTAGGCAACCAAGTCAACGTGGCTGTGTGCGACATATATCAAATACATGAGAAACAATGCAAATAAAAGTGACTGATGAAGCTTACTTATTTTAACACTAAAACAAAATATTTAATACATACTGTACAACTCATAAGTGCACCGGCTGTTGAGATCTCTATTATGCAAATTTAAATATAAGAGTGGGTGTTAACCCCAAAAGTTTTTAATTAATTAATGGAATCAGGAACAAAATTAAACATGTTGAGCGCCTCCAAATTGATAACACAATCTAGAAATCTCAGTTTGGAAAGATTCCTCATTTAAAATTGACGTTAGTCTAATCAAACACGTATCAATTGATACTACTGAATTTTAATTCAGCTAAAAACATCAGTAATTTGTTGAGCCAAACCATATACACGATAAATTAATTTGAAATCTGTATATTAAAACATAAAAAAATTGAAATAAAAAATGGGAACAAAAAAACATATCATAATCAAAAACTATCACACAAAAAGTTGATTAAATCTCGGGATCCCAAATAGACTTTACATAAAAACTTAATAAAAAAAAATCAATACGTTACAATATTTTCATTTATCTTGCAAAGATTTTCATAAATCTTCCTGACACAAACGGAAGGCTTCAAACGCTACACTACAAAAACACAATAATGACATAAACAAAACACAATCACAAACTGCTGATTTTAAAGTTGCGGGAACATTTCCTTATTTTCTTGAATTTTGAACTATATTGTCTTAAAAAGATTCATCGAACTTTAACATAATTATTTTATTAATTAGCACTAATTTCCGAACGGAACAAATTCTTAGGAATTACTATAATGCTAACTGTACTAAAAAACTGTATACTTGGAGATTGCTTAACAAATCCTTAATCGGTAATACGGAATTATACTTAATTTTCAAATACGACAGACGGTATTATTTTCTTCGTTAAACTAACAAAACTTTGCAAAACAATTCTTATCACTTTCCAAACAACGGAATCGGTACGATATAATACTAAATTAAATTGAGGCATGAACAATAGTACGGAATATTTGTCAAATTCACTAATTCCCAACTAAATATTTATTAATAAGGGCGTACATTTGTTGTTATGATTCTCTTTATATCACCGGAGCGCAGAGCGCCCGCAGATGCCTCATGGCACCAGACTCCTCGATGGTGGTCTATTACAAACTGACTTAAAAATTAACTCAACTTATGGATCCGAATATTAAGACGGAGTTTTGAATCAACCAATTATAAAATAGCGTACTCTTTTTTTATTCAGTAGGAAGTGACCACATCACATCTTTCTAGAACAAGCTATTTGAATCCACCGAACTTTACCCATATTAAGAGCTGCGTCGTCGGAATAACTCAATACTATTTACACTTGTTTATTAATGTGTTTTTATATGTCTGGGCTCAAGAATTTGTTCAAATAACACGTACAGGAAGCCATAAATAAAAATCTAATACATTTTATTAATGTATTTTTCAAAGAAACTAAGATTATATACATGGGAACGTCTCAAAATGAATGTTCGCACCAACGAAAACTTTGCTGAAATTTAAAATATTATTTATAAATGCACCAAGGTGACTCTTTTATACTTGAAAGAAAGCATTATTTACTTAACGAAATATGTATGGTTCCAACACAAATGAAATTGCTAAACTGCCAGAACTATACTAAGAATCCCTTTATTATTTATGCATGTAAAATGGTATTGAGTAAAAAAACGTGACGTTACACAGATGAGTCCGTAAAAGTCAGTTTTGACGTCCGTAAGAGTCTGTAAAGTATTACTTTACAAACAGATGAGTTTGTAAAAGTTCTACTTTACAGACTCGAATGAGTCCGTAAAATTTTTACTTCATGTACTATTTTAGAAAAACGGCAAAAACTCGGTTTACCGGACGGTTTTTAAACTTCGGTTTGAAAAGTGAACGTGGTCTAGATTTGAATGGTAAAAGTTGCAGCACAATAACACCAGTTTTAGTCACTAGTTGCATCTGATTTGGCCATCAATGAAAATCTATACTATATTTTAAATAAAACATACATAGTAGGCATATGATTTTGTTTTGCTTATAAACACTGGGCCGTATTCACATCCCACTATTAACTTAATAGCATGTTTAATTACCATGGCGACCAATTCTAACCATTTTCCACCTATTAGAATTAGATAAAGCTATCTCTTTTCTTGTTGATCTTAATCATAACTTTAGTTAAATACACCTTTAATAGTGGCATCAGAATACGGTCCACTGTATTTAATACAAGTTTGCAATATTGCACAATAGTGTGTTTTTCCAATGATTCGAAAAATACCTCTGTATTTTGTGTGTTCATCATCCGTGTTTCTTATAACTTTGTTGCGCATTTGTTGTGCTTTTTGCAAAATATTTTCTTTGCCTTTGTTGCCTCCCCTTTTTAATTGTCATTCTTTTTTAGCTTTTAAAGGCTCTTTCTCTTGTTGTTGTTTTGCAAGTGCTAGGCTACTGTTCACATGTCAGAACACTATACCGTTGTCGTCTTGATTTAATTTTTCCTTTCCGCAAAATATCAGCCTTAGAACCAATTTCTAATTATGTTATCTGGCGTGTAATATTGGCTCGTCGTACTAAGATATTCAGCTTTTTTCACTGATAATTCTGAATCTTTTTTTCAATATTCTTTCTCAATACTGGTCTCACTTTCCCCGTAGATTGTGGAGTTTCTCCAGAAATGTTGTGGTACAGTGTGTTTCGAGAAACACCAAATGTTCTGCTACCTGTTAGAACTGCCATACTACCTGGAATAGCTACCAATGCATTTTTGACTGCATCAGCACTACATATATTTAAACAAACTTCTTCCTCTTTCCTTAGTTTTTCTTCTTTTATTGTTCGCCATGATATCTGTGGAAACTTATTATTAACCATAAAATTATGGCTGTTCTTCAAATTAGGTCCGCCACTCGCAGCCGCACCATTCTATATACCATTCAATGCTTCTCATCCTATTGAGATTTGGGGAGGGGAGCAGTAGTTTTTGAGATAGTTGTCAGAAACTTGCCAAAGACTCCCCCAACCTGCCTGAAAAAGCATTTATTTGATGCGCACGCAGCCTAACCTAACCAAAACTAAATTAAAACACGTATGGACTGAAGAACAACGCAAACCTAAATTAAACCTAACTTAAACCTTATTTAGGTTATAGGTTAGGTTAGGTCGCATGCGCATCAAAACATGCATTTTTAGGTAGGGCAAGGGAATTAACATGAAGTCCATAGGCGTAACTAGTGGGGGGGGGGGCAGGTGGGCCCGGCCCCCCCTGGAATGGCCATGGCCCCCCCTAGGAAAAAGCCAATTGCAAAAATCCTGGATGTTTATAACTCGCCGCGCTCCACACTGGACCGTTTAATACAAGCTAGACGTAAATAATTCTAATATCACTTTAAACGATAGTAGTCGTCATAGTTTGTGTAGATATAGCTCAGTATAAGTAGTTAAAGTATTATTAACTATTTTAGAAAAAATAGTTAAGTGTACATAGTAAGCTCATCTGTGCAGACAAAAAAACAAAGTGTCTTTCTTAAGATTTAGTTTATTACACTAGTTAGATTATAATTATTAACAAAAAGGTTTAAATAATGTTGTAAAGAAATAGTATATTGCATTTCGAGGGTTGTAAGTAGCAAATTACACTTTGAAATTTCATGCGTACATAATTTGTCTTACAACTAGAACGATATCTTTTCTCCGACCACACATTAAATTGATTGCCAAAGTGTGACATTTTTTAAATAACAGTTTGGATTTTTGTACTTGTCAAATATTTTGACAAAATAACTAGCAATGCCGCCAACACAAATATGTGATAAACAAACATGTTCCCACTACTGTAGCATAATATACATATTACGTAACAGTTTTCCTTTTCATTACATAATAGTGTTCACAATGACACCTTACTTGTCAAGTAAATCGTTGTACTTGACAACTTACGTATATGGAAGTAGAAAAAGTAATTAATGATTTGTAGTAATGAAACCAATAAGACCAGCAGTGCCATGGTTCTTGTGCACCTGGAGAACCTGGAATTGTCAGGGAAAATTCTTTGTCTGGAAAACTCAGGAAATTTACAAATTTTAAAAGCGCAAGGGTGCTGTCATCAGTCATTAATAATTGAATATATAATATAGGTACATAAACAGATTTAAATTTCTACCGAAGTCAACTTGATTTGCTTTTTTCGAGGTTTTTGCAGAAAACCAAAGAACAAATTGTGCCCTTTTTCTCAGAGGCGGTCACATTTGGTACTGCTTTCAGTACGAACGCAATAAATACGTTCCTGTAATATACTTTTTTTGTTATAGTAGGTACTATATTCTTTACGGAAAGCAGCTGACTTCCCTTTCTGGTTAATTTTTTTTATGGATTGATTTAATCCTTCGTACAAAGTCACCACTAGCTTCTGGTAGGTTTATTTTATTGGAAATGTTTACAAATAAATTGTCATATCTATCACATTTTGAAGTAGAGTACCAAACTTCAAAATACTCCATGCGAGAAATGCAAAACCTACTCCATGAAAATTAAAAAAAAGTGTCATGCAAATCCGTGCAAAATCAACCGACTACAGTATTGGAAAGTAGACACTTCAAACTTTCAGTTAAGCTATATATGATCGTGATATATCGCAGCATACATACTTAGATTCTCCAAAATATTTCATCAACATGCATTTTATAAACACTGAGATATAGCTTGAGTTTGGATTTTTTTAAAACAATATTACACAAGATACAAATTTTTCATTAAGCCAATAAAATAATACATACATTCACCTATATAGGACATTTTTCTCAAAAGCTTAAGACGACTGTAAATTTCTAAAACACATATTCTTTGAGAGCGCGTCAACTGCAAGTTCATAACAAGATGTTAAGTCGTCTGTTGCACTTTTCTTGTAAACCAACTTTGGGGTGTAATTACTCAATTGCAATTCGGGATACAAGATTGGTAAATGCATTTTTGAGGTCAGTGGTTATCTGTAATCGATTTGAAAATGGGGCTGGTAATGAAATTAAACTTTGACTTCTTTACGTCTAGCTTGTATGAAACGGTCCAGCGTGCGCTCTATGGGACCGTCCATTAACCTGGGGCCTGCCCCCCCCCTAGAGAAATTTTCTAGTTACGCCCATGATGAAGTCTATGGCTGTCCCTCCAAAAAGTTTTTATTGATTATCTCGAAAACGACTGCTCCGCCCAAATTCCACTACGGACACGTTAATGTTGGTTTTACCAATATTATATTAATATATAAAGCATTTTGAAACTACGAAGAAAACTTGCCTAGTGGCAAGAAATGAAATCTCCTGTTCCACTTCTGGCCACCTAAATGATCAAAACTTGATAAATATAATAAATTACCACCTGATTTCTGTCCACCCAATGTAACTGCCGAAATGCATTATAATCTCTAATACTTATATCTATAAAAGACTAATCATTTTAGAATCTTAAATGCATGTACATAGAAATTTGAAATAAAATTACTCATTAATAACCTGTAAGTTGAACTAGAATCTTACTTGAATCCTTAGCAATCTTGTTAAGAAAACATGACAAATTGAAGACAATACATGTTACCCCTTATAATGATAGGATTCGAGTAGTGGCATTAAGTGTCAATTTTGCAAACTAAATCTTTCAGTTTACTAGTAATATAAATTGAAAGGTATGTTCCTGTTGTTCTAGAGTAGTTATTTAATAAACAACAAAATTCAGTTCTTGTGGGCTGTATAATTTTTCCGCTAGAGGGCGCTGACCTAACCTAACTTAATCTAACCTAACCTAAACTGATCTAACCTAAACTAACCTAATCTAATCTAACCTAACTTAATCTAACCTAATGTAACCTAATTTAACCTAACCTAATCTAACCTTACCTAACATAACCTAATCTAACATAACCTAACCTAACTTCACCTAATTTAGTCCAACCTAACCTAACCTAACCTAACTGAACCGAACCGAATCGAACTTAACCTAATTAAACTTTGTCTTGAGGCGGTAAGTATTGCTGGTCTTGCTCTGCAGCAGTAGATATGTAGATGATAGATGTTGCTTTATTTTGGAATTTATCGGGACCAGCCTCTTCATCTAATATGCTTTGGGATCCTCTATTTCTTCACATTAATATTGAAACATCTTATTGAATCTAATAATTAACTATAGTATCTAGTGGTAGCGCTAGACTCTTTTAAAACCGACTGTGAACTTCCCAGCAGGATTCTATTCAGATCTGGCTTCAAGACAATTTACCCGTTTTTATAAGCACCGAAAACTAGTCGTCTGGCAGCTCGGATCTAAACCCTTTGGATTGCAGGTTGTTGTTTGTTTTGTAGGAAATTGTATGCCACAAAAACTATTCCAAAGTTGAATCTTTGAAGCAGGTTTTGATTCCAGGTTTCAAAGGTGCCCGCCATTTTGAATGAAAATGCCATTTCTATATGTCATACATATTAGTAATTCAACCAATACAATTTGTTCAAAAAATTTTAGTAGATTTTATTTTATCGCATAAAATGTGTGTAACAATGTTTATATCCCTAGTAGTTATTGGGAAATCGCTCAACTTGATAACGTCCATGGAAGTCTTCGTCCCGACTCCCAAACGGTACCAACGTACCGTAGACCAAATAAGAGATATATTCTCAAAATACCGTTCAAGCTGGAAATCTTGACTAATTTTGTTACTTATTTCTTTTGTAATTAAAGCCAAAGCATTTATTTGAAAACCAGTTGAGACTAAGTTATTAAAAGTTTTTATATGGAGATACAATTAGTATTATAGATTTTAATATAGCGTAGGCGTCATAGCTTTTGTACTCTAGGATAATAAATATCTACCTATGAAATAAGTAATTTTCGGCCTCCATCTATTAGTATACGACAAAACTTTCTTGTATAAAATGATAAAAATCTTTTTAAAATGTGTGTTTATTTTTATGAAGGAATTAGTTTCTCTTATTTTGTCCTTTATTTTATTGACTTAGAATATAAAGTCCGACACATTTGAGTCGTGGTGAAAATTATTTATTGACTGTAAATGTATTATAACCATATAGTGCTATTTATTTTATGTTATATGTATTAAATCGTTAAATAGCGTGCTGTATAACTGGTTGCCTATGTGTGCATAATGCTTTTACTTAATTATTTTCAAATGCAGCATAGAGTATATTGCACAAATTGCACTTTAATTTAATAGCACTATATAAGAATCACTTTGTAATCACTTCCCGGAATTCTTCGTGGTAAGTCGGTTTATAGGAAAACGGAATATCGTAAAATATATAACCTGGCGCATACACTATTTTTAAAAACCTGTCTTTCGCATAAAGTATATTACTAACCTTACACGCTATTTTTATTGGAAGTTTTTTAATCTTTTGAACGAACACGTGTTTATTTTAAGGAGTTTATTTCACGATAGTCAAACTATGATGAAATCTCGTATACAATGAAAAGCTGTTATTGTATAGAGCTAGGGTACACACCATAAAATTACGTTATGTATAATAAGATTTAAGAATGTAATACTTACATTGTTGTTATTGTTGTTATTATGAGATTATAAGCTTAAAATAGTAGCTTTCAAATAGCTGTTTGTGTAATGATGTTCTGATTGTTACATTAGTGTGTATCTGAGAATTTTCTTTAAAAGCTAAAATGAGTGGTTGTCAACTTGACATGCTGTGGAATTTTTCCATATTGAAAATAGCGGCCGAAAATCGGGATTTTCCATTTATCTTGAGAACAGTACAACTGATTTCAATTAAATTTAGGACAGTCAGAATCCCATAGTGTAAATGTTACTTTTTCCTTCCATTGATATTTAACACATTTGATGTAGTTACCTGAAAATATTTAAAACCTGGTTTACACGTTGTCAAAAACGCAAAAATTACTCCCAAGACTTGTCCTAGATTTATTTGAAATCTGTACGTTATATGAATAAACCTTTTGTAATAAATTGTTCCTTATTAGATTTTCTACAAAAATGATGTGTATCATTCTTTTAATAAAATGACTTATTTGGCCATAAATTCCTGTTGAATTTTATGAACAGGAAAACGGACAAAAACAGGACCACTTTCTTCTGTCTTCTTGAATTGTTAGGAAAAAAGCTGTTAATAAAACTTTGTTCCCATTCACATATTTAAGGTTTTTCTTCACATAGTCAAGAATAGTCAAAAGTAACGTCCAGTCATTTATAGAACACTTTGTATAAATAAGAATAACTTTGCAATATATAGAATAATTAGAGCCCAAAACTATGAGATTATATATAATATAATAATTAGGCGGTAGTATGGTGTCCCTTTCACTGGGATTATGATGGGTTCAAATCAGTGGCGATCCGTACCAAATATCTTTGGGCGTGCAGTACCTCTCAAAATGTTTAAATGTTTATTTTGTTTCGTCTGTTTATTTTGGTAAATAAAACGAATAGTATTTCATTGCTAATATACGTTTTAGAATTTTCGTGTTTTTTAATTTTTTTGTACATAGGTAAGTGTACTAAATCCCTTATCTCCGTCTCCGTCCAAAATTTCTTGCAATGGCTGTCAAAAAACAACACACACGGGAAACAAGATAAAGCCTTATTTCGGCTACAAATAATAATAAATCCAATTGTTCCTCAAATACACAGATGTAGTGACGCGTCATCTTTCGCGCTTGTTTCGCTTATTTCTTGGGTAGCTTGCTGAATGGGCTTCAATAATTTTTCTTGGAAGTTTGAAACTTGAACTTATGCTCTGTCTTTCATATAACCCTAGAAATAAAAATGAACCGGATTATAATCCGGGAATCTAGCTGATCATGCGACCGGTCCACCACGACCAACCACCTTGGGCAATTGATATTTACAACACCTTCTAGATGCCCTTATTAAATTGTCTTTTATAATTATTTTTACCACGACTTTTACTGGCATTTTCAATATTTAATTCGAGTTTAAGACAACCTTGCTCTTTTACTGCTAATTGCTTGTGATAAGTTAATTTGGAGAACTTTTCACTTCAGTGTTGCAGCTCTGCAGCACTTAAGAACGGACCGCCACTGGTGCAAATGTAACATTGTTGACGGTTGTCATGGAGATTGTTAAGACATATTGTGATATTGCTTGACATAACTTTCACATATTCAAGGCTTCAGTAATATTTCTTAGTGAAATTCTTCTGATGGAATGTCTCATAAGAAAAAAATTTTAACAGAAAGTTTACATAGCTGTTTTTCTTTCGTACGTATCTGGTACTCCCTCCTGCCTGATTTAATTATTTACTAGGTCCATACGCTTAAAGTCTTGGGATGTTCGTCACCTGCAGTTCCGGATGTTTTATTAATTTTGTTATCAAATTCCTCCCTCTTCTTTAAAAATTCTAGAAACTTAAGTATATAGTAAAAGTAATATCTTGATTAATGTTATTCCTATCTATATAGTATTTAAAACACAAAGCTCATTTTTGTTCCAGTTCGTTTGAGAGTTGGGCCGATTTACGTGATTCTATTTATATTGAATGTTTCGTTGTGTTTATGTCATATTAGTATTTCATATGTATAAGTTATATATTTCAAATAAATAAATCTAAAACATCTATTTGGATACGCAAGAAAAAAGAAGGAAACGTAAGAGAGCATCTACTTGCAGCGCTCTTCTTAGTCACCCGTGCTGGTAACTTTTGAAACTATTCACGATTATAAAAGTTTGCATAGTTAAAACTTATCGTGTTCCCATTAACACTGCTTTAGATTACGAAATTGTTATTCACTTCGATAGTGAATACACCGGCGATATTGAACTTTATTGTATAGGTCAATTATTATTTACTAATCTATATATTTAAAACACGGCTCATTTTTGTTCCGCTTCGTCTACGAGTTCTACAAGACCGATTTGCTTTATTCTTTTTTATATTAAAGCTTTGATTCAGATACGTAAATTATTCAACACTACTTTTTATTTAATTTTTATATTTTTAAAATCGTTATTTTTCTGTAGTGTGTGGAGTTTTAGTATTGTGACTTTTTAATTATTTATATTTTTAATTTAAACGCATTATTTGTGATCAATGCATTAGGTCGACTGTCCACTTACAGCGCTTGCTTCGCGTTTTGGAACTAAATATTTTCGCTTTGCCTGCTTACTATGCCACCAACAATTAGTATGTGGAGCATATTCGAAATCGGATATCTCTGTCTGTCCTGGAGTGTGTCCGTTTTATCGAGATTTTTAACTTTTGACTGCGGATTCAGCAATCGCACCCAGAGCATACGACAACCGGCTCTCGCAATGCAATACATGTTGATATGCTGCTTTAATGTGTGCATGATAGCGTTATACGTTCTATTGTGATAGCCCCGGGTTTGACGTACGCACCTACCGCTACCGGCAGATTGGGATATTTGATGAAAAAGTAAAATAAGAATGTCTAAGAAGTTTTAAGTTTCAGGAAGCTGGTATATTAAGCATATGACATAATTATGAATTCAATAGTAAGAATGGGTGGGTAAGTCGGTGGAAGAGCCCGAGGAGTTAGCCGGAGGGGATAAGTCAGAGAGGGAGATAAAGTCGGGGGTTGTTAGCAGGGAGAGCGGAGGTAATTCCGTGAAAGAGATAGGTTGGGGGGCGAGTAAGCTGGGAAAAGAGGTAAGACGAGGGTAACTAAGGGAAGAAGGGAGTGTAAGTCAGGGGTGTTTGTCTGAGAATTTGTTTGTCAGACGAAAAGTTCTAATACGATATACTGATATCGGGTGGTTCTGCTGTCCTAACCGCATAGGACAGCTAACGCCTTAGAAATTAAATATTTAAAATTCGCGCCCCTACTGGAACTTATATCACCTTATTGTTACCCTTGCCTAGAAGTTTACAAAATTCATTTGTGATTGGTAAACTAAATCTACATCTCTTCGCGGTAATTGGTGAAGTTGGTGATAATGTAATTTACTGTAGGTCAGTATGGATGGTGCGTCTAAAACCGTATCTTTTAAAACGTAGTTTGTAGTCTAATATAATAACGAATGGATTTTGGGTTCTTCTGATAGGTGACACATTCGTCTATCTCTTTGTTTCCCAAACACTCCATATATCACAACATACTATGGTTATAATTTTTTTATAACTGGTCCATTAAATTACACATTTGTTGTCTTGTTATATTGTTACCTTCTATTGTTCGTAACACACATATTTCGCTTTTTCGACGGTGTAATGAGGTAATTTCATTCTGCTAGTGTAGAACATTAAAGGTGTTACTGAATAATTTAGTCTTGTAGTTGCATGTCTTATCCCCCACGGTTTAGTACATTCATTGATAATACATAGCAACTGCAATTAGATGTGTTCCTCATCAGCACTTAATTTTGAAACAGTTCGTCGCTTCCAATTAATCACTTATGAATAAGTAGTAAATCTCTTTGAAAGCTTTTATTGATTTTAAAGTTGAATCTTGAAGCAATACTTTATATTATTCAGTAAAAGCCTAAGAGACCTAACGATTAGGGAATATTTAATATTTTATGCTAGAAGTTACTTATTCTAATGAACGTTTTATACTTTGTCTGCGCTTTACTGCAGCTCCATATTGCAACTTTAATAAAATAATAATTTTAAACGTAAAATACTTAATTTTTCTTTTTATTAGAACTATTGCATTTGAAATGGACGTAGTAAAATGTATGTTAAAAGCTCATGATGTAATAGTAATGCGAACTTAATGCAATTTTTGAGTTATATAAATTACTGCTTCACACTACCTTTTTGTTAAAAGAGGTTCCACAGAGCTTCTAAAATAAAATTATATTACTGCGGTATGTCAGGAGATAATAAAATGCACATTTTAATTTACAGTTACGTTATTATGTAACGCTTTATTATATGCTTTCAATTTTAAAAGAATATTTAAATAAACAAATTGTAGTTTTACATGTTATATACTTTTAATGGTCAGTTCTCCAATCCTTAGTTAATTCGCACTAAAGGTTAATGGATATAGTAGACATATAGTTATCCACAATTTATACAGCATTGGTAAAACTTTGTTTGGGTTTGAAATTTCATATGTGAGCGAAGGGTAAATAACGAATAGCAATACATCTGAGAAAGATAAATATTATGGCATACTTGCCAAACTTTAAAATATAGTAACTTCTTTGTAAAGTTGGTGCTAGGTAGAATTTTTCAGAAATGATTTACGTTTGTTGAAACATTTTAAGTTCGAGGAAAAAATATATGGTATTAAATTTCTAGTTATGTCGTTTTTAAGATTGTTTATCTACGTGGGATGTCGTATTTACGTAGATCAGTTATAATGGCTAATTAGGTTTAACTTAAATCAGTAAAACTTTGAATGCTCTGTAAAGACTCCAAATGTATACTAACAGAACAAAAGGAATGCAGGACGATAAAGTATTTGTCCTTCTGACACTATGTTATGTTTAGACCCCTTAGTCAAGAAGCCAATATCCAAATGTTGTAACATAGTTTTCTTAACACACAAAAATAAATGAATGCTCCACACTTGGGCGCCAATTGTAACATAAATAAAGAACAAGGCCCCGCGATTGGGCGCTAATTGTAACACTATCTTTTTCTAACACAAAATATTTGATACTTATTGTACAACTCATAAATGCCCCAGCTGTTCAAGACATCTCTTTAACAAATTTAAGTTCAGGACGCGGGTATTGTTTCCATAGCTCACAGAGTATAAAAAGAAGGAATAAGGGTGGTTATAGTCAAAAATAAGTATATTTGGGCGCTATCTGTTTAGGAAAGCCAGGAGATTATGTAAAAAATAATAATGTATACTCGTAAACAGAAGCCGGTATCAGATCTATTAAATTTAATTTAATTATTGGTCAAGTTCAGTTAAGTCAAAAATCAAATTAATTGAAATATATATTTAAAGACTTTCATAAATATATGGTCCAATATTATCTAGTATGGTTGAATTCAAAAATAAATTTATTTATAAATGAAATAAAAATAAAAGTAAAAAAAAAAGTTTTCATATAAGACATAGTTGTGGATTTAAAAAAAAAATACCCAACGTAAGAATTCTTAACGGCGGAAAAAATATATGCCATACAGGTAGGAATCAAAATTAATACATGTATAATTATACAACTTACTCAAACCTTAACAAAATAATATCCTTCAGTTCACAGTACATTAATCGAATTATTTGATTCGATACCACTTCACAAAACGATTAACACTTAGTGCCTTTTTGTTCACATTTAAACACTAAATACCAAAATTAATAGCTCAATGAAGCTGCAAAATCTGGAAAACACCTCAATTACTGGTACTGCTTCTTACTTCAGACTAAAGAATTAAAGTTCACAATGATTGTTTTGCTTTAAAACTATTTTCATTAAAATTCCTTTTTTTAAGTAACCGGAACAACCATATAAATTCAATTCTTAGTTACCTTCAATTAGTAAAAGTTTTTCTAAAACCACCACTAGTTAATATGATTGATTATTAAAATGATTTTCTTTATGAAAAGGTAGCACAACACTTAAGTATGTTGTTTTAGAAGTTATTTAATTTTAAGACTTCCGTTTTTGAATTTCTTTAAAAACGAGATCCCATATAAACTTAATTCACGTTACGGTTAAATCGATATTTGTAATTTTTCCGTTAATAATAACAGTGTTATTAATCTCTGGGAATTATTAAAAAAACTGGAATACGGTAACAAAATACTTGTTGCACTTTAGCTATAAATCTTTAAATTGCAAGAAACTAATTACTGAATTTCGGTACGCTATTTATAATAACGATTCTTATTAAATCGAATTAGATTTCAGTATTTTTCACAACTAAACACGTTACTGTATTTGAAAGTGCTATCGGAATACAACCCCTGTACGTATACAATAATAGACACGAGCTCCGCACTCTTCTAATGTTTATTGCTGGCTTACTGTTCAAATTTAAAACATTTCGGTGGTGGTATGGTTTGGAGAAGGACAAATTTTTAAATGAACATGAAAATTAATTTTATTATCAAAAATAAATTATCATGTTGTCATCCAATACAGTAATTTTTGCTAACATCGGTTTGTAAACCTAAACCTCAAAAATTCTACATCTTATAAAACCTACAATAAAGTTTTAAGGTTTAAAATTTAAACTTCAGAACTGAAATACAACAAAGAAGAATCGATTATATTTCTACTTAAATGGAATTGGTTTCCATGATAAAAACTATAAAGTTCAAAACTAAACTACAAAACAAAACGTCTTCTACATACAAGATTAAATCAAAATGTAATCAGTTGTCTTTGTCGATTTTATGTAAATGTATTCCTTTTGGATCCTTCCCGAAAAGCTGATCAAGTCATCAGTTGTTTTGTTAGAAATTTATGTCATCCGAGGCAGAGGTCTGAATGCCTCCCTACATCATAACCATTATTATCAAGTCAATATGCTGATATGGTCGAATACCGCCTCTATTTCCCCAAGCTATCGTTCCCAAAGTATCTTGAGTGATATTGTCTTCTATGTCGCTTCGGAGAGACAATCTATGTATATATACCTCCCTAACGCTCATGACGCATAAGAACTAATGGAACCGCAAAATTATGCCGGTGTAAAACGGTGAATTGTGAAATTACCCCCACGAGTATAACGAAGAAACGTTTTAAGCTTCCTTTTTGCATAGGTAAATACATTACATCCTTCTTCATTTTTTCTTGTTTAAAGCTACCGCCTCACAAACAAATTTAACATATTAGCGACTCACTTTTTAACCTCGTACATCAAAATCACCGGGGAGAAAGAAATAAACCAGATGTGAAGTCTTACACTACTAAATCCCAGATAAAAAACTTCAGGAGAATCTTTCCTAAAAACTTAGAAAATCCATTGTACTTCCACTTTAAGAAAGGATTTTTATTTCTTAGTAGTAGTGAAACTTTGAAAACTGGTTGCACCTACTACAAAAGCTATTTGGATCAACAACTAATTGAATTATTTCTTTTTTACATTGATCTCTGTTTGTATGAAAAATTGAAATAGCAGTATTTGCCATTTTCCTTTGCGCATATCAAATCACATATTCTGAATTAACGTTTCTATTGACAGAATGCAACTTGAATAATTAAAAGTGTCCATTTTCAGCAATAAAAAGCAATGCTGAAAGTGCTTTTAACTAACACACCTTTGTGAGCAATATTTACTTCGTTAGTCTAAAAATCAGATTAAGTCAACTGCCGGTAAATTTTTATAGCGTTGCTGCTGTTCGTTTTGCAAAAAAGTCCTGCTCTTTCGAGTCACTCAGGTATTTTTAGAGAAATAAAAAAGGTAAAATGGAAATTGTCCTTCAGAAAATTACCATTTATGCGTCATTTGAAAAATTAAACAATAAAACCGTGAAAAGTGAAGCATTTAACGGGATGGGAAATTGGGACAATAAACGTTTAGTCGTGCGTCTCTCCGAGGACTTTACAGTGTTAATTGAGGATTAAAAATTAAGAGCCCCGTTTAAAAAGGGCTTCAGGCTCTCATTTGCACTTTCCTCGCTTTTATTGGCGCTGGTGCTCTTTAGACTTAACGCCAGATTGTTTTCTGCCTTGTGTTATTCTTCCAAAGATCATTGTTAGAGAACCCTTTTCTTCGTTTAAATATTTTACACGTACGTGAAAACTAAGCGGCTACTTTACACTTCATTTCCCTTGAATAACGAATGAAAAGTGAAGAATTTTGAGAACAAAAGATGAATTTTAATATTCCAAAAAAAGTACATTCATTCTTACAATGTTCTCTACAGTACCTACATCTATATTATAAATAGTATTCTTAACTATAATGACTCCAAAATTTGGCGAATATGCATTAAAAATATAAAGATCTTATAGGAAGTTGATGCATTCCAAAAAAGAGTATCGATTTCACAAAACCCCATACGGACGGATAATTTTATATATTTCAACTAGTTTTAAAATATGCTGTTTGCATTGTGATCAACTTTTTTAAAGGACTGGTAAAGTGCGTGTAGGCATTTTAGTAAAGGCTGCCGTCACGAAAAGGACGAAATGCTTATATACATATAGTGCGGTAATGATAGAAAATTATTTAAATTGTAAAAGCTAATATAAAATGGCAAAACAAAATGGACCAAAAGTTACAAATACTACCAAAAATTAATTTACTGACTTATTTAATCTAATTTAAATCTAATAACATTTAACTAGATTTAAATATTGGAAATTGCAAGCAATCGCAAACGCGATTGATTAACTTGAGAATATATTAATTTCAGCATTTCAGGGATATGTATCATTAATCTGAATAAATCCATACTGCGAGGTCTTTTACTTGAGAGTAACAAGAACAACTCTACGTTAAGTACTATTTCTAATTAATATAAGCCAACTATAACTATAACCAATAATTTCATAACCTCACACATAACATTGCTAACAATAAGGCCATTGTGAAGGGCCGGCGCACACTGGTCTAGAATGCAAAAAACGTGATCGAAAATCAAAATTCCAACTTTCATGTACATGTTTCAAATTGTTATAAAGTGGAGTTAAATGTATGAACTACGATGTTTCACGTTCAAAATGCATTTTACTTTTTATAAAAAAATCACAAAACGCGTTCAAAGATGTACAAAAATGGCAAATTTTATGAAAATAATTTTTTCTCAAAAACTCGTATCTTTGAGTGTAAAGTATGAACTTATACAGAGTCGTAAAACAAAGTAAATAGACGTTTTCATAATTTACAAACATTGTGGAAAATAATCATCTTTGAATTTCTTGCAACTAATTGCAACTTATTCCTCAAGATAGATTTATGCGTTGTAGTTAGTAAGAGTGGTATTTGAGATATGGGCGCCTTTAGCAAGCTAAAGTCTAATGAGGCTATAGTTGCAGTGACCATTAAACAAAATATTCGTAGTGTTGTTAGAGTTATCTTCAAATCTACCTGCTTATTGAAAGAAATGAGTAATTTCAGAATATTTTAAAAGGTATAAATGAGTAAAAGCAAAACACATGTAGCAAGTAATTTTAACAGGTATCCACCACAATGTATTGCAAGGTTCTTTTGTATTCATCGGAGTTTCAGTACATTTTGAAGATTTTTTTCCAAAAAAATTAAATGCAGATGTTTTATTATATCTTTGTCCAATGCACTTAAGTGTTGTAAAACTAGAAATAAAAAATAAATGTTATGGATCAGCTCAGTTATCATCGTTATTTTAAATGCACTTCAATGTTGTACTGTGAGTTGATTCATTTTTCTTCATTATTTCGTGCATTCTTTTAATTTTCTTGTAGTTCGTGTGTTATTGTATCAAGATAACAAGTTATTTGTTTGTCTTTGTTTTCATTAGGAGTGTAAATATTATACGACTAGACCTTCATGAAAAATTTATAGGGCTTGGTAAAGCACCTCGTGAAGCTAAAAAACAGCATGTCATTAATTTGTACATAATATCTTTAAAATTGAGGGTGACCAGCAAGCATCCAAAGCTTTAACAATATGTATCAGAGAAAGGTTTTTTTCGCCTTATTTTACATTTTAGGATTCCTGTAAACGAAAAAATTCATTATTCTTATTGAAATATGGAACGTGGTTGAAAAATGGTTTTGCTATATCGAGTTTAGGTAAATGAATGATGTTAACAACATATTGGTACTTCGTCTGAAAATGTTAATGTGCAGAATCTTAAATATACCTACTTTACAACAATATCTATGATATAATTACTGTTGAATTTCCTACACATTTCCCAAGTTTTATAATCATATTTGATATGGTATTTCCATGATAGGCTTTCACGTGCACAGCGTATTACATTACAATACAGTAAACTGCGAATACGCTTGGAATTATACACACTTTAGAGCATTAATTCGAATATAAAACTTAAAAATACTATCATATTCGGATTTAGCGACCCCAAAAACACAAAATGGCATTGTTTCAACTAACATTAGTCCAATAATTATTCTGCTATGATTTTCGATCACGTTTTTTGCATTCTAGACCAGTGTGCGGCGGTGGACGAGTGGTGTCAGTGCATCACTCGTGTTCCAAGGGTCGTGGGTTTGAATCCCACTTGGAACGACGGGATTTTTCTAATTGGAAAATTCCGCCACCTCAACTATGGATGTGTGTATTCGTGTTGCATGTTGGATGGGGGACAGATGACCTTAGCTGTTGGTTTCCCCGTAGTGTAAATGTTTTTTTTTTAATTTCTTTATTAGCAACCGGTAAGAATACAAACTATAAGCTAATAAGGTAGCGTGTACAATACGTAATATATGCACATGTAGTGGCGCGAGGAGGTAAACATCAAGTGATGTCACCTCAGATTTGCAGGTCGAGTGGCCATTGTCTCTGAAGTCTTCTGTTTTCTATAGGTTGTAGCAGTGGTGGCATGAGAGGATTGGGATGAGTAGCAAGTTTGTGATGGTGATTAGTACTGCGCTCATGCAGGCGCGTGCTGGGTCAATTTTAGGGTCCGGGAAAATATTTCTTTAGTGGGCCCCACACCCCACTTCGGTTAATCTTTTAAGGATAATTTATTTACCTAGATTAATTATTAGATCATCTATTATATGGGATTCATTAGTAACTGCCAGTACAATTTTTACATTCTTCTGGCGGAAAGAAACTTGCAGATAATGTAGGTTGTTGTGTCAACGAGTCTAGGAGCCATGGAGGTCCCTTCAACCACAAACTAGCAAAAGTCCGGGTGTGGCACTATCAACCGGATTATCTGCTGACGGAACGCAATACAATGACGAAGGAGCGACGATATCTTAAATGAAAGCTACTCGGTTACCCACAAATGCCTTGATGTCTGGGAGTCTTGCAAGCGATCATATCGTCAAACGTGATCTGCTTCTTCAAAGCATCAATGAGACTTTACACCAATTCTGCTGCCAACACAGCACCGCACAATTCCAAACGTGGGATGGAGATGGTTTTGAGAGGTACAATCTAGTTTCATGCACATTAAGAACATTTTGATAGACCCGTCAGAATATAGAACCTTTAAATACGCTACAGCACTGTAATCAATTTCAGACGGATCCGAGAATGCATGAAGTTGTTTTTGAATCTAAACTAATACATCTAGACAATTTTAAATTTAAAAGTTTAGGAAGTTTCAACTTGAGAACAAATTCCAGTTATTGACCACTGCCTCAGGAACAGGTTCATCCCAATCTATTTTCGCCATCCATAATTGCTGCATCAACCTTTTTGCAAAGTTAAATATCTTAAAGTAATGTAAATTCTCGCTAATTCCGATAAGATATTTCTTTTTGTGCGAAGGCGATCTGTACTATGACACAAGTAGAAAAACACGTCTACGACGGGGCCCTAATAAAGACTTAAAACCTTAATAAAGATAGGTTCTTCTTTGTCGAATTAAACTGGCATTTGGACATTAGCCGATGGTACAGCCGCCAGAAGTTCCTGACAGTTACTTTGTCCACTTACGCAACTCGAATTCACCGGATTGCATAACCTGTAATAATTCCATTTGAAGTTTCTAGACAGAATCTACCAAATATCCCCATATTACGTCATCAATATAAATTGATATGCAACGCATCCGCAACATTAGGATACTTCGATTATTCTAAATTAGCGAGTTCTTGAATGGTTCGCAAGGCTAAAAACGGGGAAGAAAATTAGATTCAATCGTCGCTGTACGTCAGGTGCGGTCGAGTTGAACAGCGGCGAGGTGAATTGTTTCTACTTTAAATATAATTTAATTGTTGGTAATTTAAATTTAGACGTATCATAGGGCCCTTCGATGCAACTTTATAAAGGCCCACCGGGAAACTCCCGGTATCCCGGTGGGCCAGCACGCGCCTGCGCTCAGGAATGATTTCTCTGACGTAAGGAATTCGTAGGTCCGTATGAAAGGTATGGTTAGAGACATACCATGGAGCGTCCACAATATTGCGTAAAATCTTGGATTGAGCTCGTTGTATGATGGTTATATTAGACATACTAGCGCAGCCCCATAGCTCTATCCCGTAAGTCCAGATTGGTCGTAGTACTGCTTTGTAGATAATCACTTTATTGACAGTTGATAATTTGGATTTCCGGCCTAGGAGCCAGCTAAGTTCTCTTGTTTTTATATCTAACTGTTTACGTTTTTTTGTTATGTGGTGTTTCCAGTTAAGTTTACTATCTAGGTGTAAACCTAGATACGTGACGACGTCGCTTTGGGGTATGATTACTTGGTTCATGCTGACGGCAGGACACTGTCCTGTTCGCAAGGTGAAGGTGATGTGGCTTGATTTTGTTTCATTAGCCCTGATCTTCCATTTGGTTAACCATTCTTCAATGTGATGGAGATGTTCTTGGGGGGTGTTCGATGCTACAACAGGATCTGCATGTGATGCAAAAATCGCCGTGTCATCCGCGAAAGTACCAACTGTGGTTTCATTGGTTGTTGGAAGATCACCCGTGTAAATCACATAGAGTAGCGGACCCAATATGCTCCCCTGTGGCACTCCAGATAGTATGGGACAATGATTGGACGTGGCGCCATTGACTCTGATTTCGAAATAACGATCCTGCAGATAGGATTTTAGTATGTTGTAATAACATAATGGGAGTGTTCTTTTAACTTTGCACAAAAGTCCTGGATGCCACACTTTATCAAAAGCCTGTTTTACGTCTAAGAAGGCAGCTGTACAATATTCGCGTTGTTCTATGGCCTTAAGAATAATATTAGTTAGGCGGTGGCATTGTTGCACGGTCGAGTGGGCCTGACGAAAACCGAACTGATGATCGGGGATCCATTCTCGCAGGTTTGGATCGTGTTTTATTCTATAAAGAAGGAGTCTTTCAAGAAGTTTAGAGATTGTTGACAGGAGACTGATTGGTCGATAAGATGTGGCATCCGTCAGATTTTTTCCAGGCTTAGGTATCATAATTATTTGTGCCGCTTTGAGAGGTTTTGGCCAATAGTCAAGTCTTATAATTGCGTTGAATATATATAAGAGATTGAGCAGTCCTTTTCTGGGAAGTTCTTGTAGCATTTTGCCAGTGATCATATCTTTCCCTGAAGCCTTTCTTGGGTTGAGGGTCTTACTTGCTGCTTCTATTTATTTTGGGGTGAATAGTTTTAGCCTTTCCTGTATGTGAACTGGCGTGGATAGTTCATCCTCTACTTCTTGCACTCTATCATTGTTTTGAGGAAAGAATACTTCCGCAAAGTGTTCGGCAAATAGGTTGGCCTTCTCTTCATCACTTTTTGCCCACGGACCTGGAGGTGTTGTATATTTTCTAATAGGAGGAGAAGTATCTTTGGGTTTCCTCGTTGCTTTAATTGGTTTCCAGATGGAGTTATCGTGTCTGGAAAGATTACAAAGGTAGTTTTCCACAGAGGAGGTTCTCAGTGCTTGGAGTTGGGATTTTAGGTTGTTGCTAATACTGTTATATTTCCTTCTGGTAGCTGGTGTACGTGTACGCTACCATTGCGACCTGGCTCTTCTCTTCTCTGCCACTAACTTCTTTATTTCTAGAGGAATATTGTTTGTTATAGTTTTTGGATCACTTGGGGGTGTGGCGTGTCGCGCTGCTTGTTGGAGAGTGCTGACTAGTTTATTGCATTCCACTTCTATGTCATCTGGTTCTTGCAGTTTTATAGAGAGGTCTATATGGTTGTGAATGATTTGACGATAGGCGTTCCAATTTGTTTTGTTGTTGTGCAGTCGAGGTGTTAAAGTTTTTGCTATTACTGTCGCGCTTATTGTTGCAATAATAGGGCTGTGGTCGGAGGTTAGGTCGTAATTTGCTTTTATATCGGTAGGTATAATTTGAGGAAAGTCCATTGGTTATAAAAAAGTCCAGTAAATCAGGAAGCTTGTTTACATTAGTAGGCCAATAAGTTGGCGAGCCTGTTGGAATGAAGAGGTAGTTGTAGTTCTACCCTTGGTTGTTTTAAGACGGGAGCCCCATAGAGTATTTTTGCTGTCATAGTCCCCTCCGGCTATAAATTTGGGGCCCAAGGTCTCAAAGAATCTTTTATAGTGTTTCCTTTTTTAGGTTGTGTCGAGGTGGACAATAGACAGCTGTGAGGGTAACTTCATAAGGAAGACATTGAACTCGTATTGATGTAGCTTGTATGTGGTTTTCTTCATATTTTGGTAATTCGTAGTGTTTTATTGAGCTTTTAATAAGGATTGCTGTACTACCATGAGCTGCCTCGTCAGGATGATTTGTATAATAACATCTGTAGTTTGTTATTGCAAAGTAAGTTCTAGAAGTAAAATGAGTTTCACTGACCAGAAGTATGTCTATGAAATTGTGTTGCAAGAATAATTGAACTTCGTTTTTATGGCGTGGAAGACTATTTGCATTCCACTGGGCTATACGTAAAAAGTTCGCCATTGTTATTTGATTTTGTTGATTAATTGTGTGATCATATGAGTACTAAGCTATTTTGCTGAAGTAGTTGGAGAAATAAGTTTTTAAATTCATCGAGGAATTTGGTTAGTGTCACAGTAATGTTGTCCGTTGGTTCTAAGTTTTGTTTTGCTGCTGGTGAATTAGTTATGGGTTGCTATACGTAGTCTCGGGTTTTTGTTTCTTAACCACTGTTGATAGTGTTCACAGCCTTTGTAGTTTGCAGGGTGGTTGGCTCCACATAGTGCACATTTTGCCGGCGTATCTCGATTTTTAGTGCATATGGTAGTCTGATGGGGTCCTCCACACTTTACACATAAGTAGGGTTTGTTACAATAAGCCTTGGAGTGGCCATATTGTTGGCATCGCATACACTGTATAACGTTGTTTTTAGCGGTTCTGGGAGGCTCGATTTGTATTGTTTTATTTTGCAGTCCTCGTATTTTATAAATTTCTTTATTATTTTCTGCCGGTTCAAGGTCGACGAAAAATAAGTTCATAGGTTCTTTAGTGTTTCTATGCTGTGCGTTAATTATATTACAAACTTTATGTCCCAATTGTCCCAACTCTTGTTTTATATCGTCAATTGGGGTTGAGTGATGTAGATATCCTATAACCACTCTGTATGCCCTCTTTCAATTGGTAGGTATGATGGTAAACATTGTTTTCTTTAAAGTTTCGTATTAACTTACGATATGATTCTACTGTCACACAATTTATTTTGACGTTATTTGCGAGGCTTTTTGTGTGATGCTGCTCATCTTCTAGAATGTCTTTTATTTGATTTATCATTTGAGAATAGTTTGTCACTCCATCCACGAATATTGGGGAGGTTTTGGGTGGTTTGATGCGTTAGAATTTTCTGTACTGATGTTATTTTCTGTGTCATCCCCTAATGGGGCAAATCTGTTGTTTGTTGTCACTGTTTAACTTGATCGATTGTTTGTGTACTGTGACTTTTGTGTACTTCTTTCTTTTAGTACTTTTTATTGATTGCCATTTGTTTTTGTCGTTAACTTCTTCTTCTTGTTCTTCTTCCTCACTTGTGGATGTGATTCGCTGGAGTTGATTAGTAGTGTAGTTTTGACTGGGTAGGTTATTTGTTGGTATAGTTTGTTGCACTGATTGCGTTATATAATTTAAAGGCATTTGTTGGCCTGGAGCTAATTGTTGTAATGGATATTGAAATGTATTTACTTGATTATTCATTACTGAATGCCATTGCGTGGCTGGCATGTAAGATTGTGCATACATTTGTTGATTATTGTTTATGCTTCCTTGTTCAGTGCCATGACCAAACGGAAGCATTTTGAATAACTGTTTTAAGTAATCTACATACCTGAATGTAGATCCTTGCGTGAATTTAACATAATTTGATTTTTAGGTTATTGGGATTATTAAGTATCACTGTTAAATACGTATTTACTCGAAAATAAGACCCCCTCGATTATAAGACCCCCCTATATTTTGGAGCGAATTTTTAAAAAAAGCTTTTGTATGCGAATTTGGACCCCTAAAAATATAAGTAATATAAGATATTGAACATTTTTCAGTTTTATTTTGTTAACAAATTCCGTTAGTTATGTTCATGGAAAAAAATCTACCCTTTATCTCTTTACGGAAACAATGCCTTTGTGGAAGCAATTTACCTGAATTCCAGGAAAACTTCTAAAATTGTAGGCAGTTCATTAAAAAATGGTTAGATGTCACTCCAATAGAAGATCTTGCACACTTACTGGAAAGATTAAGGTGCTACTATTGTTAACAATTAGGGAGGTACTTAAGAGATTACAATTCTTCCGTCGGTACTATGAAAGGCTTAAATGAATTTCTTAGAAATGTTTTTGCCATGACTGGGTTTTTTTCACTATCGACCCTGTCAGTTGTCAAGCTTAATTTGTAAAACCATTGTTATAAAAAAATATATTATAAAGGTTAATAACGATCTTACAGAGGGTGATGACGACAACGGCGATTCTGACTAGGTGATAAGCTAACAATAATTGTATATGATTTCATAATTTTCGTAATTACTGTAGTTGTTGCAGTCAATAAACTTTGCTTATCGCGGGTTCCACAATGGCGGCATAGGTTTACGTGCATCAATATAGGCTAAAATGCAGACAACCGGGCGAGTTGTTATATTATTAAACAACAGAACGCTATTTTAGATGTTATTGTATTGTAATGAAATTTTTGTTATAAATACTGTAAACATTACTCAGTTACACTCATTGTTTTCACATTTTATTGAATATCTTTTTATACTCGATTATAAGACCCGACTCGAATATAAGACCCTCCCACATTTTAGAGCAAAAATCTAAGAAAAAAAGGGGGTCTTATTTTCGAGTAAATACGTATATAGTTCAATGAACGCGATTTCAGATATTAAGGCGACCTCGGGGTCACGGTTATCGTTCGCACTTGAATAGAATCACAGCACAGATATCACCGATGTTTACGCTATGAAACTCAAATGCAGACTCTAGTGTAGATGTGAAATAAAAAAAATAATAAAAAAAGGCCATTCAATTCAATAGTCGAATTTAGAATTAAATGATTGCAGTCAAAGTCACAATCAAAATTTCTGAATTATGTCACTCGTTTTGCAAAAACACTAATTATTATTATTTCAACACGTTGTGTGCCATGTTTAGTTTATACAAATAATAAAACTAAATAAAATGTTGTATCCTTTAGTCTGATAATTTCAGGATTAATTTTAACAAGAAAGTTGTGAAAAATGTGCGGCAAACATTTAAAACAAGTACGTCTTATGTCAGAGGTGTACTTACATTGATTCTTGGCACTAAGTGTTTGGATATCAGAGCTATTCGGTATTTCAACCACAGCAACATTTGCTAAATAGTCAGATTTTGGACAAAATCTGGTTTCATGACGAACCGGTCAAGCGTAGTAGTGAAAATCTTGTAACTAGACTTTAAGACTTCTTAACTCCTAAATTGTCTTCACAAAAGCTGGCCATAGGGATAACTATGGCATTTATTAATAAAGGCGATGCAGTATTTTGAATTAAAAATTATGATATAATTGACTGATCTTTCAATCGACTTTGAGTGGTCCTTTTCAAAGTCTTATTTTGTTTTTTTAACTTTACTAAATATCATTTTGTATGTACAATAGATGAAAAAATCCTTGGTGTGGTCCTGCATATTATTGTATATTTTTTGTGAATTTAAAATTACAGTTAGTATACTGCATGAAATAAGTCCTACAAAGTATCAAAGGTCACCTCAAAGAATTATTCCAGACTAATAAAATTTGTTTCTAGAAAAATCTAGAGACTTTTAAATACATGTTTAAATAAACCTATCGGCCTTGCACGTGTTAGCATCTAACATTTCATGTTCTGATGGACAACAGGAATTGTTGTTGTGGAATAGAATATTCTCGAACAAAATTGTTTTCAATATTGTACTTATAAACGCTGAAAAAGCAAGATAAAAAGATTGATAAGGAGAATATCCTTATCAAAGGTTTTCATGTCAAAAATCCATTAAGGCTTTTAATTTATAGCTTCAGTAAATGGTGGTTGAACACTTGTTCAAATACCGACAAATAATATTCTCCAAAACAGGATGTCTAGATCACACCTGTCAGTGATATTGAGTTATTCCGACGACGTAAATTTTAACATAGGAAAGGTTTGGTAGACTAAAATAATTTGTTCTAGAAGGATGTGACGTGGTCACCCCCTTAAGAATTCGGATCCTTTTGTTTAGTTAAATGTTTAAGTCAGTCGGACAACGTGTCTCGTACCCTAATGTAGCCGTTCGAACAGTGCGTGTTTACCCCAAGTTAGCGGGCTTGTCCCGGTGTTTTGTTTTCCGTATTATTATCGAGTAAAATAGTTGCTGTTAAAGTTTTTTTAGTTAAAATTTGCAATATACCACCATCGAGAAGGCTGGTGCCTTAAGGCATCTCTGGGCGCTCCGCCCTCCGGTGATACAAAGAGAGTAGTTACAATGAACGTACGCCCTTATTAATAAATATTTAGTTCGGAATTAGTGAATTTGACAAAAGATTCAGTACTATCGTTCATGCCTTAATTTAAGTTAGTATTATATTGTACCGATTCCGTTGTTTGGAAAGTGATCCAAAATAAGAATAGTTTCGTAACACTTTGTTAGTTTAACGAAGAAAATAATACTGTCTTGTCGTATTTGAAAATTAAGTATAATTTCGTATTACCGATTAAGGTTTTGTTAAGCAATCTCCAAGTATACAGTTTTTTAATAAAATAATTACCGCTCCAGTTATGATAATGTTAATAAAGAATTATTAGTTATTGGAAATTATCGTATGTTGAAGTTCGTCGTTAAACGAAAAAAATAATAATAGTTCAGAAGATTTGTTTCCGTATGGTTGTGAAAATTTAGTTAATATCAATATTGTGTTTTTTAGTTTTGATGAAGTTATTTGTGTAAGGAATCTTGAACTTTGTTGGATTATTGAAAATGTAAGGTATTATTTTTTTAATTAAGTTTTTATGTAAAGTCTATTTGGGATCCCGAAATTTAATTAACTTTTAGTATGATAACTTTTTGATTATGATAGTTTTGTTTTCATTTTTTTATATTTCATTCTTTTTATGTTTTAATATACAGATTTCAAATTAATTTATCGTATGGTATGGTTTGGCCCAACAAATTGCTGATGTTTCTTCTTTTTTTATTGAAATTCAGTAGTATCGATTGATACGTGTTTTTGATTAAAATTCTTGATTAACGTCAATTTTAACTAAGGAATCTTTCCAAATTGAGATTTTGTTATCAATTTGGTGGCGCTCAACATGTTTTTTATTTTGTTCCTGATTCCATTATTTAATTAGAAGCTTTTGGGGTTAACGCCCACACCTGTATTTAAATTTGCATAATAGAGATCTCAACAGGCGGTGCATTTTCGAGTTATACAGTAAGTATTAGATATTTTGTGTTTAGAGGAATTTTGAGTGTTATAAATGACGCCTGATCGCGGGGCATTTTTTGTGATAAAATTACGTTGTTATAATTTGTATAATGTAGAAAACGTGTCTGTTTAAAGAACAGTTAGTCAATATGACAAAGGCTAATACATAAATAATAACTTTACACCAAATCACAACAATACACATTACGTCAATTTGTAACACCAAATAGCAGTTCCAAAGTGTGATTTGGTGTAAAGTTATTGTTTATGTATTTGCCTTTGGTACGTTGACTACCTGTCTTTTTAAACAGATAGATAAGTAATCTGAATTATAAAAATACGCCTTTGAAAAGACCTACTCAAGGTCGGTCGAAACGTCAGTTAATTTTATTATACTGTATCTTGTTTTGCGCGATGCGTTTCGTCCGTCGACGCAAGTCTACCTGAACCCTTCTCGTTTCGTGGGGATTAAAAATAATGTCGGTTATGACTTCTTATTTGGTGCGTTATTTGCCTGCATATCTTTATCTGCTCATATTTAAATATCAATTACGATAGTAAATTTAATACTCTACACTTCAACTAACACAAAGCTATCTAAAAGTCACGAGGCAATTTTGGACTTGTATGTAATAACAATTTATATCAGACAAAACGAGAAGCCATTACTGTCGAATTTTATTGTTCATTATTATTGTCGGGTTTACGAACGAAACGAGAAGGTTTTAGCGCTTAGCACGAAAACCTCATATACCATTATATTATTATATTAATTGAAAGTAAAGACAATTTTATGAAATTATATTCTATTTATTACTAGATCCCATGGTTGCCCCTATTGACCAACTTTTGTAAAAGTAATTTAGGATGTATTTATGAGGAACGCATTGGGCACCTTAATCAGGCTTCTTAAAGTAAGATTTCAAATTTATTCTGGGGTACCTATCTGCGATAGTGAAATCTGAATTTTGACAAAATCTACGTTAGGTTAATGTTAGGTTGGTGTTTTACAAACGCTCTGGTAGCAATCTAGTAGATCGAATACTTTTGTGCACATGAATATTTCAAAGGCTACAAATTGATTGTCATTCCAAGTCGCTAGTTGTCGTTGTTACTGGGATATTTAGTTATTCAGAAAGTATTGGCTAAAATAACAAATTGTAGACTAAAATCTATGATGACTTTATGAACAAACCATCATGTCAAAAGCAACAGCTGAGATTTTTACTATAGTATTGCCCCATTACGGTCTCCAGATATTTCCTACAGTATACGTATCAGAAACATTAAGGTCTGAATATTGAAAAAAAGACACAGGTAGGCTCAGCTCCGACTGAGCCATCAGTTAGGAGCGTAGGACTACGCCTTGCAAATCGGAGAGTTGAAATGATCCGGTCGTATGACGGAGAGTTCCATAAGGATGCTACCAAGTCTTCCCGTTTGCAGTGAAATGGGATCATCTGGTTTCAAAGAGGAGCCTCAACCGACGTAAAGGAGTATACCCACATAATATTACTTCTGTGCTTGCTGGGTTTTACAGTTACGACAACGATAGATTCGGAGGATCCTTGCGACTTACAATCGACCGAACCTAACCTGGAATAATCTTAAAGTGTCAGTAATCTCGAATAACCTCCAAATATCATCCGGTACCGGAACTAACCTCTAATAATCCCGAAAAATCTTGGCTAAACTAAGAATTTTACAATCATGTGAACTCAGCCTTGAATAACCTAAAAATGTCACAATGCGAACTTCACCTATAATAACCTGAACATGTCGCAATCTACCTAACCTCGAATAACCGCAAAATGCCATCCGCGATCGAATCTATTTAACTTTCAATAATATTCAAATGAGATAGATCGAGTCAAACGTTTTATTCTTAAAAATGTATTTACTGTATTTATGCTGAAATATTTGAGAGTCAGCAAATACATTTTTAAAGATATTCTTCAAACGGCTAATTATTATAGAAAGAAGTGAAATTAGGCAAACGGACTCCACTTTAAATATTCTTCAAAAATCCGTAGTAAGATTTTTCGTTAAAGTATCTATGGAGGTCAATGTTTGAATATGTCCGAAATAACACGCGATTTCTAATGTATCGCGAGACATTGCAGCACTCGGTATAATCACATCGGCAAATGTGTGCGTTGCAGCTTTTAAAAATGAAAGCATATACTAAAAATATCTCAAAAGCTTTTTATGCAGTTGTGCCATCGAAAACTATTTTTTGTTATTTTCTTATGTGAAGCAAAAGCACGAATTTAATATAAAAAGCTTAAAGAATAGATAAAGTTAATCCTGTTTACTAAACATGTAAAGTACATTAAAAGTTTCTAGCTAAATAACTTTTACTTAAAGTTTTAGTAAAAAGGCTTTTATATCGTTTTCTAAACTTAAAATACTGCATGTATTGAGGAGAATAAAGTTTATGAAAAGAATGACCACTGTCTACAACATTTTATTTTGTAAGAAATGGAAATCCTTTTTCTGTCGCTATTCTGCTACAACAGCATTTTTTATTCAGTAATCAGCCAATGAACCAATTTTTTACCAATCTCATAAGTCATCAGCATAAGTCAAGAAAGCACATGCACGGCAGTTTTTTCGTGGACTTTCTTCGCTGATATCGTCACTCATCGGTTTCCTTTTATCAAAATTTAATATTTTACTAACCTTTCATAGATGCTGTATAATAGTGAAAACCGCATCAAAATCCGTTCGGTGGTTCTCGAGATTTGACCGAACAGGCAGACCGACAGACATGCGTTTAGCGGGAACTTTTATTTGTATTTTACAGTGGCGTGCGGTGAGAATTTAGGCTAGGGAAGCAACCACGATTTTAATTTAATATACCTAGGTACAGGCGCGGATTCACTGGGAGAGATGGAGGAAATCCCCCCCCTCAAATTTAGAAATAAGTATACATAGAATAGAAACAAATAATGTTTGTTTAACTATTATTTATTAAAACAATTATTTTTCCAAAAATTTCCCCATCAAAATAATTCTCTGGATCCGCCCCTAAAAGTTTTTCAAAGAACTTTTACACTATATACTTATGGAATTTGTTGGCTATTATTATTCTTTATTTTAAAAACTACTGCTATGTATTTATAATGCAACTCGATTTTCCGGTCATTTAACAAAATATCGGTGGAGGTTTTAAGCTTTGTTGTTAAATTTGAATGTTCTGGTTTTGATCTGCCTTTCTCAATAATTTGTAATTTCTCTCCAAAAATGTATACAGAAAATTCTTTATTAATAATTTACAAACTGAACGAAAAAATCGTCCCGATTCGGATGTATCGGAAGTACTCGAACCTTTCATGGAAGCAGCTGAATTTGCAGTCATGACGATAATGCAATTTTAAATTTGCATACAGCCCAAACAAAATAGAATTATTTGTCTTTAAAAAAATTCCAACTTATATAAATTGAAATATGACAAAATACAGTCTCATTCGGAGATTTACATTACTGAAGTAACATTAAATTTAACACACACATCGAACAAATAACCAAATTATAATAAATAAACATTTGGGCACGAAGCACTAAAAATAACGACCAAACAATGTTAACCGCATCGTCTGTATCACGATACACCCACAACGGTATGACAACGCGCAGCTCGATAGTCTATCCTTCTCTGGTTTGTGACGTCAGTGCGAAGCAAACCAGGCTTGTTTCGCATTACGTTCTTATGTATAATGATGTTTTTATCATTTATAATGACAATGGTTAGTAAAGTATGACGTTTGATAATCGTTCTAATATTAGCCACTTAATATTAAAGGCATAATTAATAAATTATAGTATGAGGGAATGTTATTATTTATAATTATGCCCGTATTGCCCGTGGTGCATATAACGATTTATTTTATTTTGATTCAGAAATATTCCAAATTTTAACAATTTACTAATCATGTACCGCCGATATGGATTGTTATGCTTTCTATAAAATATATATAATAGTAAAATTTGTTAGGGAGGTACTTAGAAAAATAATATATAGGTAGATACTAAATAATCGAAAGTTACCATATCACTAAATTTAAAATTGTTTATTTTTATTAATTACAAAGCCAATGTTACTTAATGAGAAATTAAAACAGTTTAAACAGTTCTCAAAGTATTCGCTTTTCACAAAACAAATATATTGCCTTCTACCTTGACTTGTTTTTAGAATTTGTGAATTTAGATATTTTCTTTTTCATTTTTTTCTTTAAATTTTGCAAACTTACTTGTTACTTACTTATCGAAAGTATTTTATACCAGTTCCTTTTGTATTCCTGTTATAATTGCAACAGTCAGTAACAGCACAACCAGGCATACTGTTCTATATTTACCTGTGTAAGAATTTCACCTTGTTATCTTCGATATTTCACAAGTTTGCACTCACCAAAACAAAAGGAATTTCAAAATTAATTATTTAAAGCCGCTTTTCCTAACATACACCCACCGTACTGTGTAGCTGGAAGAGATCAAATGGGAGGAAAGTTAGAGTCCTAGGAAAGTTGCTTCGCAGCGACGTCACATGCGCGCGGAGAACGAGTTTTGGTCGTGAAGCTGGCAATACCGTTGTGGGTGTATCGTGGTCTGTATGACCACGTCCGCTTATCAAGGCTAGGAGAAGAGCAGTTATAAGCAACGAAATCAGTGCTTATATGCAGCGTATGTAACACATTTGAATCGGTATTACCTTTCCGCGCAAGTTTAATGAGCCTAATTTAAAATAGTACTCTAAATAATTATATTTTTTGCTGTACGGAATTGATATTGAGCTTTAACTTGATCAAATATTACAAATTTAAATAAACGATAACCATAATTTTATAAAAATATTTTTGTTGGCATTGGTTTTTATTTTTAATAAATTCTCAAGGGAAGCATTGCTTCCATGGACCGCACGCCACTGGTATTTTATATTTATTTATATTATTTATATCTATAATTTTATCTATATAGAGGTTTATCCTTTATTTTTAGTTAATATAGCATACGCTAGAGAAAACATTTCACTGCCTTTCCTTGTGTACAAACAACTATTTAAATTACTGTTCTTTCCTACAAAAAAAAATTATATTTTCCAGTAGTTGTAATGTTGTAAGCATTTCGTGGTCTCGGAAAATCTTCTCGATCTCTCTTGGCCTCAAGAATACGACCATAACGTGTTTCACGAGTACCTATTACAATTATACATACAAAAATGAATTACTTAACAATGATTCTGCTGCTGACTCTTTTGCGGACTACTTCTAATCTGTTTATGCGAGTGATCCTCCATCATATTACATGGGTGATGTTGATGACACTTTGTATCAATCTATACTGACAAATGATACCTTTATCATAGATGACATTTCAGTTGAGGATTTCCAAAATGCCATAAAGAAATGAAAATCAAAGAGATCAACAGGTCCAGATAGGGTCCCTCCGTATATTCTAAAAGCATGTGCCCATCTATTACAATTACCTTTACTTCATATATATATAATCTCTCTCTGTATCTACAGGAGTATTTCCAAAAGATGGAAGGAAGCATGTGTATGCCCGATTTTTAAAAATTATGATAAACGAAAAGTCGAAAATTATCAACCTATCTCAGTTATCTCAGCATTTGCTACTTTTTTAGCATATAATCTATAAAAAACTATTTGCTTTTCTAAGTAAATACATAATAATAACCAACATGGGTTTATGCCTAAAAGATCTACAGTTACCAATTTATTTATATTTACTAATGATATTTACAATGCGTTTGAGGAAGGTGCTCAACTGGATGTTATCTATACTGATTTCCAAAAAGCCTTCGTTAAAGTGGATCATAACATATTGTTATTAAAAAAGTCAAAATATGGTATTTGCGGTTTAACATTAAAATTATTAACTTCATATCTTCAAAACAGATCATACTATGTAAAATTTCAAGGCACAAGTTCTAAATCTTGTAAAATTAATTCAGGAGTCCCGCAGGGATCAAATCTGGGGCCTTTGCTCTTTCTTTTGTTTATTAATGACTTACCTGATGTCGTACAAAATTCGAAATGTCTGTTGTTTGCAGACGACATGAGACTATTCCGTGAGGTTCACACTGTCAAAGATGCACTTGATCTTCAACATGACATGGAGTCTGGATAATAAACTCTTCTTTAATTTAAAAAAATGCCATGTTCTAACTTTTGTACGAAGAACAGAGTTTGTAAAATTCAAATATAAAATGCAAAGTTTGTGTTTAGAAAGGGTATCGTCTGGAATCCAACTAGTATAAATCAAAATCTGATAATAGAAAAAAATTCAAAATAGATTCCTACGCTTCCTATACTTTAAAAAGTTTGGTTATTACCCTGACTACAGAACAATAAGAACAGTGTGGACTTACGGAATATTTTCAATTTACCATCACTACATGACAGACGCGAGTGTTCTATGCTGTCCTTTGGATTTAAGATTGTCAATAATGCCATCGACTGTAACGAACTTTTAGCACTGTGTCCTTTTAAAGTACCCAGAAGAAGTGTCAGAACAGCTAGCTTATTTTATATACCTTTTAAAGTAATAACCCATAGTAAACCGTTGATTAAAATGTTAAAATTACTTAACTATGTACATTTGCATTTAAGAATTGACATCTTTTATATTACATTATGTGAAATTTAGAGGTAGTTTAATCGACTATTATAAAATGTCATCTTAATCTGGTTGAGCCCATGGTGTGTCTATAACATATAATATAATAATAATTTATTGAATTGATCTGTATATATGTATCCTAACACATTGTACTGAATTCATGTAATTAGGCAGATTTGCCTGTTTGGATTTAAATAAATAAATAAATAACTCTTGGTACTACTTAAATAACTATTACTTTTGTTACAAAATATTGAAGACTGAATTACTTCATATATTTGTACGTACTTCGTCTGCATTCAATAGTATTCAAATAATATCGAAATTCCAAAGCTTACTAGAATTATGACACTATTTCCATTAGAACAATAGAATGCCATTGATGTGCAACCCACTCCTGAAAAACTGTACGAAACAAAACTAAAGAATTCGACGTTTCTGAGGCGTCTGATTATTAAAATCAGATGCTGATGCCTAAAAGAAAAATTCTACCCTCTGTTGGGGCATGTCTAGGCAATTTAAACTCGCAGCATTCTTTTTACACCCTACCAACCTTAACGTGGTGTTCTGCATGCTTGCTTAGCAAAGGATTGGATGCTCCGGATATTGCGTTCTACCTACCTGGTTTTTCTTGGTCTAACGCTTGGTCAAACTGAAAAACAGACATTTTAGGAAATTCGAGTATTGATTTAATTTTCAACTAGATATCAACCGAAAATCTTTTAAAGTTTTCAAATCTGTTTCTTATATTCGATATTGATGTTCTAAAATTACAATAAAATGAAACTAACACAAAGAGATATTTATGACGCAGTCGGAAATACGGTTGTATTAGAAAATCATTTTAGAATTTTAAAACATGAACTATTGGAAATAAAATTTTTAAAGGCTGATTTCATTTAAATGCGTTATAGAGCGCAGATACTTTTAAATCTATTATCAATCTCACTACTAATTTGTGTCTACAACAGTCCACGTAATTGCTAGCAGAATACATTCTATTTGGCACTTTAAATTATGTTAAATAGATTTATCACTATTGTTAATTGTAATTGCTATTAAATTGATCCTGAAAAAATCGCTAGCGAATTTTAAATATAAATATATGTAATAAATAGTTAATGCATTTAATTTGTCAGGCCTTTTTCCGTTGAAGTTCTACAATTCATAGTGAAGATCTTTATTTTTAGGAGCTTTTATGCCGATATGTTCTGTGGAATAGGGCTAGTTTGCTAAATTAATTCGTACTAAGCTTTGTTAATTATGAAGTTCTAATACTTGAACTAATTACTTTCTTTCTATATAATTGTTTTTTTCTTCTAGGGCTAGTATTTAATTTAGACTAATTGCTGCGTAGGTAGATGCTATACTTTTTGTTTTACTGATCTATTGATCAACTGATCTGTTGAAGTCATACTTCAACTTTTAGTAAGTTGCTTTGCTAGCAGGATTATTAGGCAATAATAACACAGCCCCACAAAAGAAAAAAAAAATCTGACCTGGGAACGTGACTATGGTATTCCGATGTATTTCTCGACGCTGAAACGGAATCCGACCTCAGAAAATCACATATACCCTGCGTTTATTTATTGTAACTCTGATGTAAGGGGTGGTTATACCCCATCTTGGGTGATTTTACCCTTTTAAAGGGAGGGGGTGATGGTGTGATTATATACCAGAGGTCTATTTCCAAAAATAAAACATCTGCGGTTTTCAATCATTTTTTGCATGTATTTATTGTATTTTGATCTAAGGGTTGGTTTTGACCCATTTCGAGGTGGTTTAACCACCTAAGGGAGCAGGGTTCTTATCCATATATCAGAGGTCTATTTCCAAATACAAAATATTTGCGGTTTTCAAACATTTTTTGCATGTATTTATTGTCACCATATATCAGGAGTGGTTTTACTCCATTTAGGGATTGTTTTTGGCTCTACCGCAAGAGTTTGAGGGTATATGTGCTTTTCTGAGGTCGGATTCGGTTTCAGCGTTGAGAAATACATCGGAATACCATAGTCATGTTCCCGGGTCAGAACATTTTTTCAGTGGGGCTGTGTAATCGATTAGCCGAACAATCAGAATATAAGAAGATTCAGGTTAAATTCATCGTAAAAAGCACACTCAGAACTATTATACAGAACTACTAAACCAGGCAGTTGTAACTAGTTAAGATTAGATTTATTTTATTTAAAGTCACCTTTTATTATATTATTTAAAAAAATACTTTTTTAGCTCTAGTACGAATTGAGATTTTCTTATTTCAGTCATTCAGATATAAAACGTTGTTTTATATATACTGGGTGTCCTGTCTAACAATCTACACTCAATCATTGGGATAAGTTTCTGGCTATAGCTATATTACAAGAACTTTGTATAATTTGATCTATAATTTACGAAATCTGTTTTAAAACCTATATTAGAACTTCTGCTGGTACCCTATATGACGTCATCTGGATTTTTTTAAATGGAACGATTAGGTTTGTAGTATGAAAATCGATAGAAAGTGTGATTCTCAATAAAAAAGTATTTGGCTACCACAGGTCTAAAATAAATAATAACGGAGCTAGCGCCACTTGACGGGGTTTGTCCTTTTTAAGTGTCTACACTCAATCATTCGAACAAACTTCTGGCTATGGCAATGGAGTTGACAGGGGTAGTACAATTCGATCTGTAGGTTAGGAAAAGAAACTTTCTAGTGCTTATGAGGTATCCCAAGTACTGTTGTTTGGGTATTGATTAAATATCGCCAAGTCGATATTTGTAGGTTGCGATGTTAATATCCGTTGTTTAATATGTTGTTAATATCCGTTCTTGTTGCTACACACTGTACCGTGTTATAAAATTAGCTAAAAAAATGTTTTTTGGTATTCGTCTGCTGTTACCTATTGAAGTGGTATTTCTCTATTTAATTTGAGTAATTCGAACATCTCTACTAGAAATCTAAAACCTAAAATTAAGACATTGGATTAGTTTGAATATTATCATTTTGATTCTGACAATAAAAGGACATTAGTTTGATGAATACTATAACCTGAGTGATTGAGTTAGATGGTCGTGGCAGACATTATCTGGTGACATAGGGTGAGTCGTATCTTAGTAATATTGAATTTTAGTTTGTAAATGTTTAAGTCCTTGAATACACTAAGAAGGTATGTTATATTGTTAAACATTGATTGTTAAACAGGACAGAACCTGTTAAGTGGCACTAGTTTCGTTGTTATGCATTTTAGACCTGTAGTATGTTGATTTTTTTTATTCACAATCGCGGTTGCTATCGGTTTTCGTACTTCAAACCTCATCGTTCCATTAAAAAGAAATTAAAATGACGTCATATTCAGATCCACACAAGTTCTAAGATAGGTTCTAATACTGCTTTCGTAAACTAGAGTCGAATTATACAAAGTTCTATTAATTCCATTGCTATAGCCACTAGAATGTCCGAAGGATTGAGTGCAGACTGTTAAACAGGACGCCCTGTAATTTTACTATATTATATATCTATATCATTTGACTATGCTGTATTATATTATAATGTATTAATATATTAATTCTATATATTTTTTTCACAACTTTTATTCACAACTACGCTACATGGAAATCGACTACTATAAGTACATGTCTCTAGCATCAATTCGTTAACGGGGATTCGATTTCTGGAATTTCTGTCATAATGGTAAACGTCGGCGTCGATACGTTGTAGAACAATATGCTTACTACATCGATCTTTTTCTACAACTACAGAAACTAATAAATGTAGAAATAAGTAACTACAATATAAATTTAAAGAAATAAAAATGTGTAGTATCGTATTCTTTTATATTTACTTATTTATTAAACAACTAATCTATATTGGAAATAACACGCTGGTTAAGCTTCTTACACAGTTCTTCTTTGATGAGGTTTACATATCTTCCTGTGTCAATTAGAGCTTCTAAATTGCTGTCCTGTATTCGTTTATATTTCTTTATCTGTATCTTGCACTTGCGCCACACTCACACGAACGATGACCAAACTGATTGCATTTGGAACACGTAAACTCTTTGCTTTCTGACAAACAGGTTGGTTTCTCTAGATTGATTTGGCTTAGCATCGATTCGTACTTTCACAGATCTCTTATTTAACTGTTGTTTTGGTTTATTCAACCAAAGGTTTTCTTTTTGCCTCACTTCGTATACCTGTAGTTTTTCTTGTAGATCAGATAAATGTTTGGCCGTATACAACGCCATCTTATGATCCAATCCATCATATATTCCGTGGACGATATATTAAATTAAAGTGGACTCTTCAGTTTTACCCCTAGCAGGCTTCTTCATAACCAAGAAATATTTTTTAATCGTTTCATCTCCTCTTATCTTAACTATCCACTAATATTTTATGCAACTGAGCACTGTTCATTGACTTAACTCAGTTCATTGGTACACTCGAAAAATGGAGCTTTGTCTTAAGCGCTTGGCCATGCCATTCTGGTTGGACATTGTAGTGGCCAACCGGACAGGTACTGCAACTATCTCTCAAATAGACATCGTGATCCCAAGTTTCAATCTGCTTGCTCGGGGGGCAGCATGGAAGAGAACCGATATGAGTATATAGCACTTATTTTTCTACACAACACAAAAAAATTACTTTAAATCTCAAAATTTCTTAAGCAAACTGTACTACACCAAATATCTGCACAACTCAAGATTGCCTCGGCTTGAGATCTTATCTTTACAAATTTAAATTTCAGGTTGTAGGTATTGTTTCCAATAGCTTCAAATTGTAAAAGAATAGATAAAGGTTTAAGACACAAGAAAATACATATATTTGGGCGCCATCTGATTATGAAAGTTCGATAATGATAGCAATTAAAATAATGACCTGCCATCATTAACCAGAAACTGGTATCAGATCTAATAAACTTAATTCAACTTGTTAGTCATATTCGGTAATGTCAAAGTTAGGTTGGATAAAATATAAATAAAGACTTTCATAATTATATGGGCCAATATTATTCAGCCTAATTAGGTTTAAAAATTATGTTTATTCATGAACCAAAAAGTTAGAAAAGATAACAACTAGTCATAAAAAAATCATTAAGTAAAGTCACAATACCCTACATAAGAGCTTTTAACAGATGGGAACGTTTTCATGCAACAAAATGACAAAAATAATCGGTACATAAACAATAAGCAACTTACATAACATTCACAAAACTCAAAGAGTCAACAATTCACAATACCTTGCTCAAATCGTTTAATTCACAAAACTGGATCAAAACAAACTTACACAATATTGCCCTTTACAAACACAGATATAAACAGTTGTCACTGAACTGTAGAAACTGGAAAACTTTATTAAATTCTGCAATCACTCATAACCCAAAACTACGAGAATTAAAATTCACAATACTGTAGTTCTAGAGAAATACTCAGTAGTAAAATTTCCTGTTTCAAATAACCGATACAGCCAAATAACTTGAATAAAATTACTAGTTTAAAAAAGTTTGTAGGAAGAAAGGACTGCCTTTATTAACAGTCACGTCCGCTGAAACGTACGATTTAAATTTTATTTAGTTTTATCGTTATCCGATTTCAAATTATATCCGGACAAGATTTAATAAAAACTTAATTCGTTAAGAATTGAACTTGGTGACGATAGTCATTCATATTATAACTGTATCCCTTAACGAGATCCTTTACAAAACTAAATTGTGACCACCAAAACACTGATTACACTCTATTATTTTTATCGGGAAACTGTACGGTATTAAACTTTAGGTTTCGACAAAGATTGATTCTCCACAATCACTGTATTTATTGTACATTAACATTAACTAAAACGCCGCAAAATATTCTGAAAATGCCCTCGGCAATTGACTTTGAAAATACTAATTCATGGCGCGGGGTCAGAGACCCTGGCCTAACACGTGAAGACGTCTCAACCTGTGTGTATTCTCTTACTTGCTTTATTAAACCCTGACTGTAAAAACTAAAAATATTTCGACGATAGACGGGATTTTAAGAGGGGTAAACTTTTAAATAGACCAACGAGAAAACAGCGCTGCTTGAATAAGCCAATAAAAATTGATTATTTTACACAAAGAACGCTCGAAAATTCGGGACTTTACTCGTAGCTAAAACCTGCACCACATGCAAAAAATCCAGACACTCTGTAAACGAAAATTCGTTTGTCTAGAATTGGTTGACAAGCACGTACAAGGAAATCATAAATTTAAGTCAAATAGGTTTTATTAGTATGTTTTTCGTAGGAATTCAGCTTGTTTAGATGGGAATATTTGGAAATACTCGTTCACATCGACGAAAATAGCTGACAATTTAAATTTTAAAAGTCTAGTCTATTCGAGAATATTCTTTTTCCAAGAACAATATGAAATGATAGATGCTAACACGTGTGAAAACAATACCTTTATTTGAAACGATGTCTGCAAATTCTTATAAAAACAATTTTATTAGTCTGGAATGCTTCTTTAAGATGACCTTTAGTATTTTATGGGGTTTATTTTACGCAGTGTACCAACGGTGATTTAAAAGTGAAAGAAAATATATGAATACACAGGACCGTATTTAGAATTTTTTTATTAAATATGCATACTAAATTGCATTATTTGAAAACCAACAAAAATGTAACGTTACAAGTGTTGGTTCTTTCTGCTGTTGTATACTAAATATAAAGGTATGTTTATAAAATGGAACACATAAAACAGGTAAAATACATAAATATTCCCATGCAAATCATCTAATTAAATAACTCTCTAAGACCTCCACGTCTTCCACCCATTTCTCGATAGGAAAACCAAAACTACCATTAAACTAAGGAATTGTATTGTCTACGTCACGATATAGGCCATAATCAGAGCTGGCCGTGCAAGTTGCGAACTGATAACCTGATTTTATTGGTATCTTTCTCTTATTTCGCCTTGAAAGCAGCACCAGCTCAGCATTACATAGCCTTTATAGTCTTTCTCATCTCATAGATTAGTACAAAACAAGCTGTCATTTATTTGTAACTAAATACGTATAGTTCTAGTACCGTATTTAAGCATACTATTTCTCTTTGGTCTTTGGTCACTTGTGATAAGTAAAAAATAAATTTATTACATTAGAGCCCTTCGATACTTGTGTGAGTATTTGTCATTTGTCATTCTTTAATCTTAAAGCTTTTCCGTGTCTTAAAAATATTTCAAAAAAAATAATTGCATTTCAACTTGTTATTATGTTATGTTATTTCTCAACAAAATTTCCTTGTAATGAATTCACTTTTCACATCTCAATTATTATCTTCTCAATCTTCATTTTTACAGATCCATCTAGACTTTAAAACAGTAATTATTTTATTACCCCGTCTCGACCATCATATATACCCCAACTACGCTAGTCTTTCACAGTCAATCCCATTATAATCAATTTACCTCGTATGTATATCGTGTTTGTCAATCCCAGACGAGCCCTTATAATTTATAGTAGCATATAATTAAATATGATAATTTGAATTAATTATTTATTTACACAAGACAAAAATCAGATGAAATGAATACATCTAAAAATTAATAAAAAAATAAAATATGAAGAAACAGATTGAGATGACAATTTATTATTATATGGTTAAAATACTAAACGTCTTCCATCTTTTATTATGCGTCTTTCGTTAATGCGTCTTTTGGGTTGGTAAACACTCTTACCGATCTACTGGCGCACTAACCCTATACCAAACTTTTAACTTCATCCCTGCGCTAATCACTTCACTTTCTGTGCATAAGGAAAAAGATAAAGATTGATTAATCTTTAAAATAACAACACAAAAAAGAGATTTTACAATAGAACAGCTTTTTATTAATTCTTTTTGCAAGTGACAGAAGAAATCGAATATCCAGAATATAATGCCAAAAAATAATTTCCAATTTCTTGAACTTCTAAAACAAACAATTTTAATGATCCAGACAAAAGACCTTAAATATGATCGACGTTTAATTTGGGTTATAGTAATGGCTAAAGAAAGACCCAGTTGCCAAGCGACGTTTCTTTGTAATTTCCGGGACCGGAAAACGGAATCTCTAAACTTTATGCAATGACACACCAAAGATAAATTCAAAACAGCAGTGCTTTTTTCCAGTCTTTCTTTGGTTTTTATAACTTCTTTATTTTTATAGACATTTTATAACTCATTGCTTAAATCCTTCAAATGGAAATTTTTTGATTATTATAAAAATTAACTTTTTGGGCAAATTCGAGAGTTAAGCTATAGTGTCTATTAAATGTTAAAGTTACAATTTCGGAGTCTAAAACAAAGTTTTTATGGCGTAAAGCATTATTAATAAGAAACTCGTCATAAACACGGACAAAAGCTGTGTGTGAAGTGTCAATTTAGTGTTACTTTTTATGTGTCACTTGTTGGTTGTTAAAATTCTCATTTTAATTTAACACCAGCAGTTTTTGCCTTTTGTAATTTTTAATATTTTTTTTATAAAGTTTTCATAGCAATAAACCTCTTACTCGTTTATTTTGTACGATTATGCAAAAGCAATTGATTTTCTTCTTGCTTTGAGTATTATATATTCGTGATTAAAATTTCAAAACCGCAAAATAATTGAAGTAAACTCGAAATACAAAGCAGATAATCTCTAAAACACTTAAAACGAATTAGTAGAATAGCAGAAAATTTAACGAAGATGTGAAGTCTTGGGTTACATTTGAATGCACAACATCAATCTAACCACTCTTTGTTTATAACGAGTTACATCGCTTAAAGTAATTGGTTTTTGTGCGTTTGCTTTACACACTCTTCGTTATTACGTGCTAGAGCCATGCGGCCTTAACCTCCCTTAATAAGCTACAACGGTGTTTCGTTCTCCTGAACTTAATCATTTTGAAAGTTCATATAAAACAGGTCCAAGTACATGGGTAGATACAGAGTAAATTAAGAAAATGATGAGCAATAAAATAAGTTTGAGTGTCTTCTTCGTAAAAACACGGAATGTGGCTTGTTTTTGTATTAAAAGTAGGTGTTAGTTAAATTATACTCCTAGAAACAGTATAAATAGTACTTTATATTGAAGTTAAATTGTATAATTCGGTCTTCTAATAGATGCCAGAAACTTCGGAAACTATCATCGTTAGTGTAACTAGCAAAAACTTTTACCTTCATTGTGAGTTGGTGATAAAAAGCATCTTGAATTTAATGAAAGATTTACTGCTTCAAGAATGTTTGGAATTAAACATTTTGCACAGAACAAAGTCGAAATAAATACAAGAAATGATGTTGAAGTAAAGCTAATTATTATTGAAATAAGAGCTAATTAGAATGAGCTAAATAGAGAAATAATTTGTCAGTTTATTCTTAGTTTCTACTTTGATGTTTTTTATTGTGATTATTGTTAACCGGTAACCCAATTCATGTTAACATTAGTAAAATATAGAATCCACTTTAAAATTAAGTATTTAAATCAAATAGCGATAAATAGTTACGCCCAGTTTTACACCAACTTTTTCGTATTTCTGTTAATGCAAACCAAATATTCAGGTGTAACTATTCAAGATAAAGTTTTCAATTCAACGTTTCGGTTTTATTTGGTACAATTTTTCTTAAAGGCTTTTCCCCAGTTTAATTTCACTTAATGTTTAACCTACAATTTTTGTTTCTTAAAAGGTTTTTTCCAGTGTGTTTATTATATTTTTGTCATTTCAAAAATGGAAGTGTTTATGGGCACACCCTTTTATTGGCTATTCCTTATTTGGTAATGTTTCTATTCAGGCTACCTCATTGGTACATTCAGCTTTATCTCGGTTTTCTTGAACTTTTTGATAAAATAATCACTTTTGTCCTCTTAAAAAGTGAGTTGTAATTTGACTTGCAAATAGAGTGTTTGCCTTATTCCAGTTTTAGGAAATTTTGATGACTTCTCTCTTTACGAGTTTGTTATGGAATAAAGTGCAATTCAATTCCTGGTGATCAGTTTTTCACAGTGGTGATTGTTTGTATCACATGAATCCAATTTTATTGAATTCAAACTCTGCTGAAAGGTACTTTTTCTAACTACTCTAATCATTATGGTTATCTCTAATAATTCCTTGTTTTGTAAGAATACCTTTCAACACAAATATAACAAGAAGTGATAATCCACCTGTTGACTATGTTTTAAAGCGGATGAAAACATCTTTTCTGGTAGGCCTTTGGTTATGTTGATAGACCGTTAATTTATACAGAAATTCTTTCTAGGCTTTTTTCCTTTCTTTTCCGGCATCTACTTTTACCTCCTTATTTATACTCCCTGGTTTTAGCTGCGTTCTACCTTGTTCCACTGTCCAAGCCGTTGGGTATTTATTGACAATCGTAGCCGCATCTATAATTAAAGTATTTTACCAGCTACCAATAAGAGAAGAGAAAAGACAAACCAATACCAACACAGAACTTAACACCTAAGCAAAATAAACATTTTCTCCTTCTTAACTTTTAGGTTATGTAACAAAGTAATTCATTTGGTCTTAACAAAGTTAAAGTTAAATTAAAGGCGCAAATGCCACTTGTACTATATTACTTTTCTGCAGAAAGCGTAAGTCTGATTCAGATATCCATTTTAGTAAAGATATGTAAATAAATTATTGTTATCTCGATTATGTGAATTTATTGTATGTAAAATTGTATAAGATTTTGATTGCGTTATATTATTTTTATATTATTAGGGGTTTATTTACAGATAATAGTTTTGTTTATTCATTGATTTTGAGTGTGGTATGAACCTCACAATTCTTATTTGTGTTTTAAAAATAAATAACCTTCTGTTTCTTTTGTATCTGTGTCTTTCATTTCTACCTACGCTTGTGCCGAGTTCAAACGGCGGCTGCTATCTTAGAGCAGACGTTTGCAGGACCCGAAAATTCAGTCAGATTAAGGTTAATGTTTTGTGTAATAGATTTTTAATAAAGCTGGGACTTCTTTTAACACCGTGAGCTAGCCGGTCAGGAAGTTCCCGTTATATATTGTTAAAAATGGCATAATTCTTTACAGTACCTATCTTACGCTTACTTAATTAGTACATTACGCTTTTCACCCCGTCTTTGACACCACGATTAAAATGGTCGATCATTTCTGAACTACACAACAACAACCACTTCCTACAAGCAATCAACTTTCTCGACGTCGTATGACCACATCAATGGTGGTTGGATAAGGCGAACTGGCAGGTATTCGAGAAGACAATCCGTCTCCCTGCAGTTTAGTGATGGTGTCGACGTCAGTGTAGCAACCATAACGGCTGCAGTGGTCGAAGCAGCGAACGATGAGATCAAAGCCTCCATTGCAGACAAGTGTCGAGCGTCTTATTTTTTTGAAACAAGTCCAAAGTCAACAACATCGTCAAACTTAAGCGGTCCAAAGCCAACGTACGGAATCTAAGCGCAAGTCGTGATCAAATTACATCTCAACAATAGCCAGACTACCGCTAAATGTGTATGGAGAAGAGTGCATAGTTGCATACCATTCGGAGTCGGTAGAGTCGACTTACTCCCATTCAGATTCAAAGTGGTAGCGAGATAGTTTACGACGCAGGTGAAATTTCCAATCTACTCACCCATCATTTTTCCAGCGTCAGCAATGATCACAGTTGTTCGGAAGCACTTAGTAGGGTCAAGTCTCAGTTGGAGCCCTCTTGATTTTAGAACTGAGAAATAGAAAGTTTATAAATTTCCGATCACATTGGAAGAACTGAAGAACGCTCTAGGTTTTTGCTTCAGATCCGCTACAGGTCCCGATTTCGTCATGTTGGGTCTTTAGATATTTTACTTAAAAGTACTCATGTTTGCTGAGTCGACTTTGGTCGATGTACTGTCATAAGAATTTATTGGTAAGTTTGGCATTCAGATCTATTTAACTCCAAGAGCTCCGTTTCCATAGTATCCATTATTGCAAATAATTGTAACTATGACAATAGAGCTTTAGGTGTAAAAAGAGTTACGAACTTACCCTATATGTATGTAGGTCGTTGTTTTGTTTTGATGAAAACTGTCAATATTATTAATTTGTCAATGTAACAAGTATAATAAAAGTTTCTATTTGAAGGTGTTTTTATACTTGATTTTTTTTATACTTTGTTACGGTATATTTTCGATCTAAGATTTTCATATCCCATGAACCTTTATTTGCGGTATAGCGTTGAGATCCGATGAACCGTATTGTAGTTGAGATTAGATGGTCATGCGTATTAGCGTCTGTTGAGGGTTGTCATTTGTCAATCGCAAGGAAATTGTTCCTTTTTTTTCCGATTTAAGTTCCTTCGTATCGCACATATTGCTGTAGGATTTTGGCTTATTGAATTGATTGGAATTGGTTCGATTATTGTTATAGCCGCATCTTAGATGGATTAAAGTTCTTCAGTTAATAAGAAGATTAACTATTTGGTAGATTAGTTTGGTTAATTTTCATCTTTCGAGGATTTGATTTTTGTGCATACGTCGTGGATTTATTACCTTGATCCCGTTTGTTATCTATAGGTACGCATATTTTGCTTGATTATTTTATCTTTTGTATAACCTTGTGAATTCTACGACTAATTCTTTTGTTCTTCGTAGGGATCGTCGTTATCATCGTCGTTATCATCGTCGTTATCATCGACGTTATCATCGTCGTTATCGTCATCGTGGTTATTACCTCTCTTAATTTGTTAAATATTTAATTGTTGTTCATCGTATCATTGGTATTGACAATACAATCGTCGTCTTTTTATTTAAGAAGATTAAATGTAATATTTGGATGGAAATTACATTTTGATAAGTGAAGAAGTTGGAGCTGTTTTATTTTCTTTTGTATGGGTCTTTGGTGAATTTAGTACAGATGGAGATCACTTGGTAGAGATCTTGAAGTAACCTTGGAGACCTTATGGATATGGAAATCAAGAAGTTCAATCTTGTCAATCAATTTTTGTAATAACAGACAATTCACAGGAAACCGATAACTTCTTTTGAGGGTTATAATTATTATTTATTGGTAACCGGGTAATGTAATTTTTGTTTACTTATCTAATTTATAACTTATTTGATTCAAATGTTGTGTTTGGTGTATGCTTGATTGAATGGAAGTAACATTTGTATAAATAAGGTACTTCTCGTATCTAAAAAATTCTATCAACTATATTTTACCTTTTTGCCTCAAATTAAGTTGGGTAATTATATTATTTCTTTTGGTGTTTAAATTTATAAATATTAATTTTGATTATTTAATTGTTCAATGTATGTTATTACATATTCAGTTTATTAATTTATCTATATGACATGAACTTGATCATTTTTCTTACTATTTTTATGTGGTAAATTGTTTGCTTTATTTTTAAAACTTATTGATATAATAAATCTCATTGTGTTTTTGGGTACTCTTATATCTATTATTGTATGAAACCTTTGTTCTTGTCCGAACTAATTTTAGGTATTAGGTGGGTGCTTTTGGAGTTCTTGGTGGTAAGAAAGCATTTTGAAATTGAGTCTGGTATTTACTCTTAAACTAGGGTTAAACCAAGTGGCGCCCCGAGCATTTATTTTGATTGTATAGGTAGGTGGTTGATTTTAATTCCTTTTATTTTCACCCACTTCCCCTCTCCGACATCTAGTGAGCTAGTTAAGCCAGAACAAGATAACAACATCACCTTTACCGTTTAAGCGGGCGAAAGCGGTGACAACTTGTTTCTTTAAAACCAAAGAATAGTTTTAGTTTTATAAGAGGTGTTGTCGCACTCGATATTTAATAAACGCCTTATAAAACTTCTACAATATTTGTTTACTATTCTTTTCTTGTGGAAAAATATCTATGTTTGTAATTTTCATTTGACTACCAGCATATAAAGTTATCACTACTATATAAAGTTATTCTAAAATTTTTATTGAATTAACGTAAAATTGATTAATTTTATTAATGTTTTAATATATAATTGTTAATAATAAGCAGAGAGGCAGAGTGATCATAGTGAATTTATATCGCTTAACAGAGTTAAATCGAGTTTGCTCCGGAAATTACTCGAATTGGTAACCCACGAGCGCAGTGTACTTGCCTACATGGCTCCGCTGCCTCGTCTCACACACACATATCCACTCTGCGGCTCGGTGTTCGGTACCTCGACACCGAAAGGTATAAGGAGTTATAGATTATGTATGTATGTCTATGTATGTATATAATTGTTAATATTATTCAATATTATTGCTAAATTACAATAAAAATAATGAAAGCGTTCATAATTTGCTACATTCCGTATATCCTGAAACGTAAAGTGCGTAGATACAGCGAGCGTAATGTGTACGTTAGGGTGGCCCATGTTCTGACAAAGTCAAAATTTTATCGATCGCACCCTAAAATATGGTTTAGTTCTGTGAAAAATGCGATTCCCAAAATATAAAAGTTTTTAAATTAAAATAACCCGTGCGGCTAGCAGGTTGAATCTTTAAATGGGATTTTGGAGTTTTTAGAAAACATAAGGCATAACTTTTTGAGTTTTCAATGTTTTGACCCTAATGTCGCAGTACGTGCACGTTCAGACGCGATATATCCTTCTAAATAGCTTTAATCTATAAATTTAGAATAACCGGTCTATTACATGAAAATCTAAAAATGTTTAAATGTGTGAAATTATTATTCAAATGCAGCATTTGGTATTCAATGAACTTGTAAAATTGAGGTTATGAGTTACTTACATTAACAAAAAATACATTTAAACATGTATCTATGATATTTAAAAAAATTAAAACACAACAAAACTACTGTTATTAACTTAAATAATTGTTCAAATTTCAGTTTTAATTTTATAAATAAATGATTATTACATTGAGTTAATTTCTTATTTCTTAATTTTTGCACACTTGTTTTTGAGCATGGTTCACTTTTGACAATCCAGCACATCTCAATCTTAAATCAGATTCCAGGTTGAATATTTTTCCTAGTTTTTGGTGTTTTATTAAGTTGTGTAACAAGTGCAAAAACGCCAGTTTCACACACTTGAGAAATTGGCACTTATCTGCACTTGTAACACAATATACTATTAATATTTATTAGTAGGTATAATGTCGATTAACGAATAAGTCATAACCAAAAAATTCAAAACATTGTTATATTTACATATATAATTAAATGTATTTATATTAATAATTATATGTACTATAAAATAATAAAAAATAACATCATATTACCCTTGCTGTACTTAGAACATTCTGAAACCAATAGTACTTACGTATTGATAAAAAATTCATTGGTTTAAAGGAAGATTGCATTACGAGGCTAGAGTCGAGCTTATTTAGTTTTTTTTTTAATTTATTTTTGGGCGAGGAATCGAGATGGCGGGGCATCCTTCGTACCTAATGGCACCGAGTATTATGATTATTTGTCCGACCCTACTAGAATTCAGCCGAATTTGGCGGAACCCCCCCCCCCCCCGTAGGGATTTCTATAGTGCCAAACATCGCATTGACACGGGACCTACACTTTTACTTCCTGTCCGAGAAGAAGGGATGTTTTTAATTTTTCTAAGCTAGAAAAATTACCAGCTCGGTTGGGGATCGAACCTGCGACTTTGAATCAAACATGCAAACCACCAATCTACCGAGGCTGGCTATTTAGTTATTATTATGATTTTCAATTTTTTAAATTGTACATATTATATATGCGCATTACTGTTATTAAGTACTAAATGAATATCAGGTTCATCGTATCTATTCTGAGATAGTAATAGCTATAATAATAAAATAATATATCATATAATTATGGTACTATCGTTAGATGTTATGAAACACATACAAATATATTTTAATATTTTATTTTACATTTACTGACACTGTATACGAACCCTGCGTCAGAAAACTATATTAGCAAAAGTTAACTTTTATTTTTATTATTACAGTGGTTATATCTTTCAGTAGTAGTATCTTTCAACAATTTAGTGCATTTTGTCACTCATTTAAAAGAACTAAAGTTCAGATTTTCCACTAGTCGAAACCTTGTGACGTAAAATATGTGTAGGTAAAAATTTTAGAATCAATTCTACCCGTACGTAGTTTGTCTTAACTCTACACATTCATCTTACACTACGGGTAGCTGCTGAAAGGATTATTATTTTTCTAAATATCCTTAATTTTGATAAGTGTGTGTTAATCACGGATATTTATATTTATACCAGCAGCACGGAAACAGTGTCGGTTGCTGATATTGTTAATCGCATGATTAGGTACTTTAACGCGTTGTGATAGGTTAATGTAAAGCAAGTATTAAATTTATCCAATAAAAATTTGTTTAATCACATGATTAATTTGACAACATGATTAACCCTGCTTTACGCATCAGACCCTTATTTTCTATTGTGAAGTTATTAAATAAGCGTGTGGGGTGTAGAATTCCGGACAAGTTTGGCTGATCTCTAATTTGTATGACATGTATCTAGAATGTTATGAACAATTTTTTATTTTTTACTGGAAGTATCCTTTACACAGTGGTAGCATCATTTGTACTATAATTATTATCAGTGCCAATCCTAATGTACTAAGAGCTTTTATGAAATGGGTATTACAATTACAATATTGTCATATTTGTAATTGTTTTAAAATGAATTTTTCGAAGAGAAGAAAAGAAAAAAGAAGTATTTGTCAAAGCATCTCACAGAGATCTTGACAATACACTAGAAAACTTAGGCCAAAGACTGAATATTAGCATGAAATATGACACGTATGATGCTAAAATATGATAACATTGTAAGACGCGGCGCAATGTAGTTTTATAATCCGGTTCTAATAAACTTCTTCTTCCAGAAGTTTGTAATAAGGAATCACGTAAATTGCCCCAGTAGAGCTCTAAAACAAAGCGTATTAAAATTATTGTTTTAAATATAATTATACAGGGTGTAACTAATATAACTACAAGCCTCGTAATGAGAGTAGCTGTAATGATGTAGAACGTATTTTCCTTATCAACATGTGGTCGCTTCCTGCTAGTTTTTTAGAATTGCATTTTTTTGCTTGTTTGGTATTTTTAATATAATGTGAGTACAACGGACGCAGTTAAAATTTAAAATGCGACTTTCTTGAAAACTAGCAGGAAGGGACCACATGTTTAAAGAAAATACGTTCTACATCATTACAGTTAACCCCCATTACGAGGTTTGTACTTATGTTAGTAACACCGTGTATAGATAAAAAGTAAGTAGTGTTGGGTAACATGGTAGCTACAGAGACAAAGCTTAGATATAAATGGAAGAATCATGCAAATCGGTCTTGCAAAACTCGTAAAGGCGAACTATGGCGGCATGCGGAATTAGTCTATGCATCCGAACACTTCGAACGTTAACGCTAAAGCCAGTTGCTCACTATATTAGATTCTCGATTCACAAATTCGTGAATAATACGTGCCTTGTTGCCAGGGTTGCCAGATTAATAATACTAGAAACCTAGACAAAATTCGAATTAGGCATGTAATGATTAATATCTAGAAACAAAAACAAATATTGATGATTCTGCATACTAAAAACCTATATTACACAAAAAAAATAATTTGTACAATATTTAAAGAAAATATGTAGTATATACAGGGTGTCCCAGAACTGCCGCCCCACCCGTGAAGGGCTTATTCCTGACTATACACAGAATCGGAATCTGCAAGAAAAAAAATCCAGGATTCAATAATAAAGGAGTTAGAGTAGTTTAAAAGTGACCAAGGAGCGGATTAGTTCATTGTTGACTGAAAGGTAAACCTGTCGGTAACATAGCAACAACCATATTTAGCAAGAAACTGGCTTGCTCATTGGTCACTTTCAAACTCCCCTAACTCGTTTACTATCGAAGTTAGAACGTTTTTTCCTTCAGATTCCGATTCTGTATAGGGTCAGGAATAACCAGATCACTGGTGGGGCGGTAGTTCTGGGACACCCTGTATATTAAAAACTGAAATTTTCCAAATAAATTGGAAATTTTCAACTGCTTCCTGGAATTGAGTCTCTGTTTTGGTGTAAACACTTCGAATTCAATGAGATAACTAAATATGGAGTTACTCACAGAATTCTGACGCTTTAAAAACCTATGTAGTCCCTTACTGTGATTCATAGCCTAGGCAGGGATCGGGAGAGGTTGCTCCTTGTGTGGCTCGACGCCCTCATTCGCTTCGTCATATGATGGTCCAGTCAGGGTGTTAACGACCTCTGCCACATATATGCATCACTCAGCTCGCCACACACACTGCCACATTGTCATCTACTTCCACAAACTCCTCATGTGACACAGTTTCACTTGGTCTCACTTCATCCTAGTAGTCAATAGCAGGTATGATGTCTTCACCATGGCTACCATGGCTATCCTCTCCTTCCGTTTCTTTAACAAACCCAGCTTTCTTAAAGCAGTTCGTCACTGTTCCTACGTTTCTGGCATATCCTTGTAGGTTATAAAACATGGATGTTTTATAACCTGAAAATAAGATGTGCTCGGCCAGAAGGCGAAGATATTTACAGTTTACAGTTTTTAATTATCCCCTGATTCATTAGTTGCACAACAGATGTCATGTTGGCAGGGAAAAACAGAACCTTTACATTTTAAAAGATCGCCGTCATCCATGCTTAATTTTTACTCTCGTGCTCTATTGGTTTTATCGTCACGTTTTTAAAACATCTCGAGTTTTCTGACCTTCCTATCATCGATAACGGCAGCTTTTCCGATCAATTCATATTTGCTCCTACCAACAGAGTTACTCTCTTCTTACTCAACTTGCGACTACTGCAGTTTTTATTTTTGAAAGCAAGAGTTTTATGAGCGTGAATTTATAGAAAAGATATCTTGTCGACATGGAAAATATCCTTTGGGTGTCGATCCTGGATTATTTTATTTGGATGAGTGGCCGATTCCGAGAAAGTGGAACAAAAGAGTGATGGTTGGAACTGGTTGTAACGATTTTAGCACTAACAATGAGTTATATTTCCCTAAAAGACAAATTTGATTCCTAATTTGATAGTGTTAGCTGAGTGTGAGTGCTGAATTTAATTTTTTTACATTTAGATTTTAGACAAAACCGGACAAAGTATTTACTCGACCCGGACTCCGGACACAACAATCAAAAACCGGACTGTCCGGGCGAAACACGGACACCTGGCAACCGTGCTTGTTGTGTGCTAAAATTTGATGCATTTACATCAGTGCACTAACATTGAAGCAGGACGCACATGTGACGTCCAAATCCTGAAACTCCGCCCGATGGGCTATATATCATTCTGAAATGATATATAGCCGTATACTTCTATAAGCGTGAGTAGTTCCAAAAGGTTAACATGCAGTGAACTAAGGCCCCCTTAGCCCCTAACGCCCCGTTCCAAGTGTATAGGCTATCTCAAGCATATGCAAATAAATATTTTAAATTTACGGTTTTAAAAATCGAAAATAAAAACTAATTACTGTTGGCTAATCTGCATAGCGAAAGCTTCAGTGTAAAAAATGAATAATGTAAATCAGTCTTGTAAACGAAGTTGAACAAAAATGAGCCTTGTATTTTAATTAATGTAATAGTCTTAATAATTTGGAAACTATTAAACAAAATTATGAAAAGGGACACATTCTTTAAATGGTTGATCATAAACCTGCAAAACTCCTAATTTTAAGTTTAATTATTGCTTATTTAATATTACGATTGAATTTTAATATTTTTGTTTAATAACAAAAGTTTATTTGTATCATGTTTCTACATAACAAATATTCAACTTTGGTTTTACCTGTTGATATCAAACAAAAAAAAAAGAAACTGTTATTAGAGTAAATTATTTTTAAAGAAAAGTCTTCTCTAAAATAATTCACTGTTTTGATTTACTATTCAAGAAGTTGAAGCACGCCTTGTTTTGTTGCATTTTACACGTAGTTACACGTATTATTTTAATAATTAAATTACATGAATCTCGAATCTTTAACCACGGAAAATGTGGAAATACCAAGGGATTTCCCTGTCAAAATAAGACCACAGTCTTCACTTCTTGTTCTGCTCGCGTGCTAGGTGCTGCCGTTACTCCGTGCTTAATGAATAAACAATAGAGCTTTCCTTTTAGTTTAATGTGTTCGTGTATACCTTTTAATTATTTCTGGACTTGTCTGTTTTATTTTACTCTTCTCAACAGTTAATTGAATGAATGGCTACAAAACCTGACGATTAAATAAATTCCTACAATACAATTAGAATATCTATGCTGGATTATGGAAATTAAAAAGGAATGTTAATTTAGGCACTAATGCACAATTACAATAAATTCATACTGTAAAATTGATCGGTGAATTCAACTGCGTTAAATGTTTAAAGCGAAAGCCTCGTCTTTAGCCAGCTTAAAGGGGTTTTAGCAAATGCTTTGTCTCATCAAAGGTATTTTGGTCTTAAACTCAGGCATTTGGAACCACTATGAGCCATGCTCACTGAAGTCTGAAGTCATAAAGAGATCTACTAGTTACTATATCACATACCACATCAATCATCAGCTTTTAACACTCATCTCTCTCGTTCTACTTGCGCTTACGTTATTAGTTCTCTTTTTGTCTCTATCATACAGATACATTCTCAGAAAGCCTTCCTTATCCATCTCTTTTATTCGCACATTTCAGTAGAAGATTCGTCCCTCGAGTTACTTTTCTTGTTTTTAGTACCAATTTCTTGTTCTTAAGTACAGTGTATTGACTGTCAGGTTCTGAACTTTTTTTGTTCTTAAGTTGGTAAAGATTTAGAAGTCTTTTTTGAAGTTTTTAATTAACTTTTTTATATCACGTTTTACGATTTATATTTCTTTTTGTAATGGTGTGACGAACGAAGACAAATCTTGAAAATATCTCTATTATGAAATGTCTATATTATTCCATTTACAAAGAACAATCAATACTAAATTTTTAAAGTTTTAAGTAAAAATTTTATTTGCTTTATTTATTATTTATTGATGAAGTGAATGAAACTTAAAGTAATTTTGAGCTGAGTGTACGAAAATAGGTCGCAATTATTATGTAAGTAATTTCTTTCTTGAGGAGCAACATAACCTTCAGGAATATATTGCTCACAACTTCGGTTGTATATAAAAGTTTTACATCTGCAAAGTTCACGGAGCAGGTAGAAATTCCGTAACCGAACAAATCATGAGTAAAAGTGGTAAAAGGGTCAAAGAAATACTTTGCTACTTTATGGTTACCTATCAGTCCTTTCTGAATAAAATGCAGAGAGAGATTCTGTAGCGAAGTGGGATTATGAACACAGGTTTACGACATTAAACAAAACTGAGAAATATGTTCACGGATTAGGATACGGTACATTTAAGGACATAAAGGAAAAACAGATTTGGAGGCTAGAAATGCGCTTAAAAGAAGATTAAAATTGTTACCTTAGTTCGATTTCGATTTTGTGCACGCCGCCATGCGTATAGAAGGGTTGTTAATAGAGCATTACATGCATTCATTGAACAATTTGGTTACTCAAAATTTTATACAAAAAATACACAAATCTGTACAAAATGTTTTTTATTACATCTTGTGATTTTAAAAAACAAAAAAAAATTGTTTTCCTAGACATTATATCTTTTTTTATAGTTCCTTGAGAAACAGAATGACTTTCGTGCAGATTTTTGTATATAACGTGGAAAGTGCTTTTTTAATAGAAAAATGTAACAATCAGATATTTAAAGAAAGTTTCACGACCCTTTCTTTCGTTTTGCTCAAAGGGGGAATATGCTCAACAAACTGTGTATTGCTCTGGTATATAAAAAATATTATAGTATCTGCTCCGGCTGGTGCATATGGAAGCTTTGTCCAATAGTTCCTTAATGTGGTTGTTACAAATTTACAAAGCTCGAAAAGTATAGAAATAGTAAAAGCAAATAATAATATATAACAAACATTCAATGATCTGCAAATAAATTGGCATAACGTCATCAGTATAAATTTAAACACAATTGCTAATCTTTTTTAACGATTAAATCTAAATACTTAACCCATAAAGAACATTTATATCAACTAACCCCCAACAGATAATACCATCTGGGCTACCTGTAAATTTTTTAATTATATTTCCTCCACACAAACTATAAACTATATAAAAATCAACAATTATAATTTTAATAATTACAATTATATTTGTTACAATTACAATTATAATTGTTATAATTGACAATTATCGATAAATACAAATATAGTATATACAAATATTATCAACAACCTGTAAGTAAGGCATATTATAACGGGAACTCCCTAACCGGCTAGCTAGCTCGCGGTGTTAATAAGAAGTCCAGCTATATTAAGATTCATTAACATTCACCTGAAACTTACTGAATGTTTGGGTCCGGCGAACGTCTGTTTTAAGATAACAGCCGCCGTTTAAACTTATCACAAGCAATAAAGAAATAAAAGGCACAGGTTACAAAAGAAACAGAAAGATATTTATTTAACAGAACACAAATGAAAAGCAGTAGATTAAATATACTAAAATAAATCAGATTATCAAGATAAAAAACAAAGTTATAAGTGAAATAAACTCTCACATATCAATATAAATAATTAGTTGATATCAACAACAGCTATATAGTTTTTAAATTACTACAATTCATCCGATTTCATTCACATAATACTTCCAAAGAGAGAAATCCACCAAAACTTCTAGCATGAAAGAAACCTTACTACTCACAAGATAATTTAAATTCAAGTGAGCTAGAATAGTGGGAAAGAAATGGTTTTTTATCAAAAGTTTCTGGAAAACAGTGATAAAGCCAAATTTACCAATGAGGAAGCCTGAATAGAATCATCACCAAATAAGGAATAACCAATAAAAAGGTGTTCCCACAAACACAACTATATTTGGAGTGACAGAACTAATATTAACACAATAGGGAGAAGCATTTTAAGAAGAAAAGTTTTAAGTTAGACACGAAAGTGAAATTAAACTGGAGAAAAGCAAAATAAAAATTGTAACAATATAAATATGTAAATACAAAATCATGTTATGTTTAGAACATACATCCGATTTACTATAATAACATACGCAGAGTATAAATTCAACAGAAATTAATACCTAAAAGTAAATAATTAAGATATTAACACCATATTGAGTACTCAAATTATAAACCTAATCTCACTTTATAACAGGATCAGCATGAAGGGTGCGTTCAAAGGTTTGGTGCAGTGCAGGTTAGGCAGAATGAGGTCGGAGGAAACAGTTTCCACCTCAAACATAATTATTTCGGCTTAATATTGACCAACCGTAGTTGGTCAATATATAGGTTAAACTTGACAGATTATCAATAGAAATTGATAATAGATTAAACAATAGAATACATGTTTGAAAATGATAAGGTATATAAAGTTAACAGACAGGAAACTTAACTAGTAAAAAAATAAGTTAATAAATTAGTCTCCGAATAAATTACTATTAATAATATAAATCTTTAACAAAGTACAGGATGTATAACACAATAATTGTATTCACATGTCCAAAGTGGACAACAGTGTACACAAACATCATAATCTACAACACTACAAAAAGGGTACCCAAAGTAATAAGTAAGATGAAGGGTAATGGAAATGTTAACAGGCGAAGAGAGGACACTCACGTACATTGAAACACGCAATTTACAAAAGAGTATGATTATAGATAGAAACAGTATAGGGCAGAGAAAAAATATCAGACCGACATATGTCGGGTAATATGCCCGGAAAAGAATTTGGAGAAAAATTGGACTTGTCCTTCATGGTGCCAACCGAGACAACTCCAACCAACTGCCCAAATAAACTACCGTAAACATCGTTATGCTTTATACTATAGTGTATATAAATGAAAACTACAGCAGAGGGTATCTTCACTTTTAGACCAGTCAGACTGATTTATCAAAACTCTTTTCCTCGTTTTTTTCAGTCATAAGACCATGTTAGTCTTTCAAAACTTCGATTCACGAATCCGATGTTTCGTACCTAACAGAACTCGCTGTTTGCCGTTATTTTTTAAATAAGATTTTTGAATAATCTTAAGTTTCTGTTTCGTTTCAGGAATATACTAACACATATTTTGGCGGCTTTGTTTTAATTCTAACTGTTTTTATTTAACAGCCAGCAAAGAAAGGTCAAGACTGTTTCTTATTTACAATCACAGTAAATGAACTCTGGTCATTACCAGATAACGCATCATTATGCGTTAGACCTTCTTTTGGATATGTCCTCTCCGTATTTAATTATACTGTACATACAACTTCGCTGCACTTTTTGCAGTGTATGGAAACAGGAACGAAATATTTACACATTATTTTGAATTACGTACATACAAATTATTCAACATGAGCAAACGTAATTTTAGTTCTCGGTGTATAATTCTGCAGTTTATGCATGTATAACTAAAATTACGTTTTGTGTTGTTTAAAGAATTTATTCCATTGTATAATTTCAGTCAACACGTTTTTAATTAAGCCCACTTGAATATTGTGTACAGAATTTTCAGCAAAGAACTCTTAGACAATTGTTTCGTCTTACCCTTGGACTAATTAGTATAGGTGGCTTTGCATGAAACCCTGCATCTCTCATCTGCAGCTCTACCTATACTTAAACGCAAAATAATATTCGTGTCAAATGGTAACAGTAATGACGTATAATATTTTAATCATTTGACATTTTAAACGTCATTACATTTTGACATTAATGTTATTTCCCGGTTTATATATATATATAAGTAAAGCAGCAGATAAGAAGTGCCAAGAAAACCAAACCTTTTCCTAGGAGTCCAAGGGTAGGGCGAAACAATTATCAAGGGTTGTTTGGTTTGAGGTTCTGTATCTATGATAATATACAAGTGGACTTAATTAAAAAAGTGTTAAGAATACACAGAATTGCTTATACTAATGGCGGTATTCACAAACGCTGATTAACTTTAACTGGGTGTTAATTTACCATAGATACATTTGTTGAAACAATTATATCCATGGTATTTAACATCCAGTTAAAGCTAATCAGAGATTGTGAATACCGCCGTAAAGCCGTTTATGTAACCGCTCGACAAAAAATACCGACATGCCACATTGTCAAAGATGTCAAAAGTATAAAGACTCAAAAATTATTGTAAATTGTCAATTCACTGCGATAAATGTTTGGGTACACACCGGGAACAGCCTTGGTAGTGTAATGTCTAGCGTGCTGGACTTTCACCCAAGCGGGCCAGGCTCGACTCCTGTTACCAGCAGATCTGATTAAGGTTTTCTGCAGTTTTCCTTAAGTGTGACACAAATGTGGGATTTGCGCTGTTCCATGAGTAAGTCGGTTGCAGCCGCACGTAGAGCCTACGTAATAATAATAATCGCCCCCCCTCCCGCACAAGCTTATAGTTGCTGGAGCCTGGTTTCCAGGTTATGAGTTGTAGCAATTATTATTATTATTATATTATTATTATTATGTACGAAGATGCATGAAACCTGAAACCAAAAAACCACAATCTGGTTCTTCTTCTTCTTCACCAAAGAAACACAAAAACTACTTTTTATAATCACTCTTACACCAAAACAGTATCGATAATGCAGCTATGACTGAAACACATTTGATTAATAAGTAAGAATATGCAATTCCTTATTATCGAGGATATAGAAGTGATCTTATTGCAAATTTCACCTCCAGAGGAGTTGCAATTACTTCTAAAAACAACGTTAGACACCATGAATGTTTATTACTACAACTAATACATATGGTAGTTTGGTTGTTTGCTTTTAGACATTGGAGGCTCCTAATCATTGTAACAACCTTAATATCAACAATTAAATAAAAATAATTCGCCACTTCGACTTCAATTGCACTACCGACTAAAATTCCATAAACCAAATAAGTGCTGTAAGCACGATTTGGGGTCCGCTTACGAAGTGGCGCCAGTGTGCTTTCGGTGATCTCGGTATCGGCGGTAATTCTCGGGCGCCAGTTATTTTTACGTGGTATGCTCCACAGCTCCGGGTACCTACAAGTGAATCACTCCTATCACTAAAGCTCTTAGAAAACAAGAGGGTATTAATGCTAACAAATAAAACACACAGTCATCCAATCAAACAAAATTCATTACCAACAAAGCTCTATCCCTCCAACAAGCTTCAAACTCTATAACTAAAAGCATATGTTATGTACGGTTACCTACAATAGCCACAGCAAGCAGGGTGCAATACAGCGTACGGTTTCAAGCAGATGTGCGGGTTGGGTAGGGTAAAATAACGGACAACAGGAGATGCTCCTAGTTTACGGTAACGGGTGGAAATTAGGATGGGACCCCCAGGTACACGCACAGTGAGGGACCCGACAAGGTACAGTAAAGCGGGTGGAAACAGAATGAGACCCCCAGGCACACGCACAGTGAGGTTTTGGAAAAGGTATGGTAAAGAGGGTGGAAGCAGTATGAGACCCCCAGGCACACGCACAGTGAGGTCTCGGAAAAGGTGTAAAGAGGGTGGAAGCAAGATGAGACCCCCAGGCACAAGCACAGTGAGGTCTTGGACAAGGTACGGTAAAGAGAGTGGAAGTAGGATGAGACGACCCCCAGGCACACGCACAGTGTGGTCTCGGAAAAGGTGTAAAGAATACAACGGGCGGAAAGGGGATCGGTTTATCGGTCAGAGATCTTACTCTTATAGTTCCCCAGGAATGGTCTGGTCGGCTCTGGCTGGCTGACTGGCTGACTTAAGTGGCTGGTCCTGCTGGGAGTCCTGGATGCGGACTCAATAAATCGTCGCTCTCCGCCTGTTTATATAGGCGCTCTCGGAGCGTGGGAGGAAAAGGTAGGAGTAAATCGGAGCGGCGCACGCCAAAATTCGGTTAAGGAAGGGACGCGTGCACTCGCTCGAGTCAGCCGCTTATTCGAGCGGTTTGAGATTGCTTGCTAAGATAAACATATTTATTCATATACCCAAAATAATTAACAAAATTTAGTAACTTCGTTAGAGTGCATAATTCAAATTACTTTCAGATATCGTGGGTGTTAATTGCAAAAGCTTACTAATTTCAGATAGGAAGCAGTCATTAAAAATATAGAAGGGCGCCACCCAAATTATTTGTTATTGCAATTCGGGAAAATACTTTTTTTGTTTACGTTAAATTAATTATTATTTATTGTCATTTTTTAAAATTTAAGGTATGCAGTATAAATAACACGTTTAATAGTGCTTTTGCAAAACTTGTAAGTTTAATAGATAATATCTATTGATAAATTTGAATAAGTTATAGACCATCTGCGTATATGGTTGAGTGTATTCTGGAGTAAGTGGAAAACTTTTTATTATCATTAATATTCGAGTTAATTAGTATTCTGTTTACAGTATGCCGTTTTTAAACTAAAAGTATCGTATCTACAATCTACATTGTTGATGTTATGAAAATTGATGAAGAAACTTTTTTCGCGTTCTATAATGCAAGGTCGTATGTAATCTTTTCTTACTTACCAAAACTTATATTTTGGAAAATAATTACGATGTAGTGGGGGTCACCTAATTATGGTTGACGGATAAAATTTCTAGCGATTGTATAAAAATCTTTGGGTATAATTTTGTTGAAGGTGGCGAAGTGAGATTTAATATTAGAAGTTTTATGAAATATAATCTGTTAACTATAAGTCAACATGAAACTCTTGAACCACTGCAGCTTCACTTTAAGATTAATAACAATATTTATATTTTTGACGTTGTGTATAAATTTTCTAAATTGAGTAACCTTAACTTTACCACCAATTTGGAAAAATCTGTCTACTTTAATTCCCTCCTCTGATGAATTAACCTTTGGGGTTGACATTAATTTTGATCTTCCTGATAATGGTAAGGTAAATATTAAAAGATTTGCTAGTTTTTAAATTAAAACAAATTATCAATGAAGCAAGTCGGGTCACTAAAAACACTGCTAGATATAATTTTGAAAAGAATCCTCGAAACACTCGGTTTAGAACTCGTCAAACTCTGGTCTTCAAACGTACCTCCGAAGTAATCCACGCCATAAATATGACTCACTGATTATGCGACTTTGGCAAAGTCTGGCACCAAAAACTTTTTAGGATCCCTGAAAGGACTGTATTCCTTTACATTTTTGTCGTATACAGACGAAATACTGACTTACTGCGTGCAGTTAGCTGATACGTTGTTATAACAAATTCCGTTTCGGTCTCTGTCCAGGTCCAGATAGGATATGAACTGCAGACTGGTGTGATATAATCAAATTGTTCTCCATTGTTCCTTAATTCGAGCTTAATTGATATTATTCGAGTTGCTGTCTTTTAAAAATCATTGTTGCCTTCACAGTCAGTATCTACAACCACTTACATGTAAATAAGTATAAAAGGTTTATCTGATAAAAGGTTAGGTAAGCAGATGTGTTTTTCAGAACTCTGTTTTTATTCCAACTTGTGTTATATACAATTACTATATTGTATTACCTCCTTCAGAAATCTTTTGCACAACGTTGATAGTCTTCGGTGGATCGGTATTCTCAACCCACAGTATTTTCTCATAGTCAGTATCTTCAAGCTCAGCATATCTAAATTGTTGTTTACGTATTCTTTACACTTCGAATTTGAAGACACTTTCCACACTCTATAGATACATATATGAAGTCTGTGAATTTTAGACTGCCTATTTAGGAAAAGAAAATAAAAGAATTAATTTTTTCTCATTAAAATTTCTACAAACTTCTGAAGAATAGAGTACCTGAGAATACGGAGTTATTGTTATATTGTAGAATTGCTTATAACATGTTGTCAAGAAAATGTTTAGGAAAGTGTTGCGCCTAGAAGAAAGCATGATTTTCAGAGTTATTTATTCTCAAAAAGTGGTTGGCAGAATGAGATTTCTTTAAAATGAAAACCTACTTTAAATGCTAATTCCAAAAGGATGTATAAAATACTCACTGAAAACTTTGATATATTTCCATTCAAATGTTCAGAAAAATGCTGATTTAAAATGTTCGGCATTTTAGTTTTATTTCTATCGGTTTGCAATCTAAATCACCACAAATCGATTGTTGTCATACATCAACTTAATTGAAGGGTAGTCGGGAATTTTTCTACGGCATTTTTCACTTAAGTACTTATGTAAAGTAAACAAATGGCATTTCTTCTTCCATAATCTTGTTAAAACTGGCACAGCTAATGAGATAACTATACTTCAAATCTAACTTTCTTTCTAACCTTTATACAAGTGTCTATCATGCAAAAAGTTAAAATGAATAATTTAAGCAGCTCTCAATAACCATTACAAGCTCTCAATGGCAAATCCTGAAAGATATTAAAATTTCACGATTCGCCACTGAAATGTTTCAAAGTTTGCTGGAGTTGTTTCAACTTACCGTACAATCATTTTGGCTTTATTAAAAAGTTATAACGTTGTACAGCGAAAATATTAAAGCTGTCACGAGATATTTAATTTCGGGGTAGAAAACGTGAAATGTTCTATAATTAATAAGCAAGTGTACGTTTTAAATTGCAAAAACCTTAAACTTTTGTTCTGCAGCCAAGAAGTTTAATAATATAACAAATGGAAAAGTTGCTTCATAAATGTGTCACTCTTCCAGAAACATAGATTTTGTTTAATCAACTCAGAATGGGTTGTATATTTAAAGCGATAGCCTCGGAAAATGAAATTATTTACGAAAAATGTTTCCGAAAGCAAAATGAAACTTTATTAATTATTTTTTTTAATGTGTAAATGACAGCGACTTTAGAAAGTTTAAAATTTTTTGTTTTGTGTTTCAGGTAAGCTAATGGATTAGTATCAATGGATTGTGGATTATTACAACCCCCCAAGAGCAGCATTCCTTTTATTAAATAAAAATTCTGATATAGCGGTATGTAAATAAATACAGTTTGCTACTTTTAGCAATAAGTTCGCACGAGCTTTAGAAATATGTATGCAACCTTGGAGAACATTTACACTAGTTGAAATGCAACTTGAAAACTAGTGAATAATTCAATTTTGAATTATTTTGTCTGTGACATTATATTTACTTATAGTACAGTTTAAAGTTTATGAGCCACTATCAAAATGTACTCAGAATTGTGGGTTTCTATCTAATAACCCAGTCATTTTAAGTTCGTCAAAATTGATGGAAATGTATTTAATTTGCGGAACAACATACTAAAACTCCTAGGATTTCCTACGTCGACTCTAGGGTATGTATCCTAAGTAACGAAACACATATCAGAACTAGTATGTAACAAAAAAGTTATTGAAGAAAATTAACCTGTTTTTATTTTAAGTTTGAAGGTGTATTGTAATAAAATAAAATTGTAGAAGTCAATCTGAAAGTCAACTATTTTCTATTTTTTCGTAATGCCTCCCATAACATGTTTGATCTTCGCCAAATTAGAATTTTCGCTATAAAAAAATCTGTGTTAATTCAAAATTTAAATTTGAATTTTTATATTATTTTTTAGGTTCTCTAAGACGATATACTTATTTGTATATACGATATATTTCATCTAACCGATTTGATAAACTTTAGTGCGTTTAAAAATGTTTTGTTGTCATAATCTTCACTGTAAATGTACTATCTAATAATCTCGCCTGTATTTAGTTTCTTTATCATTGACGCTTCATCACCACAAAACAGATAGTCAATCTTAATATCAGTTGTTACCGTCTTGGACAATAAGAACTGAATTTTCATCAAATTCTCTAGGTAGATGTTTGAATAAGTCTTGACTCTCTTAAAAGGAAAGTAATATGAATTATCTTACATTCGAAAGACGAAGGTCGGCCAGGAAGCTAAATGACGAGGAACAAAAAGCAGTCGTCGTAACCTTTCGGAGAAAGTCGTGGAGCCGCCAGAGGCGGCACTACTAACATGCATCCAGGACTTTTCAAACATTCAACGTGCACAATGCTGGTAGGCTTTTCTTTTGTGCTGATTCTGTGCTCGACGACATTTGATGAACCGCCGCCGCGCCGCCTGTTCGTACACGCCGGTGACACGCTTAAACACGTCAGCACTTAGAGCCTTTGGAACAGTGCATATCTTGCACAAGCTCGTTTGGTATCATAATATATTTGTCAAAGGGTATTTGTTTTCGTGTCTGGATCTGGATAAAACAACTTCACCAAGCAATGTCGCATTGAGTATTTTTCTGGTCATTTCTTTATAGCTGTTTAAGTCGCACATTTGAGGCGTTGCTGAATGTGGGCCTATGCATCCGAAGAAATTACTCGTCTTATAACCAAATGTATGGAGTTCATAACTGGCATTTTTTGATCAAAGAAATAGTACTATGCAGAAGGTATTGCTTTAAAGGGGTTTTGGGAGGAGACTAGCACATATTAGTTAAATAAGCTTTTCAACTAAATTCTGAAAATGTTTTGGTCATTATCTTTTTTCTTTATCTCTTTCTAAAATACTAGCCAGTTCATGAAATATTATCAACAAACCTTTTCATAAATATCTTACTTAGCGATTGGCTTCCAAACACTAACTATAGTAAGTAGCTGTTGAAGGTATACATTTCAAGAATTAACATATTGGCAATAACAGTTTCCTAGCAACACACTGAACAGGTGGTGTATGCTTTCACGAGATACTCACATTGATCAGGCCTTGTTTTCGCCTTGGCTATTCCAGAAAACAAGCATGGAACTAGATTTTGGTTCTTTTTGATTCGAACCAAATTTTCACTATTCGCCTCCTTCAAATGCAAACACACTTGCGATACCAAAATAAATGGAAAAAATCAAAAAATCATATTAGGCATTTTTATCGGAAAATATTACTGATAAATGACCGAAAATACCATTTTAATGGGTTTTTGGGTTTGAAAAGCGCGGTGTGGCAATTCTTTTTTGAAATAAAACGTGAACTGCCAAGTAGTAATTCAGTAATTTGTAAGTTTTTCGTTTACTTTTTGCGTGTTCTGCATATTTACGAACTTGGAAGTTTTTAAACAGAATTTCAATATTTTTAAATTTTGATAAAACTTTAACTTAATATTGGGCAATTCTGAACAACTCTTATGAGTACAGTTTTTCATGTCTAATATGGTTTTTTGATTTTCTCCATTGCATTTTTGCATTTGAAGGGGACTCTTCAAAGGAAGTTATACTCTCAAAAAGTACATGTACAATTGTACATGCATAGCAATGATGCCATACTGTATGTACATTTACGTTCACAACTCTTGAAAGTTTAACTGCTAAAAAGCAAAGTTGCTGAGATTCAAATCAACTCAATTTATTATAATTGGATATACTTCTCATTCTTCCTTCTTCACTTAGAATGGTCCTTTGTGTGCTTCACATGTTCAGATATGGCATTCTTCTACTTCTCTTTCCGTTTTTGCAAAAAGAGTTTTTGTGCTCTATGTTTTTTACATTGCTTAATTTTGTATTCCTTTGTTTCAGCCTTAGATGTTTCTGATGGGATATTCTCATAGGAGCATCCTTATTTTCTCCCCAAGAAGATGTTGGAGAAAGGCGGAGTTCTCCTGTTGTTTTCGGTACGACTTTATTTAGTCCCGGAAGTCGTGCTTTGTCTTCAATGTAATATTCTCAGAAATTGTATCATGAATTATTTGCCGTTGGATAATGAGACCGTCATCGTCAGCGTGAGGTGGCAGTCACAACTGTCTGGTCAAGAAAAGAAATAATTTGCATTTTTGCAATTGTCAAATTCTTAGTTGTGATTTTTCAATGACAAAACAATGTTCTTTTTGTTTTATTTAGTGAAAAAATACATTATTCAGTCGTTTTAATTAAAGAGTTAAAATAAGTACTTTTTCTTTACTCTTTTCCGAAAATTAACAAATCTAGAACAAAAGTACTTTTTCCTCCAACAGAATATTTGTTTTAATACTATTATTGGTCATTAAAGTAGACGTGTTCCTGTTAGTAATACAAAAATGTACTGTTGCTATGCTACATGTCATATACGGCTTAAAAGTGAGTATTTTTAATCTTAAGAGAAAAAATAGCGTGTACCATAGGGATTAAAAGTGACTATGTTTAACTCGCAATTTTTGCAGTTAGCTACGCTGCGCGTTTGGTCGTTGGTCGTCAAACAAAGTGCCATATCCTAAAAATGGCGAAAAAATTATATTAAGTTCATTTTCTAAAGAAAAATCATTTAAATTACTACAACTTACTTTTAGTGTAGCACACGCGTACGTTCGAGTGCATATGCGGCACAATTAGCCAGAGCAAAAAAATTAATAATCAGTAAAACACAATATTTAGCAAAACTACAAAAATCGCATTAAAATAACAAAAACCAAACTAGTACGCCTCTGCTATCTTCGCCTTTGCTGTTTGCTGTTGCGAGAGCTTTTGCTTTTCTTCTTTGCAATTGGAAAAAATCGTCTTTGAAATGAATTCTTCTATAATATTAAGTTCTCTGGAAAATATTTTATTTCTTAGTGTCGGTTAGATAAAAATATCAATTGTGTGTGTATAATGTAGCTAAAGAACTCTCTAGCACAAAATCAAAAATCGGAGATTTGTGACAAGACACCACTTGGTTTCTGCTACGTTAGTGAGCGCTACCCACACTGTCTAGAGACTGTTGTCCGAAAATTTCTAATGTTCAATTCTCTTTTTAAAATTTGAAGAGGGGCGATTATATTCCAGAAAGTTACAACTAACCACACGTTGATCATGCAATCATTATTACCAACAGCAGAATTGCACCCAGCTTCTTCTCATGTTTATTAGCTACAAAGTCTTAGTACCAGCATCGAGTTTTTTAGAATGTAATCCAATCCGCAGTATACTTACGTCTCATAAAATGTAAAATTTTATTCCGAAAGCCATACATTCCTATATAAACATTTAATGTCGAAAATTATTTGGCTCAAAATAAACAATTTATTTACCTGAAGAGGAATAAAAAATGTTTTTTTGTTAAAGCTCCCAAAATTAGCTGTTTTACGGATTCATTTGAGTCCGTAAAATGAGTCTTTTTCGGACTCAGTCCCGAAAAGTTGCCATGACAACTTTTTCGGACTCGTTTAGGTAAATAAAGCACAGTAGTTCAATACAACAATTAAAGAACTTTATTTAGTCTATAATACCTATTAAAATCATTCATTAATTATTATTACACATATTAAATCCTTATTTCCCAAAATGAAAATGAAAGGAACAATTTTGGGCACCTTCGAAACTGTTGCCCCCAAACGAAATAGCCGAGCTCGAGGGTATAGTATTAATTTCTTTGGATGTTGTGGTAGTAACGGTAGAAACCGATATTCTGGTACTGGATGGTTCGGTTTTCTTTTCCCCCATTAACATTTTGCATACCTTTTTCTTCTTCTCAATCGATTCTTCTATATATGACTCTGCTACTGAAGACGACCTGGAATTAATTATTATTTAGAATAAAAAGACAATCATATTGTGATAAAACTTACTTCCATCCTCCTAGCCGTTTCAACGAGATTAAATCAACGTCAGCATCTGCCGCCAAGGACGCAGAACTTCGCCGGAAGCAGTGCCCTGTATACTCTGTCGGGTTCGGTAATTGAAGAAATTCAGCAACAATAGAGGACATCTTCGCAAAAGAATGGATTCCTACACGTTGTACCGTACATTTCCCCTTACGATAGGAAATAAAAAAATAATCGTGTTCAATTTTCGCTGGCCGTAGTCGAAGATATTTCTGGTACAATGCAAGAGAATTAGCAGCTTCACCTTCAGCTACCACCGGAAACACTCTCTTGATGTTGCTCTTCGTATCGGGGATCGTTATAAGAAGACATTCTGCGTCTTTTTGGACAATATCTTGGATTTTTAGTGAATGTAGCTCTTCACGCCTGCATGCACCACACACGCCAATGAGAAGAGCAACCTACGAAGTTACAATATGAAACTGATTCATATTATCATTAAAGTATGATTTTAAACTTACTTTGATTAATAAATACTGCTCATCGTCTGCATTTATCAAAAATGTATTAATTTCTTGGCGCGTCAAAACTTTTGACTTTGTGGGCTCGTAGCCTACTGAATTTCGCTTCAAAAAAGCTATGACTCTAGCGAACTTGTTTATTTCAATATTTTCTTTGACAGACAAAACAGCTTTTATCATGGAATATTTTGACCAGAGTGTAGATGGTTTTACTTCTTGCGACTGTAACAGGAAAATACGAAAATATTTATGACAATAACTTATTAATATTGAATGTATAAAGTATAGCGGTACTTACCTTTTCATGTAGATAGTTCAACATCGCATCTTCGTCTACAATTACAATGTTGTTCATTTCTTTCCATCGAATAAATGCTTCGTACTCCTTTTCATATAGTTGACGAGACTTCACTGGAAGTAAATTTAACACAATTTTCTTTGCTTTTTCAGAAATATTCGCTGGATTCTGCATTTTATGCGAACTATTAAAATTATACATTTTAATTCTATTTGTAGTGAATGCGATATTACGTCCGATAGTATATCTACAATTATTGCAGCTGTTATAAATAAATACGATGAATAATTGATGAATGAATGGTTAATTGATTATACTGTTATTTTTAATGTTTTATGTTTAATTTACTTTTATGTTTAATTTAAGTATAAGGTCACAGATACTTATTTAACTGTGTACAGAATATTTCCTAATTTTAGGTTTAACCTGTGAGGAAATAAACAATTATTATTATTATTATTATTAAAAAAAAAACTCAACGTTTTTTCGTGTTTACATTAAACAATCTGGTTGCTATAATTACATTGCGAAGCTCACTGTTTTTGAGAAATATTTGCTCTGATCACATTAATCATCCATAATAAGAGGTTTGAATGTGTTCTTGTGAATTTTGGGAGCTTTAACAAAAAATGTTGTTTGTGCCACGTACCTAAACTGCAGTTTTTTCGGACTCATCTGCTATTCAGGACTCGGCTTCGCCTCGTCCGTAAACAGGAAGATTCGTCCGAAAAAACTGTATTTTAGGTACTTGATACAAAAATAACTATATTATGATTATGATTTTAAAAATGTGCTATTTATTAGTCTTTTTACAATACGATTATTAACAAAAATGGTTTAAATATATGATACTTGTAAAATGTAATTGCGAAAATGTAATTATGTTTACACAAGTTAGAATCTTGTTCAAATCTTTTTTATACCATATTCGAATTTACAACAAAGGGAATTAAATGTTCAACATAATGAGTACGCTACACCGTCTTATGCTTTACTGTACGGTTTTTCTTTGGATATAACACTTTTGCACTCAATGTTTTAAAGTTGTCGATATCTGGTGTTTTTTTATATTGAATCTGGTTGGTACTTTACATTTTATTTGACAAGTACAATTTTTCCAATCATCTAAATTTTAGCTTTTTCTACTATAAGAATTTTCCTTTTGCTCGGTCATTCTATTGTGATATAGACAGTGTAAAATGTGTCTATCTAATCTTTGATAAATAATGTGGGTATATTATAATGTTATTAATATTTTCGTGAATTGAAAATTCTACGTACATGGTTGACATTTTGATGAGTTAAAATTTCAGTTAACTTTGACTTATGAGTTTATGTAATTTTGGAACAATTCGAGCTGTCAAGGTATTTCATAATACCCGAACTATTTTCGATAAACATAATCTTTATTGATAGGATTCCTGCTTCGACTGCTTCGTCTAGCAGGCTAAACTAGGTTGAGGGTATTCAGATGTGGTAAAATGTGAGAATGGGCAGCGGTTTTCTCACTACTGACTATTGGTGGAGATCGCGTAGATTGGCACAGCAATAGTACAGACAATGACAGGCGACATTGGAATCCAGTATAATCGGCTGTCACTCCGCGATGCAGAAAGCAATGGGAAACTACTGCATTATATATTATATTCCCTAGTACAATCATCATGGCTGGAAACAATCAAAATAAGGGCCTCAGTCCCCGGCAGACCTTAAATGGACAGAGGCTGCTAAGAATCCCCGGGCTAGCCACTAAGATATGTACATGGAATGTTCGTACAATGTATCAAGCAGGTAAATTACACGACGCCCTACAAGAAATGGACAGAATGGGTATAGACATCATGGGTATTAGCGAAATGAGATGGCCCGGATGTGGAAAAATACAAACGGAAAAACACGACGTTTACTACTCAGGTGTAGAAAATGAACAACATGAATACGGAGTCGGAATTATTGTTAACAAAAAAATCGCCAAACATGTGACAAATTTTGTAGGAATATCTGAAAGAATAACTATGATACAGATAGAGACCACACCAATAAAAATGAATATCATACAAATTCACGGACCAGCATTTGAAGGACAGGAGGAAGAAATTGGAAATTTCTATGAATCATTGACGAACGTCCTAAAAGAACTGCATAAAGAAGATATGACAATAGTTATGGGCGATTTTAATGCCAAAATAGGAAAAGGAACGTGTGGCGAACTAGTCGGAGCCTTTGGACTCGGCGAAAGAAATGAAAGAGGAAACCGATTATACGAATTCTGCTTAGAAAATCAACTAGTAATAACGAACACACTCTTCAAACTCCCACCTCGTAGATTATACACATGGCGCTCACCAAGAGACCAACCAGATAATATGACAAGGAATCAGATCGACTACGTATTAATCAACAAAAGATTCAGAAATAGCTGTCTTTCAATGAAAACCTACCCAGGTGCGGATATAGGATCTGACCATAATTCCCTGGTAGAAAAATTCCAAATAAAATTAAAGATAATAAAGAGAAAAACCCAAAAGAAAAAATGGGATTAAAAAAAAGTAAAAGAAACATTTATACAGGGACAAATAAAAATGCACATCACAGAAAAGATTCACAAAATAAATCAAGATAAGTCTGAAGTTGAACAACTAAACACAATACAACAATCTATAACAGAAATCGGTAACAAATACCTAACACCGTCGAAAAAGGAAAACAAACCATGGATGACAAAAGAGATCCTTGTTTTAATGGAGAAAAGAAGGCTAACGAAAAACAATAACCATCACAAATACAAAGATATAGACAGACAAATAAGATGAGAAATCAGAAAAGCCAAACAACAGATGTTACAAGAGAAATGTCAAGAAATAGAAGCGCTAGAAAAAAGACACGGCTATTTTGTAACATTCTTAAAATGTTACAAGGTTTTTTTTAGCGATTGGGTGGTTGGTTGGGCGTTTGGTGGGCCGCGATCGTGGGGTTGGTTGGGCGTTTGGTGGGCCGCGATAGGGTGGTTGGTTGGGCGTTTGGTGGGCCGCGATTGGGTGGTTGGTTGGGTGTCTGGTGGAGACACTTTGGGGGTATGCTCACTTTCCTTTTTCCGAGTATATTTGCGGACCTCGTTTTCAAGGTCTTGTGTTCTTCTCTGTCCTATACTCTTCCTGTCTGTGATTGTACTCTTTTGTGCATTGTTTGTTTCACTGTGCGTGAATGTCCTCTCTTCGCCTTTTTACTTTTCCAGTTTTCTATCTTCTATCTTATTTCTACTCTTCACTTTCCTTTCGTTGCTCTGGGTGCCTTTACACACTCTAGAGTAACACTTGGCCGAAGTTAGCTGGTGAGGTAGTCCAACTTCTATATATTTTGTTATTTTTTTGTAATCGGCGACTCTCGGGTTGTCGCGTGGTTGGATGCCCCACGTTAAAAAGTTGGTTCCTTGCTAAGAAAGAATTGCCCTGTGCTCTTCTTTCGAAGCAAGAGGAGTTGCGCTGCTTTCCACTAACCTCTCGAGCTTCTTTAGTTCACCTGATCCGTGATGTAGAGGGTTAACGTCTTCCCTATGCCTTGTGATTTTTGGGGGAGCCCCCGCAAGGTGCCAAAAAGACCTGTCCTTGTCTTTTGTGTTGTATTTGTCCCCTCAGGGTTTTGGAAGGTTTTGATTTTGTTGGGGTTGGGTTTGGTTTTCACTGGGGTTTGTTTATTTGAGGGTTGGGTCAACTGGTTAAGATTTGTTGGTAATCAGGTTTGATCTGCCTAGAGCCTTTGAAGGTACATTGCTATTGATTGTGTTTTGAGCCACTTTTGTGCTATAACGGGCGACGCGTGCTACGTGTTCAGCTGCGACCGTGGTCAATATGGGATGTACTCTTCAATTGCTGTACACAAATTAACACTCTTCTGACAATCTTGACTGACTTACTAAAAGTTGTTTCTTTTAGTAAATCATGTTGTTGTGGGTTGGTATTCATTTTCAGGGTTTTAATTTTTTAGCATTTGTTTCCTGATATCCAGACTTCGTTGTTTACAGTTTTTTTAGCTTGGACCGACTTCCTGCTCGCCGTTTATTATTATATTATATTTTTTTAGGTTATTTAGCATTATCTAAATCTTTATATCGGATTTGATTAGCTTCCAGTTATTATCTAGTTATTGATTTGATATAGGGTGTATTAGTATTATTATTATTAGAGTTGTGAGGGCTCTCTTTGAATGATATAGCTTTTTAGCGGATTTGAATATTCAAAGAGCCTGCCTGAATTTATTGAGATTGGAGAATTTGTATTTCTTCGCTTTGATTTAGTATTCTTAAAGCCTGGTGGTTTTATGAATAGTGTTAGGAAGTATTGGTTAACTTCTTTGGCTATTATTGTTTAATAGCATTATGAATGGTTATTGTTAGGGTGGTGTATGATCAACTACGTGGTGGTTGTATACACTAGAGTTTATATCTACAATAGAAATTGTGGATAATATTTAGATTGTTATACACCCTGTATACTGTGTCATCTATTTTTATTATAACTAATTTGGCTGCTAATTATTAGGAATTTAATTATTCTTGTTTTTATGAGTAAGTTCTCGATTTTGCTAAATTTATTCCTTTTGTTATTTTGCCGTTTCAATAGATTTCAAAAACATTTTATCGTTCTAAAATTCCTTGGCTTTTGTATTTTGATAAATTTCTATTTATCTGGGTTAACTTTGTGTGATTCGTTAAAGTTGACCTAAGTTCAATTTTCATTTGCTTAGTAAAAATCCCCTCTTTTAATCGAGTAGGATTTTGGTCATTTTCAAATAGACACCGTTAGTTCTTGCCAGCTCTTTAAAAGCACCACCCCTTTGTGTTGTTTCAGTGAAAGTGAGGATTGATCGAGTGATGTTTTCTCACTTTATTTACTAGCTGAGGTCCATTTGTCGACTCATGTTTGATTGTCTGTTATAGACTTTTGGTTGATTTGATGCTCCTTTATTTAAAAGGGGCAACAAAGAAGTTTTGTGGGATGTTAATAAATCCAGTAATTGAATAAATTTTGTGGGATCTTAATAAATCCATTAATTGAAACAAACAACAAACAAATCAACAAAATATTAGGGGTTCTTAACAAATCCTGCATTTGAAACAAAAGTTAGTTGGATCTTAACAAATACAGTAATGGAGTCAAGTTATATTGGGTCTTGTCAAGTCCTGCAATCGAGATCAATTAAATTGGGTCTGGTTATCTCATTAATTTGTATAGAAAATTAAGCCTGGATTTATTCCTTATTCATTCCTTTTCGGTAACATACTGGTTACGAAGGATATTGGAGGCTGTACCTTCTTGGGAACTCAAAGAAATCTTGAACTCTGTTCGACTACACAAATGTACCTTATGGACATGAATTCAATCAGTATACTAGTAATTCATTTATTTCTTTATTAATCGATCAAGTAAGTTACAAGGTAACATATTTTCTAGTCTTAAGAGATAATTAAGATTATTAATTAAGCTGGTTAGACTTCATTCATTGTTATGTATTAATAAATTTTTTATTCATACTGTATTTATATTGTTGGTTAATATTGTCTTATTGATGATAATATTTGATTTTGTGATACTATGATTATTGATGAGTTTGTGATATTAAATTTATGCATGTTTCTTTATATTTAAGGGGTGTCGAAGGTATGTTTGCCTTCATATTATATGTGTGTGTGTGTGTGTGTGTTTGGATATTTTGAATTCCAGCTGGAACCTTGATACTTTATGTAAGATATCTATTTTTGTATTACTGTGGGGATTTGTTAATTAATTGGTGGGATTTATATATCTAATTAGGAATTGGGGGAGAAATAAACCCATGTACCCAAGGCCGCCTCTGTGCTAGTTGGGGCATTATAAAATTTAAAGGTGAACTATACGTCACAATTTTAACTTACATAAAAAAGTAAAAGAAGCTGCAGGAATATATAAACTCCAATGCATAGGAAGACTATTAGACGACAATAATAATATAATAATAGATAAACGAAAGAAAATTAACACATGGAAAAACTATGTCACTCTACTCTTTGATGACAATAGGAAAACATACATAAATACCAATAAAAACGATACAAGCCCAGTTATAACTATAGAGGAAGTACAAAAGACCATTAAGCAAATGAAGGACGGGAAAGCACCTGGCCCGGACAACTTTCACTCCGAATTCTTAAAATTATTTGACGAAGAAGGAATACAATGGCTAACAAAAACTTTCAATCACATATACACAAGCGGAGAAATACCACAATTATGGCTAAAATCAACATTTATAACCCTTCCAAAGAAACAGAGTGCTAAATACTATTCAGACTATCGGTTAATAAGCCTCATGAGTCATCTCGTGAAAGTCTTCCTTAAAATTATCCACCAACGTATACACAAACGCTACAAAGTACACATCGGAAGAACTCAGTTTGGATTTAGGAATGCAATGGGAACCCGAGAAGCACTGTTCTGCATACAAATTTTATTTCAAAGATGTCGGGACATGAACTGCGACATATAGGCATGCTTCATAGACTATCAAAAGGCATTTGATAAAGTCCAACACAATAAACTTCCAATAAACTAGAGGTTTTACAAAGATTAGGATTAGATAACAATGATTTAAACATTATCATAAATCTATACTGGGGACAAACTGCGACCATTAGATCTGAAGGAGAAGAGAGCGAAGAAATCAACATCCAAAGAGGAGTATGTCAAGGCTGTGTTCTTTCGCCACTCCTCTTTAATATTTATTCAGAGGAAATTTTTAAAGAAGCTCTGGAAGATGCCAATTTCGGAATCGCAATCAATGGCCAAATACTCAACAATGTCAGATATGCTGACGACACAGTGATATTCGCTAGTAGCATAGAATAACTTCAAGGATTAATGATCAGAGTGGTAAATGTTAGTGAACAATACGGCTTAACGCTTGACACTAACAAAACAAAATATATGGTAATAAAAAAAGGAGCTGAAGTACCAACGCAATTGATCGTAAATAATAAACAGATACAAAGAGTTACGTCGTACGCATATCTAGGAACACCAATTAATGATGACTGGAATCACTTCCTAGAAATAAAATGCCGTATAGAAAAAGCTAGGGCAAGTTTTATAAAGATGTCAAGTATCTTCAAAAGCCACGACCTTAACATTTCAATGAAAATAAAACTACTAAGATGTTATATATTCCCAGTATTACTATATGCAGCAGAGACATGGACCCTCTCCGAACACACATGCAAAAGACTTGAATCCTTTGAGATGTGGCTTTATCTACGGATCCTAAAAATACCGTGGACGTCCCACACAACGAATTATAACGTACTAGAAAGAGTTGGCAAAGAAACAGAAATCCTCAAAACCATCAAAACTAGAAAGCTAGAATACTTGGGGCATATAATGCGGAACGTACAACGCTATGAACTCCTGCAACTAGTTCTACAGGGAAAAGTATTAGGAAAGAGAGGCCTATCGTGGCTAAATAATCTTAGAACATGGTTTAACACCACAACTGCAGGCCTCTTTAGAGCAGCAGTAAACAAAATCCAGATTGCCAGGATGATCTCCAATATTCGTTAACGGATGGGCACCCGAAGAAGAAGAAGATAGCATTCCGGGCTGGTTGGATGATATGTAGATATCTTAGATACTTAATATTTATTACTAACCGCTACGAATCGGTACAAGGAATCCTGTAAAAGACGTTTTTGTTATCCAACAAAATATAATAAAATTCTGAACTACATCCGAATAATTTTCGTTTTGGGTTTAATAAATTGAAGATGTCATAACTGGAAGAATATTAAAGGTTTTGAAGTTGATATCTCTGAAAAGAAGAAAAGAAAACATGTTTGTTATTAGGGTGTGGCCGGTTTTTATACAAATAAAATTTTTTCCAATCATCGAAACTAGAATCTAGTAATGACTTTTATTAACAGCTTAATTCCTAATGATATTCTTTTAATTTCTCTATAACAAACAACTTATCCATAATGAAAATCACGAACTTCTAAAAAAAAAACTTGCTCGATAAAATATAATTTACACACAAACACAATAGAAATGTATTTCTGAACAATTCATTAGTGATTTAAAAAAGATTTACATGCAAGTGTTGTCTGGTGTATGTAGGCGTATTTTAGTTGAAATTGATTTTTCCGTGGGTCTTGGCAACCGAAGTGGAGAATACCGGAACTTAATATTTTTGTTTTTCTGTAATAGTTATTTAAGTATTAAGGGCGGTAGGTACGCTTTACCAGTCGAGGCTAATAATGTGGACACCTCCGCTACGCGTCGGTCTCCACACTATTAGCCTCGACTGGTAAAGCGTACCTAACACTCGTAATGCTTACACTATTTTTTGCCCGATCGGATCTATGAGTGAATTTTAAATATATAGAGCAAACATTAAACACATCACACTGAAAATGTGAATTTTCAGTCGGTTAATGTGCCTGGTTGTTATGGAGTTGAATAAACAAAAACAATTTTTGTCTCAATCCGGACGAATTTTAGAATAATAGTGAGTGTTTTTTGACTTAAATAACGAGGTACTTTATTACCGAACCTTGGGCGGTAAGTTGAACTTACCGCCCTGAGAGCAGAGCTTGTAAATGAACCAAAATGGCCGATCGGGCAAAAAATTATTTTTAAGTTGTTTCGAGTATCTTTTCACTTTTGCTTGAATATATAACAAATGATTCTTTTTTGGTACTCGTAGCGAAAGCCAATTAGAGTATGCAAAATCTCGGAATTAGTCCCTTTTTATTAAATTTAAAAACCGGTAATGTCCTGTAATTAAAACACAAATCGAAACAATTTTTGAATAAACCCTTTTGGGAGTATGAGTTTTAGGTCGTGAAATGAAATTTGTTATAAATGCCAAATTAGTGTTGTAAGTGCGAGGTAGATGAAATGATACGATTTTAACTCACCTACTACACTCGTTTTTAGGGGGTTGAATATACGAAATGCAATAAAACACCGGGAAAATTCAATTAAGAAGTTTATACCTACAATGTGTCCATTTTCCCTTCTGTTTTGCATTTATTTTCCGCTTTCGTTGATATTAAATTCGTGCGTTTCACGAATTAAAAAAAAAGAAAAATAGAACACCAGGGAAGTCTCTTTTATCGTTTGAAATTTCTTTCTCTTTTTTTTAATAACATTTTTAAATTGCAAATTCGACTAGAATTCTCACGCATAAAAGTTATTTTCAAAGATAGAGATGAAACAATTAAGTCGCACTAAAATAATGCTTCTAAAAGGATTCATTAAGTCCAGAGAAAACACTGCGTTTAATTGAATTCGATTGAAGAAATTCATCCTTTTTTAAGGTTTTTCTTTGCAAAGTACGTCATTAAAATAGCTACGACTGATTAAAGCTCATTTAAATAAACTGAACTCGTTTTTTCGTTTTTACGCTGTGCTTTTATAACGAGCTTAAAAAAGTATTTGTTAGATCTGGCGTTAATTGATAAAAAGTGAAGATTTTCATGAGTAGACATGCGTAAAAATGTCAACAACGGAAATTTTTATCTTTATTAAGCGATGTTTTCGCATCCTTTAATTCATCATAATTAAAAAGAAAATTATTTTTATTAATCATTAATAATAGATATTATTAAGGGTTTTTAATATATTTGTGTTAGCTTAATATAAGCAAATGCTTAACTAGATGACAAAGGAAATAAACAATTTCAAAAACTTAATTAGAAAAGTAAAATATGCAAATTAGTTAATTAACTCCTAATGTAACCAGATAATATTTACTAAATAAACAAAATTTCACAACCATGCATATGCTAATATTGAAGTAATATCATGAAAGCAGAAAGCACGACGCAAATTTCTAACTAGATAAACGCATTTAGTGATTGCACGGAGCTTTAGGGGGAGAAAAGGAAAACAACCAAATCGAGATACTTACTTTAATTCCGAAGGTAAATTTTTATTCAATTTCTTTTATTTTCATTGCTAAAAACGTCTCGAAGACTTTTAAACTAAAGGCAGTGTTTTAAATTTAGTTTAGCTATTATCTTCTACACTTTTCCTTTTTGATAAAATTATATCTAGTGACAAATTCTGCGTGCCTTTTGCAACAGCTGGATACAGAATTGATTAATTCTATCTTAAGGGAATAAGGTCAGGTTTGAAGACTTGTGTAAGTTATTAGTAAAGATTTCAACGGTGTCTCAGTTTGCGCGACCGTGAGCTTAGATTGTGCTTCGGGGTATATTTTCACTATCGCTGTTTAGATAACCCACATTCCGTAATTTAAGCTCCGGAAATATGTAGCAAATATTAGGATAACAAAAGCCTAGAGTTTAATGAGTTAATTTTTAAAATGAATATAATAAATGCTTTTAAAATTAAATTACATATTATTTTAAATTAAGCATTTGAAGAATCTAAAGAAAGTAATTTTTACTTGAAGATACTCGAATAATAAATTTTTCCAATTCATAAATACCGTTAAAATCGAAAATTACTCACTATCTCTTTATTTCATGGAAAAGCAGGTAATTAAAAATTCCAAGAATATGCAGACAATCCCCACTTTTATTAGTTAATTTAAAAATTTAAAAATCTATATGTAATTCACAAAAAGTACATTTGTTACAAAGTTACTTACTCCCTGGACTACGGTCCACATGGGTCCATGGCCTCCCACAGGGTTTCTAGACTGTTGTTTTACAAGGTGCAGTCGTCGCTCGCACTTCAACCATAGGCATATATGCCAGAGGGGGCGGGGGTTGCTCTACTCTCCTCCATTATTTACTTCGGATACGATTTTTCTCCATTCTTTTATATTAGCTGCCTTCCGCTTCCATTGGGTAACTCCAACTGTTCTTAGGTCCTTGTCTACTTCTTCCTTCCAATCTTAGCCTCGGTCTGTCCCTGCTTCTCCTTCCTTCCAGTTTATTTTGCAGAATTCTCTTTAGTCCCCTCGTTTGTTGCATTCGCTCTACGCGCCCCAACCATCTTACCCGCATACTTTTAATCCCGTTGGATATACTTGCCTCTCCATACCGTGCCACAAAGTTACTAGATAGATTAAATATACGAAAATTTTGATGCTAAATAATTGCTAAGTAACTTGAGAACCAAAGTCATGAAAAAATTGAGTTATTTCTTCAATTTCCCACAAAACTTAAGTGAATGAAAAATAAAATGCAAAATGAATTTGAGTGTATTTTAAGAAGATTAATGTACACGACATGATTTTACAATAGTGATTTTACAGTACAACTATAATATTAGACATGTACGAGTGGTTTCTCTGCATATGCATAAAAAAGGGAATCCCAGAGTTACAATGTTACAAACAAAGCCTCGATGATGTAATGTTTACATTTAATTAAAATATTTGTGTCTATTTGCGTTATTATTATGCAAATTATATTTACTAGTTAATACGAAAAATTTATATAAAGTTCTTACTATTATTTAAATGTAAGATAAAAATCAGATTTGTTTTAAATCATTATTTACTTTATAAAAATAATTTATTAAATAGTAGGTAGCAATAGATAAGAACAGGCGTAACGAAGTATAACAACAAAATATTAGTAAAAATGTGCCCGAAATATATATCCCGCCAAGTGTGACCGTCGTGCGCACTCTCCGTCCGGCGTAGTGAGGGATAGCTAACCGCAGAATAAAAAACAATGAAATTCTCCTGAAGGTGTAACCAGATTTATACGCCTTAAACATGAGTTACTCTTGTAACGAATAAAAATCACCTGCCCCACAATTCGTAACGAATTAATTCTGATAAATAATAAAACAAAAAAAGCCCAGCGATGGTCCGTCATTTTGTAACCAACAAAATCTATTTATAATAGTACTTACGTTATAATTAATTAGGTTTCGGCTTAGCCTGAACAATAAGCAAGGCTCATCTCTTTTTAAAGTAAAGCAGGTTGCAGGTGAATTGGAATACCCGCTGATTCATAGAGCTATGGAGGAAGACGCCAGCACGGTTGATTTAAACAAATAAAATATTAGCAGTAATGCTCCACAATAACAGAGTTCTAGATCTTAACCTGAATCAGTTTCAATCATACAAGGAATAGCTGAATTTCTTCACTTCGTTATAACCCCCGAATATAACACCAGAATAACAAACAATGAAAAAATAAAATGAAATAAATAACTCCAATAATATCATTTATTTATTTACACATAAAAATCTTTAGCCAATCATTGGATTAATATTGAACTAGAAGGCCTCCAGTTGTTATCTAAGTAATTTCTTATTATAGTTAATAATAATAATGTTACTACTAAATTCAAAAATACTTAGAAATTCTTACTTTGATCGTTATTAAGTTTTCTTAGTTACTTAATAAATTTAATTCAGACTCCTATAAAAGTTGATTTCTTATCGTATCATGGATCTTCCTTAAATTGTAACTTTATGACCATTCTAGTAATTCACTCTTAGATTCTGACACAACGAACTAAGTAACGCTTCCACAAAAAAATAAAATATAAAAAACCCACCTGGTTCTTTCTATAAACTAAATGTGGTCTACACGAGGTTTACGTCAATTCGTATAGATGATCACCAGGTTGTTAGGAACCCTTTGGAGAAGGCTTCCAGTTGTCACGAGTAGGTACTCAAAATATTGAGGACAGCAAGGCCATTAATAATGACTTATATTTGATTTCAGCATATATTTACCCTTAATATCAAATGAAATAACTCGCAGTTTTAACTATGAAGGTTAAACACCAAACCAAATTATCATCAGAAATTTGAAGTTCAAATTCCAAACATAGATGGCGCCATAAAAAATATTATTAAATAAAGTTTAATAAATATTATTAAAATTGAATTTCACAAAAAAAATTATACGGGGCGACACTAAATACGTTGGACTAATAACACCAATATACGGTGATATGAAAGCAATTGTAATCAGAGAAAACTGATTGTTACATTCTTTACAAATTTTTAAATATATGTATTAGTTTTTGAAAAGTTGTCCGTCAAAGTTTGATGATTTAACCTCTTTTAACAACAAAATGAGGGAACGCATGTAAGAAAAGTCAAAACAACAAGAATATTAAACATTTATTGTCAAAAATGTAACGTAATAATTGTTTAAAAAAAAGTTTGAACTTAAATCTATAACAATACCAAAAACAAAGAACAATATTTGAAATCTAGAAATATAGAAATTATGGTTTTTTATATTAGCGTTTTTTATATAAATTTTTATGGGATCGATATTGTACTAATTTTCTACTTCTTGGAGGAGCTCCTTTTGGGATGCGGCGGCGTACTCAGAAATATATTTTGTTTTGCAGTTGTTATATAACATCATGACCCTGCGCAAGGGACAAATAACCCGACTAGGAAAAGTGTTCGTTTGCGCGTTTTAGAGCTTTTAGGTGCTGAGTTTTGCTTCAAAGAATGGTTACCGTACAAAGTAGGTACCCAGGTAATCAAAGTAGGCACCGTTCATCATTAAACCATGTAGAACTATTTGAAATACACATTGTCATTCCTGAATGAACAGTTTACTGTTAAGTATAATAAAATATTTATTCGTTGTTAATTATACAATATGCACTTGCATAATAACTTAAATACTATACAGTTTCAACATTAACTGGTAAGATCAGAACCTAGCTAAGTAACATTCCTGGATGCCAACTTCTAAGGTTCCAAGTGACGTTATTAAGTTCAAAAGCTAGGTAAGCAACATCCCAGGATGCCCGCTTGAAAGCTCTGAACTGTCCAAAATTGTAACTTGAACTGGTTTATCCCATACACGCAAATCAACGTTAATTTCTACCCTGTGAAGCAGGGTAAAGGCTGTTATAGGCCTAGGCCCCTTCAGATGAAGTTGGCAGACCATTTATTATTGAACGCGTTTAATAATAAATGGCCCGGCAATGGGGCGACCTTTGTGATTATTATTAGCAGCATTAAAAATAATGTTGGTAATGATAACCACAATCGCTCCGTACTTGTTGTATTCTTCGATAATTTTGCATTTATTTTTTTAAACTGTTTGAGTTTATTTACAATCTGCTACAAAGCAATAAGCAAATCAGATAACTATACTAGGAGGTACATTATAGTGGGAATTACATGTGAGGTAACACCCTTTGACGTTCCTCAGGTGAACTTACTTTACAACAGATCTATAAATAATAAGTAAATGTTGTTAGGAGTCTACGCAATTGTTCACTTTCATCAATCACTTCTGACACTAGTGGGTTAAAATGTGTTTCTAATCGCACGAGAGAGTTTTCACTAAACTTAGCAATTCTTCTTTCACTGTCTTCATTTTTAGGTCATTAAGTATTTCTGTATTCACTTTCGATTAGAAGCGTTCCAGAATTTCGATATTGGAGTGTGAGGCGGTACCCCACAGCTGAATGCCGTAGCTCCAGACAGGTTTCGGTACCCTTTTGTAAACTAATAGTTTGTTGGCCAAGGAGAGTTTTGATTTACCGCCTAAAAGCCAGTAGTAACTCTTGAGTTTAAGATTCAATTGTTTTCTTTTGGTCCAAATATGTGTTCTCCAAGTCAAGCCTTTGTCGAGATGCATCCTGAGGTATTTCACAGTCTGTACGGGGTAGAATGGTCACATCGGGGATGATACCTCTACGTTTAGTAAAGGTGGTTTGTTGTGATTTTAGAGTATTGACTTTGAAGCGCCATTTTTTGAACTAGTCAGTTGCTGCGTCTAGGTTTTATTGTAGATTTTTTGCGGTTACAAGAGGGTCAGTATGAATGGAGAGAATTTCGCATTCATGGCTTTGTTTTATTGTTATCGGCCATACCAGCATGGGGAACATGTTGGTATGGGCGATAACGTTGATGTAGAATTGGTTGAAGTTGATTCGATGAAATTATTGAAATAATTGTTAATTACCTTTGTAGTGGTAGCAGTTGACCTGTTCAAATAAGTTGGTTGATGTTGATGATAAAGTTAAAATGTTGGTTGTTGTAATGTTGATTGTTGTAAATGTTTGTTGTAAGGAATCTTTGTTGTTGAGATGAAGCTTTGCAGTCGGCGTTATTGTGGAGTAAATGAATTAATTGATGGTAGAGAGTTATCAAAAAAAACTGCTCTTGTCAGAACCACCCCGAAATATGGATTTCGGGGGATCTTTGTGTAGCCAGATTCTATTAAGAAGCCCCCCTATAGGTAGTGAATCGCCAACCTGGATGGGAAGAGTAAGTGAAAAGGCGAGGCAATTGCCAGTCATTAGTAAAACATCCGAGCCCCCAGGCATAAATAACTCGAATGGAGTTACCAGCCAATGATGACTGGCAACTGGCTTGGAAAGAAGGAGGGTGATGGAACACTGGGTGACACGGTCGTCCCCGTGACCTGGAAGACTTAGACAGGAATAAGGATGCCGGATGCTTGTGCTCATAGCTTAGTCGGAGGGAAAGGGGATGCTTTCTGAAACCAGGAAAAATTGACTCACCGGTTAACACTACACAAACTGACCGAGCACGGTTGACGGCTGCAAAGTAGCCGCATGAATAGCATCTCTACTCTGGTTCGCGGCACCTTTCAAGATGATAATCACACGTATGTTCACTTCACAGACACTAAGTACTGCACTCGTCTAACCCACAAAGTTGCGGTGTTTATATACCCTTTATGCGTTCCAGAGCCTTTGTTTGATTTTACACACGTGGCGATAACGTTTTGCTTCCGCTAGCATTTCGTAGAATGCATTTAGATAAGGTTTCTGGATACTACACAGTGCGCGTGTTGGCGGTGTTATCTCGCAGCTGGCGAAGCTTTATCTTGCACGTGGCGATAAGATTTATAAATAGGTTAATAGTTCTCATTTAATAATGTTAACTCACTGTTAACTAAAAATGACCTAAAACTGACTTAGCCCCTTAGATTTTTTTTTGTAGGCATAAAGAAGTTTTTTAACTTTTTGGATTAACTGCGAAAAAGTACTATACCACTATTTTAAAAAGGGAAAATAGGCCAAAACATCGTTTTGACAATTTTTGTACTTATCTACAACTTTGATAATGAGATATTAAACACGCTACTAATAATTCAAATCGTCAATTTTCCGGTAGAGTTGAACGGGAAAATTTGCACAAGGTTTCCCATTCTACAACAACGTAGCAATTATTTGTTGGTATGATATTGCTTGTCTAGCCTTTTCTATTACTAAAGTTTTAAATTGTATTAGTATAAAAATAGAGATTTGCCCAACACCTCTAAGTAAAAAGGGCTAATCTGGATGTTTTTAAGCAACTAAAGTTGAAATTTAGTAGAAAAACTTTTTACTCGCTTTAAAATAGCGATTGAATGTTATTGTAGATAGCAACCAACCACCAGCTTGTAATATAATTAGTTGCTTAATATAATTAGAATGCAGTCATCAGGCTAGAGTATCAAATTTATTATAAAGACCAAATTATACATAAACTTAAATAAAAAGGTTTTGGATAAAACGTTGTATGGCACCCGTAAGTTAAAGATATTATCCACTTAGAAAAAAAAATTCATTTCTAGATACTGTCTTACTTAATTCACTAGTACCATAAATAAGTATATCAAGTAAGCTATTGCTTTATTAATCATGCCTTTGTTAAAAATAGTTAGTTACATTGTGAGATGCGTAAGTAAACTTCTCTGCCAAGGAGACACTTTAAGGACCGAGGCGGATAGCCGAGAGGTCCTACGGTCTAAAGGTAAAGGTAATTGATAATAATGAAAAAAATGAATTGAAACTAAAATCGCGGCTGAAAATTATGAGTTGGCTGGTTGTGAGAACCTTGGTGCCATACCCAAAACGTTGTATGGCACCCGTAAGTTAAAGATATTATCCACTTAGAAAAAAAAATCATTTCTAGATACTGTCTTACTTAATTCACTAGTACCATAAATAACTATATCAAGTAAGCTATTGCTTTATTAATCATGCCTTTGTTAAAAATAGTTAGCTACATTGTGAGATGCGTAAGTAAACTTTTCTGCCAAGGAGACACTTTAAGGACCGAGGCGGATAGCCGAGAGGTCCAACGGTCTAAAGGTAAAGGTAATTGATAATAATAAAAAAAATTAATTGAAACTAAAATCGCAGCTGAAAATTATCAGTTGGCTGGTTGTGAGAACCTTGGTACCATCTAGCGAACCGTCAAAATCCGTAAGTACTACTTTCGTACCTAGCAACGAGAACCTTGCATATTTCACTTTCGGTTGCAGTTGTCTCATCAAAATAGTAAACTTGATTTATGTAAGGGGGAGAAAAAAAGGTTTTTATTATAACTCATATGTATGTTTACATGTCCTACCTTTTGTCAGTTGCTAAAACGTCACACTTTCTGTTGGGGCCGGATATGAGTGGAAAAGTAAAATATTTTTGCGTTAAAAATACGAAACAAGCAAAAAGAATCTTTTTTCTTGTTTCGTATTTTTAATATATTGTGAGTACAATGGGCGTACTTAAAATTTAAAATGCGATTTTCTTGAAAACTAGAAGGAAGCTACCAAAAATTGATAAGGAGAATATGTTCTAAATCATTACAGCTACCCCTCCATTACGAGGTTTATAGTTATATTAGTTACAACCTGTATACAAACTTGTAAAGATAATACTAAAACGAGAGCTCTATGGTACAATCACTTTTATTGTTAAAAATGAGAATAGTGCTCTTTATATTTAATTGTAGCTGTTTATAATGAATCTTTTCTTTCTGAAAACCAAAGACATTCTGTTTGCAGTTGCTGACATTAATTTTCTTGATTAATCACCGCACATTAATCACCCTTGTGTGTATGTATTGGAAAAGGTTATCAAGAGTGCTTGGGTAAAATCATTGTTCGCAGAATTTAACTAAACTTATAAAACTTGATTATAATAATACTTACTTCGATTTTACTTTTAATTTTCATGTCGTTTGACGCTTTGACCTTTACACTTTTAAACTTCATAAAAAAAACACATGCCCATTCTCCTAGTTTTCTCACTCTGTTCTTGAAATTCAATTTAACAACATCGATCTTTTCAAGGGGCGTTCTATTTGTGCGTTATTACTGCGTTATGGCAAAATATTGTGTGTTTGATATTATAAGTTATGAATTTTAAGAGAAGGAAGCTTCATTAGCATTATTCTTTTCTCTATTTTTTATTGCTTCTTGTTCAACTATATTCAAGTTTATACTGCCATGAAGATTGAAAACTGTTATGGAACTTATCTATATTAATAAGAATGTAGCTTATCCTGTGTACGTAGTATGTATGTATGTACGTAGTGCATACTCCTTTATAAATTGACTTAAGATGATTCGACAAAGATAGGTGGGGGGTAATTCGGGTGGTGGTAAGTGGGTTGGTTGAGCAAGTCGGGTCGGTAAGTTGTCAAAGATGGATAACTAAGTCGAGGGGTGGCTGGGTAAGTTGGAGGAGTTTGTTAAATAACGCGTACAGTACGTACTTTAGCCGTCAAAAGCTACACGGCAGCTTTAAAATAAATGAGAGCTTATTAAAGCGGATAAGCTGTGGGCACTTTTAATCGATACAGATATAAACTTTAATTTGTAAATTCAAATATTCGACACGCGCGTATCGTGAGTTTAAAGGTTGGTTCTTTTAATTAAGTTAATCTTATAATCATTCGAGCGTTAGTCGGCATTTTATTACAATATCCATAATCTAGGAAGGGTTGAGATATTTCTTCTAATAGGATAATTGACTGTCCTATTTTAACGAAACTGTTTTTTTAGACACTGATTCTTGTTAAGTCAACTGTCAGTCAACCAAGTCTACTAGACAGGGCCAGTAAATCCAGTGAAAGTAATTGAGAACTGAATAATGATTTTATACATTTATTGCTACTTTCTCGAAATCTCCCGATCTAAATTAGGATTTTTCAAGCTTATAGTCTGTGTATGTTGGTATTCCTACCCTACTTAATTGTGTAATTAATCATGTGCTGGCCATTACTTATGTCAGTTAAACTAAATTTATCTTTGAAGGTTTTTCAAATTTTCCATCTTCTAAATCTAAGGTATTAATTAATATCTTGGCTGTTCATGTTGCTGTTACAACCCGTACCTATTTACATAATTTCAAGATTATCCATACACTGCAACGTGCATACATTTAGACTACTTTAACATTGTTTCCTGCGGCTACGCAAATTCTGGAAATGTTTTCTTCCTGAATAGAAGGATTTACTTTAGACTTATATTAATTTACGAGGTAACTTCACACCTTGTTTTCATTGTTTTCTTCTGACATGAGGAAGTTGCTGGTAGCTATACAAAATGTTTTTCTTTCCGCCTGTCGCAGTTATTATTTTTTCACTAAACTACAGTTAGCTTACAAACACAATTGTTAACTGGATATGTACGTACTATAAAGGAAAATGTATTCATACTGCATAAATATTGCAAAATTCATTAAACGATGTAATATACAGTAAAAAAGTAGACCACTCTAAAAAGTGTGTGATTGGGACCAGGTTTCGGAGTAAGATTTTACTCTTCATTTTTGAATCTTTTACTCTACTTGGAAAAAATATTACCTATTTAGAGTGTTGCATATCTTCGATGGACACGTATACTGTTGGAAAATGCTCGAGCATTTATTTTTGCAGAATATTCCCGGAGCACAAACGAGAAAAAACGAGAATAAACCGTGAAAAGTGAGCAGGACTGGAGAATATACCTTCAACTCGCAAATGTTCTCCAATTTTGCTCTACTGTTTTATAATGCTAGTTGTAGTTAATTTGACTGTTGGAAAATAATGTATTGAAAACTAATGTAATAATAGAAAATTGGAAAATATTAAACTTGTTAGGCCGTATTTAAACCTCACTATTAAGTTAATAACGTGTTTAATTACTATGGTAAGCAGGTCTAATCTTTTTCCACCTATAACAATAAAATAAAGCTATCTTTTTGCTTGTTGATTTTAATTAGTTAGTTGGAGACACCTTTAAGCATGGTATGTGAATACATCACATTATATTTAGATTAGAAGCACAGGAATGCACCATTACGCCTACCGGACACAACGCTGACCGCGGACACTTCGCCGACTGTGGACACTACGCCAACCCTTACAATAAATTTTGCTATTGAACACTTTGCCGACCGTGGACAATACGCTGACCGCGGACACATTCGGCAAAGAGTCCAAAACTGCCAGTCGGCAAAGTGTCCGAGGCCGACGTCCAGTGTCCCACAAGTGTGCACAAGTAATACATTTTAAAGACTTTACAAACATTTGTCACTTTTTCTGTATACAAAATATAAAAAATTTAAATAAAGACTTTATCTATAACTAGAACAAAAAACAAAAGAGGTGCTACCGGGCGGTAATCCAAATTTTTTGTCAATGCTTTCAAAGGCATAAATTGTGCAAACTTTGCTTATAAAAGTGTGCCCTGACGCCGACAGCAGCTGCGAGTTACTCGTGTATATTTTGCGTAGGCATGCGGTTTAAGATCGTTTTGTTTCGGTTTTATTCTCGATTTTTAATGTTCTTGTTTATGCTCGTTTGTGACGTTTGTGCTGTATGATTCTAAAAGTTCTCGAGAATAATTATGAGGACGTTCGCGAATGTGCTTCGTTATGCTCCCAGCAGCTGCGTGACATTTTGCGTGGGCATGCGATTTAAGAACGTTTAGTTTCGGTTTTATTCTCGATTTTTAATGTTTTTGTCTATGCTCGTTTATGACGTTTGTGCTGTATTATTCTGAAAGTTCACGAGATTTATTATGAGAACGTTCGCGAACGTACTTGATTATGCTACCATCAGCTGTGAGTAATAAATACGTGTAGATTTTGCGTAGGCATGCGGTTTAAGACCGTTTAGTTTCGGTTTTATTCTCGATTTTTAATGTTCTTGTTTATGCTCGTTTGTGACGTATTATGCTGAAAGTTCTCGAGAATTATTCTGAGAACGTTCCCGAACGGGCTTCATTATGCTCCCAGCAGCTGTGTGTACGTTTTGCGTGGGCATGCGATTTAAGATCGTTTAGTTTCGGTTTTATTGTCGATTTTTAATGTTTTTGTTTATGCTCGTTTGTGCTGTATTATTCTGAAAGTTCTCGAGAATTATTATGGGAACGTTCGCGAATGTGCTTGAATATGCTCCCCAAGAGAACGTTCTTTTGATACAGTTTTATCATGCGCGAACGTTCGCGAACGTTCTCAACAGCATGTTCAGAACGTTCTTTCATTTACAACATTAGACACGTACCTCTTCTATGCGCTTGAGATCGGTGAGCCAAGTCTTCCAGTTAACGTAGACATCTTCAGACACCTCGTCGTCCCATCCGATCCCAGAACTCCATACAACCTGGAGCAGCATCAAACCTTTTACCTTGAAGTGACCAATAAGGCCTAGAGGATCGTATAGGCTCATTACCAGTCGGCACATTTCTCATTTGGTAGGTCGTTTTCCATTTAAGATTGTACTGTCCACTTTATGAAAGCGGCAAAGAAATGTGAAAATGTCCGCCTTGTGGTTGATCCACATTCCAAGGATTCTTTCGTTTTCCCATTGATCTTTTTCAATGACCTCTTTGGCGCTGTCGGCTCGCAGCTCTATAAAACTATAATACTATAAAACTTTTGTATAATTTGTTTCCTATTTAGATTGAGATTTTAGAGTGAAAGTAGTATACTTTTCAAGGTGGAGGTCATAATAAAATAAGCAATTTATTTATTTATTGCAATGCAAACATACATAAAAAGTATATATATGCAATTAAAACATATGAACGTATTGAAAAAATGTATACGAGCCCAGCTGGGACACTTGTATTTTGGTTAAAGGACGCCCCGGCGTTTTGCTTTTTTTAAAATCCTAATTTCTTTCCTGATTCCTAATTCTTTTTCCTGAATGATTTTTGCTGTAAAATTAAAATACAAGATTTAAGGTGAAACTGTTGCCTTGTGGTGCCCCTTACAATGTAAAGCAAGTAAAGAATTAAATCCTAATTCAATTTTACAGCAAAAATCATTTGAGAAAAAACCAAGATCTTATAAATAAAGGAAATTACAATTTTAAAATAAGCGAATAGTACAGTGTACTCTCCTAAGAATTAAATTGCCAATTCGAAACTTTCATCTGACTGGCACTAAGAATAACAATAATATCACCTGATGGATTTTGCCGAAGGGATGCTAAGGTAAAAGGTGATTGGATCACGATCGAGTCCGGCTCTCAACGAATTTTACTTAACTACTTCATGATGAATATGAGACCACAGAAAGTTTCGTACAAAAGTTCCTTGAGCAGATTTACTGTTGCAAATTGCTCATCCATGTACTCCCATTATCTCTTCGAACTCACCACCTACAGCTGTTGACTTTTAGGGGGTTATTTATCAACCCACAAGGAAGGCCTATGCAAGAATTCTATAGACTTACCTCAACTTTTCGCTATTCATGAAAATTTGTTCTAAATTGACTGGACTATAAAGCGAACTGCGAAGTTTCACATTCACACGCAGTAAAAAGACGTGAACATCAACAGGTGTCTAGTTAACTGTCAAAACTTTGCAATTTGAAAAGTTACTAGAAGTAGCGGGAATTTTAAAATCTTACAAATCTAAACTTAATATAGGTACTATTTTTATGTACAAATACCTGTTGTTGTTCTAGTCAATCTAATTTTGATCTTTAAAATTTGCTTAGTTGTTCATTACGTTTTAAATTGTACAGCCACATTAACTTAGTAAAAAATTTGTAAAATTTGGAAATTCCCACCAATTTTAGTAACTTTTAACATTGAAGAATGTGATAGTTTAATGCTTTAATGCATGTATTTATGGCATTATTTTGTGCGTTTGTAGGGTTAACACTTCTTGCACATTACAATTTTATCATACAATATTATCTTGGAGGTAATAGGATTTGATAATTTCCATTTTGTTACATGGACAATCAACCATCTTTCCATATTTCAATTTTAATAAACTACCTATTTCAATACAGTTGTTTAGTAAAGATGGCTGCTTACACACACACATTTAATTTAAACTTTACTTTTTCATTTAATTGCAGTTTTTAAAACTAGCTTCGATGTTACATATTAAAGTCGGTGTTGACTTTTAGTTAGTTGAAGCTGAAATAAATTACTACTTTTAAAAATTTATATCTGTGTTTATATGGAAAACTGTCTCGTACTGTGCTTTTCAATTTGAATATTATTTATTATAAGTACTATACGTATGTACGTTTTTTGTTCATTTCTTTGTACAAAAATCGCGTTGTTGTTGCAGTAAAACACATTTCTTTTGTAAATTTTGAAGTGAAAGGTCTCATCTCCGTGACTAAAAGTACATAGTTATTGTCAATTTTTGAAAAACTCAGGTTCTTTTTTGTAGGGTCTGGTAAAATGTGTAATGAAGGTGATATATTTATACTATACAGGGTGGAAGCAGATACTACGTGGTAATTGTAAGGGGCGATAGAAGACATCAAAAGGTACAAAAAAGTCTTATACAACATGTTATCGTATGATCAGTCGTTTCCGCGTAAAATTTAATTCTTTTTACAATTAAAAATTTATTTTACTCAATTAAGAAACGTGACAACCCTGTAAAGTTTCTAATAAACTCTGCTCGACATTCGCGCAAAATGCTGAGGTAGGCTGTAGTTTGTGGAACTTGGAATGAAGCACGTTTTGTTTACAACCTTACAATTTAATGAAGAATACTTGAGTCAATGCCTGATCACAGCTGTGTAAATAATACCGTTTTAGAGTGAGGTAATGCTGAATTTGTAGTTTGTTGAACTTGAACTAATTTGTCAATAAAACGCGAGTTTGTGTATCTAATAACAGTTCTTGATGATTTTATAAGATAATATCTTTTATAGAGAACATTTATCTAATAAGTTAGGTTAGAATAAAGGGGATTTTGATGACGCCTTGTTTTGGCTACATTAATAAAACCTTTAATTTTATGGTATCTAGGGGTCTTAATTATTTTTTTACATAAGATATTATTTTTTAATCAAAAAAACGAATAGTAAAGCAATTTTGGAAAGATTCTGGAAATTAATTAATAAATAATTCTTTGAAGACTGTGTACCGTCTCCAATGCAAATGTAGGTTAATTATTGTCTTATTGTTACTGTTGGATTGTCATGAATCAGTGTGTTTATTAAGCACGTACTATTTTGTTTACTGAAGAACAATGATGATTACAGTTTTCGTAGAATTAGTCACCCGACTAACCTGCTTCGGGTGTTCATTATTGTTAAACAACGGCTGTCACCATCGGTTTGTTTAGACTAAACAATCTGAATTCTAAAACAAGGTCAAGACCCAGCTGTAGAATGCGATTATACTTAAGCTAGGTTGCCAGATATAAATTCTACTCTAAATCTAAACCTACCTCCATAGTTAATCATATGTAAGTTTAGCGCACAGTCCTAACGAATAAATAGAAAGAGGTATGTACCTCACCAGGCAATGGCGAGGTAATGATCTTTAGAATAATAATAATTTGATTTTCCCAAACGCATAAAAAAGAACACTGCAAATTTTATTTACTAGTATAAAAGATTTTATTATAAATCAGTTATTTGTTTTTCTACAAATTATATTATATGAATTTCCCGTGTTGGGTCTCTTACTATTAATAAGAGATGGAAGTATAATGAAGAAATTTATAATGAAATATAACGAAGAGATGGACATATAATTTGTAGGGTAATATTAAATACATATAATGTTGAAATAAATAAAGATTATTAAAAGTTTCATAGTTTTATTAAAATAGAACCTGATAATATTGTTTCGACAGCTATGCTGTCATTATCAAAGGTAATATAATTATAAACAAACACGTCGCTAAGGTAGATACAAAATAGGTAACTAGATAAAATAATAATAATAATCAGAATTAAATATCTAATACTTCCTGTAACGGAGAATTACTGAGCTCAAGTTGTTCATTCATTAAAGGTACCCTGAGTTTGTGTTTGTATTTAATGAATGAACAACTTGAGCTCAGTAATTCTCCGTTACTGGAAGTATTAGATATTTAATTATGATTATTATTATTATTTTATCTAGTTACCTATTTTGTATCTACATTAGCGACGTGTTTGTTTATAATTATATTACCTTTGATAATGACAGCATAGCTGTCGAAACAATATTGTCAGGTTGTATTTTAATAAAACTGTGAAACTTTTAATAATCTTTATTTATTTCATGATTATGGAGTTCCACAAAATAAGGCTGGAAACAGTAAACAACATATAATGTTAATATAATAGTACTATAATTACTAATAGCGTGATGATCAAAGTACTGTTATACCTTTCAATAGTCTTATGTGATTCAATACACAGTGTAGTCTCTATAACCTGAACATCCTATAACATACACAAACGCGAACGCCTGATTTGGTATCCTACATATTACAAAACGTGAATGACAAAACGTTTCATACAATGAACAATGGAATAACAAACAATTAAAACTATTATAAATTAACATGAGTACAAATGTATGTGTATACTCACTTTAAGATGAACTTTTCGGCAAACAAAATTATTGGACTTTTTGTCTGCTAGATGCACTCCACATTAAAAAAATTGCAGCGGCATCTAGATTTCCGTTTAATCAACAGTGCAGTTGTGGGATCAGTCTTCTATTTAACTGGTACTGGAATTGTGAGATTTATGCGTGGGCTGGGTTGAGGGTTCTTGTTCCCCCCTTAGTGGAATTCCTTGCGCTGCTGGTTCTTGTTTCTGGCTTTGTGAATTTGCCTGGTCTTGTTCCAGAATTAGTGAACTTGCAACAGGTCCAGGTCGAGGTTGTGAGCATGGTCAAGGTGATTTTTGTCTATTCTGAACTTGCAAAAAGCTTTAAAATGGAGTTGGTAATTAAGACCCTTACCAGCTTGCGAGCTGGCTGGCATTCGGCGACTCCCAACTAAGCTTCAACCCTCTGCCTTCAGGTGTTATGGAAGGCATCCTCAACCATTGCTTAAAACTAAAGTTTTTCCAACACTTCTGCAAAACAACGCTAAGTAAGGTAAAGGAAAATTAGAAAGGCTAAAGCAAAAGGATCAAAAACTTCTCTTTCTGAAAAGGCTGGGTCCGTGCACTTGGTCCGTTCAGCTGACTTACATTTATTGATCTGCTTCTGCGCATTAAATAAGCTGTTTTCAAATCTTCCTCGCTAGAAATGCACTTAACTAAAAACCCCTAAAACCCCTTTAAACTAAACAGTTAATTATAATGTGGCTGTACGTAATACGAATCTTGAATTTAAGTACGCTGTTTTCATAATAAAAGAAAACTGCTTTTATGTCAGGTTTTTGCTCGCCAAAATGCATTTTTTAACTTAAGCTTTGCACTGTGCAATAGCGTCTGCTGTAACGCCATTATAAAAACCACTACGGCATAGTTGCGCCTTTTGTTGGTCAATTTCCAGAGTAGGACACATACCCTGATAGAGCTCCTTATAGTTATTGTAACTATACAATTTGATGGTAGGTAGTTTTGTATTAAAAATTACAAAAATATGAAAATAGTATCTGCACAATATTGATAGGTACAGAGATGCTATAGAAAATGTACCTAGATTTAAATACAGTTATAAAATTTGAAAAGTATTTAGATATGTATGTAGGTACCATAAAAGTATTTAGATACTGTTCTAGATACGTCACAACATCGTATTCGAAATAGTATAGGAAAAAAAATGTTTCAAGAAATTTTTTATTATAAATTAACATGAGTACAAATGTATGTGTATACTCACTTTAAGATGAACTTTTCGGCAAACAAAATTATTGGACTTTTTGTCTGCTAGATGCACTCCACATTAAAAAAATTGCAGCGGCATCTAGATTTCCGTTTAATCAACAGTGCAGTTGTGGGATCAGTCTTCTATTTAACTGGTACTGGAATTGTGAGATTTATGCGTGGGCTGGGTTGAGGGTTCTTGTTCCCCCCTTAGTGGAATTCCTTGCGCTGCTGGTTCTTGTTTCTGGCTTTGTGAATTTGCCTGGTCTTGTTCCAGAATTAGTGAACTTGCAACAGGTCCAGGTCGAGGTTGTGAGCATGGTCAAGGTGATTTTTGTCTATTCTGAACTTGCAAAAAGCTTTAAAATGGAGTTGGTAATTAAGACCCTTACCAGCTTGCGAGCTGGCTGGCATTCGGCGACTCCCAACTAAGCTTCAACCCTCTGCCTTCAGGTGTTATGGAAGGCATCCTCAACCATTGCTTAAAACTAAAGTTTTTCCAACACTTCTGCAAAACAACGCTAAGTAAGGTAAAGGAAAATTAGAAAGGCTAAAGCAAAAGGATCAAAAACTTCTCTTTCTGAAAAGGCTGGGTCCGTGCACTTGGTCCGTTCAGCTGACTTACATTTATTGATCTGCTTCTGCGCATTAAATAAGCTGTTTTCAAATCTTCCTCGCTAGAAATGCACTTAACTAAAAACCCCTAAAACCCCTTTAAACTAAACAGTTAATTATAATGTGGCTGTACGTAATACGAATCTTGAATTTAAGTACGCTGTTTTCATAATAAAAGAAAACTGCTTTTATGTCAGGTTTTTGCTCGCCAAAATGCATTTTTTAACTTAAGCTTTGCACTGTGCAATAGCGTCTGCTGTAACGCCATTATAAAAACCACTACGGCATAGTTGCGCCTTTTGTTGGTCAATTTCCAGAGTAGGACACATACCCTGATAGAGCTCCTTATAGTTATTGTAACTATACAATTTGATGGTAGGTAGTTTTGTATTAAAAATTACAAAAATATGAAAATAGTATCTGCACAATATTGATAGGTACAGAGATGCTATAGAAAATGTACCTAGATTTAAATACAGTTATAAAATTTGAAAAGTATTTAGATATGTATGTAGGTACCATAAAAGTATTTAGATACTGTTCTAGATACGTCACAACATCGTATTCGAAATAGTATAGGAAAAAAAATGTTTCAAGAAATTTCAAATTTATATAATTTATGAAATAATGTATACCTATTTGATAACTTTAAAATATAATTTTAAATAAATTTTTATTAAAATAATATAATAATAATATAACATTTGCTCCTGTGGTGACTATAGTTAATAGTGTTTTCTTCGAACTTTGGTTTAGAGACCACGATAATATTTTGAAATTTATCTATTTAAAAAATTCATGGTAGATTCTGTTCGGGGGGTAAATTCTAAGTAACTTCTACAACTTACTACTCGAGAACTCTTGTAACTTGTAACTGTCTAGATTTTTTGTAGAGAACTTTCTTATTAGAAATAGGTATGTTTTCACTGAACTGGTCACAAAAGCAAAGTTTAAGGGATTAAAAATCATTATCTATATTGAGATGATATGGAATCATAAGATTGAAAATTTACTTGACGATCTGAAATTTTGAAGTATTTCAAGGCTACGATTTGATCGTAAACACAAATATAATTATTGCATGCATTAAATAAAATGATAGACATGCTAGTATATCAGGTTTAATTAATCTAAAAGCTACATGTTAGGTTACAGATAGATTTATCAATTTTAAATAGAAATTATAGAAGGAAGAGTTTCATGCAGACGTAATTTCAATTTTTACACAAAAAGTTTGAATTTATAAAAAGGATATAAATTATTTAGGTTGTTTTATAGTAATATATGTTTTATGCAACCCTGGTCACATGTTAGGATGGTTTTTCCATTTTTCTGGAAGATTTTACTTTCTTGTTAGACATGAGTTTAACGCTAAGTAATGTAAAACAAGTCTTTCTGTTTCCCATGAAACTAAATCAGTTTCGGGAAGATATTCTACTGAAAATATGTAAAAAGGGTCATTATTGTAATGTCTATAACAATACATTTAACTTACAATCTCATGTATTTTAAAAACCTGTGTTAATCTTTGTGAAGGTATTGGCTTTGCTGATATGCTTCGATTTTTCCAAATCTTAATTTTATTATGATATTTTACACCGTTGTTTGAATGCAGGCATTTGGAGGACTGTATGCTGGACAAGTTTGAGTATAGTTTGATTTCATTTATGTTGTTATTTGTATGGAGTATTGCAAAGCATTGTTTGATCTAAAAAACTTGTATAAAGGGATCTTTATTTTTATTTTTCTTTTATTGTAAATATTTTTCTATGTAAACTGCATATGTATGAGTTACCTTGGGTAGCCATGTAATCATTTCTTGTCAGATATAGCTGGAGTTATTGAGTTTTCTTTGTAATTAAGTTTTAATGAGATTTTTTGACCGTTGGTTGTTTTTGTTAATTTTCTCAGTTAATGTTGATTTTAGACTATAAGTGTCTTATGTTGTTTTAATCGTTATTTTGCCAGCTACATTTCTGTTTTTTAGATTTAATTTTAGTGCTATTTATGAACACATGTTCTTCGTTAGTGATGTCATTATAAAACTTTGATGTGCGATTGTTTTGAAAATTTGTGTTGTTTTTCAATTGTTTTGGTAATACATATAAAAAGGCCAGGGAAAATTAACAAATTCAGTAGATAAAACGCATTGGGTGTATCCATGCTCGACTCCAGACCAAAAATCTGTAAAATAAAGTGAGGTTAAATGATAACCATATGTTTGTTTGTAAAAAATCGAAAATTTTAACAAAGTGTTTTATGGAATTGAATAGTTACCTGAATATTTAAATCAAAGAAGATTTATTTTCGTTCTTTAACAATTATTTGGAATTATGAACGATTTTATTAAAATAAATTAAAGAAGATTTTTATTGATTTCCATTTTAACAATTTGGTTTTCGACCTTGATCGGAATGGAAGACTCCTATATTACCGATGGTACAAATGTGGATATTGACGTATAATATACCAGGTTGGTCAAAATAAAATGGTTTGGTCCAATTTTTGAAATAACAAAACCATAAAGATAATTATTTAATAAATTCAGTGTTTATTTTCTTAATTGAGTGTTTTCAATAACAGAGTTGTAACATTTAAACAAGTTCAATTTGTTTATTCACAAAAATAATTGATTTTTCGTTAGATGAATTTATTTAGAAATTGTAAATATTTTTCTTATTTGATAAATTTAATTGATGTCAGTTTGTTCAAATGGAGACCAGTTACAACTCCCATGTCAGGTTGATAACAATTATTTAACACATTTGAGCAAGCTCAAGGAAGATTTTCCATTTTTTTAACTTTTCTGTTTAAGTATTTTTTGATTTTCTCTTTTGAATTAGATTTTCTAATTATCAAAATAAAAATAAAAACTGTGTTTCAATTTATATATGTGTTTACTTGATGTTTATGCAAGTATCCATTTTTTTTCTCTTCACATATAGAGTTCAGTTTGCTGTTGTTCAGTTGCAAAAGCCCAAGTGCATTGGTAGTAAGTTCTTTTCTTCCAGATACAAGAATCAATAAGATTTTTAAATTTCATTTATCGCATGCTCTATCGAATTAAACCTGAGTCAGTCTATCGGGAGATAAAAGAATATGGGGCTTTCTGAATTATTATTTATATAAATTTCACCTCAATATATTAACGTTTAAAGTTGAATTTATTTGTATTTTTTCTTCGCTTTAAAATATGTGCTTTGATTAGAGCGTACAATCAACGCAGATTTTTTAGTGTTTAGGCATTTGATAGGTTTTCTGGTTGTGCTAAAATTGATAGTTTGATGTTCTAAATACAAATATTCCTGTAGTCTGTTTATAGTTAATGAAATACTTTCTGATAAATACATCCATTTTTTTTTGTAATAGTTCAACAGCATCTGAAAATCAAAAAATTATCAAAAAGTTCATGATGTCTGCAGGAAGTAACACCACGCTTTTGCTTTAAGTATAGCCGTGTGTATTGTTATTCCCTGTTGGATTGGTGGACAGTGAACGGCTTAAACTTCCAATTTACTATGTAACGCAAGTTTGTGAAAAAATGTGAAAAATGGAGACTTCTATAGAAATTAAGGAACTATTGCTGTATAGTGTAATATAGAAAACTAAACAAATTGTTCAATAGACACCAGTGAATCTCCAATAAAACATTTCACAACTCAAACTGTTTTGAATACAAAAGTGGTTGCTAATCATACACAAAAGCAATTAAAACCAGCAAATAAATCTCAATAACACATTAGTTTTTCAAGACTAAGTACTATTAATTATTTATTAAAACACTTTTCTATAAGAAACAAAATACCCTATTTCAGAGAAGGGGTAAATGTTCAATATACGGTATATACAATTTGAACTAAAAAACCATTGCATTTAATCACGGCTATGATTCGAGAGCCATAGTTAAAATGTAATTAAAGGTGTGGGCGCAAAAACCTACACCAATCTGAAATGTGAATAACTCCTTTACAATTGAATTTAGATAAACTGCAATTTATAAACAAATGACGAGATGTTCATACACAGAAGCAGCACCTTAGAAACTTCCTTTACGATGTTTTGTCTTTTCATGACCCACTAGACTTGCAAATGGCAAATTTGAAGTTTGCCGGAGTTACTAGTTACTTTTTCTTTTTAACAATTTATCTTGAGGTGTTTGAATCTTTACACAAGTTTTTGTTTGAGATTTTTATAAAACCCTTAGCATCACAAGCAGCACATCTTCTCTCATTCAAGTTGTATCAGTTTATATTTTTGCAACTCTTTTTATATTTGGTTGTAATTTGGTATAATGATAGCAATCCAAAAATCATCTTATCGTCTTAGAGCTGACTCTGCGGGCTCTAACACATTCAATTAAGCCCTTAATATACAATTTACTATTAAATCCTACCATGATTTATTCCAATATTAAATCTTTGGCCTAGGATTTGTATTGTTTGGCAGTCTTTCCAGAAATTGCAGTGACCAACACCTTTTATTTTTTTGAGCCTGAAAATGTTTATTTTCAGCCTTTCAAAATCCCATCCTTTTCTAGTAGGTAATTTTCTCTAACACAATACAAATATAATAATATGTTGTTTCGAGAATTTCAATTTCAGAAAAGTAAATTATAGCAGAAGAGTTTCTTAAAGTTCCATGTCAAGTATAAAATTTAGCAATTGTTTAAATTCTTGATTATGTATGTATTAGGAATTATAGCACAAATGATACTTCTGCTAATTCTAACTACACTTTAAGTAAAAACAAGAAAATATCCATAGAATTTTATATGCAATCGGTGGATCAGTAGACCACCCCAAAAGTTGGTCGTTATTCAAAGAATAGTTTTATCAAGGAAAGGAAGAAAAAAGAGGCCTGAAATAGTATAGAAGTATAGTAAGAATGGGAACAGTAAAATAGTAAATACGCATTTAAAAAGCTGACGAGAAGCTTTTAACTGCAAAAGTGGTAACATGTTATCAATAGAATCGTGTGATGACACTGACCAAGTTTTTCTTTAAGGAAAAGTTTGAGTTGCCTACATTAATGTGAAATTTTGTACCGAAAAATCAGTTTCTATAATTCAAATACATTACAGCTATACAATGTAACGTTAAAAATTCGAGATTCCATCCTAATGCAATTTTAAATGCATTTATCATAAATAATCTTAGGACGGCCCTATATATTTCAGTATATTATCATTGGGTTAATATTCCAGATTTTACTTTAAATCAAATGATGTTTTCTTTAATATCAAAGGTTACCTCAAAGTGTTTTCACATAGATGAAATTGTTTTTATAATAAAATGCAGAAATAAATTTTCCTTTTTAACGAAATAATACGTCAAAAAACGCATTTAAGACAAATTTATATTTTTTGTATGTGTTTATCTGTGCTTTCGATGAATAGAGTTTCTGAACGCAGACACAAAAAATAGGCTGCACCAAATGCAAAGTAACCAGTTTCACGCTACGAAGCAAGTCTTTGACCCTGTAAATCCCGGTAGAATATTTCAGAAAGATTTTATATGGTTATTTCTTATTGGTTTAAATTATCGTCAGATTTTATATTAGTGGTGGTTTTCAAATATCCCTCTCTTCATTTTCATTTCAAAGTTTGGATAGTTTTCGAATTCCCGAGTCAGTCGGACAGTGGCTTTTGAAACCCAAAGTTAGGGGGTGCTCTAACGGTGCATCAGCTACGGCCGTCGCGAGCAAGTGACATTACCGTCACATATTTACAGTACAATTTAGAACGTAGCAAATCTAGTGTTATACCGTACAGATCTTTTTGTTAGGGAATTAATCCAGTGAAGACGATTATTTAGAGATTTTAGTTTGGTGAATTTTCATTCACGTAAGAATAATTCCGTTGCCGCATATTTGCTATTAAAGATCAGTGTTAATTCCCGCTTATCTCAACGTTGTATTGGCTTAAAAGAATTTGTTTAAAGCTAATCAACTGTGGACTTTTAAATTAACACATTGACGCATTTATTAATAATAGTAAATTAATAATCGTAGCACGTTTCCTGTAGTGCAAAAATTTTATAACAAGTATTTTCAAGCAACATTCAAGTTAAACTAAGTACAGTTCCAGATATTATTATAATAATAAAGAATTCATTATTTAATGGAGATTATTGCAAATAATCATGTTGAAGTTCGCCGTTAAAATAATAAACTAGATAGTTCAAAATTCAGAAGATTTGTTTTTTTTGTATTGGTTTTCCACGTCAGCAGTTTTGTAGTGAAATTTATGTGTATGGTCTTTATTGTGTTTTAGTGTAATATGTTTGAAGCCTTCCGTTTGTGCAAGGAAGTTATGAAAATTATTTTGGATTAAGGATAACTATATCAAAATATTGATAGTTTAGATGAGTTGTTTATGTAAAATCTGGTTAACTGAAATCCCGAAATTAATTAACCTTTAGGAATGATAATTTTTATCCAACTTTGTTGTGTATTGTATTTTTAATTTTCCATCTTTATTCAATATACAGATTTCAAATTTATTTATCGTTTGATATAGTTAGGCTCAACGAACTGCTGATATTTTTGGCAATGACTAATGTGTTTGATTAATTTAACGTCAATTTTAAATGGGTAAAAGTTATTCCCAAACTGATGACTTCTAGCTTACTATAAAAAAAAACTATACGAATATCATTCAGTTTGGTGGCGCGATTTTGTTCCTTACTATTAATTAATCTGAAGCTTTTGGGGTTAACACCCACACCTGTAACTGAATCTGCAGAATTAGAAATCTCAGGCGGTGCATTAAAGTACAGTAAGTAACGTTTTTATTGTAAAGTAAGCGATTGCAGTAAGTATTCAGTATTTGAATTTTAATGGTGTTATAGTTGACGTCCATCGTGCGGCGTTTGTTTTATATTTAGTTTAATTAGAGGTAATAATTTAATGTCGTTGTGAATTACTATCGTTGTAACACATACAAGGCTGTTTTATCTTGTAACAACTACTTTAGATACCTAGCATTAAATAGTAATGAGCTGTTTGTCTGTATGACCGCTATATTTTCTTAAAGGGTTACATGGATTTCGATGGGATCATGTCATTCGATTCGGTTTTTTCGAAAAAGATCCTTTGAATGAGATATTAGTCAATTTCAATTTACTGTTATTCCCTAGTAAAACCGTATTTTTATTTTAAGTCAATGTTAATTTTATCTTCTACTTGTTGCTAGCATCGCATACTCTTGCGGTTGTTGCACGTAATTTACCAGAACTGTTTGTGGCATTGTAAGAATGATATTTAAGTAGCTTCTGGATAAGAATGAAACAAATTATTTGAAGAATTATCATTTGTTTTTTGTTCTTTGACATTTGTTATTTAAAACATTCATGACATAAATGTAGCCATCTATTAATTTTTAATTAATTACAAGAATAATTTTCAATGATGTTCTTTAATTATTTAAAACTTATAGGTTATGAATTTTTACATAATAAATGTTGAAAGTTTACACAACAAATTAGTGATAATTTCCTAGATAAATATTTTGTAAATTCTTTACACTGAAGATTTACTCATCCTTTACGCGTGCATTATAATAGGTGCTTAAACTTAAAGATTACCAAGTTAACACAACTATAAAACATTATCATTAACCCTACACCACTATTTTATACAATGTACAAACAACAAACGTAAGGTGGGCACAACGAAGTTAACTTACGCTGACCATGTGTGTGGCTTAATAGCTTCTCCGCAGTAATGAACCTGCAATTGACAACCTGCATTTTCTATTCTCTTATCTTATCTGCGATCTAACGTAATTGAAAAGGCACGAACGTGTTCATTTTTTCATACTGAAAAAACCTATAAGTGCAACTTTTGTAACTTGTACAAACGCATAGTTAAGAGAAATTTACTTTACCTGAGAATAATGAAGATGTCTTTTCAATATTATATCATTATTCCAACGTTATGTAATTCAATGTTATCCAATGTTGTTATATAATGTGATATTACCAAGATTACGAACACTAATGTATTTGAACAAGATGAAATTAATTTGAAGTTTCCAAATAATAGTCAAGTCGTCAACATGCCTTAATTAGTACCATCATATAATACTAGCTGTTCAATTGTTATATTTGATCAATAGCTGCATAATACCGAATGAGGTGCATCGTGCAAGAATTAATATGTGCATTAATATGTAAATAGTAAACAATATGGGAGTGTAATCCTGAGATGTAAACACATATAAATGTAGATCTCTACTACAATTTAGTGAAGTAACAACTACTATTATAAACTTTATCTGAAACTAACATTCGCACGATTCTGAAATAATGATCTTAGTATCAAACACATCTAAAAGGCATAGCTACAGCTGATTGTTACATGGTTACAGAAATAAAGTCTAATGTGATAAACATACATGATAATGATAAGATGTATAATTTAATAAAGTTGCGTAATTATATTGTGGAGTAGTATGTAGGAGTGGTATAGTACACTCCTCCAGGGAAGTTCAGAGACAATCATAATAAAATTCTAAATAGCATTTTTGAAAAGCAAATGGTATATTACATAACGAGCTTGGAAAGTGACCTTTTTCCCACGAGTGTAAGTGTAGACTAACATCGCACGAGGGTGCAAAAATAGTAATTGCATGTGCATAATATATAACTCAGAGGATGCTGTTTTTAGTGAAGTTGATTTTGGCAAGTATCAACAGAACGGAAATCATCAAACTAATAATACTATGTGCCTTTATTTAAACAGTTCAAATAATTCTTATTTTTACAAGATCAAACTAGTGATCAAAAAATGTTGAAAGAGCGAGGATCAGCGATGGACAAGTGTCTGTTGTGACCACCTGACCCTAGATTATCATAACGTGAAAACATAAGTATTTACATACTTCATGGCATTAAATATAGTAAAAGTCATTCAGTTTGGAAAAACAGAAAATTCAACTGCGGCACAATTAAAAAAGTAAAAAATCACAATATTCTCATTCAAAAACTCAATTTTACAATCAATATTTTCAATATCAAAAATGTTATTCCAATGAATCATACATAAATGTTCATAGAAAGTAGTTAAACGCGTTAAAATTACTAAAGTCTCTATAGGTCCTTAATAGAGTTGGGTTATTTGGGTTACTATTTTAATAACGCACCATATAAGTTTATGATCAATTACTTGAGGCACATGCAACACCCCAGAGTCCATTACCATGTCAGAATCACTAGTCATTATATGATCTAGCAGAGTAGGAGTTGTTGAAGTAATACTAGTTGGATAATTTATATTTTGTACTAATCTGGTCCTGCCCAAAAGATCATTTAAGTCAACCACAGCATCTTTTTGAGAAGTGGAACCTTTTAAATATGAGTTTGCAAAGAGCGAACGAAAATATCTTTACAATTACAGGAAAATTTAAATCTTTCGCCAGGAAGTTAGAACTGTGGACCATCTTGCTTTCCAGGCGTAGAGGATTTTCCAAACAAATTTAAATTTTGTCAGAAGTGCAGAGGGCAGTAGAAAACCTCTCTGTATCATTTTCTAAGTATTTTCCATCACTTGATTTTCAAATGTATAAGTGGGTTATCAATTCTTTCGCAATATACGACAGTACACACCTACCATTAACATTAACAGAAGAAGAAAATGTAATAGACTTGAAAAACGATCCTGCATAAAACCTCATTTTTGTGCTAGAATAAATAAATCTCTGTTGCCGTTTGGATCAACGTATCTTTGCGAATTAGGTTTCTTGGCGCTTAGAAGAATAGAAACGAAATAAGAAAAAGTGAATGATTACAAATGGTAGATGAGGAGTTACATGTTTGTTTTTCTAATTTAGAGATGCGTTTTGACAAAAATCTTTCTCAAAATCAATTCTCACTAATAACTTTATTATTATTGTATTATATTACCTATACAGGGTGATTCAGAAATCACTGATATCCTTTAAATGGTAGGTAGAGGCGAGGCAGTAGAGCTAATTTACCTTGACAAGTATAGGTCAAAAACGAAGTTTTCCAGAAAACTAATTTTAAGGTTTTATTGAATTTTGGATCCGGTCCTGACGTTGGATCCTTTTGGATGAACGTAAATTAGCTCTACTACCTCCCCTCTACCTACCATTTAAAGGATTACCTTTATGTCTGAATCATCCTGTATAGAATTAATGAAGGATATTGAAGGATACAAATTCATGAATTTTGGATCTGGTCCTGACCTTGGATCCTTTTGGATCCAAAATTTATTAAACTTTAAAATTCATTTTCTGTAAAACTATTCGTTTTTGACCTATATTTGTCAAGGTAAATTAGCTCTACTGCCTCCCCTCTACCTACCATTTAGAGGATATCAGTTATTTCTGAATTACCCTGTATACAGTCTGTTTGATTTAAAGCGCCCCGTTTTGTAGCAACTTTATTTTTACGATCAGAAATGATATAAACCGTATATATTATTAAATGGCATAAGATTCTCTATGTTCTGGTTCAAATCTTGAAAACTTGTATTTACTAAACCGATGTGAGTGTGATGACGTCATCGAACTTTTTTAAATAACATGATAGGTATTTTTTTACTGAAATCGATAGAACATTGTGCTCTTTTTTCAACCATAATAAATATTCATACTCTTATATCAGAAAATTTTCAAGAAAAACGTGAAAAGTGATTTACGACTAGTAGACTTTGATTTCTGGTTCTTCAATTAATAAAACGGAATTATCTAGCAAGCTTAGGTAAATAACGAAACTTTAGTTCTTCCAGTGGCGTATTTACAAATTGTTTTCGGGGGGGGGGGGGGGTTACTCTATAAAAATTCCCAATCAAAATACTTAGATTTTCACATAACATAGATTTTGACATAAATGACCTGGACTATTAAAAAAAAGGGGTGGTTCCATTCTGTTAGCCCCTACTAAGGGCCAGCAAACTTTTTAACTTCTATGACTTTTTATTTATATACTCATCGTTAAATGCTTATAATAAATCTCGCAAATTAGTTCTTCACTTTCTTCTGGATTGTTAAGGCACTTATCGATCTTGTATCGTACATCTGTCTATCGTATCGAGAGAGTGACAATGTCGGTTTTTGCTAGCAATAAACACAAATTTTTTCTACGTTCTGAATTTTTGACAATATCTGGATTTACGTCTATATCAATTTCCAATATAACTGCCTAATTCTAGTGCACATCTGTGCGTTTACGTGAATTAGCTTAGAATTAGGCCGTAGACGTTTCTTATTCTGAGATCGACATAAACCTGAGTACTGACGTTTATTTCTGACAAATTCTATTTTATTTTATGTCATCACACATCCTGGATTTTCACATACAGCAGTTCCGAATACATGCGGCATAAATTGTATAGTTACGAGGGTAGATCAGTATTTACGGTCCCTGACATAGTAGGCTTTGCATGATATCGTCACTCATTTTTCTATCAGAACTGTCATTACTAATTATTTGTTGTGTCAAGTTTTGCGTAGGTGCGTGTTGTGCTTTGAAAGTTATTAATAATTAAGCTGGTCGATAACAGACAATTTTTAAAAATGGAAAAAAGTGAAGTCAGAGCGGTGATAAAGTATTTGCAAAAAAAGGATTAACACCTACTGAAATTCACAAGAATATGACAGACGTTTTAGGGGACTCTGCCCCTTCTTACCAAGTGGTGAAAAATATGTCTCGTGAGTTTAGATTAGGCAGAACAACTTGCGAACATGCGAAAGGTGCGGGACGTCCAGTCTGTGTCACCGTTGACAAAAACATCAATTTGATCCATGATATGGTAATGGCAGATAGAAGACTGACTATTCGCCATATCGCGGAAATAACGAACATCTCTTGTGGGTCAGTTGAAAATATTTTAAGAAATGTTCTTGATCTCAGAAAAATTTCGGCGCGTTGGGTTCCAAAGATGCTGACCGTCGATCAGAAACGCTCTAGAGTGCTGCATTCGGAAGCCAATTTGGAGTACCTGAAGGCCAATCGGAAGCAATTTCTCACTCGCTTTGTGACTGTGGATGAAACATGGGTGCACCATTTTGATCCTGAGACGAAAAGATAAAGTATGGAGTGGCATCACAGAGGTTCTCCACCTCCACGCAAATTTCGAGTTCAACGGGCGGCTGGAAAGATTATGGCCACAGTGTTCTGGGATGCAGAAGGAATTTTGATGATCGATTATTTGCAGCGTGGACACACAATAACGGGTTCTTATTATGCAGGGTTAATTCCAAAATTGCGCGAAAGCATCGACCGAAAAAGACCAGGAAAGTTGGCACACAAAATTTTGTTCCATCAGGACAACGCTCCAGTCCACAAGAGCTGCATTGTCATGGATGCCATACAGAACGCTGGCTTTGAAATCCTAGAACACCCTCCATATTCACCAGACCTGGCACCCAGTGATTACCATCTATTTCCAAAATTAAAGGAAAACCTGCGTGGAAAAAAATATGGAGACGATAATGAAGTTATGACCGCAGTAAATGGCTGGTTTGAGGAGCAACCGGAAAACTTCTTCCTGAAAGGCATTGAAGCATTGGAACATCGGTGGACCAAGTGCATTGAAGTCCAGGGAGATTATGTTGAGAAATAAATAAATAATGTTTTAAAAATTCTTTCTCTTTCTATATCAGGGACCGTAAATATTGATCTTCCCTCGTATCTCTGCATGTTTTATACTAACTTTAAGTTTCGTTGCATTTTGAACAGTCGAAGATATTTCTATTTTTTTAATACTTGTTGGATATAATTTCATTTATATCATCAAAAATCTAACACGGTATTTCAATCGCTTTCTGAACTCTCGTCATTATTTATAAGGTGATAAATATTTCAGTATTTGCAGTATTAGATACTGTAATTCCAGGTTGAGATCTGTAAGTAATTCATGCACGTAAGTGATTTTGAAATGATTTAGAACCCAGTTCGGCGTGAAGCAAGTAATTCAGCGAAACGTAATACAATTGCAAATCAGTGTGCAACACATTAAACTGGTATCATTTTGCCCGTAACCATATTTCTTTATATAACCATATTATTATCCTACAATCTACTTTCATATTCATATTTTTCAGTGCTAGCCACGCGATTTATATCAAGAATTTTCTGTGACATTTCAATTAATTGAATTGTTAAATAAATTAAAAAATCCTTTTAAAATCTCCAATGAAAATTCAGCGCTAATAATGGAATTTGCAAGTCTATCGCTTAAAAGTGAATTTAATTTTGTGTCAGTTACTATAAGTGGTAAGGAATTACTGACTGGATGTTACAGTTAGGTATATAATCAAATATACATACATCCGTTGCTATAACGTAGGTTCTCAGCCGAATATGATATTATGGTCACTTGCTATATTGTTTCAAAGCCCTCTCGGCGAGATATCTATTTACGGCAGCGTATAATTTGACATAGGACAGCGTTTCATCTGCGATTATCTTTGAGCTGTGCAACTTATTGAAATGTAAGAATTTAATTGAAATAACACATTTACTTCAAACTACTTAAAATAAATAACGCCAACACGTTCGACAAAATGTCATTATCGACGTGTTGAGAATTTTGTATGATATTTTGGTACATTCCTACCTTTCAAATTGGATTAATAGAAAGTATTTAACAGCTAATATAGAAATCAGCCTAAGTGATACGTTTATATATGAAGTACGATAAGTTATTAAAAAGATTATCTTGAATCCGACAATTATAGTATATTACATTACAAGTGTGGAAAGTGAGAAAGCAAGCCGAGTGCGGAAATCACACGAGTGCAGAAAAGTCACTTTCCAACGTGTAATGTACAATATTTTTCCTACGACCCCCCAAATTTCAAATGTTTAAAAAATTTAGATTTTTTAAATTTTCAAGAATATAATTTTTGAAGATTTTAAAGCAAAATTTTTATGGTTAGGTTTAACAAAGAAAATCACACTTAAAGCTAATTTTCTTAAGCCATTTGTTTTTAGGATATAAAGTTTAATTTTTTAAATAATTTACAATATGAATAATTATAACGAAATTTCTATCAAAACATTTCCAGAAAAATAAAATTAAGTTATCGATAACTTAATTTTATTTTTCTGGAGCTGAATAGAAGTTAATAAAAGTATTGTTATGACAATTGTCAAAGTGAATGGATGTTTGTTAACATTTTATTTAATAGATTCTTTTACTAAATATAAATTTCAATTTAAAAAAATCATATCTTCATAACTTATTTAAACATAGTATAAAATTAAACCTTGGGTTTAGCAGCAAAGTTAATTAAATGAATTACTATTACAATTTTTAATATAATAATTTGAGAGGCACATAATTTATTGTTTATTTATATTTAATAATATCTTCATAATTAACAAATATAACTTCAACTTATAACATAATGACAGGTGTGAAAGAGGTTGCCTAACTAAATTATTACTTTTATTTTTCTCCCATTTGGCATAGCTGATTTTAATCTTGGCAAACTTGCTTCAATAGATTTCTTGTATTATAGTGAGGTTACGTTAGGTGTAATCTATTAGATATTTCTTTTTGATAGCTAAAATACCTAATTAAACAATAATTAAAATTATATTTATGAGAAAAGAATAGATACATCATAATGGTTAAAATGCTTCTCAAAATTGCATTAAACATTAATGTCATCATTTTAATGTAAACAAAATTCATGGATTTCTAGGTATTGCTTAGCGTGACGTATTTTCCTAACACACACGTGTGTTATGTTCCTAACATACGCGTGTTATATGACTCACTTTCTTAATGTCGGTAGCGTTTGCTATTGTTCACTTTCGTATGGGGTCGTAGGAAAAGATTATGACATGTATTCTGTAAAAACCATTTCATATTAATTATTGTGCATAGCAATTATTGAAGAGAAACGAATTGATGTAAATTGTAAACTCATAACAATTCAAGTTGGTGTTGGTATCCTATAACGTCGATATTTACGCGCCGATTGAAGAGAACACAAAGGAATTGAAATACCACTTGTTAAGAAATTCGGTGATAACTGCGCATGAGCACACTATCGCCATCTACCGTGTCGCGGTACTTGACATTTGATATGTTTGAACACACGAGCGGAAATTCGCTACTTCTTAAATATGAATATTAAATAAATAAAAACTAGTAAATGAATGTTTAATTTGTTATTAGATTTTATGAGTAACAGTAAATTGTTAATTACGGAAAAACTGCGCCCAACATGTAATAGAAATATCTTAAATATTCCTGAGTATTTGTTAATATTTATTTATTGTAATCCTAATAACAAGTAACGGACTAAAGAACGATTGTTGGAGAAGACAACTATCACTATTGAGTTGAGTCAACTACGCGGATAGCGTTATCTTAACGCGGCGCACCTTATAAAATAATCACCGCGGTCGTCCCCCTTTCGGGGACACTAATTGAAATACGCTCAATTGCTATGCAAATGCTACCAGTACACACTGGTGGGAGCGAGGTTACTATCCATCCTCTTCTAGCTATGTAAAATAGCCGAATAAATTTTGACCTTTTCTGTGAGAATGGGTCCGACTAACACACCACCGCTGGAAATATAGCGCTGCAGCAGCTTTCACAGCCGTCTTAGAAACCACTGCAGGTTGAGTCGTTATCGCGAGCGGTTGTGTGACCTAATTGGTGCGTTGAAATAAGTTGCAATAAATTGGATTTGGCAAGCGCCAATCCAAAGTATTATATTAGTATAATACTACAAAAAATAAGTTAGAAAAATGGTTTGCCCTAAATGTAAAAATGATATAAAAAGATCAGAAAAATATATAATCTGTTACGGATGGTGTGATAATGCGTTCCACCAAAAATGTGCTAGGTTAAGTGATGAAGCTTTAAAATTCATATCGGAACATGAGAATATACTTTGGTGTTGTGATAGCTGTGCAGAGATGAAGAATTACAAAACTAGAGCTGCTGTTGAAAACATGAAAAGAGCCATGGAAACATGGGCGCAAGAAATGAATAGATTGGTAAGTGTTGTAGGGAGCCAAAAACAGGAAATATCGGAGATAAAAAACATAATACAGGAAGGTAAAGTACAATGGGAACAAAATAACCAACTGCTGGCCGAAAAAAGTGAGACAACTAAAATAAGTTACGCGGACAAATTGAAGAATAAAAAGCATGAACCGGTTGTTATTATTAAATCCAAGAACGGCAATCAGAAAAGCAATGAAACTAGGCAAGAAATTCAGGAGCAAATCGATCCAACAACTCTTCAAATAGCTGGTTTTAAAAGTTCTAGTAACGGAGGTGTAATAATTGAATGTAAAATGCTGTAGAAAATCAGTTAGGTCAAAAATATAACGTTAAGATTTCTAAACAAAGAACACCGAGGATTAAAATAGTAGGATTGTCAACAAAAAGAGAAGAAGATGATATTATTCAGAGAATTACGGTACAAAATCAAATTAAGAATGATGAAAACACAAAAATTAAGGTTGTTTACATGAATAGTGAAAAAAACCGACAATACGAGAAATTTTTCTGTTATTTGGAGGTGGACGGCGAGACTTACAGATCTTTATTGAAAACAGGTGTTGTAAACATTGGTTGGGACAGATGCAAGGTTTTCTGTGCGTTAGGGGTAAGAAGATGCTATAATTGCAACGGTTACGGGCATAAGGCAAGTGAGTGCCGAAAAGAAACAACATGTCCACGATATAGCGGGCCGCATAGTCTAAAAGAGTATAAGAGTAATGAGAAAAAATGCATTAACTGCCTTAATGCAGTACGGAAATTAAATCTGAAATTCAATGTGGAACATGAAGCCTGGGATAAAACGTGTCCGGTTTTGCAGCATTATGAGGAAATTGAATATAATAAAGTTGATTTTTTAGGTTAAAGGAAAATCGTTTACATGATAATAAAGTAGAAAATTGTGGAATTATGTATATTAATATTGAAAAGTACCTTGCGCATACCGAACAACTGGAAATCTTAGCAGAAATGTACCAACCACCCTTACTAAACTAACTAAAGCAATAAAATCGTTTGAAATAAATCATGGCGTTATACATATAAAACGCTTGAAGCGCTGACAAGTAACACTAGACGACTGATTTACGGAATGTCAATAATTAAAATGCCAGAACATCAATTTTGACAGTAGATAAGAGATATAATAAAAAACTAAAAATTTTAAATGGTGGTTTTGAAATCTAAGATAGTTATGAAAACTGCTGCAGCGGTGCATTTCCAGCGGTGTGTTGAACGCACCCAATGTTTGCTCAGAAATACGTCGAGTAAATTTACTGGTCGGAGCGAGGTTGCCTATCCACCCTCTACTAGCTATCGCAGGCATAGTACCGGAGCAATTGACTTAACACGTTGCTCACCCGCCGGCACCCTCACGTTCTCTTTCATACGGGGCGAAGTACCTCGTCCAGCAATAGGACTATTCCCCAGCTAAGCGCTCTTGCAAAGTGGGACCACTGCCCGATCGAATCCAACCTCAATTGTGGCGGGACTTGTTTTTTTAATGGTTTTGCCACCCCGATCTACCAATTTTAGGCTTGGTGGGCCCTCGACAGAGCTTCGTTTAAGTCTACACGTTATAGACTCCCGGTGTGTACCCGTTTTTGGTGAAGTTGTCTTGATTGTGAGAGGCTATGTATTCGCTTCAACTCTCCTTAAGTATAATGGCTTTCAGAGTTTCTCCCAATCCCTGTACCCGGCTGCAGTCCGGATCATAGGGTGGTCGAGATAGCTCCTAAGCACATTTACCTGACGGCCTGAAGTTTCCCATGTGCCTACGCTATATCCAGCGGGATAAACCTCACTTCGATTCTCCGCACTTAAGATTCAATCAAACAGCGGGTTCCTTTGGTGACCATAAATGACCTCGGTCAAGTAGCGGGTTCCGTTGGTGACCATAAATGACTCGGTCAAGTAGCGGGTTCCGTTGGTGACCATAAATGGCCACGGTCAAGTAGCGGGTTCCATTGGTGACCATAAATGACCTCGGTCAAGCAGCGGGTTCCTTGGTGACCATAAATGACCTTATCCCAGGCGAGATTCGAATCCGCTCACACCGGTCTCATCTACCAGGGCTCCCCCTGAATCGGTATGAGTTACCGTCGAGAATTCTCACGAATTTCTCATTTGGCCGTCAAAATTTATTCAAGTTATTTTACATGCACCCCGAGTACTTGGCGTGATTATTGCCTGCATAAATAGATAATATTTGTAAATTATTTATTGGTATTCACATTAGTACAGTTAATAAAGAAATTACAATTTTTAAATACGTTTCACTAAGCACCTTTGATAACGATGTCAAGATTAGTCAGGAGCATAGTATTTTATTCACAATCATATTGCAATATGTACACTGGCTTGCAAAAAAATCGTATACACTTTAAAAATTAAGTAACCGAGTTTTTATGTAGTTTTTGCTATGTAAACGTGACCTTTCTGACTTTTTACATTACATTTTTGACGGATAAATCTGTCATTAGGAAAATAAAACAAAATAATTTTAACTGATTGACACTGACAATTTAAAAATTAAGACCGACTTAATACAATCAAAAATAGGTGTACGCGAATTTTTTGCAAGCCAGTGTACATTTCATATGTAAAAACCTTAGAAAGTAATTTATTGCTATAGCAACAGTAAAGTGGTTAACAATTTTCTTTACATGTCTATAAAACTGATACGTAAAGTCTTGGCCAACTTTTATTTGTGAATAATTTAAAACAAGACGTTTTATCCGATTTCAATTTAGGTTTTTATAAATGTATTTAACGCTAAAAACATCTTTTTTTATTTAATAATAGTTTTATTTTTATTTTTCCGTATTTTATATTAAATAATTACGATGGTATTAATTAATTTCTAATTTTAAAACACTGAGCGCATATATTGCCATGTAGCGGCGAACAATGAAACCTTACTTAAAATTTCTTTTGGTTGATAGATGCCGCTGATTGGAATTACGACAGTTTACAGCAAATTTATTTTAAAATTTAGAATAACTTTTTATTTTCATTATTTAAGTCTAATTATTGTGAATAAAATAGTATACATGTTTCGTTGGTAAAGTTTCCAAGCCTGGCGATATTGTTTGACCGAGACGGTACGTCGAGCTTGGCTTATAAAGGTGTGCTTTACCAACTCAACATGTAATATACTATACTATTTTTAAATATGTTTCCATTGTCTGCACATTCACTTGTCTAAGCACCTTTGATAACGAGTTCAAAATTAGTCAAGAGCGATTAAATTCTGACAGAAATTTAATCACGGTTAAATTTTGAGATTTTAATTTTTCTTTTTACGGTAACCATAGTAAGTACGCATTGTTATGTGTATAAAGGAAATAATCACCTTAGAGTGTTCGCTTACTTTGATTAGCGTTGGTTGGTGGGATGATTTGCGCTCAAAACACAACTGAAACTGTCCAACATATCCTTAAATACAAAGTTATCATTGATTAAATAATCAGTATATTTATGTCCTCCATAATTAAAAAAAACAATATATTTAAATGTTTTCAGATTTATAATCTCTCAATTAGCAAGCACAATAAGAAACAAAGCAAAAATAGAGAATACCGTAATGGTGTTCTCTTTCTAATAGAACAGCGTACCACAAAGGGAAATTATTAACTGCTGAGTTCAGCGCTTTTTACAGATTGTCAGAATTTAGCTGCTGAGCGTTCCTGGATGCGCTAGTAGCTGATAAATGCAAAATAATACGCGAGTTAAATACAACTTACTGATGCGTTGATATGTTGTCAGCGATGAATTTTTTATGCCATTATGCGTCAAAATGCTGGAGCATTATACTTTGGATGGTCAGTAGCTAACAGTAGATGAACACTAGATAATAAGATTTTCATGGAATTAGCTAATTTTTACTACATATGTTGTGCATACTATTTAAATTATTAATATTATTATTTCAATTTCAAATTTCTATAATTTTATACAGTTTCTGAGTTATAGCTTGTCAAAGTCACGCCGCTCTTGCTCTACGAGTAACTTTGAAAATCGATATCTCGTTTTTGTCGGCGATGTTGAGGACGGTCGTAGTACCAACCAGTTGTCGTAATAGAAACTCTTCAATATCAATTTTATTATTGAATTATTAAGCATTATTATTATGCAAAATTATTATTTTGTTACAATAATAACAATAATAATAATAATAATCGTTAATTGGTTAATTAATCAAAGCTACCGATAACGTCCTTGGAGATCGACGCACACTGGGGCCAAGTGCACGTTTTGGTGGTCAAAAATATTTTCTTTGCTTATTTTGTTTTTTAAGATTTTTGTTATCATGTGTGGCCACATACACCATAATAGAAGCAAAAAATAGAAAAAGCATATATATTTTACATTGCCACAGAAAAGGTAATATTACTGCTAGCGATTCATTTTTAAATTCTGCAACGATTAACTATTCCTGTGTAAAAAAGTAACAAATAATTTTCTTGCAATATTAGTATGTATATGAATGATTCTAAATACGATAAGTTTTTAAATAAAAAGGCTTAAACATACTACTTAATGTACCGTAGACACTTTATATTGGAAATTTAATTAACATTAACTGAAATGGTAATTACAAAGAGAAGCACAAAAATGCTCAATAGTTTTTTACTTGTAAAGTAGTAAAAAGTTATATAGAATAATTCTAAGCAAGATTTATATTTTGGACTATTATGGACGATAACTATAGCTCAACGATACTAAAAAGCTTTCATAGTTTTACAGAAATTCGAAGTATTTCCTTTTAAATTTTAAAGAAAACCTAAGTTTTTAAGACAATAATAAGTAATTTGATTTCTACTTACGTCTTGAAATAGAATCCATACTAAAAAACACCCCTAAATGAACTTTAAAACACTATTTGACAATACCTAAATAATAAGTGATAGGCAATGACTACACAACCGCATTTGGTAACGTTGAGATTCGAAATAAGAAAAAAGACGCATCTGTTGTTTTATGAGCTTTTCTTATGTAGGTTCAGTTAACCTGATGATCGCTTTTAAAAAGTGCATGCCGAAAATAAAACATTATACAACTTTTTAAAATCACTTTTGACCAGCAAAATTGGTAAAAAACCCCAGTGTGCGACATAAGTTAAATGTAAGTAAATTCAGCATTGTTAATTTGAGTTGTATCAGCATTATCAAAATTAATTCCAGATGTGTAATTAAATTTTTGGATAAACGTATAAAGGCCACCAGGAGTTACGTTAGTACATTATTTCAGAACATCTGTAACAGAAAAGAAAATAATTAACATTATAGGTAGGTTCTGCAAATGTGTTAAGATTCTAACTTTGTTCAATAGTAGTGATCATTTAGTATATATATTTTTGTACCTCCAAGCCCTTTTTCGCCCCCTTTTTTATATCAAATACTATCACCTAAGAAATATAGTACCAGGTAAATATGACAAAAAAAACATGTTGGCTCCTACTAATGGAGGACCAATAGTTATCCTTAGCTACTGCCATTAGCATCTCCTAACCTTAACTGGCCTGAATAGAGCCCTTGCAGATATGTGGTAATGGGCTTACCACATAAGCAAATGTTCAATTCTTAAGAGGATATGAATGCTGTCAAATGCAGCATAATTCAGAATATATAAATGAATGGACGTGCTCCTCATTACCCATATGTAAAGTAATTTCCTGGGACTAACTTCCTGGGTATTTAATTTCAGTGTCATCGATCTTATTTAACGATATAATGATCATTGGAAGAAGTGCTATTATAGAGCAGAATTCTACTAAAGTAAATAATTTCTTCTGTAGCATTTGGTACAGTTCAATTGGAAAAGTAAACAAGCAACTGCAGTGTAACGATTTCTACAGTAAAAGGTTCAGATCAAAGTAACAGTAAGTTTTTAAATTAAGTAACTGTTTAAGTAAGATATAAAATCGTTTGCACATTTTGAAAACTAGGTATATTCGAAATCATCTTTGTTTGTATTTAGTGATTCCTTTACGAATTTAGTTTAAAATTCGTGTTTAAGATGAAATTTTACAAAATTTAAATGAAATCTGTTTTCTAATAAACAGAAAGGGAAATTATATCTATGATAATAAAATATTCAAAAAGATTATGTACTTCAAATATATCTGATAAGAAATAAAGCAACTGAAAAGCTAAGAATGCGTAGAACATCAACTACAGCTCGAAAGTAACGTTCATTAATTAGGTAACAGAAGGGCAATAGATATAGAATAGATAGGGAATAGAGCAAAGAAAACCCTTTACCATTAACCTTATGACTGGGGTAAATGTCTCAATTAGTGACAAACTAAGATGCCCTCCAAAGCATGGTCCGTTGTGTTTACGTAGTGGATTTGTAAATCCAACTCCTGATCCGTGCCAAATTTGCTTCTAGCTTTGGATTACCGCTATTCTATCAGTAATCTGCAAAAATGATATTACGATATTTTGAGCGCAAATAGTGTCATGTTCGACGCAAATAGTTTTAAGTATAGAAAAATCTAACGATAATGATTATTTAACTTTTAATGACTTTCTGATAGTTAAAACAATTTATTTATAAAAAACAGTACTAATTATTATTACATTGCAAGTTTTTGTGTAAAGATTTGAGTCTAGTTATAAATAATTATTAAAAAATACAAAAGTAACAATTCAAAAACTAAACGAGTGGTGTTAGTGCATCACTCATGTTCCAAAGATCGAGGGTTTGAGCCCCACTTGAGGCGGCAGGAGTTATTTAAATTGTATAGTTCGGCTGTGTCGACTATGGATGTGTGTAATTGTATTGCATGGTGGATGGGAGACATATGACATATATTTGTTTCCCAGTAGTGTAGACGTTGAATAAAAAAAGGAAAGCATTAAAATTTAACATTTTTACCTTTTATCAAAAATGTATCATTTTAATATTTCCATATGTTATTGTTATTCCATGTTAAGAGTGAACGATGTGTCGAGTTAAAAGTTTTTTATTGAAAGTTCTTATTATTTAATAAACTCTGGTAGAATTTCTGATACTTATTTTATTTCTTCTAAGGTGTCACTAATTCAAGCAAGCTCATTTTCTTGTACAGATCAATAACACTTGAATAAGATATTGTAATGTCAGTTTACCTTTGGGTAATTTCATGCATATCACAATAAATTGATGATCTATTTATTCAACTTCGCACTGCTGTTAACAAATCTATTCTTTGCAACGCTAAAAAATAAATGAGGTTAAGTCATGTGCAGTGTAAGGATGTTACAAGGTGATTGACATTTTTACCTGAAAGTAGTGCCGATGTCAAGGTTGTTCATTTGAATATAATTTATATATTAAATAAAACTATTTCTAAATAACAAAACTATTGTTAAAAACATATGGGAATGTACATCACGCGTTTATAAAATTCAAGATAATTATTTCAATGAGGGCCGGCGGTAGACGTGTAGTATCAGTTTACTATTCGTATTCCAAGGGTTCTGGGTTTGAGTCCCAGTTTGGGCAGCGGGTTTTTTTCACTTTAGATGTCGGTTTCCTTGTAGTATAGGCGTTCAATAAAAAATATTTCTGCAACCACTTTAAATTAATGTTAAAAATATTTTTTTTCAGATGTAAAGCATTTACTAAAGACTGGCTATAAATAACGGAAATAATAATTACAGATGACCTAGTTACGTAAACGGTAAATCTAAATAAACAAAAATACCCGAAAAATGCTTCCCTTCAATATAAATCTTAGCAATACTCTTTGGCACTTCACAAATTAAATTATTTTAACGGGCACTTTTTTGCGATAGATACACTTGACATGAATTTTATGAGGTTCAATAGCATCTTTAATAAAGTTGTTAAAAATTCTGCCATATAGGCGTCGACCCGTTATCATGTGTATATTCAAATGATTTTCTATTTTACTAAATTCAACAAAAATTAATTGTGACTATTTTATTATTACCATCACAGCACCCTTCCTGACATTTACTCTTTTTGTCTAAATATATTTCAAAGCTATGCAATAAAACTGAATTTATTCTTAATTATTTACACATATTAAATTAAATGAACGAAAACTCATTTGCACCCACCCTATATAAATAACAGATTCATATAACCCTCCCGCTTTCTACTAATCTTAGAAAATAACGTTCTGGTTCGTAGAACTCTAGCAAGAAGGGTTAAATTTTCAAGATTGTATAATTCAAAGCTTTGTCATTCGTACTTGTAACAAAGTTATAAGAGTTAGAAGTTAAACATGAATCTCATTTTCCTGCGGCAAAATGTTCACCATTTGAGAATCGACATAGAACAGTATTGTCATCCAGCATGACACAATTTTAAGATAACAATACCCATAAAGAGTGAAATATCAATGTTTCCAAGGTAAAGCAAAGTATACGGGGCGAAGTAATAACAATAATAATTAAGCGATGAAGGGGAAGCTTTCCGGTCCAATACGTAACCCCAAAAGTTAGCAGGTAACCCGATTCGGTAGTTCCAGGGCAAACAGTCGCGAATCGCGTCGGAATCTCCGGGTTTAGCGGGAATAAACGGTAACTGCCTTTTACCCAACGTGAGACTCATGTTATATTCATGCTACATTTTGTGCTATGAGGCGGCCCGAGGCTTCACCGCGATGTCATTGAACATGTAAAGTGTTTAACCGCTATATTCATGTCTCCAGCTTAGCTACACCACTTCTGAATATTAGCGCGACAAATGTCACCTTCATTACGATAAAGCGCTTTTAAGAAAATAGCGTCGTCCTATTCCATCTCTTTTATTTTACAGCGGTTGGACAACATGAGAAGCTTTAAAAAACAACTGCTTTTCGTATTCATTTCGATTTCATTATTTTGTTTCGTCGAGTACGCTCCCTCTTTTAACCTTTTATCCTTTTTAAATTGCCAACAACAGTATTTAGGTTTGATTGGCACTCTTGGGCCTAAGGCATTTTAGATATTAATTTGTACTGGGAAGAATATTCCAAATTTGGTTTGAGTTAATTTGTCGTTTCTGATTCTGACATTCAATTTGTCAAATGCTCACCGGCGTGAAATTTCGTAAACGTTGTCAATTTTTCGTACTGATATCAAATAAGCGGAGCGATAGCATTATATGGGATGGTGTATAGGGGAAAAATTAAATTCTGTAAAGACTTGTTGGAATCAAAAATTAGTATTTAGATTTTTATAAAAAAATCAAAAGTCCTAGTCATATATTTATTAATTTATTTTTAATTAATTTAAGAAAACTTAACCACACCGACGTAATCGTTATCTCGAAGGGTCTGTTAAGGTTTATATTTAATTGAACGTTCACGATTCATTAACAGACCGAGATTACATGGATATTTAGCAGCTCAGTTAAGTGATGGGCAAGACTAAATAGTTAATTGTCCGACATATATGTACATAATAGAAACTGACATGGCTTCTTGGATAACAAACTACGAGCTCGTTATGCAGAAAACAAGAAAAAGCGGAATTCCTTTTTAAAAATGTCTCATAATTATTTGAGCAAATTTCCTTACAATCTCTTCAGTGCAGAATTTCAGTTTTCCGGTGATTCTAACTAATCAATCGTAAGATATTCTGTTCACATTGTCCATCTTGGTAGGTCTTCGACTGCATAATAATAAGATGGCTGGTATTCTTATGTATGTCTCATTCACTTCATTTATTTCAGTATTACGTTCAATTTCTCTTCGTTATTATTAGTCTTAGAAATCCAAATTGTATATTTTGAATACATATCCCGTTCCATTAATATGCCAGAGAAGAAAGTTTTTTACATACAGTTCTTGCTTTTCCTTTTTTAAATTTTGTCTTGTTCTTTCTTAGACTTCTTAGGTGCCCATTTCATTTCGGGATAAGATATGTAAATATGTTTTGGAAAATTTTTAAAGTTGATTTGTCTTTCTACCTTGATAAAATTTCATTGTTTAGCAAACGATGTGCTATCGTTACTTAATTTTGTACACAAATATGAATTTGAAGCCATCTCAAGGCTTGTTATGACATAAAACAGACAAGGTGCATCGTTGTGATGATATAACCAAATATTTGTTACCTTACTTGCAGGTTTAACTAATAAAATATTTCTTACAAGTCAACGATTTAGTGGTTTCATTATAAGTTTGTTTTTTTATAAAGATTAAAACACTTGTGGGCTAAAATACTTCATTAAATTATTGTAAAGCATTCCCTTGGGCACAACTGAGAAATAAATGTAAATGTTGGGATTGTTTTTTATAGAAGATTTATTGGTTTGAAAATACAAATTTCTGCGTTTTACCATGCCAATCTGAAATTATGTAATTTAGTTATTTTATAGTTTGGATATCTAAAATTATGTGAACAATGTTCAATAGGATGTAATGGTGGATTTTGTAGGAATAGAAGAATAACTAGGTGGTTTTAATTAATTAATGTAAATTTTAATTTATAATTGAATGCATCAGAAAAATGATTTAGTTGACACGTTCTAGCTTCTTATTATTGTGTTTTAGTACAAGTATTTGATATCATTAAAAAGAGAATTTTATTTAAACTTAATTAACAATTATAAACAATTATGTGGTTATGGTGCATATGTACCCAGAGCAAAATTTTAAAATTTAAAGGTTATGTTGTGAGTTCAAAATATAAATAGACCTAAACGTCAAAATGTTATGTTAGAATTTGGTAAAACGTCAAGTGATTAATAATTTGTTGAAGTTCTTTGAATTTAACTAGTTTGTTTTAACAATAATTTATTTTCATTTGATTGCTGTGAATTTTATTAATGGATATTTTTTGCAAGAAATTTTTTTATGTTATGAGTATTTGTAAAACTGACATGTAAAGTCTTGGCCAACCTTTATTTGGCCAAAGTTTGGTGGAAAAATTTAAAACAAAACATTTTATCAGATTTAAGTTTAGGTTTTTAACGTATTTAACGCTAAAAACATCTTTTTTATTTAATATTAGTTTTATTTTTATTTTCACGTATTTTATATTTAATAATTACGATGGAATTAATTAATGTCTAATTTTAAAATACTGAGCGCATACATTGCCATCTAGCGGCGAACCATGAAACCTTACTTAAAATTCCTTTTGGTCGATAGATGGCGCTTACTAGAATTAGCTAGAATTACTTTTTATTTTGAAGTCTAATTATTGTGAATAAAATTGTATACCTGTTTCATTGGTAAACTTTCAAAGCCTCGCGATATTGTTTGACCTCGACGTACTGTCTCGGTTAAACAATATCCCTTGGCTTGTAAAGGTGTCTTTTACCAACTCAACATGTAATATACTATTCAATATGTAGAATGGTCTACACGTATTTAGGCTTATAAGGCCTTCATCAAGACCTTGTTGTTTAATTGCTTTTGTGCAAGCTCTTGCTGAAGGTTTTATACGTGTAAAGCACTCCACATATTTAATATTTTGAAGCATTTAAATAATAACAGTTTTTCTTAAAACTAAATTTGAAATCTTTTAAATCTAGATACCACATATATTTTCTACCCTTCCTACTTACTACCAGTTTCAAATTTTACATAACCCGTATCTCTATTTATTTTTGTTTATCTTATATTAAAAAATCTGCACAGCCCGTTGCTTGGTGAAACCCTTGATTGCAGTATAGTTTTCTCTCCCCACTTTGCTGATACTGCATTTAAATATATTTATTTCTAGTTTTTTGGTCAACAAGTGAAGCTACTTAGTCAGTACATGAGTTCAATCCTGTTGTAACACGTATCAGCAATTCTCATCTAAAAATCTAATCGCCAATCCTTAATTCCAAAAAATATTTTGAAAAGATCTAATCCGCACTTTCTAATCACAATAAATATGTTGAAACAATTTTAGTGTCTAATTCTAAATAATATTCTTAGAAATTCAATCCCTAATCTCTAATCTCATATAATATTTTGAAAAAATCTAATCCTTAATTCCCAATCCTAAAAAAATATTTTTTAAAAATTCAATACCTCCAATTTCAATCCAAATTCAACCTTTAATTAAAAAAATATTTTGAAAACATCTAATCCCTAATCCTTAGTTCCTAATTTTAAAACATATTTTTAAAGAATTCAATCGCAATCTCTAATCTCAAAAATATTTTTAAAACCAGTCTCTAACCCTAAAACATATTTTTAAAAGTTAATTTCCAATAGTTAATACCAAGAAATATTTTCAAAAAACCAATCCCAATCAAATCCCGAAGAAATATTTTCAAATCTGTAATACTAAAAATATTTAAAAATGTTGAATTCTCAATTCTTAATCTCAAAAAAATCATTTAAAAATTCAGTCTCCAAGCTCTGAACCCAAAAAATATTTTGAAAGAAGTTAAGTCCAATCTCTAATCTTTGTCAAAAATTGGAGGAATGTATAGTTTTAAATTTATACGTTTACGTATAAATTAAAAAAGGCCTTCTATGCAAGGACTGAAAAACGCTTGAACTAATTAATGCAATTTTATGAAAGAACTGTCGTTTGCATACAGAAAAAATCCAATTCGAGAATTGAATAATCACCTGCATTTAATAGTAGACAACACGGTATTGTACGAGTATCAATAATACAATTGAAATTTGATATACGCTTTGATATATTCACAATCAAAGTGCTCGTAGAAGCTCCGCAAATTTTAAGCTCCCACTAGCAGTAGCATTTAAAATTTACATTTTATTGTTACATTGAATATTTAATTAGTTCGAAACCAATCAAATTACAAAAGGCACTAAGTACTTGGGAGCTGGTTTTGTTTGATGATTAAATCTGAAAAGTGAAACAATTTAAAACTGATATATATATTTCACACTTGCTGGAATAATTTTATTAGGTTCGACTTCACTTTACTTGTGACTAAAAAAACGAATTATGTAATTGTAGTGAGTAGTGACGAAAGCAATACTGATTGTTGTTCATTCATCTCTTTTTTAGTTTTCCTCAAAAATTACTTGTCTAGCCTCTTTTACTTTCATACTTACTAGGTTTCAATATAATCTCATCAAATCTACTACAATACCCCTCCTGATATGTAATATAAAATGAGTTATATAATAACGACTATACAGTGTTGGTAAAACTTCGTTTGAGTTTTGATGTATGAACAAAAGAAAGATAGCGAATAGCAATACTCCTAAGGAAGATAGATATTTATCGTAATATTTGCCATAGGAACTTTTTTGGTAAGTAAAATATTTTAAAACTGCGATGATGTCTCTCTCTTTCCTAGATGCATTACTAATCACTGTCTTTCCTTTGCTTTGGGTGGATGGGAGACCACACGACGTTCACCCTTAGAAATGGCTGTCTTCTACCCTATCCTGCTGACGGGCAACGGATGAAGCTGTCAGAATAAAGTGTGTGGTAGAGAAATTCGTGAGAATTCTCGACAGTTCCTCATACCGATTAGGGGGAGCCCTGATAGATGAGACCGGTGTGGGCGGATTCGGATCTCGCATAAGGGACAAGGTCATTTATGGTCACCAATAGAACCCGCTGTTTAACCGAGGTCATTTATGGTCGCCAAGGAAACCGCTGCATAACCGAGGTCATGTATGGTCACCAAAGGAACCCGCTGTTTGACCGAGGTTATTTATGGTCACCAAAGGAACCCGCTGTTTGACGGAATCTTTAGTGCGGTGACTAGAAGTGAGGTTTATCCTGCTGGGAAACTGCATGCCGCCAGGTAAATGTGCTTAGGAGCTATCCTGACCACCCTATGATCCGGACTGCAGCTGGGTACAGTGATCGGGAGAAGCTCTGAAAGCCATTACACTTAAGGATAGTTGAAGCGAATACATAGCCTCTCACTATCAAGACAACTTCACCAAATTCGGGTACGCACCGGGAGTCTATAACGTGTAGACTTAAAAGAAGCTCTGTCGAGGGCCCACCAAGCCTAAAATTAGTAAATCGGGGTGGCAAAACCATTAAAAAACCAAGTCCTGCCACATTTGAGGTTGGATTCGATCGGGCAGTGATACCTCTTGATAAAAGCGTCAAGTTGGGGAATAGTGCTATTGCTGGACGAGGTACTTGACCCCGTATGAAAGAGGACGGGAGGGTGCCGGCGGGTGAGCAGCGTGTTAAGTCAACTGCTCGGTCACCATGCGCGACTTAGCTAGTAGAGGGTGCATAGGCAACCTCGCTCCTACCAGTGAGTTAATATGGTAGCAATTACACGACTGCCGGTTGTGCAACTTGCGCGCTGATTGGGCGTATCCCAATCACTTCCTTCTGGAAGGAACGTGGGGGTAAGTTCGCACAGGTACCCCACGTAAAACAACCTTGGAATTCATGTCTTTCCTTTGCTCACACACATGAAAATTCAAGTTCTAACACTGGTATAGTGCAAGTTGGAATTTTATTAGATATTTGTGGTAAAAATAATACATCCCTTCTCATCAAAAGCAGTTGATCCGTCATTTACATTTGAAAAGAGAAAAATGGATGAATGGTTTCTAAAAGGAGGCTGTGTAATGTGTATGTATAAATAATTTATATTAGTTCTGGCAGGACAGAGCTCTGTATGGTCACCGCTAACAGTAAATAAATGTTTATTAAAGCTATAATATCTAGAGGTTAGTACGTTTACCTCATAATACAAGCACATAACAACCAAAACTGGTTGTTTTTCACAGCAGAGAAAAATTATAAACGCTTTCTCAAACAAAGAAGTACAATTAGTAGGCCATATGTCAATCTCGAATTTACCACATTAAAAATAATCCCCACGTCTAGTGAAATTTCCTAAGCTTTGGTTAAATGCAAGTACAATCAGCCATTCAAGAAATAGACACTTCTTGGGTGTCATCGACAGGAATCTTTTTGGAAGGTAAGGCTACACTCCTTTCTGGTAATTGTTATAGTAAAGAAAAACATGCGGAGGTGCTCGTTACCGTACATCAAACTACTTTTTTATAAACGAGGTTTGTAAGGAAAGGTATCCTTGTTATCAAGGCAAATGTGGATTGAGCCGCCAAACGAGTTTCAGTTCAATATTATAATAAAACAACCAAAACATACCTATTTTTTATTTAGGATCGGGCAATAAATTAGACTTTCACGGTGCATCCAAACCTTAGGGCGTATAATACTTCCTACAGGCCGCGGGTTGTACAATTGACCAGCGAGCGATAACGTTAACCAATTAAGTCATTCAGTCTGTAGCTCATGTATGATATTATTGTATCAGCTTTTTGTATATTTTTCTACTACCAACATCTTAAAACATCCGTTAATATTCTGATTTAAGGGGAGTAGGATAATTTTACAGTCTGTTTACTAGTTTCTATGACGTAGGACTGTAAGTTATTTTTTCTAAAACTTTTTCTGATCATCATCAAACGGCAGGTTTTCTGTTACGTTGACTGCATAAGATATACTTACAACTCCCAGCACATAAATAACAATTATTCTAGTATATATTTATTATCAACTTCAACGTTGGTATCTATTATCAACTAATTTGCTTGGGGCCCTAAGGCAGTAAATGTATTTTATTACCACTTTCTATGTAAATGAGACTTTTATTGTAAGAGGCATTTACTGTAACTAAGTAAATGAGTAGTTACAGCTACAGCACTGAAAAATTTTAAGGGCTCCTATAGGAGACTTGTATAGTTCTACAATGCTCATCAACAAGAATGTAATGAAAACTTATTTGTTGCTTAATAACACTATGACAACGTCTAGCTATAAATTGCCCTACGCCTTTTATTATAAAATGTCTTTTTATACAAAAAAATACAATAATAGTTATTTATGGTACATGTGTGTTATAAGGGAAATAAGTCACGAGAAAAAACGGGTAAGCCACGAGCACTTTGTGCGAGTGGCTTTGTTTTTTAGAGTGACTTAGGACCGATAACACATGAGTTCCATACATAATTTTATCCAACACCGTCAGAATTTCGTTAAAACGCATTCTTTTTCTGATGACAGTTGTGACATTTTTATTTGACAAATTATTTGAGAAAAAATTAGTTATGGGAATTTAGAACAATTTATGGGAAGGCTGTGACGCGATCACCATGGCAAGAGTGACTTATGGTTTATAACTCACTAGTGACTTATAGGTCACTTTAAATTGCTAAAATCACTATAGTTATGGGCTTAATAACTCACGGTGTTGGATAAATGAATAAAAAACGCTGCTCTGCAATTAATCTTTACTTGGTCAACTGGATTATGGAGGCTTGCTCCTTCGTCGCTCGCCCAACTTTCCAGCTCGCCCATAAAGATTAATGCATAAGAACGTTGACCATTTTAAAGGTTTACAATAACTGAACTATTTCGAAAGCTAATGAAACTAGACAGTTGAATCAAAAACTACTTCAAGTTCTCGCATTATATAATTTAAATTTTATTTTTTTAACTTTGGAACTTCAGTCGACTTGGCTGAAACTGACATTAGAAAGGATAGGTTGCGTAAATGACATTAAATTAAGGCCATCATCCAGACAACCCGCTTCGAATTTGTGCAGTATAGTACCCATAGGATTCTGCCGAGGAGTTTTAGAGAAATAGAGCCATTAAACTGATCATCCAGTATTTCCTCTCAGCTATATTTGCTATCATTACGAAATACAAGTATAACTGTATTTGATTTTCTGATTCAGTATACTGCGGTGATCTATGAATGAAATAAAATATAGTATCCACCGTTCCAAATATCTAAAATAAAATTACATATACGGTGAATTAAATTATGCCATGAACACCACAGATATTTCTTATTTCTCTCAGCTAGCTCAGGTTTGCTCAGTAAAGCATAAATTATATGAATTGAGACTCTTATTTGCATTTATGCCTGGAAAGAAGAGAATAAACTATCGTAAGCTCTAAAACTTCTGCAAACTGGACAACTGCTACTCAACTCTGAATTTGAAAGACAGAAATGCTGGATATATGTATCAACATCAATTAAACACATGTATGGAATTTACAACACAAGAGCTTTATTAAACACACAAAATAAAATCCAATGGAGCTTCAAAATAAAAATAAAATGTTTTTCAAAAAGATACAAATATTAAATTGAGAAGTGCCTTCTCAGGTTTGCTCAAACGTTATAAATAGTAGTAGAAATCTGACATAGGATAACTACGGTCATTCGTTTGAACAAACCAACATAAATAAACTTTGTTTATAAATAAAAATCTTATTAAAATAAAAATAAATTTTATAAAAAGAAATTTAATTGTTTTCTTTACTTGAAATAAAGTAAATTCTTAAAAGAACTTAATAAATTAAATCAAATAGACTCTTATTATTTATCAGGATGAACTTTGTCCATTAAATTTATTTATAAACTCAATAAAGATCGTTTATTTTATTAACCAACCTGGTATAATGTAATATATTTTCCCCTCTTAAATTAATCCTTTTTGTGGTAACCCTGCTATGAAACCAAACAGCTGATTTCTTATTTACAAAATCGATATGTCAATCGATAAAAAACAAATTAAATTCACTTGAATTTATTTAAACGAAAAACACTTTCACTTGTATATATTCGTAGCACAATAATTAAATCTTCATTAAATTCCTGATATTTATCCAGGTAACACTTTTATATTTGTTTTCAATAACTTTGTTTATTATATGACACTTGTCAAAACCAAGTGGTTATAAATCTAACCTCAAATTTACAGATATCTTATCTGGAGTCGAGCATGGGTTTTGCGTTGAATGTTCTATCGACTGAGTTTTGTTCCAAAATGCACCAGCTTATATAGGAACAGACATAACAATTGAAATCTATGACACTTTTTCAAAATAAAAGAAGATCAAACGACGCTTGTGACGTCACTAATCCGGAACAGCTGTTACAGATCTTCACTAATCCCAAATCTGTTATGATGAAGTTGTAGATCTTAAAACGCTGATCAAAAAACTATTGTACATGTATAGTCCCAAAATGAATGGTAGAGAAGATATTCATAAAAAACCATTTGACAACGTACAAACTCATTACGATCTAATTACATGTACAAATTAACAAAACAAGGTTCATCCTTTTCAAAATGGCTATAGAAATACATGATATCGGTAACATTAACAATTTATCTATAAAAATACCTTTACAACTTACTATAAACATGATTTTTACAGTATACGAACTACTATAAATACGAATTGATACTCATACAAATACCAGCTTAATATTTGAGTCAAAGTTAATGAAATTATGCATAAACTATCCAGCATACACTGCTCGACACTTACATAAAAACAATGATGAGAAAAGCAGAATAAAAGTCAATAAAAGTCTGTTAGCACGAAACGACAGGATTCAAATCCCTTCATTAATTGTAATGGTCAGAAATCTAGTGAACAAATTCAAAGATTAATTGTATAATGCTAGTCCTAATAAGGTTGACCTAAATAATCTATTTTTAGCAAATCAACACTGTAAAACTGAGCTGGTATCGAGGAATATAGAAAAAATCTGTTTAACGCAGAACATCGTAATGTCTAAATTCAAAAATGGAAATAACTTCTTCCTAACAAGTGGAAAACCGTTCCAAAGTAATATGGGTTGCCTAAACATGATTCTAATTAAGCAATCTAACTAGATTATATCCTTTTTCTGAAATTGAAACCTAATTTTATTTATTTTGCATGAAAAAGCTAGGTTAAGTTTGCATGAAATCTTTATTTTTAAGTTTTTGATTTAAATATTAATGAACTTAATTGTGGTTCTAATTATTCTTATTAATCATATTTATGACATGCCATGTCCCTCTTTTAAATTATGACCAATACAAAATATTAGTTTTAACGTTCACGAACATTGTTTGATAAAATTTTCAAAACGGTGATATTATATCACCTCAATACTTTATAACTGACTTTGAGTACTAAATCACTTTACTAGGTTCAGGCAGTGATCAAAAAGTTTCAATTTGCAGACTAGTGTCGTTGTCTTTTGAATTTCAGGCAGAAATGGAGATCTTTTAATCGTTCTAATTCCTAGGCTTTTGCCTCAAAAACTGCTTCAGTCAACAAGCTATTGCAAAAGAAATCATTTGCTCAACTGTAACTTTTTTGCACCTTGATAATGAGAGCAACCTTTTCAGATTCTTTAATAAGTGGACGAATTTGTACGTAACAATAAGCAGTACTACAAACGGAAGAAAAATATAAAACATGAGTGAATTTAATTAAGTTACCATTGGATGCGGTCAGTTAAAATATCTGATCTCATAAGGATTTAGATCAAAATATTCATTCTCTGAAGTATTGGCACGCTGTAGATTGACGGGACTGGGAGCTGAAGGAAAACTAACTCATACAAAATATTAGAAAAACTCAGTTACTCAGCATGTCAACCATACCAGAGATGAAGCTCCCCTATAAGAAAATAAAATATTAAAGATTCCTACCAGGCTGGCCCCAAATAACTGTTGGATGAGTTCAAAAACTGAGGTAATTTCTATATTTATACTACGCTCATATAAAGCAATTTCGTAGTCATTTGTGGCAACTTGAGTAGCAGCGCGTATTTGTTACTTAGTTATATATGTATAACGGTTCCATATCTAAAATGCCCTTCTCTCATTATATATATAGTAAGATTTCATCCTTCCCTTTTAAAATATTTTCGTCGTAGGCTTTCATTCTCTTTGTAGAATAATTCTTTATATTTTGCTTTCAATTGTAAAGCATACTAAATTAGTCTTCTTTATAATATTTCAATGTAATATAATTTTTAAGTCGCTTAAAAAGCACCAAGGTTATTTTGAAAAATAGCAAGTATCTTTCTGATTGAGACCTTGTTTAGGTACAGTGTTATCTCAGCATGTGAAAACTTTCCAATCTCCTTCGTACATCTGAATACCTCACATAACAGTGAAATCTTTAAGGAAGGAACTGAAACTCAACTAAGCTTTTACAAAGTGAAGACTATCCGGAAAGTGAACAACACCCAAGCTACTACGAAATTAAAGTGACCAGAACAAGTCATCGTTGATCATGCTAGTTACGCACTTTCTCTAATGCTTGAAACTCAACAGAGAAGACATTAAGCGTAGTTAAGGCGTATTCTTGTAAATTGTAAATCCCAATTTATCGAACGTATAGGTAATGGTTTTGACAAATTTGTACTTTATTATAAATAAAGATACTTCCAATAATTTCGGTCTTCAAATCCTTAATAAATTATAGGTCGCATCGGTGATTCGGCTGCAAGTAGTAAGGTCGCACATGTTAAGGTCAGTTTTAATGTCTCTCCTTCTATGTGAACTAAATCAAATACCATGTGTCAAGTACATGGAGATACGCCGAAACTGTTGTAGTAACGCTTTTTCATTCTACTCAAAATACAAAACATACGTCCCGCGATGGACGTTAACTGTAACACCAAAATACTGAATACTTACTGTAAAAACGATACTTACTGTACTTTAACGCTTCGACTTAAAATCTCTAATGTCGAATTATCCTTCAAGGCGTAGGTCTGATTTCCATAGCTTATGGATTGTAAAGAAAAATAAGGTTTGTAGTACTAATAAGATTTATGGGCGCCATTTGATTTCAAGTCATTGAATACATCATCAAAATCTGCAACCAAAAAAGGATTCTGATTATATTGATGGAATTCAATAACTAATAGTAATTAGTCAAATTAATATAATATTAGGCAGGTTAACGTAATTTGAATTGGTTTATTCATAAGTCAAGAAATAGTATTGTATAAAAATAATAGAAATATAAATTATTACTATGTGAAGAGGGAACCCTTTTTAGACATAAAAAGTAATGGTTAACAGTTCTTATCTAAATTAAGAATTGTGAACACAGATAACTATGCTAGAGATATTCGCTGAAGTTTATATCTGAAGTTGCGAGAATAATGTTGTTTTTAATAAGAATATTGCGTTTCATTAATAGAAAACTGTAAACTCTTATATTTCCAAAAGAAACATCACTTTATTGCAGGTTTCCGTTACTAAAACAAACCTGACTGCCAACATTTAAATTGTTTCAACACAAATATCTTTAAATTTAGCGCGAAATTCTCAACTTCCACGATGTACGAGTAATTATTGTGCGGTTAATCAACAAAAATTAGAAGCATAAACGTTACTAGTTTATTATTAAATTCTTCAGCATAAAATGTCAACAGACGCGCACTGTAATGGTTACTAGATCGATAATATGAAGGACTGACTACAGTCAAACTTTCAGTTAAAGATTAAATTTGTTGTAAGTTATCACAACAAGCTACAAACGGTAATAATTATTCAAATTATTGACTCAAAGAATCACTGTATTAAAAAAGCCACTTTGCTTATATGTTTACGGTAATCGAATGATCACAAACTAACTCAACTTGTTGCACTTGACGGTACTTTTGGAGCTAACTGCCTTCAGAGCGGAGGACCGAAGCCTGCTCATTGACTTCCGCCCCCTTGCTCGGTGTGGTTTCTACCGGACTCTCTATACGAGACTCTCTACTGTACTGCTCTTGGGGATGCAAACATTTGTGTTTGCGCTATGATTTTTAAGGAGGGAAAACATAAATATCCTTTCAAGACTGCACTGACGTATTTTTACACCAATCAGAATTTTGTTCTTGTTTTTGTTTTAGTTCCACCGAGAATTTACAGGGTTAGAAGACTTGCTTCTAACATAAAACTTGATATTTATCGAATCTTGCAGACTATTTTTTGTATGTCAGATTTCAGATAATCTATTCGTCCAAAATGGAAATAAACACGTACAGGAAATATAAATTTTGCTTAAATGCGTTTTTTTGAGGTATCATTCCTTTGATAAAAGGCAATTTTATTTCTGTATTTTATTCTAAAAACAATTTCTTTGCGTGAGAACGCTTTGGGAATGAACTTTTATATTAGAATAAACACCATTTGATTTAATATAGTCTGCACTTTTAAACCAACTGAAATGTATTAAAATACACAAGGCCGTACTAAGGTTTTCTTCTTAATGCATTTAAAATTGCATTAAAATTAAATCGAGAATTTTAACACGTTACACTATGTGAGCAGTATTGGCCGCATATCAGTATGGAAAGCAAGTGTTTGTATCAGATGTTCGTTAACTGATACAGTAGTTTGTAGATTTAGTAGCAGGCTTGCATAAATTTAATAATTTAATTTGCATTATTGGATTTATCAGAGTATGACATAAAATCGTTAAACCTATGAACAATAACATTCTTTGAGATTTACTATTTATAGAAAGGCTGTGGTGAGCAGGTGAACAACAATTTCTAGACCTCGCATTATTGCAAGTAATAGTACGTTAACTTGCTTATAATTTAGCTTCGGCATATTTGTTTTGAATTTCATAGCTTAGGGCTGGAGAATATGTATTGGAGAAAATTGGAAAATGTATCTGAATAATACGGTTTGATGCAAACCGAAATTGTTATTGAAACTAAAACTATTTTTTAAATATTAAATAAACATTTGTTACTTGCATATTTTATATACGATTACCTACAAGTGGACAATTGGAAACGTTGATTTAGGAAGTTCGCTTTCGGTTTTTTACTTTACACGAAAGGAACAATTTTGAATTATATTTATGTTCATTCTATTCTACAAATACAACACCGAACGAAACACAAACAAAACTTTTACTTTCGTAACGTTTAATATTACAAATATGAGTTATTTAACGCAATTTACTATTTGTCCTTTATATACCTAGATTAGAAAAGATTGTCTTACAGCATTTGTTCGAAATAAAGACTTTTTTATGGTTTCAGCGCTAGAAATTTCACAAAATAAAAAAGAGTACAAAACGATTTAAAGTAAGATTGTCATCTATAGAACAAGAAATAGTCTAAGAATCCAAGAGAATTTTAGAAATCCCTCTAATCTGCGACATATTCTTGGATGTGCGACAGAACAGCCACCTTAACTGCCCATTAATTTGATACGTCCAATCCCGCTAATACTCGACCATAAAACCCGTGTAAAATTAATCCGATCACCTGATAAAAACGCGGTCCACTATCCTGTTTATCTCATCTCTTTCTATAGAACGTTAACTGAATATTTTATCCTTTTCTGAATTTTATATACCCACATCCACTGTTAGAAATAAGGAACATAATAGTATTGCAGCTTGTTTTTGTTTTTGTAATTTTTATTTAAGTGTTTAACTGCAGACGGTTTTCCCGAGAAATGGTAACATCGTTACTGAAATACGTATTGGCAATTAGTCAAATACAGTGTGTGGTTAGGAGACACTGTTTAGATATAGTGTTGTTATAAACCACAGTCTTGGTATTCCATTATTATTGATTGAACAAATTGATACAACACGATTTACCATTTGCTAAAGCTATGAAAAACTACATTAATCAAAATAAATTTATGATGGCGCTGAAGTAATAAACTTTGAAGAATCTGATCCCCTTCAGATCCTATAAGGTACTACGTACACCAGTTCCTCATAAAGATGCTCAAGCAGGTCCTTCAACTAGATTAACTCATTTTTAGAAATGAGAAAAAACGAACAAAATCAAAGCGACAGATATATGTTAGACGAAGCGATGAACATTTTCGACAACTACGCTACATCTTTCACAATGACACCGATATGAACATACTAAAACACCTGAAAGTTGATTTAAAATCCAAAGAGCAGTGTCTTTTTTTCTAACAATTCCTTTATTTAGAGATCCTATTCAAAATACATTTTTAGTATTTTCTAAATTTATGTTATTAATTTTGTAACTGACTACTTCAAAAATAATTATTTACAAAGCAACTTACTGAAGTTGTGTTTTACCAATTATTTCATTTATTATTTACATTTGTTTTAACCTTTATTCAGACTGCCACTACACTGTGAAATATCGTCACAGTAATTACTATCCATATTAAAGATGCCGGAACATCGGCAGTTGTCCTTGAACTCTGAACCCCTTACAAAAACCCGAATCTGCAATTATTCCTACTTTTAGATTTTTAAATTTTTTTAATATTTATTTTTATTCAAATCTTTATTTAAGGACTGTATCGAAAAATACTATAATATTATTTTTAAATAATCACAAAAGCAAGCTGTGAAATATTTTTAACGTAATATGGATAATAATTTGTTTATTGACAACCGCTTCATACGAAAAAAATCAAGTTTGTGTACAATATACAGCAATGACGCGAATTAATAAAGTAAATACACAAATAATAAATAAAGAAAAGGTCGAAACAGTCCAGTTTTGAACGAGTAGTGCAAAATAAAAGGAATTTTTATAAGAGTTGCCTAAAAATCACAATGTTGGCTATGAAAGTGTAATAAATTGATTAAAAAGTTTGGCGACACTTTTAGTTTGAAAAACTGTAAAAATCTGGTCCTAGAATGGTAAAGAATTAGATAGTAAGGTGCAGAAGATTTTTAAAATTAAATCAATGTTGTCAGTACGCGACACTGCGAAAAAAGCAGAAACATAGTAGGAATGATTCAGCGAATAAAGAAAAAGTACAATTTAAAAATTTATAAAAAACACAAAATCTAGAAGCAACTAAAAACAATCTGTAGCTGTAAGAAAACAAGAAAACTGTACAACAAGACCAGTGTGTTATAATGGACGATAAGACTTACTAGAAATTATTATTATTATTACTTATTATTTTTATTTTATTTGGTAAGAATTTAGAAGTGAAACTATATCTTATGCTTTAAACTCGATTAAATTTAATTAGACAATTATTGATATGGTGCTGTAATATTTAATTTATTGTATGTAGAAATACCAAACCGCCATCCAGTTCAAACGATTTAGCATGAATGTAATTCTCGTGTATTTATCACATCCCAAAATTATTCTCATGGCTCTGTTTTGTAATACCTGCAATCTATTTTTGTTCATCTGTGATGATGTGTACAAAATTGAACTGTAAAAAGTAAAATGCTGAAAATTGTCACAATTATAAACCAATTTTTTACTATATGTGCTTAAAAACTTACTCTACTTAAAACACCAATTTTCTTTGAAATTTTGCTACAAACATAATCAACTTGATCTTTAATATTTAACTCCTTGTCAACTATTACTCCTAAATATTTAAATTTTTCTGCTATCTCTACCTTTTCATCTCTAGTTTGAAATTTTAATTAAAATGCTTTTACTCTTACTAATATTAATTTTCATTTTATTTATTTCCATCTTTTGTTGATGTTGTCTAGTTCTACATTAATTTTTGTTGTTAATGATAATATATCTTTATCTGACAAGTAAATAATAGTATCATCTGCAAAAAAATGAAATTTACTATATTTAAAAACCTGAGCCAAATCTTTAAGATAAAGAATAAATAGCAAGGGTTCTAAAGTACTGCCATGAGGAACACCAATATTTATCATTTTTTTAATTTGAAATATTGTTATTAAATTTTACTACTGGTCGTCCATTCAATAAATAATTATTAAAAAAAAATTATTATAAGACTTTGCCAGAGCCCTAGTTTGACACTACTGAGAAAAATGCTAATGTGAGCAAAAAGGGCAAGTTAATTTTAATGGAAAAATATGGGAAAAGGGCTTTAGTATAGCAAGCTATATGCAAATTCGGCATGAAATCTAGCGCCTTATTAAATCAAGAAAATTTGAATGCAGATTTATACCGAAAATAATGTTTCCAGAAAACTGTCTCCAAAAAATCATACAGCACCTACTATATTTTGGCCGGACCTAGCTTCATGTCATTATGTAAATTTTATCAAGAAAGAGCCTGATCTCCCAAACCACCATGAAGCACGTCCTATTGAAGATATTGGGCTATTATTAAACGATATCTTCAGAAAAACGTTGAAGCTGCAACTAGCCTAGAATATTTCAAAAAAGCGGAATAACGCCGCGAAAGTAGTCACAGAGGGTCGTCCAAGCTTAATGCGTAGCCTGAAAACGAATGTTAGAGAACTGACAAAACACTAATAATTTTTTTTATATTTTTGTAAATTAGTAAATTTTATAGATATTAAAGTGTTGTTTTATTATAAAATTATTAAAAGTATTGCATAATTTAATTATAAAAGGTATATGAGTTTGAAGGTGTCAACTCTCTTTTCGATACAGACCTTACTATAAAAACGATGGTCATGAGCTACATTTTTTAGTAATTTTTCTAAAGGAATTATGGACGAAGAACTAACATTGTTGATTAATTACTATAGTTCGCATAAATGGCACTCAAACTTTAATACATAATAACCCTTTCGAGACAAATTCTCAAGTTTTTCAAAGAGACTAGTTTACACGCGAACGCGTGCAAGGCTCGTCCCGGCCTCTTGCTTGACTGATAAACATCTTATATTTTTTAGTTACCTTTTTAGAGTTGTAAGAGAAGTGAATATGTTTCAATTAGCTACACTAGGTATATCCCTAACATTATTATCTACAATCCGAAATTCGACCAAATCTCCTGGCATATGTTTATAAAAAGGTGCAAAAAGTCATCGTTAAGACAGAGACTTTGTCAGAATCAAAACCTCGACAATGCCTCTTAAAGCATTAATTTATAGTTCTCAAAAGTTTTTTCCTTTGTGAATATTTTAATATTAAAGAAATTTTGGCTAAATTAACAGTTTTTGCCTAGAAAAGGGATCATATACGTGCGATTTATTTTTGTTAAAGCGAATTTGTTACGATACTTTAATAGGACTAGTTTTTATTTTGATTGTTTTTTTTACAATGCAGTAAGCAGAAATGTTATAAATACCTGACTAAAAAGGGAATGTCATCTTTTAGAAAAGTAAATATGTTTACACAAGTAATAATTTTATTTTAACGGGTACGAAGACGAAGATATTATTGTTGATTTATAACTTGTTTGAAATTTAAAACAAAGCGAAGTAAAGATTAAACTTAATGAGCTGGAAACAACGAAATCATCCTTAACTTGTCTTCTTGTTACTGTAGTTCAAAAACAAATAAGCTTCGATCGGGTCAAATAAGTATTCGTATAAATAATATATTAACAGAAAAATATAGCACCACGATTGTTTAGAATAAGCATCAGTAGCAAATACTATGTGAAGTTACAATTTAATAAATGTGGTAAAAATTCAAAATCAATAACTTATTGCTAAAACATACTGTAGTTACTTAATTTTCCAATATCAATAGTAATTTTTATTATGTTAACACAAGTCAAATATACCGATTACAGAAGTAAATTAGAAAGTAATTTAGTTTTATTATATATATATGTAGGTATATAAAAACGATCAAATCCTTAGCTTGCTAGCATGCACGACATTGTACTGTAATGATCTCTTGCTATTTACATATCAAATACACATCATTACATACATATCCATCAGAGAGGCATTGAATGATGGGGATATTGCCATAGCAACAATAATCAACAACAAGAATAAATAAATATCTCATACAAGATATATACGTCTTTTATTACCTTCTAAAAGATATAACTTATAAGATTGTGTACAAGACCCATATAAACGTAATTTATCACAATACTGGTGACCCAAGACGTGAAGAAATATCACAACACTGCACTGGTGACCCACGACGATAGAAAAAAGAACTTAGATAATAATCAACGCCAAATTTTCAATAATTCCATCGCTCTGGATTTCTGTCGGCCGACATACCCAACCTGCACTCCTAAAATTCCTTGAAACGGTTATTCGATTATCTCCCGCAAGCAGTCGACTTTCAGAAGTTTATTTATATCCTTTTTATTATTCAAATAAGATAAGTAACTAACTTATATTTTATTGGTTACGTTTCAATATGGCGCAGTTAACAGTAAATTCAGTAAAATTTCCTATTTTTGACAGTTCACATGTACAAATGTCAATAGTCTTGATAAATCCATATTTTGACTTTCTACATATTGAGAACGAAATTCAAAAATATCCAATACTACTAAAGTTGATTTGTATGTGTGTCCGAGCCCCATTCTCGCGTTCTATAAGGGCTGGAGAGATGGGCTTGGGCTCATTCGACGCGTAATTTGCCGAGGATAATATACGACCGAAAATTTTTTAAATTAGTTTATGTTTTAAAATTTTTTAAATTAGGTTATGTTTTAAAAAATCGATAAATGCTGATTCTATCGTACTATTTAGTGCTATTGAGTGTTATTTGGTACTAATATGTGCTCTATCGATAGAGAATCGATTGGAGATTTATGTAGGTCATGTAAATACTGACCTACTTTAAAAAAAATCGATAAATGCTATTTCTATCATACTTAAGTGCTTAGGCCCGTAGGGCCCATTATCCTAGTAATATTCTAATTTCAAACTTGCCATATAATATTTTGAAACTCCATTCGAATCTTATCATGTTTATTGATAACAATAAACTTTCATTCGAACCATACACCACGTTCATAAACAAATTAAGTAAGCTACTACTTGGGTCCTTCTTTGGATAAACCTATTCCATACAACCCAAAACCAAATATTATCTCTTCTCCCAAAGAGATTACAGATTTCTGGTTACAGCAAGATGATTCACCTGAATTTTTAGGACTAGTTAACCTATTCAAAGACGAGATCATTTCTCCTTATAATTTCATAACCACAAACTCTAATCAAATATCGCAAGATCCGACACAAATTCAGGATCCTAACCCCCAATTATGTGACTCAAAAGTCATTTATCATTGCAATGCCCTTTCAGATGCACCTGCATCCATTGATACTTTCTGTTTTAATAAACCTGACCATTCAATTTTTGAAAAGCACGTCTCACAGGGTAATACTTCCATTACAGAAAGTATTACAAATGACTTAATTTCAAAGTGCATTTATTCCACAACCAAACATAATCACAATCTCCTACAAACATTCCAAAAACTTGAAATTGATTCCTAACCAATGTTTTTTAAATCAGAAATTGCAAGAGCTTCCGAAGGCCGACGGTTTGGGGATATCAACCGCCGTATCTTCTACGAAGACTCCCTTGGATCCAGTAAAAAATCCTGGAATCTACAAGCTGCAACAACTCCAGTTCCTGATGGAAATCACAACAATAACTTTCCTCCAAGAACCAGAAGCTACGCCACCCGTAGTAACAGTTCCTGAAAAATGTCTTCAGCATTTCTCGGACACAACAATGCCGACATCTCTCGTTTCGCCATTGGAACGATGACATAAGAAGAGATTGTTCTTGGATATAACAGGATTAACATCTTTTTTTCTTTATTTAATTTTGATGTTTAGTTTGTTTTCTCGCATAAGCATCAATGAACTTCGGAACAACATTAACCGACCAGTTTTTGTTACGTCAAAACGCGAAATTTTCTACAAAGGTCACGCGATTAAACTGCCTCATTACCTCGTAATTAGAACAATGCGACTATTCGAATTCTTGCTAACCAAGAAAAGTAAAACTGTGCAACTGCTATTGACCAACCTCAAATTATCGCATCACGCGGATGTACGCAAATTCCATTTCGATTAGAAACATTAGCATTATGTGCATTGTACCAACTTTCTAGTTATACACCATAAACACAAGTACAAAAATAACAGCAGTGACCATATTTTTCCATGTGAGCTTTATCTACTCGACATTACATGATATCATACATTGATAACATTCCACTAATCAATCCTAAATAGCATTTGGACCTACCAAATATATGTGCTACCGGATTAAGCTTCAAGTATTCATTCTCCTCAAATATCATAGGATTCAAGAAGATTCAATCATACTCTCCAACGGGCAATTTCCGCTAGGTCTTCCTACAACCTTAGGACAATGCTATGAATGCTGCCTCCGTTTATGGGATACACCCCCACTTCTTCCATTCCTACGGACAAAATGAATACAACTACGTTTATCAATGTTAACCACAAACTTACTACTTAGGCTAACGCTTTTAAATTAAATTAGCATAGTTAATTTTAATTTTGAAAGTTACAACAAATAAATCGTTTACGAAGCACTTATTATGTTGTTCCTTGGTTTTGCTCACGTTCCTAAATTTTATTTCTTTCTTTCTAGTAAGAATTATAGAACGTGCTAACAAGTGATTCCTATATCATCACGTATCGTTTCGTTAGATTAAGTTTTGCGACATTACTTTGCAATATGCAACACATGTTTCTTCCATAAGCAATTGCTGCCTCCTAGCTATCAGCGGCAATGGCCTTTCAATTCTTTGATTATTAGCAATTAATTCTTAGCATAAGTTTTATTGTTTTAGCATGTAAGGAACCATTGAAAAGATGCAAACCACTCAATTTTTTGTAGCTAGTATACATTAAACATGCCAGTACATACAAGTACGACATTAATGTATGCTATTTTTTTGTTGAGGAATGCATTTAATGCCCTTCTACATTATTCCTTTTAATATATCTTCAGCCTTTTTTACGAGTAGTGTTATGTAATCATCTCTTGGTATTTACATATCAAATACACATCATTACATACATATCCATCAGAGAGGCATTGAATGATGGGGATATTGCCATAGCAACAATAATCAACAACAAGAATAAATAAATATCTCATACAAGATATATACGTCTATTATTACCTTCTAAATCTATCTATTCTATCTTTTAGAAGGTAATAAAACCTTCTAAAAGATATAACTTACAAGATTGTGTACAAGACCCATATAAACGTCATTTATCACAACAGTACTACCATTACTGCTGTAATGCATAAACATAAATAAATAAACAATTACTGCATTATCTATTCTTTTGTTCACTTTATGAAACATATAAAAGTTTGCTACTATATCCGTTGTTTCCTCTTTACAATGCAATTCCCCTTCGTTACACGATACCATTTAAGTCTAAAAAATATTCAAAATAAAATCTCAGAACGCTTTGTATACTATACCTGTTATCTATAAAACTGTCAGTTGGGACGAGTTTTAGTTTTGAAGTAAGACTTTAAAATAACACTTTGCATGTCTAGAATTTCAAAGTTGTAAACTTAAGTGACAAGAAACAAGATTTAAAATGAAGTAAAGCAGAGCACTTGAAAAATTCAAAACTTCAAGAAATTGACTGTCTGGAACCATGCACAAAGTGCACACGTATTCAGGAATAGTAGAACTTCTTATTATTTTGACAGTTCTAAATTTAATTACAACTAGCTTTGCTACAGAAAAGTTTCAGAATCAAATTCTCATTCTGAGAAAATTTTAAGATCTAGCGTTCGTGAGGATTTAATTTAATTGGGAAAAGATCGTTCAGATTGTCAAGTACGTTTAATTTATATTTGAATTATGTAGAGCTTGAATTTCTTTCCGAGTGCAAAATCACTTATTTGAGTGTTAAAATAAGATATTTAATAGAATACGTCAAATTATTATTTGTTAAAACCTGAAGATTTTTTCATCAAATTTCTAACATACTGAATGAAGGATATACCTTTCCAATACTCTAAAATAAAATAATTAAAACAGTAATTACCAAGAGGGGATAAATACAGTCGAATTAAATTTAATTAACTAGACTAGTGGTAGCAAAGGGTAGAATAAGAAATAAAGTTGCAAAATAAACATTATAATAAATAAATGAGCATGCTGATAATAAGAATGAAGACTTGCGGAGATGCTGGGTTATGATTCTCGATTTCGAGTTAAGTGAGTACTGATGAATCCTTGCATTTGAACTTGGTTTAAATGCAAACAAGGTATAGATAGAGTGCCGACGAAGTTTATTTTAATTTATTTGTATGTGCTTAAATGCAACTTTCTATTTTTGTCTATTTTGCTCACGGCACGACATAGTACTATTTCGAGCTTCTATTTACGCGTAACACCAAAATATTTTGTTGAAGACTAATACGCAGATCTCTAACCTATGCATACCAGAGAGCATGGCTCCGCGCTACTTCAAGTCACTTTGAGGGCACCTGATATTATAGTACCCAGTAATTTCCGAAAAGGGGTTTGTGGCTTATTTATAGACTTTGTATCAGCTTCTTCTTTGGTTCTTAAGGTTCATTTCATTCCAATTTAAAAATCTGTAATGTATGCTTAGAAAAAAAAAGTAATTAGATTATCCAAACGGTTCATTTCGTCGTTCCTTTTTAGATTTGTATTACAATATATTATTGAAAAAATGTAGGAGTCTAATCCGTTGTAGTAAAAGTTGCAACAGTAACCACGCTAGATTTCTTATAGCAGGTACTTTTTGTCATTTTGAACCTGCGTAAGTATATTTAGAAGAAAAAAAAACCGCAAAAAGATAAATTCTTTGAAAATGTATGTGTTAGTTCATGTTCATATGTCAGAAACATTGAGGGACGCAATTCCTTACTAAAATTGATTTGTTTAAAGTGACGTCCGGAATTTTGGGTTTAGTAGTACAGGATAGATGCGACAATAATAACAAATACTAATATAAACATGCCACTTCTAACCCTACTCGCAATTCTGGTTTTTTCTGAAAAAACTGTGTTGATAAGTTAAGTGAAGTCTTGATTCAACAAGCAACCGTAAATATAAGTATATTAATAATCAGTATCTCACGTCAAACTTAGGAAATCATAAAAGCCTTGGAGAATAAAGGACTTTAGCGTATCAACATCATCAGGCGGCCTGAAGCAGGTACAGGCATCTTTCAGCAGAGTGCTAATGTGTAAACACCACTATGTGCTCACTTCCCACGAGACTGCTCCCCTGGAATTGATATACAGACACCTGAGAGAGAATGAACACCCATCATGCTCCCCGATTATATTCATCACTGATGTGATTTTAGTTATGCTATTCAGATCGAGGTCGAGTGCCAACCACGCCAGACTTGCTTTCTAAAAGCAAACAGTGCACTGTTCGTGTAATACGTTGTACTTTTGCACCAGCGCAATCGCATATCGCGCATTCCGCGAAAGGTGAACCTCCACAGATAAAATTAAATGTTCAATATTGCTTAAAGAGGCCTAAACAATGCATTTTAGCAGGCATGATATAACAAAAATTACCATTGTCGCAGCCAAACTGCGATAATAATAGCTTATTTGTTATACTTTTATGCAAAAATATGTAAAATAAGATGAAAGCAGTCATTGGGTGTATGTAATTAAAAGAAATGGTGTGGTGGTGGTTAAAGGCAATAATGTCAGTGAGTTTAGTTTTAAATTGCAGTTCAATGTTATTGAATAATAAAAAAATATGTAAGCAACTAAACATCGATTAAATTAAAAGAAATTGTGACAACCTAAATAAAACTATAGAATAAAATCTGCAGTTCTTGGCATGTCACAGTACATAACACATGTGACATTATACGTAACGCTTTCAAGATCTAAATTGACCATTAAGGACATCACAAAACCGTATGTATGGCATTATTTTTGATGTTTTCTCTAAAATTGTATATTTAATTAATCAACTCGTATGTTTTTTATGAATAGTTTCCAGAACCATTGCAAAACTTATAATTACCTAGTATTTCATGTCTCCATTTTGTCACATGTACGTAACGCACGTTTTCGCTTGATATGCTCGTAAACGCCAAATGTATTTTTATTAGGAGCAAAAAATGCATCGAATCAAAAGTTTAGTTGCTAAAAACAATTTCTGGGGATTCGCTAACCATAAGAAAGCGTCGGAACGCGTCACGGTACGTAACTACGGAATGCCCGATATCTAGAAATTTTTTGAATGTGATTGGTTTAAAAGCGAAGAAAGCAGTGGCTTAAGAGATGTAATGTAGGAAACATTTTGAAATTTGTTCATATCTGATCGAATAAGTCAGCTAACATTAGATTTCTGTCATTATTTAAATTAATGCGGTAAAATAAAAAGATATACTCAAATAAAGTAATAAATTACATTTTAGGAGAAAATAGTTAAATGCAAATTTCTCAAAATTCAGACGTGGTGGTAAATTCTGAAAATATTTTCAAAATCAGCATAAAAAAGAATATATGGTGTAGGTATAAGAAAAAAAATCTTTTTTGACCTGTGTTATTTAAGGTAATGCCTATAGCAAGCTATTATCACTAACAAACTACTAAGCCAATCTCTGAAGATAATTATTTTATCCTACTTATTTATTATATTTATGAAAATAACTTTAGCTTGAACAAAACACTATAAATGGTAGTCATGGTAGAACTAAAAATACGATTGCAAGTGATGCATGGATTCAGGGAAATATTCAGAATTAGTCGACTTTACTGGATGCCGACTTTATAATAACACAGCCCCACAAAAAAATGTTCTGTTCTGGGATCGAAACTATGATATTCGGATGCAGTTTTCGACGCTGAATCCGAATCCGACCTCAAAAAAGCGAATACATCCTCAAAATCTTGCGCTAGAGCCAATAACAACCCCCAAATGGAGTAAAACACTCCTGTCATATGATGACAATAAATACATGCAAAAAGTGGTTGAAAACCGCAAATGTCTTGTATTTGGAAATAATCCTCCGGTATATGGCCAAGAACCCTCATCCGTAAAGGGGTTAAACCACCCCAAAATAGGTCAAAGCCACCCCTTAGATCAAAATACAATAAATACATGCAAAAAATGATCGAAAACCGCAAATGTTTTGTATTTAGAAATAGACTTCTGGTATATGGCCAAGAACCCTACTCCCTGAGGGGGTTAAACCACCCCAAAATTAGTCAAAACCACTCCTTAGATCAAAATACAATAAATACATGCAAAAGATGATTGATATGATCAACACCACCCCTCTTTAAAGGATACCCTTTTAAACCACCCCAAAATGGGGTATAACCACCCCTTACATCAGGGTTACAATAAATAGATGAAGTACATAAGAGGCAGCCAGTACGCCAATCGTTTAAAAATAAAAGGAAGAGATCATAAATCGAGAGGCTAGAGGATTAACGGGGTTTTATTGAATTTATTTTTTAGCATGTATTTATTTGCACGTATTTTCTGCGTGCGTTTATTTATTTTAACTCTGATGTAAGGGGTGGTTATACCTCATTGGGGTGATTTTACACTTTCAAGGGGGCTGTTGGTCATATACCAGAGGTCTATTCCCAAAAACAACACATTTGCGGTTTTCAATCATCTTTTGCATGTATTTATTGTATTTTGATCTAAGGGAAGGTTTTGACCCATTTTGGAGTGGTTTAACCCCCTCAGGGAGAAGGGTTCTTGGCCATATACCAGAAGTATATTTCCAAATACAAAACATTTGCGGTTTTCAATCATTTTTTGCATGTATTTATTGTATTTTGATCTAAGGGGTGGCTTTGACCTATTTTGGGGTGGTTTAATCCCCTCAGAAAGGAAGGTTGTTGGCCATATACACCATGTTTTTTATTAGCATTCATTAGTATACCACGCAGTATATTTCTACACAGCAGTTCTGGCAGATACTGCTTTCTTGCTAAGCACGGCAGTATATACCAGAGGTTTATTTTCAAATACAAGACATTTGCGGTTTTCAACCATTTTTTGCTGTATTTCACTCCATTTGGGGGTTGTTTTTGGCTCTAGCGCAAGATTTTGAGGATGTATTCGCTTTTTTGAGGTCGGATTCGGATTCAGCGTCGAAAACTGCATACGAATACCATAGTCTCGATCCCAGAACAGAACATTTTTTTTGTGGGGCTGTGTAATCAATTTTGCGAAAGTAAATCAAGTGAAATTAATTAAATAAAAAAGAATGCGTCCGTTCATACTCTTAATAATAATATTTCATTATTTTACAGAATCCACATTAATAAAACCTACAGGCCAATTACACGACACAATATGATAAACGTGGAACCTTAAACAAGAATCCTGTAATTTGATAAATCAGTGGATTTGTTGAAATCAAAGCTAAAAAATTTCAATAAATGTTATTTAGTTTTAACCCACTGAAAAACGCAGTTCTCTAGCGATGATACTTTAGTCAAGATAGAATCGTTATTTTGCGATGAGACGTACATAGAAATACAACTAATACTCATACCTATAATGAATCTACAACAATGAGTAAATGCCAATAGATATTTGTTTAGGATTATCTAATAACGCTCGTACTTCGAAAATTTGATAGAATTCTCTTGGAAACTTAGAATAAACTTATAGAATTAACGAGTATGCCTTATTCGAATATGCATACTATGGAAACCTTAATCGTTAGAAGCATAAATATGTTGCTGGTTACTATTCATTTGAAGACGGAAGTTATTTACATTTATTCATTCAAATAATCTTGTTATGTTTGCAGTATCGCAGGATATCAAAATAAGGTAGTTTGATTCATCAATTCAAACTTTGTTGTATTTGTATGCATTGTTCTGCATACTTTCATATGTCGCTTAAATAAAAATAAAACCCAACAAAAAAGCCATCGGAATTTTATTTTTAGATCAATAATCGCATATGCGATTTCTTTTGGTATAGTCAAGTATTTTGCCCTAAGGTCGTTATATATAAAGAAATACGCTGGTATGCAGAGCTTTAAGCTTTAAGCATTCGCCGGACAAAAAACGCCGGTTCACGTGAATGACACATGAGCTCATCAATATTCTATTGCCTATGTTAGATAATCCTCATCGTATTAAGCAGCTCCTCTGAGCCCTTGTTCGATATCAAGCGTCGTGAACTGAACCCCCTAACATGTTTGCTTTTAATCTTCAGCCATCTCGGATATTAAAATTACTGGTTCACTTTCGAGTACTAATGATATCTCAATCGAGAATACCATTAAATCAATGTAAACCGAATCTGAGCTTTTGGCAATATTAATTGTTTGCTCTTTTATTTTGAACTTTTTGTTGACTTGCTCAATGTCGATTTTAATCTACGGATAAAGCTACGGCTTTAAGTCTTAAATCAAAATTGAGACAGGCTCCTTTGTTGTAAAATCTTTTTTTAACATTGCACGCGTGTTAAAATTCTTTACGTACCATTTTATGCACATAAGACTTGTTTCTAATGCACAAAAGATGTAAAAATTGCTATAAAATGTGTTGCTTAGAAAATAGAACGATTGCAGCAATCGTGATGAATATGTTACACTGATCCAGATCGGATTAAGTCTTGTGATATATGTATCAAAGTTTCTCTAAAGTAAAAATAAAAGCATTGGTAGTTGCGGTATTGAAACAAATATCTGGTTATTGAAATAGCTTCCAGCTAAACAAGATTGCAATGTATGAGTACGGCTTTGGGCTGCCCCATGGGCCCTAAATACTTGAAATATTGGGAGATATAGAAAGAAAGTATTGTGCATTATCTCTAAATTTCACACATAAGAACCAAATTGCTTGTTCTTTCGTATAACTTTAATGTTGGGATATTGAATGCTTCTAAAATAGCAAATGAAAAGCAAAGCGTGTCAAACATGTGTGTCAAACCCTACTATATAAATTCATTCATTCTCTACCCTACACATTGCACTACTTCATTCTAAATTAACATTCTATCTTGTTGAGTTAAAAATCTTATAAAGGTAGGTAAATTAATCACAAATGAGTAGTTGTTGAGCATCAATCTCTCTCAGGCGATCTACAGTTGTTGATTCATATTTAATAGAATTCAGAGTTGCCTGGCATTAATCAGTTGTAGCGGTGTACAGAAATTTAGTTAGAAATTCGGCCAAATTGTAAATATCACACATTGCCGCATTATATTATGTCAAGTTTGTTGTATGGTTTAGAAGGTAAAAATAGTAACTTTTCGATTAACTTTATTGTTACCTAGATTTGATAGAAATTAATATGAGGATTTCTAATTTAAATTCATTCATTAATTCATTACTTAAATTCAATATGTTGCATGACTTTTCCCAAGTTTTTCTAAATTTAGAAACTGTTACCCATATCTAGACACAGTAAATAATGTAACTAAAACTTCTACACTATTTCAAAAATGCAGGTTATGCTTTCAAAGGTAAACTTTTCTGATATAAAGGTAGTTACAAATTTGAATTTGAATAATGATTTATTTGAATGTTACCAATGATTGATTTGATTAACGCAATAGAAGGTTATAGTAATTTAAATTCCAAGACCGTTACTTAGAACTTTACGTGCGAGCACGGTATGTAACAAGCGAGCGTTTAGCGAATGTGCTATTCGTGCAAGCACGTAGGGTTCGTGTAACGGTCGATCATTGTACAATGTCTTATGGTTTTCTGAATTGTAAATCTTTAATAGATAATTCTTAATTTTGCTGGAGCAGTACAGCACAATACGTAAAATCTATATGAATGTTTTCAATAAATCTGTATGTTGCTATAGTATTGATAATAAAGAGCTCGTATTAATTCTACATTCTAACCCGTAAAAAGAATCTTTACCCTCAAAGACAGAGCTCAATACACAATGTTTACGAATCAGTATACCATAAAATAGGTTTATTTTCAAACGTCATATAACAAAGGACTTATATGACTCAGTTGGCGCGGTATAAGAGGCATTTCTATGACACCACTGTTGAGTGGCGTATAATACGTTTGTTTTACTTACATATTATTCGTTGTTTATACCTGTGATACGAACTTTATAAACAACTCCATAACAACCAGGGCATTATAAGCGGGCGTTATAGTTTATAACGCCAGCTCATCGTTTACCTTGCAATCGCCGGCGTTACGTTCAATAGTAAGTTGGATCATTAGGTCAGAAACTATATGTTTGCGTACGAGTGTGTTTCAACACAACAAATAACGAGTATTTGCAACGTAGTTTCTGGTCGCGTAATCCACAAATTCTTTTGTGCGAACTTTTGCAGAAATTTCTTAGATAAAAATTAACTTATTCTTTAGATGACATTAGTGCTAGTAGGACTTTTTTGTTTTCATGTTAGTAACAATAACAAAAACATTCGAATTTAAATTATCATATATCTGTTTGACTTTTGTAAATTTAGTAAAAGTTTTTACCATCTGACAAACATTAAAATTCCTAGCTTTATAAACATATAAACAATGTCCTTAGTAACGCCAATAATTTATAAATTAAAACTAATTTTTTACTTGTACAATGTATTCTCGTGAAAAATAAAATCTTGTACGCACCACGAGTGTTACTAGATCATATTGCCCATCGGGCCCTTCGGCAAGGCACGCAAGGCAACTTACCCGTATTTTCGTTTATCGTTCTTTTTTTTAATACTCTGATTTTAATATCACGCGTTATAGTATGAATCGCTTGACAATAAAATATTGTATTCGTACATACTTCATCACATAAAGTTTTACTTATACTTCTAATAATATAGACATCCGCTATCGCCAACCATCAATAAAGCCAAGCATTGCCATAGCGATTATTGGAAGTAAACAAACACTTTATTTTACTGTACAAATCAAGCATTTTACCTGCCGCAAATATTTATCAACATAACCATGGCTGTATGACATTAAACAGAAATCGTTTGTCGCCTTTTTTTTGTATTTGTTTTGTAGTCGCTGGTATATTTCTATCTATTTACTTTGTCATAATACAATAATGTGATAAGTTATATCTCCATTTTTAAATTATAAATTTTTACGGTTAGCGATAAAATTTTGTATGCACCACGTCAGTAAAGTGTTTGTATCGAACTCGCCTGTTATTTGCTTCGCTAACACGTCTCATAATCTCAGGCTCGTTCGATAAAGAATCACTTTACTGACTTGGTACGTAAATAAATATTATTCACAATCATATTGCAATACGTACATTTCTATCATTATGAAAACCTTGGAAAGTAAGCTATTGCTATAGTAACAGCAAAGTGATTAACTATTTCCTTTATTTTCACTTTCTATGTAAATGCACTTTAAAGGCATTTATGGTAAATCAATAAATTAGTAGTTACAACTACAGCCTTGTAAAACTTTACGGGCTCCTAAAAGAGACCTGTAAAATTCTACAATTTTCATTAACAAAACGTTAATGCAAACTACTTTGTTGCTTATGCACAACACCATGACAACGTCTAACTACCGTTGTCTTATCACCTATGATTATAAAATGTCTTTTTATAAAAAACATACAACAAATTAATAAAGAAAAATACATGTGAAGGTGGAAATAAAGCTTTTTATGCGGCACGTTTTGCAATTAATCTTTACTAGGCTTACTGGATTATACCTACTCGCTCCACAAACTTTCCAGCTCTCCCGTAAAGATTAATTTACAAAGGTTGGCACGTAAATGACTATTACATATCTGTAAAACTGACCAGTAAAGTCTTGGCCAACTTTTATTTGTAAATGATTTGAAACAAGACGTTTTATCCAATTTTTCTTATAAATGTATTTAACGCTAAAAACATTTTTTTTATTTAATATTAGTTTGATTTTAATTTTTCCTTTAAATATTTTTTATTTATATTATATTTTTACGTATTTTATATTTAATAAATACGATGGAGTAATTAGTTTCCAATTTTAAAATACTGAGAGCATGTGTTGGCATCTAGCGGTGAACAATGAAACTTTATTTAAAATTTCTTATGGCCGCTAGATGACTGATTGGAATTTATTGATAGCTTACAGAATATTTATTTTAAAATTTAGAATTACTTTTTATTTTCATTATTTAAGTCTGAAATGATTGTGAATAAAATAGTATACATGTTTTGTTGGTAAAGTTCCCAAGCGTCGCGATATTATTTAATATTAGTTTGATTTTAATTTTTCCTTTAAATATTTTTTATTTATATTATATTTTTACGTATTTTATATTTAATAAATACGATGGAGTAATTAGTTTCCAATTTTAAAATACTGAGAGCATGTGTTGGCATCTAGCGGTGAACAATGAAACTTTATTTAAAATTTCTTATGGCCGCTAGATGACTGATTGGAATTTATTGATAGCTTACAGAATATTTATTTTAAAATTTAGAATTACTTTTTATTTTCATTATTTAAGTCTGAAATGATTGTGAATAAAATAGTATACATGTTTTGTTGGTAAAGTTCCCAAGCGTCGCGATATTGTTTGACCTCGACGTACCGTCTCGCTCAAACAATATCGCTTGGCTTGTAAAAATGTTCTTTTCCAACTCAACATGTAATATACTATTACGGTTTTTGAATTTAGCAGATACAATGATCAATAATAGGTATTGAGATAAATAAAACAATCTTTAAGTTTTAAACACATTCGCATGTGTCTGATTTACGTCGTTCGTCTCACCGTCCGTTGTTGCCGTTGCATCTCTACATGTCTTACACTCCGAATCTACTATTTTAAATATTACCTTTTTAGACAATTTTTATTGACATCACACATTTTATTTATTATTGTGAATTTCATAATTTGAGCTCGTTTCTACATCACCACCGTTGAGGTAGAGCTCCCGGCGCCTATTTTTTGTAGGTGATTTCCCCTTTAGGCCCATTTCACTAAAGAATAGTTATTAAATATTTAATCAGTGATTGTGAGCACATTGTTGAGTAGGGCAATCCCAAACTTAGTTTATGAGAAGTTGCCTCACTACCCTATACATCGCATGTTAAACGCGGACACGGAAAAGAGTAATGGAAGGGGAACAGCAAGACGGCTACGTGACGACATTGATGGACCTTTACTGCTCAATATATCCTGCATTAGTTGTATTAGTACGGTAATAACACTTTTTTCTAATTGAACTATTTAGCTGGAACAATTTAAGTGCATATTAAAAAAAAATTTTAATACTTTCAGGTAAGAACCAAATAAAAATACAGCTAAATTTCGCATTTGTAATCGTTTTAAAAAATAAAAATACTGTTACTTATATTAAAGTGGCGAGTTCTTTAAAATGATAGATAAATATAAATAAGAAATGAAGAATAAGTAAATAAAAATTGTATTAGAAAAAGGAATGATGTCATAAGAACAGCAATTAAATTACAAAACATTCTAAGTAAAAAGCAGTAAAATTGAATTGAATCCAGCTTATTTATATTGTTTGGTCGCTGAGAAGAGTAAATTACTTACCGGGTATCCGATAAAATTATTTTATAGTTTTGTTCTTTATTTTATTTACTTAAAGTTTTGTTACCTATAATAAACTTATTTTGTATTGAAAATTCCGTTATCTAAATTATTAATTATACTAAAGTTAGAATTCATTTTTTATTAGTTAAGAACTAAATATGAAATAATATTACAACGTGTTTTACTTATTCTTATAAAAAAGTTAAGAAACATTTTTAATACCATTAACCAAATTAATAAATGAAATAATACTCGTAGGAACCTTTCCAGATGCTGTTAAAACAGTAAAAGTAACTCCGCTGCCAAAAGAAAAGGATGTTAATGATGTAAATAAGCTGAGACCTGTTTCTATTTTGACAGTTATCAGTAAAATAATAGAAACAGTTCTAAAATCACAGATGTGATGTCATGTTCTACAACATTTTGAAACCAACAATTTATTTTTCCATAACTAATATGGGTTTAGGGCAAATAAATCAACAACTGATGCATAGTGCATAAAATATTGATAGTTTTCATAAATGTAATTATACAAGAACCATGTTTTGTGATCCACAAGTTGCTTTTGATTGCGTGTCACACCATCTGCTGTTGGAAAAGTTAGAACACTACAATTTTAGTAAATTGACGTCATCTCTTATTGCATCATATCTTGAAAATAGGAAACAATATGTTTCTATAAATAACAAAAAGATCCAAATTACAGAAAGTGGAGAATGGCGTTCCTCAAGGTTTGGTACACGGTCCTATTCTTTTTTTGATATTTGTTAATGATCTTACAGTGTGACCAAGTACTTAACAAATTCTTTTTGCAGATGGCACATCTCTGATGATCACCGACTCGAATCTTTGGAAGTCTAAACAGAAATTGTCTTGTACACAACAGCAAGCCAATATATGGTTTGCAACAAACAAGTTAAAACTAAACAAAAACAAAACAAAAAACTTTTATTTTACTTTAAAAAAAAATACCAAATGACTATATAAACGACAGTGTTAAGGTTCTGGTAAATGTACCAGAAATTAACTTAGTGCAAAAACTTTGATGATGTAAGTCATAAAATGCCAAAAAATCTTTTCGTAATAAGAAACTTATCTAAAATAGCACCTCAAAACTCAGTTTGTGCTGCATATCATTCACTTATAATGTCTAATTGCTTCTATGGTTTATTGTTATGGGGTCACTCTCTTCATGTGGAACGTGTATTTAGTATTCAAAGGAAAGCCTTAAGATTACGCTATAATTTGGAACAAAGGGCAGACGTAAAGAATACTTTTATAGAAAAAAAGTTGTTGATCTTATCTTCATTATACATATACTTATGTCTAATATTTGTTAAAGAAAATGTAGATTCATATGAGATTAATAATTTACTTTATAATTATCAAACTAGAAGTGAAGGAAATATCCATATTACATACAACATATTAAAGCATAGTAGGTACAGTAAAAATTACTATGCACTTCTTTTTTATAATAAACTTCCAGGAAATATCAAAATGGTAGAAATAAAAGTTTTCAAAACCATCAGTATAAAAAATTATTTAATCAATAATGCTTTTACAGCATTCAAGAGTTTTTAGAGATAAATATTAACAATGATACTTTTATAAATATTGTTTCTGGTTGTTTATAGTTTACTATACTTAATTATGTGTATTAAATGTATTATATATTGTTAGGTGTGTTTAAAACTTAAATTTGAAAATGCGATATAATAGTACTATGTATTTTTTTCTTGTTAAACTAATGAAATTGATATGAATTAGCTTGACGACACTCATAGTAAATGCAACAAGCTTAGGAAAGCAAATTATAATATAATTTGTGCAAATAAAAATAACATATAGAAAGTATTAATTAATAATAAAGATAGACAAAATGGAAACAACGAACAAATCGAACGTGTATAAAATTTATTGTCAAGACTGCGAAGCGTTTTATATCGGGCAAAGTGGCAGAAACGTTAAGAAACGTCTAGCGAAACATAAACGCGATATTTTATATAATAAGAAATCGTCCGAAATAGTCACCCATTGTATAGATGATAATCATTTCGTAGATGTAGATAGAGTAGACTTATTGCATGTACAAAAGAAAGGTAAGAGGTTAGATTTGCTAGAACAATTAGAAATTAAAAAATCCTATAATAAGAACACATTAATTATAAACAACTAAACAAGCTTTACGCTAAACACCCCCTTAATCGATTTATTTTCTAAGAAAAATTTTAAAACCAAATGGTAGGGATTGTAAAGTGACAAGGGCAACTTCTGTCGGATAGTTTCAAATCAGAAACTTAGGAGTATCTCTTGAGAAAGGTCTAATAAACCGAAACACGTGTAAATAATAATAATAATAATTGTTACAACCCATAACCTGGAAACCGGCCCCAGAAGCTATAAGCTTGTGCGGGAGGGAGGGGGCGATTATTATTATTACGTAGGACTTACAAATGGAACAGCGCAAATCCCACATTTGTGTCACAGCTAAGGAAAACTGCAGAAAACCTTAACCAGATCTGCCGGCACCGGGAGTCGACCCGGGCCGCCTGGGTGAAGTCCGGCACGCTAGACATTACACTACCAAGGCTGTGAAAATATTCTACATAATTTATGGAAACATTTAAATACAACAGACTTTCTTAAAACTATTCTATGCAATGTTTCACAAGGAGCCTACCGCGATTATTCTTTTTATTCTTATGATGTTAGATGATTTATTGAAAATATTATATATTACCAACTTATTATAGGTACAAATAAGTGGTTATACATGGTTTCAGTGACGTCACACTTAACTACTAGAAATCGTTCGTGAGATAACTTCTCATAAACTAACGTTGAGACAATCCTTCGTTCGTACAACCCCATCGTTTTCCGCAACCCTTTTTACAACTGCAGGATGTGCTGAAGAATAGAAGTTGGAGCTGGTGCCTCAGTCGTAGGAAGTGGCATCAAAATTTGGTTTTTTTCAGCCCCATTGAGGCGGCTTTAAATTCTCTCCACGCCGCGAATAAATCTGGTGAAATACGCGGTAAGGATGTTAAAAAACACAAATATTACTGGTAATAATAGTACTGCTTTAAAGATGTCTCAGTTCGTGGTACCTTGTATGAGGCAATGCCTGCTTTTGTCTTTAAAGTATTATTAAATATGAAGACTTCTCGTCTAGATCCTTCTTTTAATTCAATAAGCTCACAATTTGTGTTTTATAGGATATGATAGGACATATTTTACGCAAAACGTAATAAAGAACATATTAAGTGGTATGAGTTTTCTCCTACTATTGATGGTTTACGAGAAAAATTAAGACAACCGAACCCGCACCCACCGGACAAGTGGAAACTCTTCAGATTCGTATTTGTATCACTACTGAGATTCCGTAACTCAAAACTTTCTAAATTATTTCCTCTAATGATCCTAATTTAGGTATACTATAAAGAAAGAACGACTGATCTATTCATATCGAACATTGTATAACGGTAGACATCCATTAAAAAACGTTTTCTATTTGAAAATGAAGACGTTGAGAAAGGAATATGGAATAAAGACTAAGCTAAGAAAATAATCTAAGTAATGAAGAAGAATATGTTAAAAGTACCGGATGGTACTTGGTGAAAGAAGAAAAATAGAAAAAAAATTAATTAGAAAAATTTTATATTATAAAAGCTATCAAAGCACAAGTACTTCTCGAGATAAGTAATAACTTAAAAATATAAAATTCATATTACGCTACCATTAAAAGTGCTAGTACCTATAAAATTGTTTACAATAAAGTAATTCTCGGAATCTTAAATAAAAAGCATTATTACGACATTTTTATGTTTAACATTTTTATTTTTTAATATTATTTCATACAAACAATTCGTACATGTAAATGGCATCCTAACATTTTTATAATACATTATCATTAAAGTTAAAATTTTATTTTCCATTGCATGAATAAGAAAGCGCAATATACTTTGTCCTGTCTATAATATCGTAGACTGTAACACTGCGAGTAAAATTTTCACGAAAGAAAAATAATTAGGCCGCCTCGGGAGCGGTTATTCATGTCCGGTACCACACACCTAAAATATTATAGACACGAAGATTTCAATAACATTTATTACTTTCTAATATTTACCTTGTTCTCTCTCTCTCTCTGCGTTCCATACTCGGTTGTAGAGCGTTGGCATCTCCCTCCTATACCTGTGTTGTGCGTGTTCAGTGATCACAAGTATAGGGGACCTACAGCTTAAGGTGGACTCCGAACCACACTACGTACTTGGATTTTTTATTAATTTTAGGGAAATTTGTTCGGGTGTATGCAAATTCGTTCTTGCTTTTCTGTATGTCTAACACTCCGTAGGTATTATTTTTAATAAATATTAGAATAATTTAGCATTCTCTTTTAATTTGTAGAAGCTATTAACATTTTATTATAAATTCGATTGGTAAAATTTAAAAGACCTTAAAAGGTACTAACTGAGATCAGGTTTCACATTGCCATATAAGGTAATATTTTGCCATCGGTTTATAACATTTTGTGAATTGTAAAAAATTGTTTTTTTGTGGGTTTTCCATCGTTAAATATCACGATTTAATTGAAGTTTAATCTGTTGTGGTGTTTATTGACTTTATTGAATCTGGTCGTCGCATTTCCTTTGAAGAGTTCTTTAGCGAAAACAGAATCGCCTTTGTTTTTGGCACATTAAAAAAAACAGTCTTACAATTTGTGGAAAGTAAGTAAGTAAGAGTCTTTTCTAGCAATTTATTTACCTTCTTTCACTCTCTTTAAGAATGTTCTTATTCAGTCTTTGTTTTTGTAACAATTTAATTTGAACTCGTTTATTAAAGGTTCCTTTACCTATTATATTAGATTTACATATTATATTAGAGTTTTGGTCTACCCAAATCTCATAGCTTTTGAGATTTGCCTTTGAGTGAATTGCAATTGGATTGACCTGGTATTCACTTTTAAATTGGATAGACTAGAAATCTAAGTGGCTTTAAAAATCAATTTGAAGATTTGTACCGATTTGGGGTGGCTTTTGCAACCAATTGTTTTCAGTAGTTATATAGTTCAATAATTATTCTTATTGGCGGAACAATAAATATATAAGCCGGTAATAGTCTTTAAATTGTTGCAATTTTGTAATAGTTAATGAATTGATGAAACTTAATAGAATACAATTCAAGAGTAATGTGTTTAACAGCAAAGTAAATTTTAAGTGAATTTTGTCTGATGTAAAATATTTGGCATGAACGATGCTTCTGTGACGAACTTACTGATTACTGATTATTAAATACTATAAATAAATATAATTGTTTACTTTCTACTAATTCTGACTAATTCTCTGTAATAGTATAAGCCATTAATGCTTTGAATATTATATTTTCTGCCTTAAATTACTTAATAATGTTTTTTTTTCTTGCAGGTAAGTGTCACCATGTTCATCTGCTCCTATAGAATGCATGGTAAGAATAGAGATCGTATCCAATTAACTTTGAAGTTGTTAACTTTGTTTTTAACTTTGTAAACAAAGAAGCATTAGAAGAGAATAATAAAATCATAAAATTGTCTGTAGGTGTAATTGATACTTAAGTAGGTAGTACATTGAACTATAAAATCTATTATAAATACAATTCTAGAGGCATCTAGCTAATGCTTTACTGAAGAACACCTGTTGCTGATGTTGATCAATGTTTCCCACTTTATGTTTGTTTTTCCCTTTTGTATGGGACGAAGTATCGAGCGATGGAACGCTCATTGGCATTACTTCTATCTAAAGTATATTCCATAACGTAACGGTTTTTGTTGTTGGACGTATTAGAAAAGTATTTTATTCTTTTAAGAGAGAGACTAAGATGTTTACTGACTAGGTAGTACAGTGTTTCCTTGAAGACAACAATGATTTCGGCACCTACCATGATGATGATAAGGTGAATGATCCTTAATTATTAAACCCTTTTCACCGTCACACTCGGATTAAAGACTCACTTTAGTCCCTTAATATTTATAATACTAGCATAATACCCGTTGAAAAATCGACGGTCCCCTTCTGGCCATGTCCTTCGTCTGGTCTATCCATGAAGTAAGAAAACACTTCTACTTATAAATTTTTGAGATCCACCACCAACACTCTCCCACCTATTTTAGTAGTCCTTAACCCCTACCGTAAGGGTCATTCCATGCGAAATCGATCACTAAAATGGGTCGATCTCACGGATTTCGATGAAAATCAATTATGAGGTAGTAATCAACTAAAGAACATAACTTTCATTCATCAATTTGCTATAGTACGCAGAACTTCGGAAATATTCAACATTAAAAAAATTGTCAACACTGCTTGCACGTCTTTAAAGAAATATAAATATCTCGAAAAGTATTTATCCTAGAACAAACATTTTTTTTATAAATTACTCACAAGAAGACGGGCTTTTTGGACGGCCTAATAATTTTTTGCTACCAAACGTATTTCTATTTTTTTCTTAACGAAATATTCTAAAATTGCAAAACAATCGGTGTGGTCACATTTTTAAAAATCTGAAAAAAATTGTACAGATTCTTTGAACATTTCTGTATTTAAATGCAAAATGTCAAGCTGGACATTTTAATAGTTTTTGCAGGAGAAATTTTTATGGAGCGCATTGCAAGCAGTTGGTGCACCATAGCCCACGGCCGGCCGGTGCAATCCTATCGCTACCTTTTAGTTAGTAATAATACGATTCATATAATAATAGCGATCTGTCTTAACTAGTGTACATAAGATAAATGCATCTATGTGGATATGATTATACTGATTAGTTAATTACTAATTTAATTAGTATTTAAATCGGTTTCTTCGGGTGTGTTACATAAATAAAGATCCTAAAATATTATAATGCAATAGCTTATTTAATTTAAGTTTTATTAAACATCAGAACCTACAATAGAACTCGGAAAAAGCGTTTATCGGTGCAGCTTTTCCGGACTAAGTGTAAATAGTAACAGCTTGATCTAGTAAACATCACTAATAAGGTTTGTAAACAAAAATGTATACTGATTCACTCTTGGCCAATAACACGTCTTAAATGATATTTCTCGACGGAAACCACGAGAAGGTGGTGAATCGCCTTCCGTCAGGAAAGGTTTAGGAAAGAGGATAAAGGAAAAATGGGAAAAATAGAAAGTCGAGGATAGGAAAGATGAATTTAAAGAATTGCACGAATTACCTGAACAACGGAGCTTTCCTCTGAGGAAGAAAACGTTTTGGCTATAAGCTCTGTCTGAGATTGAGGTAAAAATCCATGAAACTTTCGTGTACCTTTTACGGGTACAGCTAATTGAAATCTATTTGCTAGTTCGACAGTATGATTTCCGTGCTCTTCTTTGGTGCAGTATTCTATATTAAGGTTTTTTATATTCTCATTAGCCCATTGGAATAATTGTAAAGGATCTGTAATTTGATCAGTATGTGGTCTTTGCAGGCTCGCATGCTTGGCTAATCGTTTGATTGTACCCCCAAGTCCATCACATGGGCCCTTTCCATGGGAAGTAGCAAAAAAGTGCCATTCACCTTGTATGCTAAAATCTCTTTGGTGATAAACTAAATTTGCAAAATTGTACTTATTTGTGTACTGGGAAGCAGCTCCATCCGAAAAGTAAAACATCTTTTCAATTCTATTTTCAAATTTTGTTTTTACGAATGAAGTTAGCCGACATTGAAAAAGATGAACAGCACTTGTGTCATGCGTAAGGCAGTCGGAAATTATCACAAAGTTTTCACTTTTGGTGTCATTATTACTGCGATGGTATATAGTAAAAGGGTGAATAGTCGCTTGTGTGTTAGTCCAGTGATAGCTTTGTACTTCATCCTGAATTACGAAAGAATAGTTTTCGGAAAAATCTGCGATTACTACTAATTCATCAATACCAAGATTTTCTTTTCTTTCTTTCACAAAGTCGCTTAGCGTTCTGGCAATAAAATCATGCGTTTGAAGCTGCCGCAACTGTTGTAATAATCTATCAACATATTCATCGGGTGTACAAATGGATGTTCGCAAGGTACACCTATCCGTTTGTGTCCACTCTTTATATTCGATTTGAGTTATAAAATGTTCATCGAATAATTTTTCCATACGTAATTGTATGTCTTCAAATCCCGGACACAGACTGCAGTTTTGTAAATGACAAGACGTGGAAGGTGGTTGGCACATTACCATCGCTAGTATTCCCTTATAAGTTGTACGAAAGGCGACTGTATCCGTTTCAAGTTCGCCTAGTTTTGCTGCCATTAACATTAATTTGGGATTTTGGTGTATGACACATACACACACGGAATGAGTACCACTGGATCCTGCTAACACGCATTCTTTTGGCCGCAAAGACGCAAATTTAGAAAATCCTACTTTTTCCAGGGGATATTTTTCTTTGAAAGCCTCATACGTTTCTTTGAAATTGCACAAAACCAATCGCTTCTGTACGTGTATCCAACGATTTTCCTGCTTAACTGAGACAAAATCTTTTGCTCCAGGCATCATTCGGCTTATGCTATCATCTTTGTAAAAATCAACTACACGGGTTGCTGTAGCTGCTGATAAAGTCTGACCAGGTTTCAAATTGGGAGAAGAAAGTAATCCTTTTACTTTACTTAGATTTTTAGCCTTAATTGCCATATAAAAAGTTATACCGAATTCTTTTATTATTTTTCTTATTGACCAACTCTCTGGAAGTACTGTGAGAATTCGAACTTTTTCACTGGAATCTTCCACGGACACGAACTTCTCCTTTAGGTCTTTTATGATAGTACCGCCGACCGTTTCTTCTTCCTCCGAACTATCACTACTATCTTCGAATAGCTTTCTCTTTAGCGCTTTCTGGATTTTATCAATCTTCTGACGCTTGTTTGGATCTCTGCTAAAATCTTCCTTTATTGGCGACTCTTTGATTATTGGAAGCACCTTATTAACAGCTGTTATAATCGTTTGCCTCTCAGTTTCTTGGTCAACAAATACAGTGGAAGTAGTTGATGTGGAAGATCCTTTATTTTCATTTGATGATGACGATGATGATTCTGGAATATCAATTTCAGATCCTCTTGATGTGCTAACATCAACATTTTCTAACTCCCTTTCGCCTGTTGTAGCTATATTCTTAAGTCGACATAAATTTAGTCGACAACTAGAACATATATATTCTCCTAAAACTAAGTTAATGTCTTCACACAACGCACGTAACTGTCCAGGCACTTTTCTCACATTTTTTGTTACGCGATTATGACCTCGCTTCTTATGGGGGTTACAACAATAAAATTTTGGCATTATTGAAAACTCGTGATATGTAACTTCATGAAGTTCACAGAACAACAACACGTTATCAACTGCTGCTGTTTTCTAAAAACCAAGTTTATATTTAGTTGTCGGTAAAGGGAAGTAAATAGTATAAAACCAATAAAAGATAGAATAAAAGACTAATTGTACTCTGTGTCAATGCCGTTACCGTCCTTTTTTCTAAAATTGCCTGTCGAATATTTATGACTCGAGATCCAAAGCTATATGTACCGTTATAACATAGTTTGAATGTTGAAAAACACTCTTCGTCAAACTCATTTGTAGAAATAGGTAAATGTTTTATTGTGCCTATTGTTCAAATAGGTTTTAAATGCTATTGTAGTAAAAGAGGACCGAGACAGGACATATCAATTTTTATACCATGCTACCAATAAAACTTCAGTACTTCATCATAAACATTTTAAGAGTTTATGAGATCATAAACATTAATTTAGGTACCCTATAGGTACCCTTTTAACGGAACAGTTGGAATTTATAATACGAAGCCGATCTGAAATACACAAGTAATTAACTAATCAATATAATCATATCCACATAAATGCATTTATCTTGTGTACACTAGGTAAGACATATCGCTATTATTATAGGGACCATGTTATTACTAACTAAAAGGTAGTGATAGGATTGCGCCGGCCGGTCGTGGGCTATGGTGCACCAACTGCTTGCAATGCGCTCCTTAAAAATTTCTCCTGCAAAAACTATTAAAATGTCCAGCTTGCCATTTTGCATTTAAATACAGAAATGTTCAAAGAATCTGTACAATTTTTTACAGATTTTTAAAAATGTGACCACACCGATTGTTTTGCAATTTTAGAATATTTCGTTAAGAAAAAAATAGAAATACGTTTGGTAGCAAAAAATTATTAGGCAGTCCAAAAAGCCCGTCTTCTTGTGAGTAATTTGTAAAAAAAATGTTTGTTCTAGGATAAATACTTTTCGAGATATTTATATTTCTTTAAAGACGTGCAAGCAGTGTTGACAATTTTTTTAGGTTGAATATTTCCGAAGTTCTGCGTAATATAGCAAATTGATGAATGAAAGTTATGTTCTTTAGTTGATTACTACCTCATAATTGATTTTCATCGAAATCCGTGAGATCGACCCATTTTAGTGATCGATTTCGTATGGAATGACCCGTAAACAATTACCAGTTTATATGAATGCATACTTGAGCATATTGTTGAGTAACCTTGGCGGACGAACGAACATACGAACCAATGAACGGACATGATCCCTTAATTGAATATTTCGTCGTACACAAGGTTTGTCGTAATATTTTCTTTTTTGATTCCTCTTCTTCTTTCTCTCTATCATTTTTCTTCCTCTCCCTATCAGCCACTTTATTTCCAATCTCTCAACGTCTATTTCTGTGATCTTCCAACCTTTCTTTTTCGATTTCTCATCTTTCTTTCTAACATTTTTCTTCCTTTCCCTGTCAGCCTCTTTATTTCCGACCTTTGCACGTCTATTTCTGTTATCTTCCTAGCTTTTCACAATTCAAAATCAAGATTTTTATAATAGTTATTTTTGCGGAAAACTGTTTTCCCCCTGGAATGTTGCCTTACTCCGCCCCTGGATGAAATGCCGGTAATTTCTGCAATTTAGTATCTTTAGAATTGTTACAAGTAAAATCTGTGAAAATGTGAAGTTTGTAGCTTACGCCATTCAAGATATAGCCATAACAATTTTTTGAAAAATGCCCCCCCCTGCAACCACCTCGGGGTATTTAGAATTAAAAATATACTCATGCACCCCTTTGAGGTAAGAACCACGTGTCTGTAAAATTTCAGCTTCCTAAGTCTTCTAGTTTTCTAGATATTATTATATTAGGAGATACCGAGAGTATCTTTTAAAGGTATACAGTATACACCACTTGTTGTCACAGACTCATTTATATCTCATGCGTTGCTTGAAACTATTGTTGTCAAGGTGTTAATTATTGAAGTGTATACTTTCAAGAGATACTCCCAGTATATTCAAACCTTGATTTGGTATATGCAAAATTACTTAATAAGAAAAGAAAGGCATACCACTTTCTGCAAGCAAAAGTGCGAACTCTCTTCAATTACTTATTTGTGTTTCTCCTTCTAGTCTGTTTATTTCAAATTATGTTTTACCTTTTCCAACACGCTGACTAAATACCAGCCAGGTTTACAACACTACCTTATGTTTGTCTAAGATGAGATAGTAAGACATTAAAAAATCTAATTCGAGTTTTATTAAATAAAATTATTTAATTTAAAGTTTGTGTTGCTAAATGAATCCATTAAAACATAGTATTTCCCATGATTGAAGGAAATTGATTTTTTCAATTAAAGTTAAACTCTAGAAACTCTAAAACAACTAGAAACAAACCCATGGGTACTGCTGAGTGGATTGAGAGTGGAATTCTGGGTGTTCGGGAAACCACACGACGTTCACCCATAAAACTGGCCGTCTTCTATCCTATCCTTGGATCCTGGAAACAGGAAACTGGGCAATGGATGAAGCAGTCAGGTCAAGTGTGTGGTAGAGAAATTCGTGAGAATTCTCGACGGTCATTCATACCGATCAGGGGGAGCCCTGGTATATGATACCGGTGTGGACGGATTTGATTCTCGCCTTGGATAAGGCCATTTATGGTCACCGAACGGAACCCGCTGTTTGACCAAGATCATCTATGGTCACCAAAGCAACCCGCTGTTTGACTGATCTTAAGGAGGAGAATCGAAGTGAGGTTTATCCCGGTATTGAAGGAGTTCATGCCTATGGGAAACTGCATGCCGCCAGGTAAATGAGCTTAGGAGCTATCCCGACCACCCTATGATCCGGACTGCAGCCGGGTACAGTGATTGGGAGAAGTTTTAAAAGCCATTACACTTAAGGAGAGTTGAAGCGAATACATAGCCTCTCACAATCAAGACAATTCACTTTACTGAGGTACACACTGGGAGTCTATAACGTGTAGACTTACGAACGAAGCTCTGTCGAGGGCCCACCAAGCCTATATATATTGGTAGATAGGAGTGGCAAAACCATTAAAAAACCAAGTCCTGCCACAATTGAGGTTGGATTCAATCGGGCAGTGGCCCCAACCCCTGTCTCGGGGAGGAACTTTTGAAGGTATGAAATAGGACTGGAGGGTTCCTCTATCAACTGAGTTATGTTGGGGGAATAGTCCTATTGCTGGACTAGGTACTTCACCCCGTATGAAAGAGGACGGGAGGGTACCGGCGGGTGAGCACGTGTTAAGTCGATCGCTCCGGTACCAGCCTGGATAGCTAGTAGAGGGTGGTTAGGCAATCTCGCTCCGACCAGTGAGTTGGCTGGGAGCAATGCTATGCAATTCGCGCGCTGATTGAGCGTATCTCAATTACTTCCTCCTTTGCAAGGAACGTGGAGGTATGTTCACACGGGGACTCCACGTAAAACATTCAGATAATCTCTGATATGATATTTTACTTTACTTAAGTAGCGCACATGTGAGGTATAGTATTGACAGATTATGAACAATATATTTACGTGGGCACCTGTAATAACTTAATCCCCACGTTCTTTCCAAGAGGAAGTGATTGAGATACGCGCAATCACTGATACGCAAATGCTACCAGTGACTCACTGGTCGGATCGAGGTTGCCTAACCACCCTCTATTAGCTCCCCAGGCTAGTATTGGAGCTATAAACGTGCTCACCCGTCGTGGTTAGTCCCAAGGGGCGAACCCCTCTTCCAGCATTGGGACTACTCCGACTACGTGGGACTTCACTGCCCGATCTAATCCAACCTCAGTTGTGACGAGATTTGGTTTTTGAATAATTTTGCTATCCTGATCTTCCAGTTATAGACCTGATGTGCCCCTAACAGCCGAATTTAATAACTGGAATAAGTAAAATATTATTATTGTGTAAGCTAGTATAAATGTAAGCGTTGTTGTTCTGGTGCCAAGTTGCTTACGAAGGGCGCTGGGTAGTTTTCGGTGTAGGTGTTTCGGAACGGGATGAAGCCCCCAGGCTCACGCATATTGGAGTCTCGGAAACGGTAAGGGATGGAAGGATAAGACCCCCACAGGCTTACGCACAGTAAGGTCTTGAAAAGCAAGTGATGCAACAGAATGAGATCAGGGCGGAAAGGGAATTGGAAATGCAGTCAAGAGGACTTACTCTTTGATTCCTTATAGACTGGTCTGCTGGCTGTTGCTGTTTGGTCTGGTTGCAGGCGAGGAAAACGGAATAGCGCACGCAAAATGCACTCTACGAAAAGAGATGCGTATACTTGCTTGAGTCAACCGCTTATCCGCACGGCGAGAGATTGCGACGGATGATAAACTTATTTACTCTTACACCCATAATAATTAAATAAAATGTAAAAAAAGTAACTTTGTTACAATTGTTTATTATTATTTAGTATTACTATGATTATTTGTTTATGTTTTGTTGCAATTTAAGGTAACGCGCTAAACATCTAACTTGATTTTACAACTTAACGAATTCTTTGCTTTGAAATCTACTCGTATGCATAATACGTTTTACTGTGTAAACACATTTAGGTCGATGCCTCAAAAATGAGACTGGAGAGTCAGCAAATTCATAAAGGACGTTTCTGGATAAGCTACTTTCAACACTTTTATGAAGTTCAAACCTCGAAATAACGTCAAAATAATAAAACTAGTTTTTTGCACTTTCTACTGACGAATATCTTAGAGTTTTCGCCACTGCTGGTCCCTAGTTAAAAGTCGGTGGCAATGTCCATTCTTCTTTAGCATATTTATTCTTAATTTTTTCTAAATATTGAAATATTGGTATAATAGACAAGTATTACAATTAATTAAATTTTAATTATTTACAAATAAAATCTTAATACATAATTGATAATTTTATTTTCCGGCCTAGACCTACTAATGAAGCACTTTCTGGCTTAAAAATTGTACAGTAATGCGCATGATTTTCAGAACTTCCAAAAAATATTTTGACAACCTAACCTATTTTTGTGTTTTGAATAAAAGTGCATAAAGTTAATAATAAAGTCAAAATTTTGTTGTTGCGTACGATGAAAAATAATGTGGGCGACACATGATTCTATGGTCCTAAAGATATGTCCAGTGCATCTGTTTTATTTTTCAGACCAGACAACACCTGCTTACTTTCTTGCATAGTAGCCATTCATTTTTTATCTTCAACGTTTTTTTTATTTTTTATATTGCATGTCGTACTGCAAGCTCAAACATGTCTGTGTAATGTGCAGGATGAACACAGTATGAAAGTCAAAAATGGTGCAAAATGTACAAGATAAAAGTACGAAGCATTATAAACATCTGTGTGCCCAACACAATCATTACGCTAATATTAGCTAAAATGAAAGGGTGCATAAAACTGACTGTCCAATCCCAATTTCTTGATAACGATGCAAGAAATGATGATGTCACAAGAAGGTATCAATTTCACTGTTTTGAATTCGACATTTTACAGGTGTACGGAAAGATATTACTCACCTTACAGTTTCAAAATGCATAAATTTATACTTGTAAAGATGCAAGTGTCGTGATATTAGCAAGCTTATGAAAAATTCGGATTTTGACAAATATCTGAATGAGGACCAGTCGATTGTTTGGAATGCCATTAAGGCCGTGATTCTTCATTTCTTGGGGAAGCATCGGGCAGAAAATTACCGTGACTTGATAGCTGATATGTTACAGGCATTTGAGAAATTGAAGATATCAATGTCTCTCAAAATACATTTCCTTAATAGTCACCTTGGCTACTTTGAGAAGCAGATGGCTTCAGAGTCTGATGAACATGGAGAGCGATTCCATTAGGTTGCAATGCCTATGGAAATTCGGTACAGAGGCAAAAAATTAAATGCCATGTTAGGGGATTTGTGTTGGTGGCTAAAGAGAGACGCTGAGGACAGCGAAGAAGAAAGGAACGAAGACAAGAATGAAACCAGTGACAGCGAAGATGATGTCCACGCATCCAGCTCAGACATACAAATCAAGGAGGAGAGCGAAAATGAGAAACCAGCACCCAAAAGGAAGCAAATAGATCAGTAGAGGTAAAGTTAACATTGTATTTGTTGAACAAAATTAAAACAAAATAAAGAACATAGATTCATACTTCTGAATTTAATTCAAAAACTCATTTTTCTACGAAGAAACATTACTCTCAGTCCGGCATTTTGCGGTATAATAGGGGACAATTGGAGAAAAGCTTTTATGAAAAAGGAACGCCCTCTGCCACCTCGCTACCCCATTCCCCTTTCAAATTAGCGCTTTAAATGCATTTTAAAACGACCCCTGGTGTTTCAAGGATTTCACATATGTTCGTTTTTGTATCTACTTTCAATTTCCTTTCAAACAAGCCCAAAAACACCTCGAAAATTATATTTCTAGGTAATTTTCCGAATTTTTCAAGCCAATCCGATACTCTGATGGTTCTCAAACTTTAAAATTAAAAACTCTCTTATTTTAACTAATCTAGCAAAATGCTGTTGGGGAATTGCTATTTGGCACCTAATCTTTCCATTCCTGAAGAGAAATCCCATGTCATGAACCAAAAGTTGAAATTTGTCGCACTGTGTAATTATTTGTTGAATATTATGGGCTCGTAGTTAAATTAATTCATACAACTTATTTTTTTATTAAAAATATAAACGAGATGATCTCCTCTCCACTATATATTTACAATTCACGTTTATCACAGTCGTCCAGTAATTTAAAGAATTTCTATAAATTAATTATAGCTTAACAGACTGTATAATTGGAAGTTAAAAATTCCAGTAAAACAAAAATTCGATAAAAATTCCTGTATTTAGAAGGAAATTAAGATAGAATAGTAAGATAGTGGCGATTTAAACAGCATAAAAACAAATAAAATCTAACACAAAGCGTAGAGAAGATACATCTTCTAAAGAAGGTGCTTGGTGGAATTGTGAATTGTAGATTTATAATTTATGGCTAGGAGTCGCGTTGTACCAACTAGTTGGAATGACTTAAATTGTCGTTGCAAATATACTAAAAGAAAACGAAGCGGGTACAGAAGTCTTTTACATTTTTACTGAATTTTTCTTTACTCTTTAGTTTCAGGCTGCGTGATATTAAACCCAAAAAGTGCACGGAAAATTAATTCTATTATTTATAACACGTTTCATTAATAGTAATTTATTGTATAAGGGTTTTAGATAGCATTTTATTCACGTAAGAATGTTTAAACGCGAGAGCTTGCTCGAGCGTTTAATTTTCTTAAGTGAATAAAATGCATCTAAAACCCGTATGCAATACAATGTTTTATCCACAATCAGAATTGCCGAATTTTATCAAAAAATTATTTGACATTTTACTGCGACGGCGGATGTTACCTTGATAGTTATTTATGGTACAAGTGAGTTAAGTAAGATATTATCCACGAACGAAAAATTTACCCTCTAGGGCCGGCAGGCCCGAGAGGATTAATTTTTCTGAGTGGATAATATCTTTAACTCACACGTGCCATACAAAATTTTATCCAACACCTCTTTATTTAAGTTTAAACATCAAATTTGCAATGTATAGTTAGTCTGTAGTCTTGACGGTAATAAATTTAATACTCGAGCACGATTACTGGATTTTAATAATATTAAGTAACGTAAGTTTGTGATTGGTTGTAATCTTTAAAGGAGTGAGTTTTTTAAAAATAACCCACGTTGCTAGGGGCAACGTAGGTTATAATGTAACATAAAAGTAAACAATCACTTTCCTTATTTAAAAAGACCATAGTAAACATGGTATTTATATACAGGTGTTGGATAAAAACATTTTATGCTGCATTACTTTTTTTTCCGGAAATGCTCTTTATGTTTCACCATTAATCAGCGAAGCATAATTAAATAAGTTTCTTTTTGTGGTCATTTTGTCATATTCTGTTAATCAGTATTGATGTAGCTTCAGAAAAGTAAGCACTTTGTAGCTTCATCCAGTTCATAAATGGACCAACGATAGATTACCCTAGTCTTCACAAAGGCTTAACTGCTTACTAAGCAATCTTGTAAGGGTTACTTAATAAAATATCCAGAAGTTGTAAAACTATTTTGGTCTATGAATTAATGGGTACCTATATGATGGTTTGGGTTTGACGTTATGTATCTTTATGTACAACAAATTTAATTTAACTAAAATTTGATTTTCAATTAACATATCTTTTTATATAATAAATAAAATAACGCAGATTTTTAAATTTTTTTGACACGTAATAACTAAAATAGAAAAAAATAGTATAAAATACGCAGTTCATACGACATTTCAGCGCACTTGTCAATTTGAAAACTCGCTGCAAGCGGCTCAGTAAACTTGGACGCGTGTACTAAAATCATATCTTATGAAACTTGTTTTTTAATATACTCGTACTCTTTTATAATTATATTAAATATTTTAATTGAAAAACACGTTAGTGGAGTAGCTCCTATATTTATTTATGTAACTTTAGAATATTGTTTGAAAACTTGAAAGACTGGTGCGAGCATATAATATATTTTTTGAACTCACTATCTAGAAAGCAGTGTTCGACGCACTGTCTAGTCAACCGGGAACACTTGTTTCCCGGTTAAGTAAACCGGGAAACACTCAGTGGTGCCAACTGCCAACCCTTGCAAAATTTAAATACCTTTTTTACTGCAAAATTTCTGCCGAAAAACAATCTGTCACATTTGTCAATTGCAGTCATGACTTGCTTTGGTTTATTTTTTTAAATAAAAGTTGTGAAATCAGATAAAAATTTTATTTGACATTTATAACAATGACTACGTTCGTTTCAAAAAGTATTGTACAATTCTCTTGCGTGAACAATGTTCCCGCGTTCACGCATATGAAGGCCCTCGCTCCCTTCGGTCGCTCGTGCTTCAAAACTGCGTTCACGCGGGAACATTGTGTTCCCGCACTCGTATCGTAAATAACTAATAAAGGTATTATACAGAGTGCCCATTATGTATGGAATATAGTATATATCTCGGTAAATATCGGCTTTATAAAAAAAATTGTTATATAAAAGTTGTTTAACATTTTATTTTCCATTATAAGATAGCATTCAATTGTTTTTATTTCAGAAAACAAATGAGTAATGAATAACACTTTAATTTTTTCAAATAGCATAGTACCCTTTCATTAGGCTCATTTGATAGAAATTTCTTTTCTCTTTTCGATGACCTAAAATCATAGTACCCTTATATCAGAAAATTTTTGAAAAAAACGTAAAAAATGTTTATTAAGGTAATTTCACCAATAACATGAATCTAGATATCCGAGATCGTAAAGTATCCCGAATTATTACCCTAAAATAAACAGATGTGCATCTACATAATGTACAAAACAAAACAAATGAACATAAAACAAAATAAAACAAATGAACAGAAAATTATGTACGTCTCTTATAAAGCTTGAAGACGAAATTAGCAATAAAATGCTTTTCATGGCAATAAGTGTCCAAAATGTTCACCATTAACTACAAGGCAGTGGCCCAACCTATCATGAAAAGCTTGAAAAGAATTTCTGAGCGATCTGGGAGAAATTGCTGCAGCTTCATTTTGTATTTGTTTCTCTAATTCGGCCAGATTCTGGGGTCGGTTTTTATACACTTTTGATTTTAAATATCCCTAGAAGAAGAAATCGCAAGGTGTAAGATCCGGAGATCGGAGAGGCCACTCCACAGACCCTCTTCTGCCTATCCAACGGGCCGGAAATACCACATTTAAATATCGGCGTACATCTAAATGATAGTGGGGCGGTGCTCCATCTTGTTAAAACCAAAGATCATCAAGATTTGCTTAGAAAGCTGGAATAGGTTGCTGTTGCAATAATTGCAAATAACGGTCACCAGTTAGAGTACCACGAATAAAGAAAGGTCCAATTATGTGATCTGCACAAATTCCCACCCATACGTTTAATTTTTGTGGTGTTTGGGTATGATTTTGGATCATCCAATGGGGATTTTCAGCGACCCAATATCGACAATTATGCCTATTTACATTTCCATTTAAACAAAACGTAGCCTCGTCAGAAAAAACAATATTATTAAGCAAATTTGGATTGTTGTTGATTCGCTCCATCATAAATTCACAAAATTCAACACGTCGATCGTAGTCATCTTCGGATAATTCTTGCAATAAAGTCGGTTTGTACGGATGTAATTTTTCTGAATGTAATATTTTCTGTATTGAACCTTTACTTACGGCATGGTTTAAACTTAACTGACGAGTTGAAATGTTTGGATTTTCTTCGATTTCTATTAAAACATCGAGCTTTTTATCTTCATTTGTCGCAGACCTCTGCGGACCAGTCTTCACCAGATCTTTAACATTGCCAGTTTCTCTAAACCGTTTCAAGGTTTTGCTACTACTGACTGGTTGATTGGTTCTCGATGTGAATAACGCTCATTAAAAATTTCACATACTTCTAATTGTGTTCGTTTGCGATAACCGACCATAATTTAAAATTTCTATACGTTCAGTTTCTGTTAAATGAACCATCTTTATTTTTCCATGTACCAACAACTTAATTAAATAAACAAACTTCTGTCACAATAAAAGCCTACAATCAATTGTTAAGACAAATGAAAGAGATCTCGTATATCTAGATTCATGTTATTGGTGAAATTACCTTAATAAACATTTTTTACGGTTTTTCAAAAATTTTCTGATATAAGGGTACTAAGATTTTAGGTCATCGAAAAGAGAAAAGAAGTCTCTATCAAATGAGCCTAAGGAAAGGGTACATTGCTATTTAAAAAAATTAAAGTGTTATTCATTACTAATTTGTTTTCTGAAATAAAAACAATTGAATGCTATCTTATTATGGAAAATAAAATGTTAAACAACTTTTATATAACAATTCTTTTTATAAAGTCTATATTTACCGAGATATATACTATATTCCATACATAATGGGCACCCTGTATACTTGAAAGCTTTACTAGTAGATTTTGTAAGATGGAAATTCTCTATATTACGTAAATACATTAAGCTGCAACTCCTATTTTCAATTGTTTTCTTGCATGTTTGGGCTGTAGCTGCGATTGTTTGTTGCAGTATTGTCCAGATAAGCTTGTGCACATAAACATCTGAGAAATTGAATCACGTTCTAATCTGATTGTCTAAGTTTCAAGTCATTCGTGTTAAAGTCTATTTAGTTGCTGCACTTGTTGGGGGAAGATGTTTATATCAGACTATGACCAACATATTAAGTCAATAGTCTTCCGCATTTGCATTTACGCAGATATTTCTTAAGGTTTGTGTTAGAAGCGTCGCCTGCGTTGATTAATAAACGTTATTTTAAAAGCCTGTCAAGTAGCGAAATTGGTCAATATGCAATTTTCTAACACTACATGCTCGTGGCGCTAGTTATCATAAATGAGAGAGAGAGTCTGAAATAGCTGTTCGACAAAATCTCAAAATACCAATGCAAAATATGGTACGTATAGGTTATGGTTTAGATCTACGTGAAATACAAATGTGATAATTGTAAATAAAAGTGTTTATTGCAGTGCAAAGTTAAGTGTTAACAAAACATCTAACTTTCAAAGTTAAATTTTATTTATTATTTTCAGATAGTCGTTTTGTGCACGATTTGAAAATCAGAAAAATTGCTTAGAAAATAGAGGTTAGGATTTTAATTTTACAATGTTTGAAGATATTTTGCTTACATCTGTTGTTATTAGTGTTATTACTGTTAGAAGGTAGGAAAGCGATTGTATACAGTTATGTAGAAAAATTTATTTTATTGTAAAATTAATAAGTAAATTGTTATACATAAATATTGTTATAAAGATTTAGGAAGTTTAAATATGATTAATACCAGCAATAAGTATGCAATAAAAATGTCCAAAAATGAATTTTAATAAATTTAAACCTATATAAACTAACAAGCTTAATTTTCATTTCTAAAATGAATAAGTAAAGTTAAGGTATTGGGGCAACTCCACAGGTAAAGAGATCACTTTTCGACTCCTATTTTTAATTTGAGGCAAAATTACTATAAAATCATGTCTATACGTATAAGTAATCAGGTTAAGTAGTCTTATTTAATGGAAAAGTAAAATTTAATTATAATCGATGACAACGTTTTGCATCAACACTGAAGCATTTGTAAGCCAAACAGTTTAATTTAAGAAACAATTATACAACTATTAATAATATAAAATCTGAAATGTAAATTTTTTTGTTTTATTTACTCAGAACTAGTAAGTATAATATTATTATATTTTAAATTTTTGAAGTAGTCAGATTTCTTGCTGATTATTATGGATATTTGTAATATGAAACATTTTGGGTGGGCCAACAAAATATGAAGAGTTCAGTATATAGTTCTTCTATTTTCATAAAATTTATCCTTTTCTGAACAAATTGATATCATATGTATTAGGGTGGATCGAAAAAGGTCGATTTTGAGCTACGGCAACAGGGTAGGTGTCAAAAGTTGTGGGTTTGCATCAGTAATCATTCTGCAAAATCCTAATTTTTAAAAAAATATCTTCAGTCTGCGCAAGTAGACGAAAACTCGAAAATTGAGTAAAAATCGTGATTTTGTAAACAAAAACCTGAGTGCTGCCAAGATGCCGTATCGACTTTGGGTAAGGCTTAAACGCTGCCCTAGGAGTACTGTTACATGATATAAAAAAAATTATGCCCAAACATTAACGTTCTGACAATCGTAAAAATCGACAAATTTACATAAAATCTTACTAGAGTTAGTTGTGCAACTCTTCGCTAGTTTTTGAAACTACCCAGGACTCATCACGGGGAGATAGTTGCACTTCGAGTCCCACCCATCCAACCCACCAATAGAGCACAGGAATTTAGAATTTATGGTCTTTTTTGGAATTAACATTTGGGAATACTTTTCTATCTAATATTCTTGTCCTAACAATGCGGTCTCGTTTTGTTGCATCTCAAACTTACTAGTCGCTGCTGTTACTTCTTTTAGACACCTTTCTACCGTTTGAGTGTGTGATGGTAGGTCAAGAAATATTTCGGAAAGGTCGTCACTTTCTAATAATTTGTGCAATTTATGTTTGGGATTTCAAATCGGATTTATCGTACGGATTTATTCCCTTGAGCTTTGGCTCTAACTGCCATAATTCGTCTAACAGCTAAATGGCGAACTTTGTCTTTGATCTGTTATCAGAGTCATCTTACATGAACCACCTTGTACATTTTATACAATGTTGTGTATCTATAATCCTTAAAAAACCTTTTCATATGATAACTATTAATCTAGGCACTCCAAATATATTTTTGCCAGGTTTTTGCCCCACTGTCCGACGGTTAGAAGTAACATATAAGTATTTTAAGTACCGTGAGATCATTTAAATTTAAAATTAAAGTAGGCGGGAATTTTTTTATACGTTTGGCGATCCTGCCAATTGACTCGCTGTGTAAATTAGAGGTTATGCAATTTTATGTTCTAGATTAAACATTTTGGAGCGTCACTTTGACAATTCAAATCAAACTGTGAAGTGAACAGTTAGTGTTGCCAATCTAATTTAAAAATCACAGCCAACTTTAATTATAAATTCAAATGATCTCGTGGTACTTCAAGCTGAAATATTATATAGATTGTAAAGCGAAATTTATATGAAGTAATTAATAGTGATTTAAAATCATTTAAAATCATTTATTATGACGTTCTAAATATTTCTAAATCATTATAAAAACATTTTCAATTAACTCCTTTAAAACGAAAGAGGTCACAGATCATACATCAGGGAACGAAACAGAAAGCGTGGATTCGTTTATTATGGTCACATAGTTCTCTCTAACCAATTTAACCACTCAAAGTGTAGAAGTGTTATTTTTTTGTAGTAAGTAAAATCCGGTCCCTTGCTGTAATTCCTTTTTGTTAAAGAATTAATAAAAGATGCTTCTCTGAAATATTTTTTTTAATGCGGATTTTTTTTTATGGAATCGGGATTTTTTCGTATTTAAAAAATACCTATCATGGATCGTTTTGGTTAGTCTTCTAGCGTGAGACTTCATTGGATGGATCTTTATTTGTGAAATCCAGAAATCCGGTTTTACGTAGATAAATGGAGTTCCCACCAGGTTTAGTGACTACTTTAATGGCAGATGTCATAGAGAATTTATTCCGGTTTCACAAAAGACGTCTCATGTCAAAAAACCAACAAAAGCCAAACTAAAAGAACGTCTAGATTTGAAGTTGGTACCATGATAGAAATCTATCATGTGAAATAGGAAATATTTTTTGTTAAGATCTAATATAATATACATAATCCTATTTAGCTATGCTATTACAGATAGTGGTAGAAATATGTGAATATAAAAATCATAAAAAAAAGATATTACAAAATATGACACTATATATTATAGCCAGGGTCTTTCTCTACGAATTAAACAATGATAAAACAAATAAAAAATGAATGCACCATAAAATATTACAGTTACTTACTTTAAAGCTTATGTCCCGGCAGATACGTCTCATTCATTCAGATTATGCTTAGGCGTCGTGGTTGTTAATTTCTAAGGTTTACTGATTAGTAATAGAACGCAGGAACAAATAATCAGAAAGAGGACACCATCCAAAACATTTGATGTTGTTAATTATTTAGCCAAATTCATAATTTATTAATTATAATTTTAGAGTCTGTATATTGAAATAACACTGACACAATAACACACATATAAATGACACTTATAATTAACGCTTAATTTTAGGATCCCATTCTAAATACATGTTCTAGAAACAATCTAAAATTTTCCTATCTACTAAGAAAATTTCAACAAAATATTTGTAAACACATAAAACGTGTGTGGCGTTAGTCCTTTCATAACAGCTCTCTTAAGAATCTTTTACTTTATAATAACCTCACAAATAGGTGCTTAATTTACTAAAACAAAAGCCAATGATTGCACAAATCAAAATATCACTAGCATTGAAATCTGAAGGAAGTATGGCAAAAGCAATACTTGAATTCTGAACAATTAGTACATATTTTTAAACTAGTACGGCGCTTAGAATGACTAAAATGACTTAAAACGTTGCTGAAATCTTCAATAACCATCCCTCGTAGGAGATGATGGACATTAATTTATTAATAGTAAAACGCGTCACTTTCTGTGTATTTACAATATTCAATATTTCAAATCAGTTCTCTAGAAGAACACTATATTTAAACGGCATGAGCTTGCAAAAACAAATTTTGACAAAAAAGTCACACAATGCAATCCTTCGTTAATTTACTGGTCACTACATAGACCCACACTCCAACACGGAAATCCAAATAAACTCTTGCACAAGAATTAGTCTGTAACTAGACCCATAATACGGAATTAGCGGAAATTCCCATCACTAAACTGGTTTCCAACTAGATTTACGTTACGATACGGAACTTAATACTCGATCTGCAATCGCATTTTAACTTTATTGCCGGAATACGGTCAATTCGCTATGTAGCAACCCGCAAGAAGCGATCCGCTGGGATGGCGGAACGCGAAGCGTCTGTCTCGATAGTCCTCACTCTCTGTGTAGGGTAAAGTTTTGCATTCGCCTCTTTATGCTTTAAGAGGAGCTTTAATAAATTTAACTACTAAAACTTAAAAGTGACGACAAGCTTAGGCAATTGCAAAATTAAGCAGATTTATCTCTAGTTTCCAGTTAAAAGGTGCATAGGAGTAATAAACTGAAAATTTGAAATGTTAAGGACTTGTCAACCAAATAAAATTTATTATAATTTTAGCACTTATTTCTTTTCAAATTCTACGAAACTCAATATTGTACAAGGATTATTTATACAAAATAAATAGATAGATAGTATTTGAAGAATATGTGTCCACAGCAAGGTTTCAACCATGGGAAATATTTTATTTTCATGTAGAATTGAATTTACTAAAATTTGATACCAGTAGATTTATATGAGGCGAGGCTGTCTGTAGTTCTCAGAGTTTATTTACATGCAGCTGCTTTTCATACTCGTCGGTAAAACATTTTACGTATTATATATCAACCTAAATTTTTACATATGATAATTATTGTTAGAATTATATATACAATATGATAAAATTACTTAAAAAATCTACTTAAAAATTTAGTTATTAGAAGAGTTACATAATACTTATTTATGCGTTTTATCTATACTTAGTCACCACTGTCTCTGTTTTGGGATACCTAAATAACAAGTTAACTTTATAAAGATTTTGATAATTCGAAAATTTATTACTTAACTTTAACCAGCAATTGAATAATAAATGAATAAACCAATTATAGTAAACACAGTGGTTCTCAGCAAACATTTTAATCGAGTTCTATTCATAGCAGTTTTATAATTCTAATTCTCTATTAGTAGTAACTTATAACTTGAAACAAGAAACTTATAACTTGAAACAAGAACAAACAGGCGCCTTTAGCGTCTAGATGATCCTTAATTTCCTATAGGCTTTCTTTCCCTTTCCATTAGATTTTAATGACAGTTCAATATTATATTTTAAGTTTTAGATCTATTCCGACCGTGGAAGTATGCGCAATACCTCCATAACTACTGAATAAATTATATTATAAAAGCTTGTCAATTTTTTCTGTTTCAAGGTGATCAGGCTGGATACTTCTGAACATTACTACATAAACATGAAAACCGAATAAGTAATTTGAAGAAATTTTCAGTTTGACAGGCGTCACTGGAGAGTCAATGGAAATGAAATGGAAACGTCATTTTCCAGAAAAAGATAAAACTGTAGTAAACCGCTATAAATATCAGAAACCGTAAATATGAAAACCGCAATTTAAAGTATAGAATCTCATGTATCTGTATGATACCGAGCCAGAATGCTTATTTAAACAGAAATTTCAGTTTTAATTTATTTATAACCGGCTAAAAAAATAAACAAAAACTTCTACTGTTTGTATTCAATTTCATTCAGAGAGGGAGAGTAACATTTTGCTGTTTGTTTTAAAAACACACTCGCAAAAGTATCAACAGGTATACCTACACTACCTGCATGTGAGAAGACTGCAAATTTTTCAGAAATGTAGTTTTGATGCTAGAAAGTAAATACGTCTCTCCATTAGACTGTCGACATAATTGTATTTCATTACAAAGCATAGCTAAAAGCTAACGTTTTAACCTGATAATGCAAGTGTAAATGGAACGAAGTGCAATATGAGTTCTCAGTCGTCTTATTTTGCACTAGACACTTATGAAACAGCATCAAAGTCAGAACAATTAGAAGATAATTTTCGGAGAGGAAGTTTCATATACCCAAAACTGTCTTAGTTTGTGTACCGTAAAGCAGAATCTAACAAGTAGTAGGCTATATACTAAGAAACGTATCCCCCTCAAGATGAAAGCAAATGCAAATCGGATTCTTACTTTTGCGGATTTCCACGTGACGCGATTTCACATATATATCTAAGGGAAAGGCGAAGTAAGGGAGATATGCAATGTAGCGTAACCGGAAAGGGTGAAAGCAGAATGAACAGGAAATGGATAAAACGGCTCTGTGTTCGTTCACCGGACTGGCATAGATTAGAGGGTGTGCAGTAAATGCGTCGCGGTCAGCCGTACCTAATTTTGGGTACATAAAAAACGCGGATGCGGTCAGCTCCATGGAACATTTTTCATTTTCTTATAAACTCTACAAACATGAATTTGCTTTCGGATTGTTGTAACTTGCAATCACAGCAGTTTTTTGACTACATTTTTCAGGCTCTGAATGTAAGATTTGAATGTCAAAATATTTAAATTTCTAACTTTATCCTGAAAAAGCTTGATTTTTATTTGATGAACTACTTTAAATATTTTAGTTTGTTATCATCTTTGTAGATCTTTTTGCAATTATAACTAGTTGGAAAAAATTGTCACATTTGAACAAGAAACTATCACAGACTAAAAGGTCTCTTCTGTTTATTTACATGACAATATTTCATTTTTCTGCTACCGGTAATGGAAGTAGGCAATGTAGTGTATGTAGTGGTTTAATTTATTCCTAGAAAATAATAATACTTTTATATGGTATTCTACACAATTCATGTAAAACTAAATAAAACCTAATTTTAAAAAATTAATTTTAAATTAATTTTTTTTTATTACAAACCAATTATTATTTGCCGGTAGCACAGAAATTTTATAACCTACACGGAATGCAAGGACTAAACATTTTCCAAAAAATTATATACCTCGGTTTCATCTATAATAATCTTCCTTGAATGTTATATGGTTCGTACATTCCTTGTACGAAAAATTAAATTAAAAACCATTTATAAATTTCTATTATACTAACTACTAACCTTTATTTGTCGAAACTACCTCAAAAACAAATTTACAAATAAATAATATAGACGGCTGTAATTTTATATTTTATGCACAGATGCATTATAATTAGGCTATTATTGCTGGACTCGTCTAAACATAACCGTCTCTTTATGGCCCAAGGGCCTCTTTATGATCCGACGGGCAATAAAGAAACGTCAATTAAATGTCAGAGCTGTATTTGTAGAACTTGATTGGTTCTTAATATAATTTGTAAACTTATCACCAATGAAAATAAGCTGAAATTAAATATTTTGGAATAGTAACTATAGTAACGTACTTCGTATAAGCACATAAGTATACGCACAGCGGCTTGAGCGGCTACGTACTCATTTAATTAGATTTTTTACACAATAATAGATTTGAGTTAAAAACTTAATCTGTGCATAAAATAGTGTATGTATTTCGGGCATAACTTGCTTTTATGGCCCTACAGCCTTTTCCTAACCCTCGGCTAACGCCTCGGGGTAGAAATAACGCTTCTGGCCATAAAAGATTCTTTATGCCCTTAATACATAAATAACTATTATTTCATTTCGAATTTCAAACAATTCTTTATATACCACAATTAGTAATATAAAGTATATCTTGATCTCCGTTGTCAATGATACCGGAGTTCAAGACGTTGTTGTTGTTGGCAACGTAAATAATTTGATGTTGCATTATAGCCACATGCATGCATGCATGCTGCTTTTTATCTCCTTAGTTACGCGTATGATGACACAGACAAGGCAACTTGCTTCTTTATACAATAAATTCGGATGGATTTTAAAAGGGAGAAATTAGGATTGAAATACGAAATAAAATAAAACAACTTATGCAATACGGAGATCAAGCTTCTTTAAATTCTCGAAGATGTTATAGCTCCTCGGCTGGCGCCTTGGGGTTATACATCTTCTTGGATTTAAAGTATCGCTTTATCTCCTAATTACATAATATATATTATAAGACACAGTTTATGAATAAACTAGGCAAACTAGAACTTTCATAGAAGCTTTTCCCATTCAATTTGGGTAATTGTGTCGTTTAGTATTAACTAAAGGTAATTAGCGTAGATCCCATTTTATAGATCCACTTTCACAAAATAAATAAAACATAAAATACTTATACTTATACCATAAAGCTCCGACTGAAACTACTCTGTCAAATTATTCTCATGTGTCGTAGGTATTAATCACATTGCTTACTAATTTTAGATTAAGCGCATAAATAAATAAACGATAATACAGAGGGCGCCACGCAAAATTTTTGTTAGTAGTTAGTTAAAGAAGTTGCAACTTGAATCTACAATTTGGAAAGAGAATTCCGTCTGGTACATGTTTTTTGAAAAGATTGACTACAATTTGTTTAACCACTCTATATATACTATAGCAGGTAGTTGTTTATTTTTAAATTTCATTTATTAGATAATTTTCATGAGTTACAAATATTTGTAAATAAAATGCACAACCCGATGTACGACAAATATGCACATTTTCTTATTATTCAAGCACAAAAACAATTCAAAAAGAATTACAAAGGAAGCTTACTTAAGCCTTTCTAAAGTATACAGATTTATTACCCCATTTATATAACAAACATAGATCGAGACATTAATGTCTTTATAAAAATCAACAATATTCATTTAATAAAATGACGTTACAATATATTCGTGTTCTACTTCTACCCAAAGAAGCACTTATTGCTTTTGTTTAACAATACAAAAGACTTTCATACCTAAACGTTGCTACTGGAGGAACACAGTAAACTCTGAACTACACTACATGAAATACAGCTTTAAGCTTCACAATAATTTTCACTTTTTAACGCTTTTTATTAACGTTTTTATTATTTATTTTGTTGCTATTTCATGACAGATCGTTCTTATCCAAACAAATTAGAAGCACTTAATTATTGGTTGGTTTTCGAACAGAAAATGGGATATTTACCGTAGTTATTAAAAGAAGAAATTTTATGTTGCTTTTAAACAAAAAAGAATAATTTTAATTTTTATTGAGATCATACATCATTTATAGATAAAAATAACATTTTTTTTTGATAAATTATTGATGCAATACATACAATACATACATACAATACATTATTATACCAGACCTTAACAACGTAATGAACTCTCTTTCTTTCCAATAGTTTGAGTCGACGATTATGAAAGTTGTGTTAGAATATCATTGATGAATTTGGCGAGTAAAATTTTAAGATTTTTAGTAGAATATGCAAATTATGTCCAGAAGCTGAGGAAGATGAATTTAAAATCGAATGAATGCAAAAACATTCAGCAGCAAATAAAATTGAATCGTTCTCCATAGGTCTTTTACTATCGATGTAACCACCTATTTACGTCTTAGCCCCTCTGCAACAGTTTTCACACTGCAATAGTAGAAAACAGTTCGGGTTTTCTCACTTTTAATTTTCGATAATCGGAATCTTAAACACTAAAGAAATTTCTAAATTTAATTTCTACATCAATATTATACAGGTTACCATAATTCGAGAGACAACCATTTTTCTACTCCAGAGACAACTATTTCGTCATCGGCAGATAAATTATTCGACCACACGATTTCAAAATCATGCTTATCTGCTTCGGATCAAGTCCTACGTGTACGTAGGTATACAACGGATATTGCATACAGCGGAGTAGATGAAGATGATCTTTCCCCTCTCCATATGAAGACGTATAGACAGCATCAACAAATATCAGGGATCCGTATTCGTCTGCCACGTTCACTGCTTCGAAATGAATTTTTAAAATTTTAAAATATGATATATCTTATTGTATTTAAGATTTAAAAATACATGCCTTTATTAAAATCATCGTAAGCAAATGATAAATTTTTCACATTATTGCTATTGTCATTGTCGCGAATTTCTAAAAATTAAGTTTTTACCATATAGGAGGTTTGCACATTTTAAATTTTGCGCCACGCTGCGCACCCTATCGGCGACGTTTGAAGTATTCGTAGGAAAACTAAATGCCGTTCAACACGTGCCACAAGTGCAACAAGCGTTCAATCTTAGTGAAACAGTTCTTTTTCTGAAAAGTTGTGTGGTTTAAAGTGTTATTAGATACATAGTTTAAAAGTGCTATTAAAAATTTGTCTTCACAACGTTTTTGTTTATCAGGTAAGGTCATTATATAGTTATTATCATCCTTTAAACATTTTAAGGTCTCAGGGTTTTAGATCTGCGATTTGTGTAAATTAGGAACATGGAGCTTGTGAAGCATTGCTCTTTTTTACCAATTGTTTACCATCATAAAACCCAAGGAAATCTCACAAAAGGAGCAAAATTAAAAAAAGCAAAGCATGTTTTTAAATTATTTGAAAGAGGAAATGAAATTCTGTCTTCTGTTTTAAGAGAGACTTCGATAAATTTACCCCCTTATAGTGTAGTGATTAAGGTATGACACGGAGTTTAAAGCAATATAGCATAAAATTAAATCATTTAATTATTTTTAGATTGATGCAAACAGACATGTACAAAATGCACAGTGTACTTGTGTTGCTGGTGTTTCTGGACATTGCAAGCATATCTCTGCTACAGTGTGTGCTGTTAATGAAGAAGATTTGTCTTCCCGAACAAGCATGCCATGTGAGTGGAAGAATCCGCTGAAGACGGCAAAAGAAAAATATCAACGTGGCCGCAGGTGGATGGACATTTTTGGAACATCAGAGAGAGAAAAAATACATGCGCCACGTCAAGTTTCAAAAGAAACTGTGACATTTGGAACTCCATCGATGATCCAATACATGATGCAGCAAGTTCCCCCCGCAAAAATCAAGTAATTTTTGGTTTTATTTACTTATTTATTTTTGGTTCACTTCATTCACTGATATAATATCATAGGATGTTGCTATAAATGAGAAATGTACTAGATATGTGTTACTAGATTTGTAATTCTGCCCCTCATGTCAATGTTTGTTTTGTTTAGAATTTTGTCATCGATTGAAGTGAAAGCAAGTTTTCCAAATTGGACAATTACAAATGTTGTTTCAAATCAAATGACATCTGAATTATTGGAAGAATTGTATTACCATGACATGGCTTTCTCATCTGGCTGCTGTATTACAACATACAATTCTAAAATACCATGTGATGCTGTTGAAATTTGTACAAAAAGTCTTTCTGATAAAGACAGTTGGATGACAGAAAGGAAGTACAGGATCACAGCGTCAAGAGCGTATGCACTATATACCTATGGAGGCGATGACTGGTTGGAAAAAAGCAAAAAATATTTTTTCCCTAAAAAGTTTTCGAACAAGTTTGTAGAACATGGGATAAATTATGAATCTACAGCTAGGAAAACATATTCATCGTAAGTAGAATTTCTAAAATCTTTAGTTATATGAAACTGTATCAAGAAAAATTTCAGTGTAAGAAACTGTAGGATATTCGAAGTGGGATTGGTGGTCTGTCAGAACAATCCCTGGCTGGCAGTATCTCCAAATGGCATCATTTTGGGAAATGACAACACTTATAAATTGCTGGAAATAAAGTGTCCTTTTAAAGGTAATTTGGGCAAAAATTTATACCAAAAAAAAATAACTTTCAATTTTAGGAAAGACAATGCCAGCTAACGTCATTGAAGATGAATGCCACTTCTTAAAACGTGAAAAGGGACAATTAGTATTAAAGAAGAGACATGCATACTACGCGCAAGTCCAGCTAAATATGGCTGTTTTGAACATCCAGAGATGTGACTTTGTGGTTTTTTGTTCCTTTGACAATTCATTTATTGTTGTACAAATTGATTTTGATAGGGAATTTACAAAAAAAATGTTATTCAAATTAAAAGATGTATATTTTAAACATATGTTACATACTCTGTGTAATTAAATGGGTACAGTTTTTTTAATCTATTTACTCTACTTTGTTTATTTATTCTTCCTCTAATTTCATAGTAGGCGGTTGTAGATTAGTTAGGACACAACACATATGAACAATATCGTCGAGATGAGTAAACAAGTTATATGATATATTTTGTAAAATATTGTAAATTTTAATTCTTTGAATAGACCGTTCGACGTGTATTCTCACACTCGCTATGGAATATGTTTCTTCTACTTCTTCATAAGAAAGATGTCCATCATGAACAAACGGAGGAAGTACCAAAATTACGTCGTCTTTACACTTTATCCCTGGAAATCCCTTATCTGCCAAGACCACATCATTAGGTTCTAACAATTCTAAAATTCCGCAGTCATTTGTAATGAAAGTATCACTAGATCTACCTCCATAGCAAGGAGATACAAAACTCACAAATCCAGTAGGTGAGATGCCAATCAATACTTTTGCTGTGAAAGTACCCTTATAATGAGAGTATGTGTAAATTCTTTCGTCAACCTTAGGTGGTTGTTGAATTTTGAATTCTGTACAGTCAATAATCACACGACATTTTGGATAATTGACTTTAAAAGATGTAGGCATTGTGTAATCAATGACACTCCGATCAGGCCAAAATACAAAATTTCTCATCTTCTGTACTAATTCGTCAAGTACCGAGATAAATATGCGTGAGCAAGTGCTAATGTGAATTTGAAAAAGTACAGCCAAAAATGCATGCGATGCACCCTGTTTCATTTTCATTAAAAATAAAAGTAACTTATCTTCAGCATTTAATTTAGAATTTCCATGGACAAAAGTTAAAAATGACAACAATAAACAAAAACGATCGAACGTGACACCTGCCATAGTTATCAGTTCATTATCTGTTTTAATAGATTTGTATCCATGAAACCCATTACACTCAATTGTATCATCATTTCCCACACATTTTTCCTCACTTCTTTTCCATAAATTATTGTTAATACTAACTTCCGGTAAATCTACTTGAGTTGAAACTTCATGTCCATTCTCACCAGCATAAAAAGTTGATTCAAACAAAAAGATATTTTTTTCAAGAACACTTTCAAAATTCACTTGACAAGAAAAGTCATTATTTGTTAATTTTGTAAATGATTCACTTAAGGCAGAACAATTATTTAAAGAAGATTGTGGCAAGGGTTCTATGTTTATCTGAGAATTTTGATTCATACTTCGATGTACAACTCTGTCAAACCTGTCTACTTTGAGAGTGTCGCCTTGTTTCTTGCTCAGATATTCCTAAAAACAATATTTTCATCAATATACAACATATTAGAACATCAATAAAATACAAACTTTTGGAAACAATGTTGGATTATATGCAGGATGCAGTGGATTATTACTCTTCAAGTTACCAACAAAATGTGTACTACACACCCTGTCATGGATTTTAGGCTTCCAGGCAGTTTTGTTGTTAGCACTATAATAACAAAGTTGAAATGATAAATGTCATCTGTAAAAATCTGTGTAATCTTACTCTACTCTTCGAACCCTGTTAATCCAAATTTCCCGCCTTTCCTTTTCGTACCATCTTCCTGGGAAATTATAAAATTTTATAGAGGCATCCGTATTATAATAGGCATTGTGACAACCAACAACACAACAAGCGATTTTCGAATTACGTAGTGGCTTCAAACTATTCATGATGGTCACTCTCACAGAACAATCCTTCACTGTCCTTACACAATGAATAATGTTTACAATAACCACTAATAACACTATTACAAATAATTTACAGGCACTTTCTTCATCAAAGTTTGTAAAGTCACATTTAAAAACGCATAATCTACACATTAAAGCAATTAAAACTTTAAACAATAAAGCACATACACAGAACAACCATACACACGTGTGTGTCTTGGAATATTGTATTCCTACGGATCATTCGTAAATCTCCGACAGGCGGCGCCACAAGCTTTTCTGCAAACCTCCTTAATTTTTAAAGCATACATACTGCTGTGATATTTGAAGGTAGAAATGTTAAATAGGTAATTTGGGTTGCCTATCTTTCAGGCGTTCTTATTGAATCTTTGTTAAAAGGTTTATTTAATAGTATCAGAAGTATGGTTGAAGCTAGCTATATGCAGGAATTAAGTTAAATACATTCTTTTTGTAATAATTTCTTGTTAAAGTTACATTTCATGCAAGATTATTTAACGATCCGATCTATTCATTACATAACCTCAAATTTTGTAAATAATTTTCAAAATGGGTTTCTGTAGAAGAATAATTTATTCACATTATGTTAACATGCATAAGAAGTTTTATATTTTAACAAAAGGATACTATGTAGGTGGTGTATGATTTGATAATTGTAAATTATAATACAACGGTTGGTACGTTGAAGTGTTTTCCTTAAGGAACCGTCAATAGCTCAAACTTGGTAAATTGCACCTAGAATAAAATAAAACGGGCTATTATGAGTTAGTTAGCATCTATAAAAGAGACTTACCTTGCTTAATTTTCATAGGGTGATTATTTTTTTCTTCTACGATACATGGTATTGGCTTGTCAAGCCACCGTTCTAATTTAATTAATTTAGGTTCATGATGTTATTGTGGAATTTCGTTGGATAACATCTTGGCTGTGGAAGTTGCATAAAGTTTTTGTTGTTCTATATAGTTGTTTTGTCAGCCGATTCAATTTAAATATGTCCATACACCTGTGCCGAGAATATATTTCTTTTTTAGTTAATTTTGTATTGTAAGTGTTTGTTATTGATGTCAAATGATTGGGAAAAATTAGATAATCAGATTATGTAAAGATTAATGGGTTAAATTGGTGGTTGGACAGATTTAAATGGAATTTATTACAATTTTTGTCAATCGTGAATAGTTGTTTGTTCGACTCAAAATTGGTTGTTATTATGGGGTTTTAGAAATAAAAATGTTATTTTATTAGTTTAAGGTAGTGCTGGGGATTCTTTTTATGTGTTCAAATCTAAAATTTAATGAAAATAATATTTTATTTAAAAATAATTTAAAATGTCAGATTTTGGTCCAAGGAATACTTGATTATGTTATTTTATTGTTTTTCTATATGTTTTAATGCAATTTGTATTGTGAAAAACAATTAGTAATCTCTAAAACGTATTGGAAGGAGGACGTGTTGTTCTCATATTTTATAACCTAAAAAAAAACAAGCATGATAATAAATTGGAAAGATAAAGTGAGGTTACAAATTTTGAATAATTGAAATTCATGCATATAAATGGATATGGCTCACCTGTTTGTCAGTATGTCAAGAAAATTATAAATCATAGAATTGATTTGGATAATTTCAACACTTATGGAACTTATTATTTTGAAATACATTTGAAGAAGAATTTGCAGACTTGCATTTTAAAAATCTCACCAACAGTCAAGAGTTTGGTTGTGGTTACCATAGCAGAATTTTCAAATCTGAAGAAGTGCATAGTGTGCGACCGAGAATTGTAAGTGGATTTAAATTTATACTGGCCATTAACGTAAAATAAGTTAAAATAAAATAAAAAGATCATTTCGGACAAATTTTATTAAAATTATAAAAAAAATATAACAAGACTTAACTATTGAGACAATTTAAACTATTTCTATTATATATTAAAAAAAGAATTGAGAAAATTCGACTACATTAATTTTTATTTAAATTGTTGTTATAAGTAGTTTAGTTATAAGGTACAAAAATTGAAGTAGAAATCCCAAACATTAACATAACCTATAAAAAAAATATTAAAAGGCTGATTAGTAGTTTTTGTCAATGGTTTCTTTTTTATTGGTGTTTAAATGAAATACAAATTTCTGTTTCTTCCTATATATTGTTAATTTTTATTTATTGTTCATTTTTCTTCCTTGTGTGGAAATAATTTGTGATTTTCAGTTTGTTGCAATTTTCCCAGCTCAGGTGTTACGATTAAAGGTGGACCCATTGATAGTAGAAATTGGTAAGGTAAGGTTATCGTATTCTAAATTTCAGAGATATTTGTCGAGTGCTTTACTGAAACTAAAGTTGGAATTAGTGACGGGGCAAAAATCTATTAATAAAATATTGTAGTGGTATGCTGTTGTGTTGTAATTTGTTTTGTTAAGGTATACACCATATCACTGCAATACGTAGACATGTCTTCGACTTCAAGTGAACTTAATATATTTTCACTGTACACATTTTGAATATCAGGAACTATGTTGATGATAATATTAAGAGAGCACCACGTATTGCCATTGCTTAATACTAATTTAAATGCTGCACATATTTCATTTAATGTCTTTACAGACGAATATGCGCACAATTTATTGCTTTATCTCCATCCTCTCCATATTCGATCTGTTTGCTATCTAAATTCCAACTATCAGCATGTAGTGTTATAAAACTGACATGTCTTGACGAAAGTTCATACAGGTACTGAAGTACAGTTATTATATTCGTTCTTTTTTCTGTAAACTATGTAAACAATAATCTATTTGCTGATGAACGCTTAAAATGTTAAAGGTTCAAATCTAAACAGCCTTTTTAAAAAGTACGTAATTAACCCACTAATCAGACACAGGTAATCATATAACAAGTTACCTCGACCTGCTAGTCGTACCACGTTAATCATATCATAGATGGCCTCATCACGCTAATCATATTACAGGTAATACCCCGTAAATCATAGGTAGTGGACGGAGTAGAGGTAATCACAGGTAGTAGAAAGTGGAGGGGGTCGCTTAAGTGGGCCAATACCCACTGGAATTCAGGATATCCGTTATCAAGATAGCTGTTTTACATTTCTTGTGTCAGTTTAAAGTGCCAAAAATGCGATTTTATTTAGAAATCTATAAAACTACTTTTCTTCCTTAAATATAATGTTTGCCTGCTAAATACGTATAAACATTTATGAGGAACAAATTTAAATTTTAAAATAACATCATGCAGTGATTTGACATGAAAATATTCTTTTTGAACGTAACAAACATGCTTACATATATAATCCGTTCCACTTTTACCACATTTGCTGTATTAGGGTTCCACACAAACTCTTATGGGAGTGCGACGGAGGTAATAGAGCTATTATAGCAAGTACATTACGCTCATCGCTTTGATATACCTTGTAATTCATACAACTTGCTTACCTTATCCTAATAATTCTTCATAAAATAATATTTATGAAAAAACTTTCTAAACTTAATTCAAAATCGATGAAATACTTAAACCATTCTAAAAAGTAACAAAAGAAAGTCGGTTCACTTATGCTTTCTTACTTTTATGTACTTATCTTGATATAAAGATAAGATTATTAGAAGAGATATATATATATATATATATATATATATATATATATATATATATATATATATATATATATATATATATATATATATAATATATATAATATATATATATATGTTCCTATATATATATATATAGGAACAGATATTTCATTTAGACTTAATTAGTATTACTAGATGTAATAATTGTAATGTGAATATAAGTTCATTCAATACTTTTGAACAATGACTTTGTTGCATTTCCTGTGTTGTGCAATATGCAGATTCAACACATATTTGCAACTGATATAGTTGTAGATTGTTTGGCGTTTATACCAGTGATACGAATTATATAAACAACTCCATAACAACCAGGGAATTATAAGCGGGCGTTATAGTTTATAACGCCCGCTGATCGTTCACTTTGCAATCGGAGCCAGCGTTAAGTTCAATAGCAATTTGGATCATTAGGCCAAAAACAATACTGTACTAATGTTTACATACGGGTGTGTTGTACAAATAACGAATGTTTGCAACGTAGCTTCCGGGCGCATGTTCCACGAATTATATTATGCCGACTTTTGCAGAAACTTCTTGAATAAAATTAACTTATTCTTTAGATGACATTAGTGCTATTAGGACTTTTTTGTTTTCATGTTGGTAACAACAACAAAAACATTTGAATTTAAATTATCATATCTCTGTTTGATTTTTGTAAATTTAGTAAAAGTTGTTACCATCCGGCAATCATAAAAATTCCTAGCTTTATAAATATATAAACCACGTCCTTGACAATGCCAGCAATTATAAATTAAAAGTAATTTTCTACTTATACGATAAATTCTCGTATGCATAATAAACAAAATATTGTATGCACCACGAGCGTTACTAGATGATAATGGCCATCGGGCGACTTCCATCCCTCGGGCCCTTCAGGCCCTCGGGCTGGAACAGCCCTCCTCGAATTACCATCATCCTAACGCCCTTGGTACTAGTACATAAATAAATATTCCAGATTCGTTTGATAAGTATTGTCAATAAAAGTTATTAAGCGATAAAGCTGAATAATTTCATTCAGTACATAACCCAAAAATCAATCAAATTCCGTAACGAAAAACTCCCAAATTTACAATAAAATGGTTAATTTAACGAATTTCTTTTGCAGTATGCCAAAACCAGTTTGGAATATACCAGAGTAATTATAATAAGGGTGATATCTTGTTTTGTGCGTCGCGTTTCGTCTTCCGCGCCGACGGAAATCTATCAAAACCCTTCTTATCTCGTACTGAATAATAATGATGGTGTTTATGACTTATCTGGTGGGTTGTTTAACTGTTCATATCTGAATATCAAGCAATCAATGGCTGTTTATTTTTTTATAAACCGCACTTTATGTATGCAGTTTGAGTATTTTAGTAAAAACAACAAAAGTCATGAGGCGATTTTAGACTAAGATAAGGTTAGGCAGGTTTATGCTTACTTACAAACGCAATATTTTTTATTAATATTTTAGATTTTTTGTATTTGGTGTAAAATATATATAAAATGAGATTGACAATTTGTATGTAGAAATACAAATAGGTCGTAAGAAACGAGAAGTCATTAGTGCCGGATTTTGTTGATCATCGGGTTTACGCACGAAACGCTCACAAATCAAAAAAGAGAATTATTAATATACCTGGTCGTATAAAGTAGGCCGTTGCATTTTTTACAATAGAATACGTGATAAAGTCGTAAACTTCCACGATAATTCGGTATAGATTTTTGTGACTATTTTGTAACCATTCCTAGCGAATTACTATACAAAACTAACAACCACTTCTCCATAAATTAGATTATCAGACAGTTCTTAATCTACATGAAATGAGAAAAGTTCAATCTATAACATATACAAACATTGCTAAACGACTAAAAAATGCAAAATATTGAAACATTCGAAAAAGAGCGCAGTCAAATTTGCCCACTTTTAATAGAATAGTACATGAAAGGATTTCACTGGATTACTACAATGAAAGTTACTTTAGAGACTTCAAGTATAAATGGTTTTTTTATACTAGAAGAGAGAAAAGAGTTAATGTTAGCATCCATGTATTAGAAGATATACTGGGAAAAAATATAAAGGCAATATGTTGGTGCAATGTGCTTTTTGATGATGAATCTGAATGATGATGATGAATGAAAAAATGAAGAATCTTATTTGTTCATCTTCAGAATATAGCAAAGGCATGCAAATTTGCCAGTAATGAGTATCGAGATTTTCCTGTATACTATACTGGAAGTGCTTGTGATTTAGTCATATCTGATACATTTGGAACTAGCATATCGCATTATGAAACCAATATCACTGCACCAGTATGCCCCATAAGAAAGGTGAGTAGAGAGTATTTACATAATACATACCATACATGCATATTTCTGTAAATGTATGACTTCATTATTTAATATTGATTGATTATTATTATTGGACTAATCGCCTCTAATATTTTTAGTGTTTTCTTTTTCTTTTTGTAACTAAATAAATTTTAAATCATATGGGGTTTTATTAAATATTCAAGATATTTAAAAGTGGCTTAAAAATTTAATTGTACATTCTAGGGTTTCTATTATTTGAATAACCTCCATCTGGATGAATCCAAATTTCCTCCTCACGCTCCAAGAGGAAGATACATGCTGGAAGTTAAAGTAATTTATAATGGCACTATATTGTTGGGTTCTGGGAAATGGTATGGTGCAATATTGAACCAACTAATCCTTTAGAAAAAACTGCATTTTAAACATAATGATAATAGAACCCAAGCTTTGCTTATGTTCAACCAGAGACTTGGACTCAAATGTAATTTCGGACCAGAGTAACAAAAAAATAAAGGTTCCGGTACTTGCTTTGAAAAGATAAGGGTTCTTTACAATTCTTAAAAAATGTCATAACGTTTGTTTTATTAAACGACGTGGATCTTGCCAGACTTGTTGCTTCCGGTTTCCTGAGCGATAAGTCTTTATGTCTCGTAAGATAATGTCTCAACCACTCTTTCCCTGCTGCTTTTTCTGCAACCCATGAGTCAGGAAATTTCTTATTATTTGCCGCTGTATACTGAAATGCAAAACATCGCACTTCTCTTTTTGTTAGCCCATAATGCAAACGTGCTGCAGTTAATAAGTATTCTTTCAATGCATTTTCCTCGTTGGTTGTGAATACTTGTTGAGTATTATTTCGATCATGGTACGAAAATTCGGCTTCACCACTTTTTTTAAATGAATTAATGTGTCTGATTAATGTTGTTTTTGACACATTGTAACGTTGTGTAGCCTCACGTATAGATACTTCACCGGTTAAGCATAATCTGACAGCACTGGTTAATTGTAGAATATTCACAGGTGCCCTTTTCTTTCCAGCCTTGCTGCGGGACATGTTGAATATCTGAAAATGTTTTATAATCAGAATCACAACAAACATTCATTTTATATAGGTGTGAATGTGATTCTTAAATTAAATTTAATGGATTGTACCTCGGTCCGGTCCGAGGTACAAAACTTTTGATGACCCAAGGTACAATTTAGTAACACGTGAGAATTACGTTAAATAAAAAAAAAGTATGGTTAGGTATTTTACAAAAATACATGCATAAATAAATGGCGAGATTATTAGTTTCAACCACAACAAGATATGATAGATAAATATTTACATTAAAAGGTGATGTTACCTGATAACTCTAAGAAGTAATATCTATTTTCACTCTGCCGAAAACAATAAAACGCTATCATATGAAAACCACTTGCAATAAGGAGCACCGACTTAAATGCCATCTACGTATGGATGTCGTAAGTACACTTATTTAAGTAGCGATGCAATATGCCGACAGACTACTGTTCTACGTCAAGTGACCCGAGGTACAGACCGGTCCAAGGTACGACACCTTCTCCTATGTTATGGAGATCAATACCTACATCCTGAGTTATAATTTGTCAAAAGATGTCTTAAAAGTTGGAGCATTTGCCGTTCAGTAAGTATCGTAATTATGAGCTTTTCAGTAAGTATTTGAATTTTTATTAAGGATACAGTTACGTCCATCGCACGGCGTATATTTTGTTATAGTATCTTCAGTATAATTTAGAGTAATAATAGAGGTATGTTTTATTGACGCCTGATCATGGGGCTTTTGTGTTGAGTAATCAATTATGTTTTAAAAAACACTTTTAAATTAATTGAAAATTCTCAGAATGTCTAAACTCCAATTTGTCTAAAACTTACATATATACCATATTATATAAATGAAGGCAGCACCACAGTAAGTTAATATAGTAATGACCTAATGTTTGAATGTGCTATCTACTTCTAAACGGATGGACATATTTTGATAGGATCAGTGCCATTCAATTCAAATTTTTCCTAAAAAGACCGTGGGGTTCAGATCTTGATCAGACCCGATGCTAATCCTTTAGACGGAATATTCGTCAATTTCAATTACCGGTTGTTCTCTAGTCATTAAGCAATTTATTAAGTGCCTTCATTTTACAATATAATAATATTTAACAACACAAATGTTATAAACAAACAACGGTTGATTTATATACAAGCAACAAAATTTAATTTCCTCTCCTTGCCTAAAGCAACAACCACCGCAAACTTTAATTTTAGTAAATTTGATTGGTTTTCCCAATTAGAATTATTGGAACAACCAAACAACTGTTAACAGGTAAATACCGCAATGCTATCTGCAAATGAAAAGAATCCCTTTTTTATTTTTCTGGTTTGGATATCTCTGCGGTAATTCAATGGAATGCGAATAATTGGCGTATGAATTTTTGCAATTCAATATAGCGCATAACATAGTTTACGTTAGATTGTTTTGGTTTTTCTATAAAACGTTCTTGTTTGTGCTGTAATTAAATAGATATGTGAAAGCAGAAACTATTTAACAAATTTGCCATTTGTGCTGCTTATTAATTATGTGAATTTGTAAACAAAATTGCTTTGTAAATATTTAATAAAATCTAAAAATCTAACTGAGATAGAGCAACAAAATTATTACTAGAAATTTGTTTCATTTCACGTTAATAAATTCCGAAAGTGAATAATATCATTCGTCCAATATATAACCTAAGTTGTAAAATACAATACCTAACATATTAGGGAATTCAGTACTTGTCATTACAATCAATATGACGCCCTTAACCTTATTGCACACTTTAGTCCAGTCAATGAAGGTTTTTTTGCGGAAAAATCTATAATCTGTTGCGATTTTTCATGCTTGTTTGGGGTTGTGTAGTGATTAATATAATATCAAAAGTTCTGATAGCTCCGAGGTGAGCTAAAGTTGCTACGTCAAAAAAGATCCCTTTTTTGGTTTTCCCAAATATCTCGAATACGGTTGGTCGTATCTAAAAAATACCTATGTACTAAATTACTAAAGTAGGATTTCCTACAAACAATATTTTAATAATATTTTTTCTAGCTGCAATAGTGATAATTGATCTTCGATTTCGCATTTTTCAAAAAAGCAATTTTTTACCAATTTTTGAAAACATGATACGGTGTGGGGTAACTTTTTCCCATTTTTCTCGGAGCAGTATGTATTGTTCTCATGGAGGTAAAATTTAATTAACATCGTCCTGGGAAGTTACAAATTCTAGCTGAGGGTGGCGCGACGGTAGAATTTTCAAAATTTATTCTTTCGTTCATGCTCGGCTATATAAAAAATAAATCTACGTCATCAAACTAGCAGAACGGCATTGATACCTATTTTATGCCTTATCAGAGTTGAATAATATTATGTTACAATAACAATCAACACGTGAACCATTCTTTTATTTTACTTATGTAAAACCAGCAAGTAGCTAATAAGATTCAGCAAATATACTATATTTCATACGGATACCTGTGATGATAGCAAATATTATTTGAAATTATTATATAATTTTTCATAAACGTGTACAAAAAACGTTATCACGACAAAACAAGGAAAGTAATTTGAAAAAATGTAAAACTTCCGTCTTATAGCTTGAAAAGCAAAATCACTAATAAATTGAATATCATATAAGATTATTTTTATAGATAGCAATGAAAGGGTATAGATGGTTTTGTTATTTCTTTATTTTGCAATATTTCTCTTAACAATTCAATATTTTTGAAATTTGAGACCTTACCTATTTCTTACCGTTATCGTACTATTTGAAAATAATCATAACAGGTACAGATAAGGTAACGAAGACAATTATGGTTGCGAGAACTTCAAATTAAAATGACAGCATAATAAGAACAGTTTTGGAGTACGCTTATACGAAAATACATTTATCGCTTAACTTAACTATTTTTTTGGATTCAAAATTTTATCTCTTTATTGAGATATATTATAGAATGGCAGGAATGTCAATAAGAACTTGTCTGATATTTTTAATTTGTAGTAACGTGTAGTCTAATAGTAGAAATACACGTATTTCGGCTGATAATTCACGCATCTCCAGACTGCTGATAAGAATAAACTGCTGGTCACTATCGCAAATATTTTCAGTGACCTTGTATCCTTGGGCTGTCGAAACAACAGTTATATTATTTCCAGCTGGTTATTACCAGCATACGATGACGACGACAATCGGCAAGCCTTGCTGAACTGATTGTGGGTTGTGTTGTCAGTGTGTGCGGTATTCGAAACTATATTAGACGTGCCGTTAATAGAGTGTTTCTGCTGTTTATTTTTTTATGCTGTACTAAAATAAACTAAAACAATTTTTAACGCTTGATAGAAATAGAAATATAATACATTATAACATAATGAATTATTTTTGATATAGATTTTGCATTTCCCACGTAACGCAGCTCTCCTTTCTTCAGCTATTAGAAGAATATTTTCGATTATAATATTCCTTATAGTCGGAAATATACCTGTAAGATAAAAACAAATTTTTCTACTATAGACTTTCATGATCAGATTTTTGAAAACATTTTTCAACATATCCGTTTTTAGTTCTTAGAAGTATAAGAAATCCTATTTTTAAAAATCACATATTAAAAGAATAAGACAGAAGGGGTTTCCAAAGGCGTCCTCACGTATCGATGATATCACACTTACGTCGCACAATTAAATTATTTCAGCGCTGCGGTAAAAGATCGAACTAGTAAGATAAATTACGTTACAAGCATTAACAGTTGATTGCTTTCAACAGAAGTTAAAAACAAAAGTTTACCAGATTTGAATCCTACGAAATCGGATAAACTTCAATTTCGGAACATAAATAATTAAAAGAAAAATTAACTTGCATTTTCAGAATCACCATGTTACTAGACGACACTTGACATCTTTTCGAAAAAAAGTTCTTCAATTCTTTTCTTGAAAACTGTAGACACCAGCGTCTTGAAAATACTTAAGTCCGAGAAAATGTTGTCACGTTTTGCTATAAAAAATATAGCATTCTAGGTTACACCAATTTCTATAAATTGGATTCTAAAATTTACATGGACTAGCATAGGCAGACGGCACTCTTAAGGAAAGTTTAATACAATTTTGTTTCTTGTCGAGAAACGGACACTTAATCCAATTCCAATTCCATTCGGAGGTCCTTGATCCACGAAAACCCATTTTTATGTAAAATTTTGAAAAATCAAATTCGCATTACTTTTCAGTTTGCATGTCATAATTTCCTTCTAGATGAAGCTAGAAAGTTAGCTTTTTGTTTGAAAAAGTCCCCGCAGAGTTGTAGAATGCAACGTACTACTTAAACTTCACCATACATTTCTTTGGGCTTTTCACTAAATATCTCGACAATATAGGCGTCTATCTTTTGTAATAAAAACGTTTTTTTGAATGGTAAAAACACGAACACCTAATATTAATGTGGAAGAAAATAACCTGTACGCACTAACTTTTATAATACGCGAATTAACTTTTCTTGACGTTGAAAAATGTTTTTAAAGTCTTTATTTATTTTAAAAACATGAAAGACAATATATTTATTCGCTGTTAATCATAGGGTGCCAACTTCGAAGGTTTCTGAGTGAAGTAATTAGTCCGGGAAGTTAGGTAAGTAGCATCCCTGGATATCAACTTCTAAGCTCCGAACGCTCGTTGATTGTAACACGAACTGGTCTATCCCACATTAGCATCATGATCAATGAAATTTTCTGCCCTGCTTTGCAGGGCAGTGGCTGTATTAGACTTATTATGCCTTTTTAGCCTGTTTGTGTTTAAATAAGTGATTGGTTTGAGCTACACTCTTGTCGCCCGTGCTCTCCGTCTTGGAAACCTCCGCAGAACCCCCAACTACAGGGTGACTGGCAGAGGGAAAGCAGGCAGAGCCAGTAGTGGCAAAGTCTCCTGGTTGGTGTATGGTAGTGGTGTCGTGTGGATGTGTCTGCTGTTGGAGGTTGGTAATTTGGCTACGGTTAGGCTAGGCAGGAGACGACAACGGTCAAATGCCGGCGCCCCTGTGGGGACAATGATGGCGGTTAAGAAAAAAATGGCTGTTTTCAGAACCACATCCCCACGCGACTAAACGACACTCGGAGAGAGAAAGGTCTTCCTGGTACACATAGAATAATAAAGAAAAGAGCAGAAAAAGACAAAAAAAACACAAAAATGAAAATAATTAAATAAACAAACATAATTAGACGAATAGATAGGTAAATATAAGCTAATGGATAGCATAAATAATGGTAGTGACCATAATTAGGATGGTCTATCCCACAAGGTTGCGATCTTTATATACGTCTTGCTTCCGTTAGCATTTCTTAGAATGCATTAAGATAAGGTTTCTGAATACTGCACATGTTGGCGGTGTTATCTCGCAGGTGGAAAAGCGTTATCTTGCAGGTGGCGATAAGATTTATAAATAGGTTCATAGTTCTCTTATATGATGCATGCATTAGTAATATTAACTCGCGTTCAAATCTACCTCTTTAATATATATATATATATATATATATATATTTTGTACGGTTTGTTATGTTCTTCAAACCAAGATTTTTTATGTATTGTTAAGTTTACGTCGCTGATTCAAAATCAAATGCCTTTAAAAGTCAGATAAGGTGAATATCTTATACCTGAATAGATATTCTCTTATAAACCAGATTTATTTTAAAGCTGTTATTAGACGTTGAATTTATTTCAAGTGCAAGTGGATTCTTATATTATTCAGCATAAACAAACTAATGCTTTACTGATAAATTATTTTGTCTAGTTCTCAAATTTTAAAGCTGACACTTTTAAAGTTATTAATAATATCACCATAAACGCGGTTATAATTTTGTGATGTTTCGAAACATCACAATGACTCATCAAGAGCTGCGCGAACGTCACCTGCGAGTACAGTGGCGGCGCGTATGTTGTTCATTAAAAGGGGTTAAAAATATGTGCACATAAAATGTTATGAAAATCTCAAAGTACACTTTATAATAATCTTTAAATAACCACTTTCAATTGAAGGGGTTGGAGCTTAAATCAACTCACCTAAGTAGCAAAAAGATAATTGTGAGATATAAGCACACGCAACAAGACAGAATGGAAATATACCGACGCTACTGCATTAAGAAAGATATGCGCGTGCGACGGAATTTCGAACGCTCATACGTATTTCGGTTTCTGCGCATTGTGCTGTTTCGAAACCTTTTCACCTATAACTTAGAAATTTAGATACAGTTAATTAAAATATAATTAATTGTCGTATCAGATAACTAGTTCTTACATACAGTAAACATTTATATGGTATCAATTTTGATGCGAATGCGCAATTAATATAATGGGGAAACTTCAATAAATCTTGATTTCCAATTCTAATATCCCCTTTAGTTCCTCTATTCTTCTTAGTACTTAGTGCAGTTTCATTAGAGTAACATATATTACTCAGCTGAATATCCACTGGGTCGATATAAATTACCGATAAAAAAACGCACAAATCGTGCTTCCTCCTAATGGGTTGAGTGAACTCACGCCAGTAACAGCACCAAACGATGCTTCACCGAAAAGTTGCAGCTTCCGGCGAAAGCATTTCATAGTAGGAATATATACAGGACGCAATTTTCAACTATTCATGTTCCTATATTTTACTTTAAATCATTCTATTCTTTCTTCTATTATGTTTCACTGGTCCTGACATTTCAATTTCTAGTAATTCTTCCGAGATTAATTTTTAAATTAAAGTTGAACACTGACTTACGAAACCAGGCAATGATAAATAAACAAGGAAACAATGAATAAAAGAGAACCTGAGTTACATTGTTATGGATAATAATAATAATTCGGAGCTTAAAATAACAGCTTCAGCCTAAGCCCCGTAATATTTTAACAACAAGCATATAATCCTAAATTCCGGAGAGAGTCCGGTATGGAATCATCCGACTAACTCCAAATTATCCAGAGATCAAGCGTCGGCGGGTCCCGGCCTGGAGCTGAGCCAGCATTCGCCCGATAGCATCTCGTGCAAAACGACGAAAAATAATCATAAAAAGCTCACGTTCCTCGTAAAATAGTAATCACCAGTCAACTTGATCGTTCATTTTAGAAAGTGCAAGCTTTTGAAGCTTATAGATGACCTAAATAAAAAAAAAAGAAAAATAATAAAACATGACATGTCTCGGAAATAACGGAAAAAGAATTAGCCCAAAAGTTGTTTTCTTTATAACTTCTTTCTCGGTTTATGTTATGAGGGTTAACTTAGTTAGCGGCGTTTCTTTTAAAGTTTTATATTTAACGAGTTTCTCTGTAACCTGTGAATGATGTTTATAGTTTCTTTTGTTTTTATTAGCAGAATGAACAAATTGCTCAAGGATTGTTTTGCATTCAAATTAATTTGAATGCAAATTTATACAACTCCAAGGTAGATCGTGTTATGATAACCTGAAATTAAATAAAATATGTTAAACCAATAAATTTTGCAAATCAACTGGGAATATGTTATATATATACAGAAAACCTTATAAATAAAACGGGAAGGCATTTACATCTTCTTAAAAGATTGCGTAAAGCAATACGGAACATGAAGTCAGCAACAACTTCTAGAAAAATATGCTCTTGGAATTTTATATTAAGAAACTTGTGAAATGAGAAACATTTTTACTAACTGTCAGGCTCGATTGTTTCAGTTTACATGTCTAGCAAGGAATTCAAAAATTGCAAACTCTGACATATTTTTGACAAGCACGTTTAATTACGAGTGGAAGCCGGGAATATTTCTTATTTTATTGTGGAAAACTGGAATGAAGAACTTGATCGATATTGTCGTTAGCGGGGTATAAAACGTAATTTGGCTCTTATTATTTACTAAGCCAGATATGTCTGCTATTTTTGTTCCTCTGTCTGTTATTAGATGAGAAATTTACACCCCCCTTTTGTTAATCGGTATACGTAGATTGACAGAAGGTTTACGTTCACAACATCCTTTCACTGCTGTCCTGAACTATAGATACATACAATGTAAAACGTTGCTAGACTTTCCATCATCCAGTTTCACTCGGTCATAGTCATAAGTGCCTTAAAACACCTTTGTTGTAATTCTGACTCATTGGTAACCGCCTCTCTATTGATCAAGACACATTTCTTACTTCACGGTAACATTTTCCAATCTTAAATAATTTTTCAACTCGATCTCTATAACCAAAGTCAATTTCGCTCATAATGTTCATTTAATTTTGAACAAATTCGCTACTAAGTAGCTATTGGTTTTCTTTCTTAGATTTTCTTAGAAGATTTTAAATTCTAAAAAATTAGTTCTAACATGGCAAAGCAAAAGAGCCACTTAAATGTGTCTCCAATTTATTAAGTAACCTTTATGTTGTCTGATGAATCTACCAAGTCTAACTGACTTGACCTATCTTAAAAAACATCCTTGCTAGTCTTCTCCCGACTGATTTAGACTTCCGTTATGAATTGGATATTAAATGAGGATAGCAGGAAACTGGAAATAGATTTAGAGAGACGAGTAGGTAGAATTTATATTTGATGAATTACAAAAGCCTATTAAGAAATTTGAAAGAATTAAAAGATTGTGAAGTTAAAAGGTTTTGATATATGGGTAGATTTAAATTGGAAAAGCAGTAAGAGATTTATATTTGAGATTTGTTAGGTAAATATGAAATGTAAATAGAAGTAGTTAAGCGTAACACCTTTACACCGAAAGGTAATTATTAAGGTTGTGATTATAAATAAATAATTGGGTTGTGTTTATTAGTTTTAAGCAATAATCCCTGTTCTACAGATTTTCTTTCTTAAATTAAAATAGTTAATAATTTTTGAAGATTGACGTTTTTCAGATTTTTTAAGAATTTTAGCAACTTTTTTATTACACTTATATAATAACATGGTAGATGAGTATACCAAATATCAAATGCGAATTAACGTTTCTTGACGAAGAAAGGCGTTTTTAAAAATGGTACTTTATTTTAAAAACGCAAAAGACGGAGCCCAAGTTACAAAATGAACACAGTTTACAGTTAAGTACAATAAGATATTTATTCGTCGTGAATTTACACAATATGCACTTGCATAATCACTTAAATAGTATTATACAATTTCAACTTAAAACTGGTAATAATGATGTTCAGAAAGGCCGAGGTAAACAGTAACCATGGCTACCAGTTTCTACGGCTTTCTGGGTGAGTATTGCTTGAAAGGAGGTAAACATTTACCCTGGTAAACAGTTTCTACCTTTCGAGCTTCGTTGTAACTCAGACTGAGCTGTCCCATAAAGTGCTGGTCTTTATATACTCCTTCTGTGGGCGTGAAATCGTGGCCGTGTGCCTACGTGACTTCCTTATAGAGTTCTAAGTACTGCAGCTGCTGTGGACTACGTGACTTCCTTATAGAGTTCTGCGTACTGCGGCTGCTGTGGCCTACGTGACTTCCTTATAGAGTTCTGCGTACTGCAGATACCCGCTATGCACACACGTGGCTTGATACCGCGCCTGCAATCGTGGGCGCCTCGCTTGAGGCGTTTAGCTCGCATACATTTATAATGAGGTCGCACTTCGCTTGGGTAATGAACAAATGTTAACTCCTCCCACGCAAGAATGAAATATACTTTGAAGAAGAATATTTCAATGATGAAAATAAAGTGACTGGCTAAATGAAAAGTAGGAGGTGTCACATTTTACAAATATACTGATAATAATAAGAATACATAATAAAATAGTACTTAATATATGGAGATTACATAGATATATAATAGAGTACATAATATGAATATAGAACAGAGTAATAATGTAATAATAATATATATAACACTAATACTAATGTGTAATCATAATTAGGTATGAGGTTAGTATTGATAATAACAATAATAGTTATGTTAAAGGTGATCTGCTTTGGACCAGGGGACTTAAAGTTGGGTTAAAAGTTACATTGTCGGGTTCTTTAAGGGGTGACGTTAGTTGATACATTTTGGTGGCGATTAATCTCCGTTTGTAGTATACAAAGAAGATAAGACTTATTGTTATGATAGTCATGATCAGCGTGAGAATAAAAGGGCCATAATGTAATGGTGTATATCTGATGGGACTAATACTTTTGAGTGTAGACATGTCTTTTGTTAATTTCGCTTGATTCTGGATTAATTGATGGACATTTATAGGCGATAGGTCAATTTTTGTAATTTCGGCCAGGAAGTTACTTGGCAGCCATATTTGTTTCGTGCTGCACGACGTTTTTTGCAGTTTTTCGATGTAAACGTAAATCTTGATATCTCAAGAAGGGTTGGTCCTAGAGACATGCAGTAAAAACCATTATATTGCTAACATGTCGCACAACATAATTTGCGTAGGATGCTTACTTATTGGTGTGATTTAACCCCGAAGTTTAACAATGTTTTTGAGAAAAATCCGCTTTTTAGGGGGGCAACACTCGATTTATAACACGTTGTGTGACAAAGATGTCGACATGTAGTATTACATGTCGACATCTTTGATAATCCTGCTCATTGTAATGTCAGTCTCTAATTTTAAATGTTTAGAAATAAAAAACCAAAATGTCCCCCTTTCTGACATGACATTAATAAAAAAAATGCCCAATCGCACCTCAAACCAGCTCTTTCAATTATGGCATTCACCAATTTGTAACTCAATCAGTTAGTGCAACCAGTTTAGACTAGCAGGACTTGCTTCCAATACTAACTATAAACACTGTCTAAAATGCGAATTCAACAAACTTTATGAAACTTTGAGGATTAATTATGATTATTATTTATAACAGGTTATTTGTGCTAGAAAACAAAATCATTAGCTTTACATGTTTTAATTCATTTCAGGCACGTTGTAGTTCTATTCCTATAGTATGTACAATTATAAATGTCTTTTGACGTACTCGTAAGTAAATTAGGAAAAGCAGTTTTTACAACTTTAATTTTATCCTATGCTCAACTTTTATGTAATGCAAACAAATATGTAATGAGCTAAAGAATCTACGATTCTAGTTTATAGATAAAGTTTAGAAAATCCTACTTTATAGATATGTCTTTCTGTATGCTCTTTCAGCTTTTGCATGTATGCGGCATTTATTGGCTTGTTATAATGCAGCATGCTCTAATAAATTCGTTTTATTAGAAAATGAGTGGAATTTGCTAGAGGTCTTCTCAAGACTCAATAATACAAAGAAATAAAAGTAGATATGTTTATGGAATATCAATCTTTACTGAAATAGCTTTTCAGGTAGTACTAGTACGTTTCAGGCTGATATGCTATTATACTAAGTAATCCTTGTTAATCTTGAAAAGAGAAAGAGTTTGCCGTGTACTGCTTTTCACGAAAACGTACGACTTATTTAATGATTGTTTCAAATAAACCAAAAAAAGTTTTACAAAAATTAGAATTCTACTTTGAATTAAGCATCCCACACATAAGATGGAATTGGTGTGAAACTTTCTAACATTTTCTTTATTATATTATTATATTTACTATTTAAATTTCTGTAATTATAGATTGTAAACGAGGTATTAGAATTTCATCAACAATTTCCTATGCGTCCAAGAATTCAACCTTCTAAGTGTACTTTCCATCGCTAGTATGTGCTTAGTAATTGAGGAGCTATAAATAATTAGTAAACGTTCCGTAATAAATAATAATTAGTTCCATCGTCGAGTTTTGGTCTCAGGAGATTCAATTATCCATTTTGAACATTATGTGTGTAATCTACAAAAAGTTTAAATCAAATAAATAAGGGAAATTTTAATGTAGACGTTTTGGTGCAGCATTTCTCCTGATTATTCTGTCATTTCTCCCAGTTTTCTAGCACTATGCGCAGTAGGATGGTCCTTATTTTTCATCTCGTCATATCTAAATAATGTTTTCCAGTTTTGTACCTTTATATTTAAAAACGTAAAATCAGCAATATTAGATTTGTAGGATAATATTAATGCGTGCCGCAATTAACTGGGTAACGTTTGGCATTACTAACTACGGTATCACTACTAAATTAAAGTTATTATTAAATATTGATTTTATACACAAGCCAATATAAAAACTACCTATTACAGAACAAAATAAACACTTTCTTAGTAAACAGTAAACTTTTTACTTGCTATACAGTCTGTTTTTTGTAAACAATAATATAGGCAATCCAATGGAATTTTATCATATTCCTAAATTTGTACCCTTGCAAATGTAAGTAGAAATTTTGGTATCAATCGAAAGTAGAATTCATTTTACGTTAAAAACATATTAAACTTTATGAAGGAAACCAAAATCTATTTAGAAAAATACTTGAAAAGCTTATTGATTTACTGCTTTTGGTAATAAGCTACAAAAAAAGCTGAAAGCTGTACGCCAATTGGTGTAGCTGTTAACCCTTCAGATTCCTAATCTGAAATCCCCGGTTCAAACCCCATTCTCGTATACTTTTTTTTTAATTGTATTGCTTACTAATTATTATTTTTAGAACATTATTACAATTATCATTAGTTTTCTTTTATTATTAGATATTTTTGCTACGGGGTTTACCGTTACCTTTTGTACAATTTTAACTATCTATCAGCAAAGCAAATGAAAAAAGGAAATAACACTAATATTCGTTGTAATAAAGTTCTAAAAATAATAATTAGTAAGCAATACAATTAAAAAAAAAGTATACGAAGTTGGGTTTGAACCCGTTATTTCTGATTAGGAATCTGAAGCGTTAACCGCTGCACCAATCGGCGTACAGCTTTCAGCTTTTTTTTGTAGCTTATTACCACAAGCTTTAAATCAATAAGCTTGTTAAGTATTTTTCTAAATAGATTTTGGTTTTCTTCATAAAGTTTAATATGTTTTTGACGTAAAATGAATTCTTCTTTCGATTAATACCTAAATTTCTAGTTACATTAGCAAAGTTACAAACTTAGGAGGAAAATGATAAAATTCCATTGGATGTCCTATATTATCGTTTACAAAAAACACACTGTATACTTTTTGCGATAATCTTGCACAACCTACAGAAAAATTACAATAGTGAGTTTCATTTTTCATTATTTTTAAATTATATTCTTTCATCAATTTTACGCCACGTTCTGCAGTGTCATTAATACTCTCTTCAAAAAAGATATATTTTTTCCTTCTTGAAAGTCTGAAGTCGAAATTTCCATAGTCGTCCAGAGTCGGATCCACATTTAAAAAGTCCGTAGATATACCGAACTTTATGAATAAATTTATTGAATTAGGAGAAAATAATTCTGTGGGTAGATCTTTAGAAATAAAGCTAGGAAGGTCAGTCAAGTTTAAAATAACATTTTCCTCAATTTCTTCTTCTAGTTCGTCTTCTTCGTTATGTGGTTTTTGTAGTATTTTTGTTGCCATTTGTTTCTTGTCATCTGTTCCTATGAGGTCTTCAAATATTGAAAAGTAACGCACTCCTGATTTAAATACCGCAAATGATTTAATTTTTTTTTGCATTAGTGGTAATTTTTTCATTTAGTTGTTTGAACTTATATGGAGTTTTTCTTAAAAAAGAATATCGTTTATCGGAGCTTCTAGTGTGTTGCCGAAAACCAAGATTTTATATAACATCTTATTACAAACACACATATGTCTCTAATACCTACAACTTAATTTTTGTTTAACTGAAATTGTCCACGGAACAAAAAAGATTTTAGGCAATAAATGCTTTTGCCATCCACCGCGCTAAATGGTAAGCGCCAGCTGTCTTAAAACTTATACCTCTATTTTCTCCAAAAAATAATAAAGTCAGTTGAAGAAACTCTTTATAATCATCGCGTGGTTGATCTTCGTCTCACTTTCTCTTAGTAAATAATATAATATCATTATCAATACATTTCAGAGCATTATAAACTTCTGGATCTGTTGTGAAATCTTGGTATTTTGTTTGGCCGATTGTATCTAAGCTGTTTTTGAACTTTTTGCATAAAGAAATGTCAGGACTAGGAAGTACAGCTACCTTTACCGACGAAAAGACTCTTGCTAAAACTATTTCAAAGATGTAATGATGGCATGGAAGTCATAAGACGTCTCGTCCTATTTTTTTTTTGTAGCAGGACGGTAGCTCCCTTTAAACGCCCAGTGTTTGACGCGGTGGTGTCAAAACTAAGAACCTTGAACTTTTTTGGTCAAGTCCCAATTTGCTAAACTGTTGAGAACTGCCGAACATACTTCAGAACCCTGAGATGATGCTATTCCGGGTACTCCTAATAATTGTTCCAAATTCATACCACTAACTATCACAGGCAATCTATCGATTTTTTTGTTCCTGATACAACTGGCAGTAGTTTTGAATCGCAATTCACCACTATAAACTTTGAAGATTTTTCAGTTAACGTGCGACGGACCAGGAGTCGGAGAAGTTGATGTTGTTTCTAACTTGCTGTCATCAACATTGGCCCGCGAACTGTCCGTTCTAGAAGAAACAGTTGAGTTTAATTCAGAAGATGAAATTAGAGAATGACATTTGTCCTTCCTTTTTGCTTCTGCAGCCAGACGTTGTAACTTTTCAATTATCGAAAATTTTGCATTAATTTTGAATCCACCCCTAACATACATCCAGGTCTACCCTTTTGTCTTTGTAAAAGTAGAAATTCTTTGTCCATTCGAAGTTGCAATATCAAATAGAGCATTTAAACTGTTAATAAATTCGTTTTCCCGTTGCACTGGTAATGAACTTTTCCTGTGTTTCGATTTCTCTAAATTTCGTAGATCGTTTGTATAACTTTTTTACTTTTGTTATACAGTTCGAACGGTTTTGAGTAGGTATTCTTGCTTTCCTCTAAAAGATTAAAACTTCGTTAAAACTACAAGGATGGCACTTTCATACAAACTCAAATTTACAAACCGCATATTGAAATATCTGATCATACCGATATCTCATCAAGCTGAAATTTTGCAGTTTTTTTAAACACGTATAAAGGCACAAAACGGAAAAAGATTATTTCGAAAGTCAAACAAAAAAAATCCTCCTGTATAAATAGGGACCACCCTAATGAGCAGTGTTACTTTCTCAACATCTGATAATATGTTCCAAAAGTTGTAAAAACTCCTTTAAACAAAAATGCTGTGTAAATCTCCGACGAAATTTATTAATGCACGTCTACTAAAAATGGAATATAGAGATTAGCAGGTGCTTTTAAAAAACCGTTTGTAAAATATCTGCAAGTAAATGAATGTTGTTGTTTTTATCCTTCTATACCTTTTCTAAAGAAAAATCATATAAATTAGTACAACTTACTTTTAAAGTAAAATTGGCACGCGTGCACGTGATTCCGTAGCTCAATTAGCCAGAGCGAGGTGATACTAAACTGAAGTTACTGCCGCTCCAGGTTCGATTCCAGACGATAGATAACTTTTATTTACTCTTTACAAAGATAAAATTTTAGATGATAATTTTTCTCTTCGAAAATGTTTATTTTCTTCATAATTTTAATAAATTGCATTTTAAAATTGTAATTCTGATCCACAAAATTGGACAGGATTACAAAACAGGATGTCTTTTGAAATACTTTAAATGATTAATAAGTAAAAATGATCTTTTTGCATTGACAATCTGGTGATCACTTAGGTAAGTGCCTAATTAGCAGAAATTATTAATTATTTTTATTTATTAAATTTGTGAAATTGGGTTTCCAGAAGAATGATATGCATCGTACTTCTTATCCAAGTACTACATAACTAGCATTTATTCTACCATATCTGATAGGCCATTTGATTGAAGTTCTGATGCAAAAACGGACGAAATACGAAAAACATCTTTTAGAGCCCAACATTCTAAGCATTAGTAGGCGCCGGACATCCATCGTGTTGAAACCATACTATTCGAGATCCTTGAGCAACCTCATCAGTTGCCGAAGTAGGAGGGAATGATTTCTCCACGAAGTAAGATGCGTGTTTCTTATCTAACTATATACAAATACACTAGCCCAATGTAGTGTATCTGAAAGTACAAAGAAAGTTTAGTAGAGTACACTGGAATTAAATATTTCCATGTAGTCACCCTGCAAAGTTACACATCTCTGCCATCGTTTTTTGACCTTCCTCAATCGAACATTGTAAAAGTCCTGCGATTGCATGGAGAACCCCTGTTTTACTTCCATAATGACATCATCAAATGTTGTTTTTAAATGTGTAGTACAGGATTGCAGCCGCATCTAGCATTTCCCTTTTAATCAACAGTGCAGTTGTGAGATCAGTCTTCTGTTCAACTGCTACTGGAGTTGTGAGATTATTGTGTGGGCTGGGCTGAGTGTTCTTGTTCCTTATTTGGTGAATTTCCTTGTGCTGCTGGTTCTTGTTTCTGGCTTCGTGAATTTTCCTAGTCTTGTTCCTAAACTGATGAATTTGCTGGCTTGGTAGAGAAGAGGAGGAGAAATGATTCCTCTCCGTACTTATTTCTTTGATCTCTCGATCGTATAGATACACCCAGCATTCATCCATTATTATGAGACGTGCAAAGAAATCATCTTTGAGTTTCATCAAGTTTGCTTGTGGAACGGCGTGAGCAAATGAGGAACCCATCGACCTGACACTTTAGACATGTGCAGTTTCTCATGAATGCTTTTGCATACACTTCCATCACTTCATGTTTCATTCATGATCGTTTTAATGGTTATTCTTCTGACCTGGAGAACAAGAGCCTCCACTTTATTCACGATTTCAATATGATCCGTGATTGAAGGTCTTCCAGATCGAGATTCGTCTTTGACGGACATGTGCCTAGATTGGAAATTCCTTGTCTACCTCATAATTGTGTCATACGACTGACTATCATCAACAGGGTCGGATTTAGACTTGATAAGGCCCTAAGCTATTTGAGATATGGGGCCCTTTAGTATGGGACGTTCCGGACGTGCGGCATTGGGACAAATAATGCTGCAGTATATTTAAGTATATATGACAATTGCTCTCTTGGACAATTTTCTTGGGGGCCCCCCAAGAAAGTGGGGCCCCTAAGCTATAGCTTGTGTAGCTTATACGTAAATCCTGCACTGATCATCACCATACCGGGCAACTATCTCTTTATGGATTTAACGGGAGTTGTTAACTTAATAAAACGGTCCCAGCTTCAATTTTGTCCATGGCACGCTTCACTGACATTTAGCGGCTGTCAAATTGAACAAGTTGACAGAAATAGCTGACATTTGTCACATCTACGAAAATTTACGTCAAATATTACGATATTCCTTCGTATAAGGTAAGTAAGAATAGAAGATAAAAGAGTGATCCATTCTGATTGTTTAGATCATCTTTTCAAAGGACTCTTACACTTCTATTCAGTTAGGATCAGTTATTGAAACCGTGAAAATGTAGTTTTTTCAGAATAACATTCGGAAGATGGTTATAGCTTTAAATCTATCCCTAAAAATGTTTTACCAACGTTTAGTTTGGGTAGAAAATATGAATCGTTAACTGGTGACAGACCATACGAAACACATTTTTTAGATGATCAATGACAAATTAAAGGAATACAATTTTAATTAAATGCTATGTATATATACCATTTTACAATCTACTTTATGCTTTTAAAATATCTTGGATGATATTTTAAAACGCTACTAAGGTACGCGTAGAAATTAACATAATATTTTGGTATTGAGTGTTCTGATACTTTATAAAAAATCTCCATCCATAAAATTATGTGTAAAGTTTCGATGACGTTACGTCATAGTTTTATTGTTAGATAATTTTGTTTGTTGTTGAAAGAATAGCCATGAATGATACAAGTTTGGATAAAAAATATATGACAATTAAGCATGTTGTCCCTACTCTTAGCTAATTATATATTAGGTACACTAGCCCGATCAACATTTACCTGTCATCAATCTTAAGATCTTACCTAACCTTTATTATAACCTAAACATGGTTATAACCTAAAAATCAGAATATGAACAAATAATGTCTAAATTAGAGCACCCTCTTGTACTACCCTTGTTTACGCCGTCTCCATAGGAATAAAAGCAATTATGAACCACTACACTTACCTACTAGAAGTTTTGTACTTTATCTACACTGCAAATGCGGTAAAATGTAAATGGATTATTTGTGTATTCAATTTTTTTTTGGGCGAGGAATCAGGATGGCGGAGCATCCTTCGTACCTCATGGCACCGATTGCTATGCTCATTTGGCCGACCCTACTAGAATTTAGCCGAATCTGGGGGAATTCCACCCCCAGTAGGGATCTTTATCGTGCCAAACATCGCATTGACACGGGACCTACAGTTTTACTTCCTATCCGAAAAGTAGGCATGTTTTAAATTTTTCTCCGCTATGAAAAATTACCAGCTCGGCCGGGGATCGAACCTGCGATCTTTGGATTATGAAGCAAACATGCAAACCACTAATCCACCGAGACTGGCTGTATTCAAATTATTTTTGTTTTAAATTAAATATTTACTTAAACTTAGACCGGACATTAAACTAACTTATGCATTTCGGGCTAAATTAGTGTTTAGACCCTTTACGTCTTAGCGCCTTCGGCTTTCGCCTCAGGTGCTAACTGACTCTACGGGCTCTAAGAAACTCAATTAAGCCCTTAATACATAATATATACTATTATTTACCGTGTTAATTAAAGGAAAGTGACTGATCGCCATTTTTTTTATTTATCATTAAACAATACCCATTGGTATTCAGTAACAGCTGAAGATGGTGATCTTCAGTGACAAACAAGAGGTTATTACATGCCATTTCTTACTACGGAATCCAGTACTATAGTAGCTTCAATTATTTACAAAATAGCAAGCATAAATCGAAGCCTGTATGATTACCATGTTCATAATAAATTGTTAGTATGCATGCTTTATCTTGGTCACTCCTAGAGAAATACAACGCACCTATTCGCTACAACACGTCATCGTTGCTGTTTCACAATATTCTACACCAGACAAAATTGTAACCACTCTATACAATGGCGTTATGACTTTTTGAGGTTACCTTACTGCTTCGAAATTTTAACTTCTTCAAACACTTTTTTAAACAACCTGCGGCCTATACGGGCTAGACAACAAATAACACAGAATAACTATAAATGGCCGAAAAGGAAAATTCGAATGCATCAAATATAGTACCTATTATTTTAACAATCATCGCATCAAACACTAATAACACGCACCTTAGACCAGTGGCGGATTTAACACTTAAGGGGTCAGAAGCGTTACAAATTTTTGGGCCGCCATAGTATAAAGCAATTGCTACAATTTCTATTTTACCTTTTATTTTTTTATCAAAAAGTAAGTACATATAATTGTTAATATCTGGTGCGGATTCACGTGGGGTGGGGTGGGGGTAGAGGAAATTTCCTTCCCAAGGTTTTTTAAATAATCCGACTTCGTCTCATGCCGCAGTCACACGAGTGTGAAATTGGCGTTTTTGTACGTGTTACACACTATACTTTATCTACGACCACAAAAACGTAATAAAACACCAAAAGCTAGGAAAAATGTTTAACCCAGAATATGATTTGAGGTGGAGATGCTGGAATGTCAAAAGGAGACAATGCCCACAGTTTGTGAAAAACAGGTGTTAAAATTAAGAAATGCGTATAACTCAATATAATAATCGTTTATTATTTAAAATTAATACTGAAATTTGAACAATTATTTAAATTAATAATAGTAGTTTTACTGGTGTCTTCAATTTTTTAAATGTCAGACACATTTTTAAATGTATTTTGGACGTCGTCTTGTTCCGCAGCTGCTTTTTTGTTAACGTAAGTAAATGATAACCTCAATTTTACAAATACATTGAATACCTAGTGCTTCATTTGAATGTAATCTGAAATAATAAATTCCTAAAATTATTTTTAGATTTCCATGTAATAGACCGGTTATTGTAAGGATATATCGTTAAATCAATTTGACGTTAATTCAATAACAATTTTTGTAGTAACTTTATATGGTAATAATAATTGTATATGCTGCTAGTCGACACAGTAGCTCAAAAGTAGAGATGTAGCTCAGAAAGTGAAAGGTCCAGGGTTCGATTTCCAGCTGTGATGATAATTATTTTTATAATAAATAAAATACAAAATGAACACAAACTTGTTTTAATAAAGTGAGTTTTGTTGATGAACGGCTATTATACTCACAATTTTATAGTGATATGTGTATAAATCACAGACGAGCTGCCCCTAACTGAGGATAACCAAAAGCTCGAAACAGCTGTCTTAAGGTACCGTCTGTGATTTGTACACATATCACTGTAAAATTGTGAATATAATAGTCGCCCGTTAACAATCTTTAACTTTAAAATGTATTAAAAACTCATTTTATTAAAACACGTTTGTGTTCATTTTGTATTTTATTTATATTAATTACAGGCTCGACCTGATTTTATTTTGTATATTCCTGTATTTGGTAATCAAATTATGCCGCTTAATGCGGTTTGATACCTGCAGGAAGCACCACAGTCATTTGATAGTGGTAATGTTACTTCAGAACTAGTATATACGGTCGGGTGATGTGGGTAGAATTCACAGCGAGCTGCTCCTAACTGAGGAGAGCCAAAAGCTCGAAGCATAAACTATAAAATTGTGAGTATAATAGTCGTCAGTTAACAATTTTTAACTTTTAAAAATAAATTAATCTTTATCTAAAAGTTATAACTTGGTATATTTCAAATAATTAGATATATTGTATGTGCTGACATCTATAACATTTTAATAGCACCACTGAAAATGCGAAATCATTTCCCACGGTCATTTCCGTACAATTTAAAGATTATGAACAATGAGTCATTTTCATGGTTACTAGACTCTGAAATGTGTAATTTTCTAAAGTGGGCGTAGATAAATTAGTTAATTGTATACCAAATAAAGTTGTACTTTTTTTATCACGAATATGGAGATTGTTGAACAACCATAACGAGTGATAAAAAGTCAGCCTATTGCTGAGATGTACATTACGTTTTTTTTGAAATCGTGAGATTGAGAATTTAAAATACAAAATGTGCTTTTAATAACAGTAGATTAGGCAACTAAGTGAACGTGGCTGTGTGCGACATATGTCAAATACATGTGAAACAATGCAAATAAAAATGACAGATGAGTCCGTAAAAGTCAGTTTTGACATATGTCATTGTGACAGATGAGTCTGTAAAAGTTCTACTTTATGAACTATTTCAGAAAAACATTTTTCCATTCCATTTTTTATGAAATAATCAGTTCTTTATAATGGAATGTTTCACTGCTTTTAGAAGCATCAAATTTATCAATATTTTCAAATTTTTGCATAAATTATTGCTTATTTGCTTAAATGTAATAAACACAATTTAAAAGACTTTATAATGCCAAATTGTAGCGTTCTAGGTTGTAAAAACCGAACAGAAGAGGAATATCCTAAGTTCATACCTCGTACCTTGCACAGGTACGTGTTACAATATGTTAAGATTTTTTTTAAGTTGTTTCAACATTGGGAAATGTTGAATGCTTGCCTTTTCGCACGAAACTCTATTGCTCGGACAAAGTAAATTCCCATGTCAATAATTTTTATTTGTCGCATGTCCACTGCGATCCAGAGCAAGGGTCCTCTGCGGGGCCCCCTGACTTGTGGGTCTGGAGCGACCGCTTCCACCTCTTGTACGTAAATAAATTAGTCATCGTAGTAGTCGGATGAACGCGCTGATTGTGCGGGAAGACCAGCATTCGAACCGGCAGAGATGATACATTCCTTGCAGGTCTGCTGTGAAGCAGTACATTTCTATTTGTCGCGTGTCCAAGATTCCAAGAGTGTTTTACATGGAGCACCTGTCGTTAGACTTAATCTCCACGTTGCTTCCGAGATGAAGTAATTGAGGTACGCTCAATGTCGCGTGTCCAGTGCGGTCCTTGGCAGGAGGCCTCTGCGGGGTCCCCTGACATGTGGGTCCTGAAGCGGCCGCTTCCAAAGCTTGTGCCTAAATCCGCCACTGCCTTAGACCGACGTGGTTGCGTTAGGTAATACCCGTAATACCATATGACTGTCATCCCTGAATCGATTTGCGTACTGTTTAAAAAAAGAGCTTTTAGAATATGCGAATTTGTAACTACGTTAAAAAACAAAAATTGTCTCAAAACAGTATAAATTTTGGAAACAAAAATTGAATTAGAAAACAAAAACTCAAAATGCAAAGTTTTTAATGAATTTTCATTTGGCTGATCTAAAATGGAGATTAAAAAAATTTCGTGAAATTAAAAGGAAACAACATTTTTGGTTTTGATGTAATTTTTATTTACGTACTTCTGCACTTAAATTATATATTCCAGAGTTAATACTCATATGGGTTGTTTACATATGTAAATGTCTAATATTCAAATTAACGTTTACTTAAGCAGTCTACCATTTAAAATCGGGTAGGTACGTCTGTTACTCCTTAATGAATACCCTTTTTTTCTAACTCAATTTATTTTTATCCTTATCAAAACTTTTCCCCTTTAATTTTTATCTTTGTGTGAAATACTTTTTCTAATGATCTCGTTTAAAACTGTTTAAAAGATAATAGAAGAAACATTCCCGAAAGACTGTTATCACCAACAAAAGATCGGAGAATGTGAGATGTTGGGTAAACACAAGGGACGAAATAAATTCACCCTTAACGTTCGTAGTGCCTGTAGGTGGATTCTAAAACACCTGTACCTAAATTCTGGGCTTTGTCAACGTTAATTTGCAAAGCTTGTATCTTGTTATCAAAACCAAATATGGGAGTTTCGTAATGCATATGTGATAGGACGGGAGTACGTTGTAGGTAACAGTAATGTGTAATGATAACAGGTTATGGAAAACAACGAGTAATCAGTCTACCCTTGTGAAAACGAGACTGATACAGAATATTGATGGCAGCAAGGCTGATGTATGTGTATGCACAAAGATATGCAGAGTTATATGAGAGAGAAGCATCATGCACGGATCGTAGTAGAACCAGTCAGTGGTAGAGTGTAGTACTAGTAGGTACACCCAGCAACCAACACACACTCAGTGATTGATCGTTCACATTCGAAATATCGGAATTGGAACGTATTGGAATTTATTGAGGGAGCATTTATTAAAATTTATGCTTGTGAAAAGATATCATCCCGCATTGAAATGGTGCTTTTCAAAATGTGAAACTCTTTCGAAGGATAATTTCATTGGTGTGGAATCATACAGTTATGGAAAATTTTATTAAACGTTGTGTGTGATAACTACATGTTTAATATACGATAATAGAACTTTGCTTTAAGCGGAATAAATCATAAATTTCATTTAAAAAAATTAATTTTAGCAGAAAGTTATAATCTTGACTTTCCAATTTAATTTTTTGAGCTTACGAAATGAGAAATACTTCTATAGTTGAGCCTCTCTATATTGTGTAGTTATTGCCAATAAGCTTTTATATTAAGAATTTTTAATTTTATATTTTTATCGTACATTTTCTCATCTATCCTGTTTGTAGAGCATATAAATATGTAATATTAATCTAAAAAATCTTTGTTTCAAAAACACTAGAGTAAAAAGACTTTATTTCCAGCCATATATATTATCTACTATTTATATTAAACACGGAAGAGAGAATACACCTTAAAGAAGAACTAAAAACTAAAGAAACATTAAACAAGAAAGGTTTGTATTTGTATGTACTATGTACTATGTGTGTAACTTCCGAGAGCGTTCATGATACCATGATACCAAAATGGATAATTGGTGGTGAAAGTAGTTCAACACTACAATTTATAGGCAGTACTCTTTTTATACAGGGTGGGTCAGCCTTGAGCAAAGCTCACTTGGGAGAATATGTAGATATTATTAAACGAGAATAGTTTATAAGTAAATGTGTATCAAGTGTGAGGAGTTAAACGATGTGCAATTTATAGGGGGGCACACTTTATATTGTGTGAGTCCGCCTCAAGCAAAATTCAGGGAACGTGTATCTCGGAGAACATGTAAGCTTGAGGAACCTGTACATCGGGAAATATGTAGTAGATACTATTAAACGATATAAGTTTATATGCATGTCTCAAGTGAGAATAGTAGACCGATAAATGATTCATAGGGGATACTACAGGGTGAGCCAGCCCCGAGCAAAGTTCGATTGGTCAGAATTCTAATTAGCACGAAATTGTTATTCAAAAAGATAGAACCGATTTTAAACTTTCCTTTAAACTATAAAAGACAGAAACACATTCCGAACATCAGTGAATAAACAAATTGTTAGAAAATGAAATTCTTCTTAAAGCCTCCTTTTTATGAGTACCATTAACGTTTTGTTAGAGGGAATAGATCTTATGCAGCAAGCAAAACATTTGTCCAGTAGCTTTTTCTCTTAAAAGCAATGACAATAAAGCGCCTCTTCTCATGAATTCCAGCTGAAGACATATTATTACAACACATAATTAAAACACATAAATATACTTCAATAACACAATAAAACACTATTAAATCTTGACTTATTTATATTTGAAAAATATTATGACTGTCGTTTCGCTACACAGTAGCTTCTTCAGATAAAGACTGGTTAAAACTAAATCTATTTTCTAAGGTGTAAAAGGTACAAATATATATACAAACAGGTATTGTTAAAGGATTACAGCTTGTACCTAGAATAAGATACAATACATTTACAGTTAGGTGAGAAGTTCTAGGTATTTAACAAATTCTTTCAAAGAAATAAATTTAACAGTGGTGAATTATTTATATCTATTTGATCATTTAACATGTAATCAGATTTTTTATTTTTATTAATTTCTAAGGCTTCTAATAAATTAAGTTTTCTACCTTTATTTTCTATGTGTAGAATCTCTAAACTATTATTGAAACTATGGTGTTCTTCTATAAGATGGTTGGCAAAAGTAGATTCTTGTTTCTTATTTCTGAAGCAACTAATATGTTCTTGTAATCTTTTATTAAACGATCTACCTGTTTGACCTAAATAGATCTTTTGGCAATCACTACATGTTAACTTATAGACCCCTGACTTATTGTTTTTATCGGTTTTGTCTTTATTATTTTTGATAAGCTTTGATAGGTTATTATTTGTACTAAAAGCTACATTTATGTGTTGTTTTTTGAGAAATCTTGAGATTTTAATAGAAGGAGATCCTATATATGTTATTGTTTTAAATTTAAGTGTTTCTGTGCTTTTAATTTTTGGAAAAACCATGTTAATGGCTTTATTGAATAGTTTTTTGGAAAGTATTTTGTCTATTATTTTGTGATCGTAGTCATTATTGACAGCTATTTGTTTAATTAAGTTTAGTTCTGATATAAAATTATTTGTAGCCATAGGAACATTAACAAGTCTGTGGATCATAGAGTTATATGCAGCTAATTTATGTTGTATTGGATGCAATGAGGAGTTATGGATGGTAGTGTCGGTGTGTGAATCTTTATGGTAGACTGAAAATTCTAGTCTATTGTTGGTTCTTTTAATGTTTAGATCTAAGAAATTAATGCCATTCTCGGTTTCTTTTTCTATTGTAAATTTGATGTTTTTGTTTATGGAATTAATAAATTCAAAGAGTACATCTAATTGCCTATTAGTACCATTGAAACAGATTAAGATATCGTCTACATATCGATGCCAAAATAATATGTTTTTTGTAGAGGGGTTATTGAAAATCTGGGATTCTAAAAATCCATGAAAATTTCTGCTAAAAGAGGACTTAAGGGGTTACCCATTATTAAACCTTCATTACTGCTGTACATTTGATCGTTAAATTTAAAATAGTTTTGATTAGTGCAAATATTTAATAAATTTATTATTTCATCTATGACTATAGGGTTTGTATTATTCTTTTCTAACATAATTTTTATTAAGTTAATAGTTTCTAGCGGAGGAACAAGCTGAAGAAGCTACTGTGTAGCGAAACGACAGTCATAATATTTTTCAAATATAAATAAGTGAAGATTTAATAGTGTTTTATTGTGTTATTGAATTTAATATGGATCTTCATCAAGTAAAGGCCGAATCAATCCAACATAAATACACGTAAATACTTTTCAGGGCGCTTCATAAACAATATACGTTATTTTAGAGGGTAGTTCTTAAGATAATTTTATAATAACCACAGAAATAGAGATTGTTATAAAACGAAGAAAATCTTCTTTTACAAACATAAAGCTGTTACATGTGATTGAAACTAGTAAAAATTCAATAAAAGTGTAACCTAACACACCAACAACTATATAAATGTCATTGAATAGAACTAAACCAATAATAATTTTAGATAAAGGTTAATTAATGTCTTAATTAATGTTTTACATTAATTGATATTGTCAATGCAAATCCATACAGAAAAATTATCACCTCAACTGGTAATCGAACCCAGAGCTTTCCGATTTCCGGGCGGGTACTCTTTCACTGAGCTACCTAGGGCGACTGTCGACAGAATGGCAGTTTTTCCATACGAACTATATAATTGCAAACATACAAAGTAGATATATTTTGCTTCATTCAGTGCATGGATCGACAATTCGCCGACGACACATCACTTAAGATAAAAGTTAATTAATTTTTTAATTAATGTTTTATATTAAATCATATTGTGAGTGCAAATCTATGTAGAAAAATTATCACCTACGACTGGGATTTGAACCCAGAACTTTTCACTTTCCGGGCGGATACTTTACCCCTAAGCTATCCAAGGTGACTAGCAGCAGAATGACGATTTTTCTATATGAACTAAATAATTGAATACATATAAAGTGTACTAGATATATTTTGCTCTATTAAGTTCATGAATTGACAATTCGCCGATGATACATCTCTATTAAAATTAATCTAGTTTTGTTTGAATAGTCCTGTAAGGAAATTAATATTATAATTTAAAATAAAGGTTAATTCATTTTTTGTTTTGCATTCAGAATATGATTTAATGTAAAACATTAATAAAATAATTAATTACAATTTATTCCATAGTCCATGACATATATTATTTGCAATATATTATTTGCTTATTTGAAACATAAAGTTGAATATTTTAGAGTGCACATATATGAATTGTTGTCTAAGGTAACGGACTTAGGTAACTATTTAGAATTTTAGTTTAGTTTGAGTCCAAGTAAACTTACACAAAGAAGTTTTTTTAAGAAAACTATCGTTAATAGTCTAAATAGAAATAATAATAATGAGCTATTTACGTTGTATTTTATTTACTTTTTATTAACTGACCAGAAATAAATAAAGCGCACTTACATTGTTTAAAATTGTTCCCGAAAACAATCACGGTCTTCTTATTTAGCCGTTAATAACTAAATAGATGCTCTAAACACGACTTTTCCCTTTGACAGCATCTAGCTGTCAAATAAAGTATCGAATGTCATCTAAATGGATTGATTTCAATAAATGAAACCCTTTCTTGCTTTTAAGATTGTGGAAACTTCAATAGAGACTCCAATAAATTCCATAAACAAATCATGATAATCTTATTCCAATAATTAATAATTGTTCAATGTAAGTAATCTGCTTTTAAATATTTAAATTTTACTTTATTTACAACAATAATAGTTAACTAACGTGTTCACACGTCTGCTAGAATATGTAAATTAACTTGTTTTTCGTTACAGGTCTTTATATATTCTCTTGAAAAACAGATGAAAATTTAACAAAAAACAAATGAAATTTCATTAAACAAATTTCAATAAACATTCAACGCGCGTTATCAACTTTAAACAATGATACAAATTATAAAATTCTATTTACATAGAAATGTTGCCCATAAACTTGCAAACAAAATGATATAAGATACTTGTATCGTAAATGTTGGCGAATAAGCTTGCAAATCAACGACAAGGATAGCTGTCAAATTCGATGTTAAAACATTAATTACTTCTTAACTACACAACTCCAAGCTATATCACTACACCAATCAACAACTTTCCTGAATAAATATCCATATCTACAATTTAATACATAAAGAAAACTATACAATAGTTTTGAAGATGCTACGTCTTAATGGAATATCTTTGATTCAAGGCTTTATGTCTTTAAACAACTTAAACTAGGAAAATCTTAAACAGTTCTTGCATTTTGTACAATAATCCAGCCAAATGTAATAAAACATTGGACAAAATGCATAAAATAAAACGTAATCTTAAATAACTAAAACATGGTTTTAGTCGAAAAAAAGAAACTCAAATTAATAAATTTTTAAAATCAAGTAAATTAATTCTATCATTATAAATCTTTTAATAGTAACTCATTTTATTCTATTTCAGATGAAACGCAAACCGTAACTAAGTTAATTCATTTAAAACTATATAATTCCCACTACGGTAGCCCACGTATGTGCAATAGAAATTGTTTCTATAAACAGCTGAATCTCTATCCTATAATAAAAATAAATATTTCAATAAGTTTCATTTTTGGTTTAAAAAAGTTCGTTGCTTTTATAAAACCTTTAATTGAAAATGGAATTTTATTTACTTAATTAGATGTATGTAGATTACAATCCATACACGATATTATTGAAAACTTATATTTATTTTGAATATTTTGTTAACACAATTATGAAATAATAGATAGAATAGAAGAAAATATCGAAAATAACTTTAAATAACAGAAAACTAGTTTCTAGTTCGAAAGATCGCGATAACCGTTAAGTTTGTTTTTCGGAGTTGTTCTTCTTTTTAAACTTTAAATGAAGACAATCAATACCCAGAGGTAAACTTGTTCTTAATATCTCAAGTCCGGACAACCCTGATCTAATAGCAACTTAAGCAGCTTAAGTTTCATTGCCTGTTAGTAAAGGATAATGTCTGTACAATAAAGTGTATTAACAACCGTTACAAAGCTCGTTTAAAAAACGCATGGTGTGTTTGAATATTAGTATTAGAAACTTCATTTTTCAATTCTTACCGCGTTTAAGATCTTTTTGTAATAAAATATTTATATTTCTGAATTGGTTTAGAATAAAAAAGACTTCAAGATTTAGTCAACTAACATTGCATCGTTTTTCTGTAATAGAGGATCATTCTAATTATTTCAAATCCTCGTAGTCATTGATTTGTTGACTCAGATGTTACAATTTTGTAATCAAAGATTACCGATGCGAATAGTCCCCTCTTAAAAAAAATACAATTTGATAGGATGAGATTTTCCCGTCGCCGCAGTTACAAAAAAATCTAAATTTCAAATAAATCAAAACGAAAACTTCCTCTTAACCGTGAATGTGTGCGTATTAAGATCAATTTTATGTAAACGCAGTTAACATATAAAATCTAAGCAATATACTTAAGAGGATTATAAATAATTAAAATAGATATACGACCTCATTTAAATAACGATCCCTTGCCAAAATTGCACCCTTTATGCCGTTAAACACATGAACGGAAGCAAAACAATTCCAAAATTCCACATAAATTATGCAGAATAGATTTAGTAAAGCTTAAGGGTATACTGGAAACGACTGTGTTAATGTTCCAATACAAAATTTATGTTGTACAAATATATTTATTTAATTACATTTCGAAATTTCTCGGTGTAGATATAACATTGGTGTTTTGTATAATAAAAACGAATAATGTTAGAAGTTTAGAAAGAAGATATGCAATTACATTTAAGTCGTTTTAGATATTTCTAATTAGTTTTAATTTGTTTGGGTATAGTTTGCTTGTTTGTTCGTATATTAAATAATTTTAAAAAACATTTATTTATAATAGAAGTTTGCAATACCTATTCCGAATTTTAAAATGAATCAGTTCAAATCGTAATTCAGTTTGTTTTTGAAAATATAGTGCGAGTAATTACTTTAAGCAAAAGAAAAAGGTAACAAACACACATGAAGGTGCCAACACCACAGGAAGATTAAGGTCGCAAGTTCAAGTGCGGTGAGTAAGACTCTTAAAAGCCTTAAATGGGCAATACTTGCTTTTCTGCTTATTTTTCACATATTATTTTTGGAAACATACAGCCAAAGAAAATATTTTAGAACTTTTTTATTCACCGCGTTTTGAAAATCGTTTGTTTTCGTTTTGAAATTGAACATTTTAAATGAGTAGTAATAAAAAAAACAATATAAATGTAAGACAGTCTTTCAGGTCAATAACACTCGGAACCCCAAAACAATTTGCTATTATCACTTCAACAAAGGTAACTTTTCAACAGGAGTTGTCGCTCCTCGGAGTAAAATGCTATAATAACAAATTAACAAATTTACTATAGTTAAATTAAGTTGAAGACCATTAATAATCTTATTATTAGGATTAATAGTCTTAAATCTGTCTTCTCTTCCACACTTTCATGTTCGAAGAAAAAAGACAAATGTATATTTTCAAATATTAAAGCAAAGAAATTCGTAATCTCATTAGATACTCGTTACTTATCTAACTGTGAGTTTTTCTTTATTGTTTAATATTGGTATACCTGCTGTAACGTGTTCAAAACCCAGATTCAACTTTGGTACAATTTTAAATGCATAAATGTTAAAAAAACCTTAGTACGGCCCTGTACATTTCAGTATATTTTAGTTGAGTTAAAATTGCTGACGATATTTCGCATTAAATGGTGTTTTCTTTAATATTAAAGGTCATTTCAAAGCATTCTCACGATATGAAATTTGCTTTCTTAAAAGTAATATAGAAATAAACAATACCTTTCTATTGAATAATATGTCTGAAAACGCATTTCACTCAAATGTATAGTTCCTGTACATGTTTAGCTTCAATTTGCGCAGACGTAGACAAATAAAAAACGGTTTGAAGCAACATTCAAGAAAACAGCAGGTTTCACTTTGCAAGCAGATTTTGGGTCGTTGTAATTTCCCTGGAAGATCTAGAATGTTCCAGAAATATTTGAGGTGGTTATTTCCTATTGATTTAAGAAGTGTAAGTCTCATTTAGATAGGCTGGTTTAAATTTCCATTTCTTAAAAATTATCCGGGCAATAATAATTTCGCACCCCAGGGAGTCGGTAAAAAGAAGCCAAGCAAGCGATATCGAGCCGAGCGGCTCCTAGCCATCATGGGCGGTTGCCCATTCATAAGTAAACCAAAGACTTTCTAGTACAGTACCAAAAGTTTAAAAGTATAAAGCTTATAGCATTGCTTTAAGTCACAAATAAAATTATTCCGATGTGTTATAATTTAAGATTTAGGAGGATAATTAAAAGGTTAGTTAATTTTGAAAATCAAAAAATAAATCTTTCCGGTTCTGTTTGCCGTAGTGAGTTAGGGCACGGTATAATCGAGTGTCGTATTATTTATTTATTTATTTATTTACATGTGGGTAATTAACAGGAACCTGCACAATACATATTCGCAATTACAAATTACCACTAAATTTAAAATAAAATATTTAACATCCAAACCGTATTAAAATCATTATTGAAATAATATTACCATGTCTTGGGACATGGTGTCCCTTTAAACTCGTGTCTTTTCGGTAATTTTTTCCTAACTGACGGAAGTTTTTTTTTTAATTTATGTGGTTTTAATTCTTCATTAAGGAATTGTTAGTGAAAAAGCAATTATGATACAATTGTTGTGAACTTCAGTTCGTTATTCTTGGATGTAACAGTTGCATTAACGATCAGACTTTGTAAGTTCTTCAAGTTTATAGTGTGAGGCATTGTTTATCTAATGCTGAGTGAATTTTACAGCCTTTTAGTGAATGTGAGGTTATTTGTGAATTATCAGCGATAAACAAACAATTTGTATTATATATATGTAAGTGAAGATTTAAAATTTATCTGTTTAATAAGAATTCTTATTAGGCCATTACTACCAAAACTATTGTTATTGTCATTTGAGACAAACGAATGCTTTGCGAATAAATAAAGATTTGAATTAAATTCTGGTTTGATGATAATGGACCTAGCATTAATTGAAGTTATTCAATTATCTAACCTGCCTTACCGTGAATTGGACTAATGGTGAGTAGTTTCTTTGTTGGCTTTGATCAATATAATCTCAACCCTTTTCTATTCGGGCGTACAGACCAGAATTGTAATGACTTCGAATAAATGGCGCCTATATCCTTTTATTATGTCTACAAAACCTTATTTTTCTTTACAATTAGTAAGCTATGAAAATCAGATCTACGCCTGTGAGATAATTATTTTAAGATGTCTTAAATCGGTGCAATTATGTGCAGTAAGTGTATTAATGAATTTTGCAGTAAGTATTCAGATTAGAATTTTTTATAGAGGTTACAGTGACGTCGATCGCGCGGCGTATCTTAAGTATTCAGAATAATTTAGAGTTACGAAATATTGCGTTTCACTGCAATCATTGTATTCAGTAACATTTTTATTTAAATTTTCTCTCAAATCTTTTTACTATGCTTATGACATTTCTGTATGTTTGCAGTGATTATTAATATTAATATTTATTTGCGTTTAATAGTTCCTGTTGTTTGAACCTTTCCTCCTTTTGTATTTAGTATAGAAATTTAGTAATATTCGCTGCTAGCGGTTATGTGTTTATTCTGATTAAAGGTTATAATTATGCTAACGTCATCTAAGTCGACATCTGCTAAACTCACACTCGATATTCGTACTTATTTATTCATTTTGCCCATCACGGATCTTTGTTGTTTATTTTCTTTGGATCGCAACGTTTTTAATTAACTAACATAACTCCTGTTGAGAAATCAACAGTTCGTCAGTAAGAAAAGAGTTCTATTTACAACCGTTAACTGGTAACGCCGCCGGAAATCTGAGTGAATAGCACCATGCAACCCGGCATCATTTGCAGGTGCACGCGCACTCAAATTATTACAATTAGCTTCTGTTTCCGTAAAAGCTGGTGAATTTCGAGAATCACTGAATACATTTTACGTTTCACCATTCGAAAGTTTGTTTCTTGGAGAATGTTTTTTTGTATAAAGATTGTTTAGAGAGTTTTTCTATAGTTGAATCATGAGCAAAATTTAAAAGAAATAACCAGGAAAATTAGCAAAACAAGCACGAAATGTATAATCTGCTTCAAGTATAATCTCTGAAAATTTGAAGCTGTATCGTTTTTTCAAGAAATACTCCCCCCTGCGACGTCGTTGGGTTTCTACGCTTAAAAATAAACTCATGCACCCCTTTGGAGTAATGTCCACCTGCCTGTAAAATCTCTGTTTACTAAGTCTTCTAGTTTTCGAGATGTTTTTCGATGGACATCGAAACTGGCTATTATTATATGTTTGGTCATGTGTTTAATTATTGTTAAAACAACTCTTTCCATAATTATGGTGTAGATCTTACTTAAGTGATTGCATTCTGACACTACTGTGTCCTAGAAATAATTCTTTATATAACTTCTTTCATTCAGGGTATTTGCATTTTTACTGCACTTACATTCATGTCATAAAAATTATCTCTTTTGGTTGATCGTGATTTCTAATGTGAGAAAATCTTTTATTATTAATTTGAAGGATTACGGAACAGTATTAAATACCTATTGGAGAATTATCTTGGGAATAAATGAAATAATTAGGTCGGAGATTACATGCCTACAAAACATTAAATACATAGGAACTCCATACCATAAAATAAGATCTGACAGGCAGAGGATATTTGAGAATTAAATATTTATTGCATGTCTCTAGGGAAATCTCCAGATTGCATCATGCACTTTATTATTTGGCACCAATTAGGAAGGTTAAGTAATATGCCTGAATTGTATAAAGCCCTTGTACAGGTTGAATATTTAGCAAGGTAACTTTACTTGCATATAACACGTATTAGAGAATGTGTAAAGTGTAATTGTAAAGAGAATTTATTAAAGTGCTTGTTTATTGGTATTTGTATATAATTTGGCCGTTATATACAAAATCATCCAGTCGCTTGGTAATTTGTCTCAAATAATCAATTTTTAAAGATTAAAAAATTGATATTTTTTAAATTGATTTCAAGGTTAGTTGAAAAATATATTTTGTAATAATTCCAAAATTGTATAGTTTCTTGCACGTTCATGCAGAATCATTCTAAAATTCTCCATAATCATTAGTTACATGAGTTACTCAATATTAAGGCAACGTCAGGCAGCTGTGCATTTCAGTATTTTATTAGCATTTTATTTTTAACTTCTGATACGGTTTTCAGTATCTATAAATATATATTTATAGATATGTATTCCAACTTTCTTGTTGGTTCTATTTTTTAGAATTTGTATTGGCTAAAAGGTCTAGATATATATAGAGATACCGTAATACGAGAGTAAATAATTATTTGAGCAAAGAACGTGGTACAAAAAGCTCTAATTTGTTTTACTGATAAGTGTCATTTTAATACAATAAAACAGAATATTTTCTACTTTATTAGACAAAAACTTTCCAACAGAGTTCTTTGATCACTAACCCAGGTTGTTTGAAAATCATGTCGAGGCGTCAGACACACCGAGCCGCAGAGTGAATATGTGCATGTGAGACGAGGCAGCGGAGCCATATAGGCAAGTACTACGGGGGACTCAACTGAGGAGACGAAACGAGTCAAATAAAGCGTCCCCGACCTTGAACGTTAATTCAAGTTTGAACGTTACTTCTAGATGGCGCTACGATTCTGGACAACGCTGACAGTGTTGACAGATTATGCGATTTATCGCAAATTTTATCGCAAATCTGGCTAATTTTTATGAAACATTGCGACCCATATGGCACTCCAGCGAACTGTCAACAATGGCCAGCGTGGTCTGAGCGTTGTCAAGGACCGAAGCGCCCTCTAACGAAAATTTTTTAAAATACAGGCCATTGGGTACGCAAATGTTTGGAACGCCCATTGCCGATTCGTCTCCTCAGTTGAGTTCCCCGTAGCAAGTACACTGCGCTCGTGGTTTACCCATCCGAGTCCTGACCGACGCAAACTCGACTTAACTATGTTAAGCGAGAGAAATCCACTATAACCACTCTGCCGGCTGCTGACATTGAAAATCATATTTAAATAAAAATAATTCGAAAACATTGACATTTTATTGTTTAATTTTTAAAATCCCAATTTAATTTTTAGCCTGCAGTCCAATACATTATTAAAACAATTGAAGGGCTTTGTGCAAAAAGTCCCTAAGTGACATTTTTATGTTTTCGAGATTTTGGTGACATCTTACGTAGAAAAGTGTGAACTTTCGATTGGTACTTTCAGATTTGTGCTAAGAAGTCCCTAAGGTACATTTACGGTTTTGTACTTTTTTCAAACTGTTTGTGATTTTTGTGCAAGAAGTCCCTATGTGTTTAAAAAGTGGTAGGTGTAAAAGGTTGGTTGAGGTTTTATTCTGTGCTTATAACCTAAAAATAATTAATTAATGTTGTTTCACGTGTTAGTTAGTTTAGTACCTATTGTTGTGAGATTTAAGTGATATATTTTGCTTGCCTACTCTTAAAAAGGACAATGAGTGAGTCTGACAAAAGTGTAGAGGGTAGGTACCTCTATATTACTGTTGTTCTTCAAAACATTAACATTTCATTTCTTTTAGAGCCGTTCACGCCCTCTGAAGATGAATGGGTTCCGGACAGCAATAATTTAACTGGTCATGATATCGAGGAGGTTGAATCTGAGAAAGAAGAAAAACAAGCAAAAAAATAAAATCTGACCCTGCAATGTGGAAAAAAACGCAAAAGAAGAAAATCATCTTAGAAAATCTAGAAAAATTATGAATATGCCTGCATGTCGCTGCAAATGTTACCAGAAAATTTCTAAGGAAAAGTTTGAAAAGATATTTAAATATTTTACCAATTTAAATAACCACAATGAACAGAATATATATCTACGTGGTTGTGTACGTGTAAAACCGGCTCTAAGGCGAAAAAATAGAAATAAAATCCCGAGAAAAGTTTTTGAATATATTGTTAGAGTCAAAGGTGAGTCAGTTAAATTATGCCAGAATATGTTTTTAGCAATTCATGGCATAAAAAGAGATCGACTAAGAAAAAATATTTTAAATTTTGATAAGGTCGATGAAGTAAGAGATTATCGCGGAAAGCATTCCAATAGACCTAACCGTATTAAACATGAAAATATTGCACAAGTTCACACCTTTTTGGATAACTTACCAGCAAATGAATCCCATTATAGTCGGTCTCAAAATAGGTATAGAAAATATCTTTCTCCGCATTTGACTATTGCAATGTTACATAGGGACTATCAACAGAAATATCCCGATCATACAGTTTCATACGGGATTTTTCATAAAATATTTAACGAAGACTATAACTTTTCTTTTTCATATCCCCGTAAAGATATATGCACGACCTGTGCCAAACTAGCGGCTGATATAAATTCGGCCACACTTAAAAAGGATGATTCTGAAGTCAAAAAGCTTAACTTTCAAAAGGAGTTGCATCTTAAGAAAGCTCAAAAGTTCTTTGATGCATTAAAATCAAAAAAACAGAATTCTGACGAAACAGAACTGGTTATCTGTTTTGATTTTGAAAAAAACTTACCTTTACCAGTGACGAATATCAAAGATGAATATTATCTTAGACAGTTATGGCTACATAACTTTGGAATAAATAATAGTTATTTAATAAATTAGTTTGTTAATGAAAGCGATTAATGATCGAAACTGTTTAAAGCACGAACGAGCGATAGGGAGTGAGTGCCTTTAATAGTTGAGATCATTAGTTGCTCATTAACAAACGAATTGATTACAACAGTTTTTCGTTGACCGTAAAATTCTTCGATTTTAAGATAGAAAATTTCAAATAATACCGAATCCAAACTTGTGCGTATATCTAGTTGCCTATAGTAAAACATCATCAAAACGTCAAAATCACAAACGGGTTTATTAATGAAAAAGAGTGTATTAATGAGGTCCATTAATGCATCCTTTTTTCACAAAACAGTTACTTAATAAAAAAGAGTGTATTAATGACGTCCATTAATACATCCTTTTTTAGAAAAAATCATTCATTAATATTGACATTAACAAACGGTCAACGAAAAATATAGTTACCAATCAAGCCGAAATGTTGCTATTTACTGAAAATTTCGCTACAAAAGGTCCAAACGAGGTAATTACAGCACTGGATTATTATCTAAAAAAATATAAGACGCCCAGAAAAACGAAAATGACCATATTCTGCGATAACTGTTTTTCACAAAACAAGAACAGATTTCTATTCACATATTTAGATTCGTTATGTGCTGCTTCGATTTTTAAAGAAATAGAGATAATGTACCCTATTCCAGGACATTCTATGGTGCCCATCGATCGGTGTTTTGCTCTTATTGAGAAAACCAGGCTGAAGCACGAAAAAGTAAACACGCCAGAATATTATGTTAAATTAATCGCTTCCGCAAGAATAAAACAACCCTTTGATATAGTATTTTTGGAGCATACTCTATTCACACCTGGAAAGGCCATTGTTGAAGAAATCCCAGTTCTTAGAGTACGCGACTTTAAAAAAATGTATGGAACAAAAATTAAATCCAGCATTCCTGGCATATCAAAATGTCGATCAGTAATATTTTCTGCAACATCAAAACCCAAGATGAGAGAAAGCATGGGAGGTTTGCACAGTGAGTTTTCTTTATACAAGATTGGTAACCAACGGCTTACTGCAGGACTTATACCAGACCTGGCATACAAGGAATTTATAAAAATTAAGGATAAAAAGCGAGAAAATATAGAATTTCTTGTTACTCATATAGAAGAAGAATCTGACCGAGAATTTTACAAAATCTTGCGTGATCAGTCCACTGAGAAACCCAAAGGCGATGACGCCCTAGAATCGGATGCTGAAGAATATGAGTAGAAATTTTATTTTTTATATGTTAACGTTAATGTTACATGTTTATTTAATTTTAATGCTTTTTTAGTTATTTGTAATAAAATATAAGTTTATAACAGCAAAACTTTTGTTATTTTTTACTAAAAAGTCCCTAAATACAAAAACAAACATTTTCTCCAAAAATCGACAATATTTTTTCAAATTTTTTTTGCTATACGTTATCCTTCATTGGGCTCTATCTGTAGAATAGCAAATTACTTAAATAACATATCAAACCTGATTTCAATAACAATTCGAAATATTCAAATGTGAATAACTCAAAACTGTGAAAAGGCACTTAGGGACTTTTTGCACAAAGCCCTTCAATTGCTAATTAAAAAGCTGTAGTTTTATTGGATATGAATATTTCAAAATTGCATAATAATTGTTTTTTAAATTTATCATTTTTATACGTACACATAATAAATCCAAACCAGCTCTAGTAGATAAATGAATGACAACAAACAAAGCTAGGAAAAAAATGAAATAAAATAGCAAAAACAGAATATTTTATTACTTCATGTAATTAAATGCAAATATGCAATGCATGTAATGATAATAAATACACTGAAAATTCACTGGAAACAATGATATTTCATATCAAAGGATTTAAAAAATATAGTTGTATACGGGAAACTAAAAATTACATTTATAAAATCTAAAAGGATATAATATTTTTGTATTGTCTATTTGTTGTGTATAATTAAAAATAATAAAAAGTTATAAATTGCTTGATGTACACGTCAAAACTTATTAACGTTTAGTGAAAAGAAAAACGAGTTTTACCCCAATAAAAGTCAAATAAAAAAGTTTTCTAAATAAAAGTCAGATGGGATTATAAGAAAGTGATTAATTACTTAAGTATACCCCTCTAACAAAAAAAGATCCAACGTTTTCTTTAGCCTACAAAGAGGGATGAATATTCAAAGATTACCTTTTAAAGAGTTAAATATATAATTAGAAAGAGGTATCTTTTAATTTTCCTTTCAAATAATTATTCATAAACGATTCTCCTCAAAAGTTTTTGATATGGAAATAAAGTATTCGATAAAGTCTGCATTTACTAAAAAAAGTGTAATTTCTACTTAGACAATATTCTCGCATCTTAGACAGGTAATTAGCATGTTCTGTAAAGTTCTATAGAAAATATATTGTAGAATATACTATAACGTACTCGAATGTACTTTTTAACATAGGAAAAGAGTAGTTAACATACATAATGCGAGATCAGCTTCAGGAAGACTAAAGTCATTGGCTAAAAGGATCAAGTGTCGCACGATACTTAAACTTAGAACATACTTAAAAAACCAAACCCAAGCTTATACTCGCCAACAAAAACGTACGTAAAATACTCCAGTAAATGAGATTCAGAGATATAATATTTTACACTTCTAATGTTTACGAATTAAATTAAAAGTATTTTTGTTAACTACATACAAATTAGTCTGAAGTGATTGAAATTAGTTTGAGTTATGGTGATTATTATAACTCGACTAAACGAATTATTCCTTAGTGATTAAATAAAAGTTCACTTACATTCAAGTTGTGAAAGATCAGCTCTGAGTTAGCTAAAAGTAATCTGCACTACAAGGTCTTTCAGTTGAGATTTATAAGGTAAACTTAACGCAAAATAGGATATGCAACGCTACATGATCTTCATTATACACTAATTACTAGTGCTTAAATTGTTATTCTGAAATTCTTTATCCTAATAGTCTCAAAATTATTTGTCTGTAGAACTAATACTGGAACGAACAAAAGGAACATTAAGCTCAAAGCCATAACAAACATTATATCAGGAATCTAGAGGCACACAGTCTTCAAATTCATCCTTTTCAGCAAGAAAGGGTCTATTATCTATGTAAATACACAAAGAAAGATACATCAAATGGATACTCCTTTATTACATAAAGATAAATGAGTAGATCCTACTAAGTATACTGTTAAATCATGCAATGAATTGACCTGGTTGTTAATGTGAACGCCTTGAGGATTAGTATTCTTTAAGGTTTGTTATCAGCCGCGTTCTTCTTTGACAGCAAGGTTTGAAATAAGGGAATCCGAGATTTTACTCTCACTATCGATTTAGGAAATATTTTTTTATACAGAACAGTGCAGTTGGTATACCAATGCGACATCTAGAAAATGCTGACCGCGCAAAGTGCTAAACCAAAACTTGGCTACTATAATGGCCAGTTGCACCGAACTCTTAATCCTTGCTTAACCTAAGAGGAGATTATTTTACATTGGTGTATATGGAGAATTAAGCTAGAGTTAAGTAGAGGTTACCATAAACTTGAGCAAGTCGATATGTATCAATATGTAGAAATACAATCACGTATGTGTTGTTTATAAAGTTTAAGATTGCATGTGCGTCACAAACGAAAATTGTATGAATTAATCTATTAAGTACACTAAATCAATTCTGAAGGTAGTTTAATATCTACCAAATTATATTACTAAATTTATCTTCAAAATTTTTATGTTTATGGTAACATAATGATTTAATATATATTATGTAATTAGGAGATCAAGCGATACTTTAAATCCAAGAAGATGTATTATAACGCCGAGGCGCCAGCCGAGGCGTTATAACATCTTCGAGGATTTAAAGAAGCTTGATCTCCGTATTGCATAAGTTATTTTATTTTATTTCGTATTTCAATCCTAATTTCTCCCTTTTAAAATCCATCCGAATTTATTGCATAAAGAAGCAGGTTGCCTTGTCTGTGTCATCATACGCGTAACCAAGGAGATAAAAAGCAGCATGCCACGTGTGGCTATAATGCAACATCAAATTATTTACGTTGCCAACAACAACGGAGATCAAGAACGTCTTGAACTCCGGTGTCATTGACAACGGAGATTAAGATATACTCTATATTAGTAATTGTGGTATATGAAATAAAAAATATTATATCTGGCGTGACTTTTGGTTTAAATTTATTCTCGTGAATTTATATTTAATATTCTTTTCCTATTGGCTTGTCAAAAATTAAATACGTCAAGTCACGCATATTTATCTGTCCGAAAAGGCAACGTTCAGTACTTTCCTCGGCCTGTTTGTCAGGAGTCAGTGCTAATCTGTTTGAAAAAGAAGCGTTTAGTGCTTATACGACTCAACCTAAAATGTGATGTTATATGTATTTACTTAATTTAAGCTGATATGAGACAGTCTTTTACTGATTGCATTATTCGCTAAGATTTTTTTATTTTAAGAGCAATATCAGACATCTCCGTAAGTTATTACTTTTTAGTTACTATAGAATAGAACATATAGCGTTCATTGAGTGGCGAATGAGTGAGTGATGTTATATCAATCTTCTCCTTCTTGCAAGAGCTCCTTTTGGGGTGCAGCAACGTACTCAGGGTTATATTTTGTTTTACAGCGGTTACAGACCAGGAAAAGTGTTCGTTTGCGCAACAAGTTGGTTATTTAATTAGTTGTTTTTTATTTCTTATGGTCTCCTTTTAAAACTATCCTTACATAGTAAATTATTATTAATGTTATAAATTATTAAAATAATTGATAATTAAAAGATACATTTAGGGTCGGTATTATAAAACTTTCTATTTCCTTTATAAAATTTACTTTGAGAGTAAATTAATTTATTCTGTCAATTTGCGCATTAAATTGACAGAATAAATTAATTTACTCTCAAAGTAATGTAACGTTCTTATTAAAATAATAATCAAAAATGCCGTTTAAAATCGTCTATTAATAAAGAGAAGATTATTTACAATGCACTTAATTAAAAACACTATAACTATAAACTATTTAACAATCTATTAAAAAATGCTAGGTATCTACAAATTTATTTGAGGACTATTTATATAAAACTATTTATGTATTAACTAATTATTCAGAGTACATTTCACTATGCCGGTCAAACATTAACTGCCCCCTTCTACTCGCGATCTCAATTTATATCTTTCATATGATGACTCATACATCCAGAATGTTCGATGACGTGTTGATGAGTCATACTTGCAGCTGTTGATACGTCACGTCGATGAGGCGTGTCGATGAGTCATACTCGCAGGTGTTGATTGATGAGTCATACATCCAGGTGTTATTGATGAGTCATAAAGTTGATGACTCATACACCTAGAATGTTTGATGACGTCATATGTGGGTTTACTATTCGTTACAGTAAATTTTATCTAGGAAATAAAAAGTTTTATAATACCGGCCCTTAGTAATCAAAATTTAACTTTCCACAGAAATGAGAAACAAATACCAAATCGTATTAATTTGGAAATAGAATTTTAATCAAAAACACGACCCTTAATAAACAGTCTAGTAGCAATATCCATCCTTAATTTAATAAATATTTTATTAACCTTTGATTTAAGATGCACCAAACTATCAAGTACTACTAAACTGTACTACTACTTAATTGGAGAAATAAAGTATTAAAAAGTACAAGGCAGAAATAAAGTATTATAAAACCTATCAGCAAAATCGTGAAGTTAAGGTTCACGGTTTGATAAAAAAGACGTTTCAAACACTATAAAAGTTAAATAATAATAAAAGAGGCCACTCGATTGTTTATTAAAACAAAAAAATTAGTGCAGATAGTAATATATTGATGATTACAATAGACTAACTAGACAGTCCTAAAGTTCTCAGCCACTATTGCATCTTGGTTGCCAGGTCGCAATGATGTCGTAAAATGGTTCTAACACAAGTGACAGCATTTGTGATTCACAGCAACGATCAACTTTGAAGGTTCATATAGGAACATGAAGGAACATACTCCAATGCTAATGCAGGTTCTAATGTAGGTGGCCATACTTATGCCCCGTCACACCGACATAAACACTCTCTAGAGTTTCTTAATTGGATGAACACCGTAATTCTTTCTTTGCTTTTTCTTTAAATAATGTGAAACAGCAATATTGCTAAAATTACATTTTCATCCAGTGCGATAGCGGAAAATAAACTGGCCAAATGTGTTGTCGGGGAAGAAAATGTCACATGGCTGGGACCAGGTCCCAGCGATCGTGTGGAAGCGACCAAGATACAAGCATGGCTAAGATGTATTGTACACAAATAATTAATAATAATGTTAGTAGGGACACTTACTAATATTGTTAAGTAATAATCATGTATGATCAATAATAATTGCATTGAAAGAGTGCGAATAATATGTTAAATAATACGAGCTAGTACCTCACAAAATTTAATACAAAATGTCGCAATGTTGAACATTACTATACAGCTGAGCGTCAAAAATATATAACGCTAAAACTCAAAGTTACTACGATTTGGTTTGCCAAAATATGTACCTAACACACAAAAACTCAAAATAAAATAAGAAACTGTAGTACTTAATGTATATGAGGCATGTAAGCACCCAAAGCTGTTTATGCTTTAAAAACGGAGACTTTTTACTGTTAGATAAAGTATTTAATAATAATATAATTAGAGAACTATAATTATATATGACTACATTTACAAATAAAAGTAATAATAGTTGACATTATATTTGAACTGATCTACCTTTACAGAAATGTCGTTACCTTTGTTACTTATCTTTATTACCTTACCTTAATGTCAAATTCAACGTTACCCAAACAAGACAAATGTCTTTGTCCATAATTTGAAGTTGCTTAAATCTAACCACTATTAAAACTCTAAAAGGCTTTAAATGATTACATCTGAGTTAAATTAATAACCCTCCGACCTTGACCCGGCATATTATAATCAACGTGGGCTGCGATTGAGGAAAGTGCAGAGCAAATACGAATATACTGCAATGATATGGATCATCCATTTGAAAATTTCAGTAGTTTACGACATATATAAAATTATTAATAGGCTACGATAGGTATCGGGTTTAGCCAGATAGCATTTATATAATTATTCATGCAACAAATGAAAGGATGTACATGATAGGACAGTAGTTTTATTCATGCTAAAGACTACATGCTTGATTATAGATAGTTTTATCAAATAAAAATAGAAAAGTAGGACCATAATAGGTGTTTCACCTAATTTTATTAAAAAGGATATTTTATAAAAAGGAATATCATTTAGTTTGATTGTTTTGTACTAAAACATGATGTATATAACCCATGTTACATGTTTAGGATAGCTTGTCCATTTCTTTAGAAGATTTTTATCTTTTCTTAAATTTGATGTGTCGATGATGGGTCCGCTGATAGCATTTTCATTATGCTAGTAAGCTGAACCAGTTTCGGGATTCTATTTCGTTGGAAATATGTAAAATAGGTCATTATTATGATATCTGAATATAACTTACTAATTCCTGTAACTAAAGGATTTGTATTAATTATTAAGGAAAATCAGCTGTTTTAGATATGTTGGAGGTTTTTCAAATTTTGATTTAATAGAACATTTTCCCCGTTGTTTGAATACAAGCACTTGGAGGACTGTATGCTGGACAAGTTTGAGTATAATTTGATTTCATTTCTGTTGATATTTGTGTAGGATCTTGTATAGCATCGTTGAACTCCTAAAACGTATAAACAGATTTTTCATTTGAGTTTTTCTTTTATTGTAAATATTTTGTTATGTAAAATTATATGTGTGAGTTACCTAGTGTAGCTATGTGTTCATTTCTTGCAAAGATATAGCTGGAGATCATGTGTATCCATGGTAATTTGAGTTTTAATGAAGTTTTCATCGTTAATCGTTTTTATTAATTTTCTCAGTTATGATTGATTTTAGACTATAAGTGTATATTACATTAGTTTGATCGTCTTTGTGCCAACTATATTTCTGTTTTTCTAGATTTAAGATTAATGCTAATTTTAAACATATGTTCTCGTCCTGTGACGTCACGAACTTAGCGAGTAGATTTTGTTTGTAGAAATTTGTCATAGTCGTCAATTGTTTTGTGAAAACATTAACAAATTAATTCGACAATACGTATTTGAAAAGTCCACGTCGATTCATATAAGATTTTCTAAAAAAAATAAATTAAGGTTAAGTTATAACCATATGTTTTGATACACATACGTCGAATGTAAACAAAGTATTTATGGAATAGTTACCTGTTTATAAAATAAAGAAGAAATATTTCCACATTTTGAACAATTATATGGGATTGTAAATATTATTTTTAACAAGATAAACAAGATTTATTTATTAGTTTGAAAATCGATTTATTTGGAAGATCGATCAGCTGACTATTGGAAGCAGTCGGTATTACCAACAATGCAATTGGAGCAATCTAATAAAATATTTTAAAAGGATCCGGACGATTATATACAAGGTATTTCGAAAGTGAAAGTTTTGTTCACATAAAGAACTATAAAGTTATAAAGACCATTTTTATTTTAATCTAGAATTTGATTTTGACCATTTTGGATTGTTTTTAAATAACAAAGATATAACGATTAAACAATTTTGAATTTGTTTATTATCAAAGATAATTCAATTTAGTTTAATAAATTCATTTAGTATATGTAAATAATTATTTTATTGACTGATAAATTTATTTTATGTTAGTTTGTTGAAGTGGATACCAGTTTCAACCCCCATTGTCAGGTTGTAACTAAGACCTAAAACACTTGAGCAAACTCTAGGAAGATTTTCCTAATTTTGAATTTCTTTTGGTTAAACACTTGTGTTGTGCTTTTGTTTTGAATTTTGATCTTCGTTATAACCACAATAAAAATAAAAATCTGTGTTTGGATTTATTCATGTTTTTATTTGATGTTCATACAAGTATTTATTTTTCTTATCTTCATACAGAGTTTCTGTTCCTGTTGTTTAGCTGCCGAAGTCCAAATGCTATGCTAGTAAGTCTCGTTCGAGGTACAGGAATTATTAAAGTTGAATTAAATATTTTTATCTCATTCTCTATCAATATAAACCTGAGTCAGCTTAAAAGGGTAAACGAGATTTACTGTGTAATTTTTAATTTTAACATTTGTGTTGGGGTCATCGCAATACTAAAATCAAATAATATATAAGTGGAACTTAAGTCAGATAGAATTAATATAATAATTGTTATCAAGCAATTTATCAATACGTAAATTCTGCTGGGACCTCTTGAAGTTATTTAGTAATTACAATATGGAAATTTAAGTACCTAAATTTGATAATTGAATATAAATATAATATTAAGTAGGTCGTATTTTATAATTAAATATTATTCCTTTTCTAACAACATCTGGAGCTGTTATTATAAATTTTCCTGTAAAATAATGATTTTATAAAACATCTATTAAACTAAGGGAAAACTAAATCACTAGTTAGTACATCTCTAGCATTAAACCAGGTTTTATACGAGATTCCAGTGATACGATCAGCTGATAGGTTTGCATCGGATGGTAATAAAAATTATTAGATGAACCAATTTTATGTCATCCCCTGTTTTCTTAATAATAACGCACACTTAAGTGTTGGGATAATTACAGAACTTAACATTTTCCATCATTTAAGTAAGAATTAATCTTTGAGCGTTATTTGATTTTATTAAACGTAAGGAGGATTTAATATTGATTAGCGAATGTTGAATAATAATAATAATAATAATAATAATAATAATAATGTTTATTTTCCAATCATAGAAAAATATTTTACAAATACAAATACAACAATGAAAATAAACATATAAATCACTGAAGCATCGATGCTTGTGCGTGATATAGTAAATTTAATATTAATAATATACATATCTGTAAAAAAACTATCAAGACATTCACAACAATATAAAAATAAAAATAAAAATATCAACTTGATGATCGTATTATTATTTTCTAAATGTGTTTAAATGTGTCAAAATCGGTAAGCAGTCTATATCGTATAATCAGGTATATTATCATTATCAGGTAAGTAATCCTTTTTTTGTAAGTATTTATTAGAATAATTATTAGAAAACGTTATCACAATCAAAAAACAAATGCGTAAAAATCCAGTATATATGTATATATTTTTTAATATTCTGTGTTTATTGTAAAAATCTTAAATCAACAAGATCATTAAAAATTTGTCTGTTAGTAGTATGCATCCAGACTTTTATGAGATGCTTAAAAGAATTATATGATTTTGTTGTTTTTAGATTAATTGGTAATAGATTGTACAATCGAGGTGCTAAAAATTGCGTGGATCGTTGTCCAATTGTTTTTTCACATATTGGCTCATTTATGTAGTTTTTTTTGGTCCGAGTGTCATATGAATGTTTAATAGGTTGTAGCTTGATTTTACTTCTGTGTATATTCATTAGGATTTTCTGGCAGAAGATTTGTCTAATATCAAGGATTCTATTTTCAGAAAAAAGCAAATCGCTTGAAAATCGTATTGGTCTTTTAAAAATAATTCTTAATATCCATTTTTGTACGACATTCAGACTTTGAAGATTACTTTCTGCTACTCCTCCCCATCCTAAGATTCCATAAGATAATTGGGACTGTACTAGTGCAAAGTAGAGTGATTTAATATTTTTGACACTTAAAAAGACAACAAGGTATTTGAATTTACTTAGTAAACCCCTTAATTTATTTTTAACATTCTGAACATGCAGGTCCCATTTTAGATGCCTGTCAATAATAATTCCCAGATACTTTGCATGATCTTTTTCTAATATTTGTGTTTCATTGTCAACTACTAGCGGCCCTATATTAGGAAGGTTATTAGCATAGGATGTGAATGGTAAGTAGTTTGTTTTCTGACTATTTAGTGTTAATTTGTTAAATTTAAACCAGTTACATATATTTTTAAAATCTTGTTCTGCTTTTAATTTTAGGCATGTCCAGGTATCTCCTTCATACATTATGGCCATATCATCCGCAAAACTAGTAAGTGTTCCTATAGTTTTAATTGTCATTAAGCTATTTACATATATAGTAAATAAGAGAGGTCCAAGGACTGTTCCCTGTGGAACTCCGTATGTAACGGACCTTGGACTACTGAAACTGCTATCAATATTAACAACTTGTTTTCTTTCAGACAAATAATCTTTTAGTAAGGAATATGTGGGTCCTCTTATTCCGTAATTGTATAATTTTTGAAGAAGACGTTTATGGCACACAGTATCGAAGGCCTTTGACAGATCTACAAAAATACATATTAGAGGGTTTTTTTTTATCTAAAGCATTATAAATTTTCGAAGTTAATGCAAAAATAGCATCTTCAGTAGATCGGCCTTCTCTGAACCCAAATTGATTATTAGAGAGAATCTTAAACTTGTCCATAAATTTTGAAATTCTTACTTTTATAAGCTTTTCAAATATTTTAGAAAACACTGACAACAGAGAAATAGGACGATAATTTTCAATATTTTGCCTACTTCCATTTTTGTACAGAGGTTTAATAATTCCAAGTTTTAGACACTCTGGAAATTTTCCACTCTCAAAGCATGTATTTATAATATATGTTAAAGGCTGAACGACTTGATGACTCAACTTTTTAAGCGTCTCAGATCTAATGTTGTCCCATCCGGGAGACTTTTTTGTCTTCAAATTATTAATAATTTTGATAACTTCCATTTCAGAAATAGGATTTAGGTATATACTACTTCTTATGTTTTCAGTGTTTTCTGTAAAATTGTTTGGAGTTTTAATTTTGTTTGCATAATTTCTACCTAAATTACTATAATATTCATTAAAACTGTGAGCTATTTTATTTTTTGCTGTTATAGTTTCATTATTTAATTCTATAAAGTCTAGTTGTGTTGTAGCTTTTTGTTTGGGACAGAGTTTATTTACTGCGTTCCACAGACCACTAGAAGAATTCGGACTTTTTTGTATAAGTTTATTCATGTAACTTTTTTTTGAAATGTCAATAATGTTTCTAAGTTTATTTTTAAGTAGCCTATACTTTTCACTTAATGTAGTATTTTCAGGATTTGTTTGTAATTTTATATAAATCTCATTTTTTTCATTAATTAAATTTACTATACTTGGTGTTATCCATGCTTTTCTGATTGTAAAACTGTTGATTTTTATAGTGTTTGTGTGTTTTTCAATGTATTGTTTCAATGTAGTAATAAATCTTTCCATAATTATATTTGCATTTTGGGAGTTATAAATATCCACCCACTGTTCATGTAAAATATCATCTTGTAATGTGTTGTAATTTATATATTTTTTATATCTGTTTGGATGCGACCTAATCAAGGAATTTACGTTATGGTTAAATTCAAGGCAAATAGGAAAATGGTCTGTTATTTCATAATTAAATACGTATGAATCTAAACTACTATGACTATGAGTATTTTTTACAAAAATGTGATCTAAACATGTTTTGCTACTAGGTCTTGTTATTCTATTTATATAGGAATTAAAACCAAATGAATTTAATATATTTTTGTATTCTTCTGCTTCCTCACTGCCATCTTTTATTAGATCCATGTTTATGTCCCCAACAATAATATGGCAACTACTACTTTTCTTTAATGCTAGATAATTATAGAGCTCAGTATTAAACAATTTTTTGTCTGTATTTGGTGATCTATAAATTGCAGTCAATAATAGCTTAATCTTATCTATATTAATTTGTGTTTCTATACCAGTGCTCAGGGCAATCCGAACAATATTATAATTATAGTTCATATTGGATTTAATGAATATAAGTACCCCATCATTCCTATTTAAAGTTCCTTCACTGTATAAATTCTCATAGCCTGGTATTCTATAAGTATTGTTATCAGAGATATTAAAAGTTTCTGTTAGAACTATTAATTCGAATTGCTCTGAAAACTGATTTAAAAATATTAGAAGTTCATCATAATTTTTAGCGATGCTACGAATATTTACATGCAAAATTCTAAAGCTACATTTTTTATTATTTAAACAATTTTTATTAAAATCATTTATTACATTTATTAGTTTGCCCGTGATTTTTTCGTTTTCATAATACTTAACATAAGCATCCATTTTAGTTTTTTATATATGGATCTATATTTAATTGTATTAAATTTAATCTAATCTAGTTTTTAGACTTAGTAGAACTGGAACCATAGCGGGTTCGTATTCTATTAGGAATCGGTCTAGTTAGTACATTCTTTTTGGAATTTATTAAAGGGGTTTCAGGTTGATTTTTTCCTCATTGTCTAACTCTTCTGGCTGAGTAATTACCTTAAACAAATCCTCGTCTTCACTTTCCTGATAGATCACTTGGGATGATGGGGTTGTTGGGGCGCTAGAATGTCGTTCCTCGTGAGAATCTGCCTCGCCTTCAAGATCCTCTATTGTAAAGGCAGTATTGTTAACATATAGCTTTTTTCCCCTGATGTAGCTCTTAACAGTTGGGTTACTCTCTCTGGCCAAACCAAGGTGTTTTCTCAGGATCTTGTTTTCCTCTTGCTGTTGTTTGGTATAGTCGTGGTTAATGAAAATACCAGTGCCTTTAAGTTTACTCCTGTTTTTTAGAATCTCGATTTTCTTTAGCTGCGATATTAGCTCAACCTTCAGTGGACTATTTTCAGATTTCCCAAGATAATATAGATTGCTAATATCAGATGGTGAAAATTGAATCTCTAAGTTTTTGACAATCTCAGTGCATACAGATGTAGTAGGTGATATTCCCTCTGGTGGTTTAGGTATGCCAAAAACTATAATATTATTTTTCTTACTTTCTTTTTCCAAAAGTTCCACACAGTTTTTCAGTTCTTGGTTTTCCTTTTCTAGTTGATTTATCTTCGCCGTTAAATTCTGTACTTTCATTAATACTCTTGATTCACTCGCTTTTATGCTGTTCTTTAATTCCGTTCTATTTTTGATTATTTCTTCTAACAGTTTATTATAATTTAATTTTTCATCAGTTGTCATGCTTTGTAATGTGTAGTTTCCTTTAGGTAATAAAATAACTAAATAACACCTGCTTCTATATCTCAGCTGATATTAATTTTTGGTTATTTTGTAAGTATTAATAGATTTTTGAGTTTAAATGAGTTTATTTTATTTTGTTTTTCTTTTAATAATAAGCTATCTATTATTATAATACGAGCAGATGCAATTCCTTGTATTTCTTTTTCTTTTTAAAGTATTCTTTTACACGTTTTCTTACAGATCACTTAACTAACAACACTTCAATACAAATGCTCGGAAATATTAATATTTAACTTCTTATCTTGCTAATTATAATAATTTTCCAATAATTCATAATATTTGGATTGGTTAATAAATAATTATTTTGTTTTGTCGATATAGTTAGGTCAACAAATTGTTAGGATTGACTTATTTTGTACGATTATAATATTTTTTTATTCTTTTTCTTTTGTTAACATACTAAATGTTATATTAATGTATACTTAGTACGAGTAATTTACAAACGTATAGAAATAATGTTTTTGTAATATACTACATAAATAATGCAATTAGTAAACGAATATAAGACAATTTCCAAAATTGTTTCAAAACAAAATGGCTGAATTATTTTATATATTTTTATTAATCTACTATTGATACTGTGGTCGTCAAAGGTGTTAACGTAGAGTTAGTCGTTTTGATTTGGAAAAATCACTGGTAGTAAGTATAATCTAACCAAAAAAGAAGACTACCAGAATATTTGGTTTCGTTTGAGTAAGCGAGAGAAAAGCAGATGCATACGAATAATTCATATCTTATTTATGTATCTTATTTATCCATAATCAATGTATGATTAAAAATGCCAATTGGGACATGATTGCAATTGCAAAAAAGCCACACGCATTTACTTGAAAACGGAAAATAACAATACCCCGGCTTCTTAATACAATTTACTGGAATCATTAGTAAGATGGTGACCTAAAAACAAACTCTTAAAGGCCCATTGAAAAGTAATTTAACAAATACTTACAGTAAAGAAGATTATGAAAAGCATGGTAGGTCTGTAATATTGCAAAAAAACACTGGATTGTTTCATTGAAATAGTCGCAGAAACTCTGACTGAGAAGACACCAATGAGATGATATTTAAGCAGATAAAAACAATAAGCTATAAAAAATGCGTAAATTGGCCTTCGATTGTTTTGCTTCCATGCTCGCAACGTTCCGAGCATTGTTTTTCACGGATTGTTAAAAGAAATTTAATAGAATGGTTTTTCAGTATTTTTGAAAATTAATGTATCTATGAACCAGTAGGGTACATTTTCGATTATTCGAGGTATGCTTGAATGACATAGAATATTTGCATTTAGTGTAATTTTTAATTATTTTTTTAACAAATATATCACCGAGAAAAAGGTTTATTTCCAAATACAAAATATATTTACTTAGGTGCAATTGTGATTTCTTTAATTAAAGCTAACAAATGTTTTTTAGTTTAATATTGCTGTTTTTAAAAGGACGAAACAAGATATTTTGCTTCAAGTTGGTACTTTATTTGAGCAAGATTTATTCCAGTGTTGTATATATTGTTTGAATTAAGGCTGAGTTTAGTTCGCCGGCTCTTTATTTAAACAAAATTAATTATTATATTCGGGTTGAGCTATTGTGAAGATTGCAACAACTGTTTGATAAAGTTGTGTAGAGTAACATAAATTTCGTTGTAACAATTAAATATATATATTTTTTTCCTCTATAAATACATTTATTAGGCCACCTTAATACATTGTATATACGAACTTAATATATGTATTATCTGTACACTCTAATTCTTAATGTATTTTCTATTACATGCTAGCCTATGTTATGGTGATAACTTTTTGACTTTTTTCTCAAAAATTTTTTTGTCCTGTAGCACGAATGAATGAAATTTTGCCTATTAATGACTAAAATTATTGAAATATTGAAAAAGGTCACGCACAAACCACTTTGAAATTTTATATTGAGATGTCCTGATTTCATCTCATTGAAAATTTATTAGACGATAGGATCGTAAACATAAAAATAATTATGTCATGCAATAAAATAAAATAAAGAATAGATATGCTAGGATGTTAGGTCTATTTAATCTAAAGGCTACATGTTAGGTCACAGATAGATTCATCAATTTTTAAAAAGGAAATCAAGAAGGATAAGATCTCATGCAAACATAAACTAAATTTTTATATGTAAAAAGGTCTGATTTTTAAAAAGTATATGAATCATTTAGATTGTTTCTTGATAATACATGTTATATGCAACCCAAGTCACATATTAGGATGGTTTTTCCATTTGTCTGGAAGATTTAATTTTCCTGGTTAAATTTAAGGTCTACGATCATTAACGTAGGGAGGATTTTTCTGTTTTCTATGAGACTCACTCAGTTTCGTGCTGATATTTAACTAAAAATATGTAAATTAGGTCAATCTTGTAAAAAGTGATCTAGCACAATAAACTTACAAACTCTTATATAATAATACTGGGTATTTATTGTAATGAAGGTTTCGGCTTTGTTGATGTGTTTCGATCTTTGGAGGTGTTGATTGTTTGAATGCAAACACTTGGAGGACTGTATGCTGGACAAGTTGACTATAATTTGACTTAATTTAAGTTTATTTTGAAGTAGGATCTTGTAGAAGCATCGTTTGGTGTATCATGATCGTTCTTAAATTGTAATGATGTTCTTATGTAAATTTTATATGTATCAGTTACATAGTGTAACTGTATGTATTCATATTGTAAAGGATAAAGCTGGATTTATTGAGTTTTGTGTATAATTAGGTCCTAATGAGATTTGTTCATTGTCAATCCTTTTTGTTAATTCTCTAAGTTATGGTAGACTTTGGAATATGAGTGTCTTATATTGTTTTAATCGTTATTTTACCAGCTAAAATCCTATCTTTGCAGAATTAGGATTAGTAGTAATTATTATCAGCTGTGTTGAAATAGTGACGTCATGAGAAACATCGTGTGGCTGTTGTTTGGAAAAATTGACAGAATTTTCATTTGTTTTGTGACGTTCCCAATTTTTATTTAATCCTCTTAATTCTTTGGAGTCAAGTTTCCTAAAAAAAAGAAAAGGAATTGTCTTTATTGTATGATGTGCCTACCTAACTAACTTTAATTATTTTTATTCTTTAAATTACTATTCGGATTTTTCCTTTAGGGGTGTTTTCTGATATTTTCCCCTGTGTATTTTTGTTATCTTATTCTAAACATTTGTCAGCCATTTCTACTTTCTTTTTATCTTTTGGTGTGAAAGTTTTACCAACTATGTGTAGGAGGAATTCTAATTCTCTTTTTGATAATGAGAAGACATTTTAAATTTTTCAAGCTCTTTTCCTATTGAACTTTTGGCCCAAGAACATCTAGGTAATTATGTTTGCTAATTTTTGAATTTTTCTAATTCTCTTTGATTTTCATTTGAGATTGAGATTTATACCTACTTTTGCTTGGGGGTAATTTATTATTTTATTTTTAGGGCTCTCTTATATACCCCACATTTTTCACCTTTATTGTTGAGGGTTATTCTAATTTTATTGAGACTTACTCGGCGAATCATTTTGAATTGCATCATGGAAATGGTTGCTTTGGTATAAGCAAGTTCTAAAAGAATGGTATTTTTTTATCCTGCTAGTTGGATTTTCCATGTGAGAATCTTACCCTCTGGTGATGGTGGTTTAAATCATTGAAGACACCTGTAGGCCACAGCACTGTCGCACTGCCAGAAGTTGGTTATTGTCAACTATATTTTATCCTGCTATTTGGGATTAGGACGTGATAATCTTAACCTCCGGTAATGTTGGTTTTAACTTTATGAAGACACCCGTAGACCACATTGTCTCACAGCCAGGAGTTAAGTGTTCCTGTTGTGTAATTAATAGTAGCTGGTTTTGTCAGCATTCGACATCTTTGGTACTATTTTAATTTGGTAAATTTTGAAAGTTTGTAACTGTAAGTATTACATAAGTGTTTTCCCTTCTTATTATCCTTATTCCTAATTAAAGTTAATCACTTACCTTCGTTGTGATCAAATCTTTAATAAGTTGTACTGGTGGTACTTGTAAATTTTTGCTTCGGTATTAATATTGCTGATACGGCGCCTTATTGAGCAAGCTTGCCTGAAACTATTACTGGTTATTTTGATTGATCTTTTTACATTTATTATTACTTGTTGTTTGGTAAAGATTTAAGGTTAGGAATTGAGTTTAAGCGTTCTTACCTGTTCTATTGCTTCCTACCCACCTTTTACTGTTCCCAATTTTTTTTTCAACTTTAATTATTTACACCTCTGTTCACTACTGTTGCATTTAAATATATGTATTTTGTAATATTATTATTGTTTTGTTTAAAAGGTATGTCATATTATTGATGCTTCAAATTGATTAGTTATCAAGTTTAAATATTATACTGGCTGTTAGTCATATCAGTGGTCATTTTTCATGCCATATTGTGGCCATTTATTCTTATTATTATAGTAGGTTGTTTGTTTAGCCCTTGGTGACTATTGTTCTTTATTAAATTTGTGTACCTTTTTGTTATTACTTATTTGTATATTTGTTATTACTACTGTTACTATTTACATTTATATTACATTATTAAATCTTAATATTAATTCTACGTTTTACGTGTTGTGTTTTTGTTATGATTGTGTGTATTTGGTCATTCCCCTTCTTTCTAGGTTTCTAGAATGGCGCCCAGGCAGCAAATCGTTATTTTTTAGTAGCTATCATCGACGAACCAACCTACCAGCTCTCCTTTTATCCTTGAGCACCGTGAGCATTAATATTGTACATCCTGACTACTAGGATGTCACAGTTTCGCCAAATCATATACAAATCCCAGCTAAAATTAACAAATTCAGTCGATCAAAAGCACTTGCAGAATCCCTGCTCGACTCCGGATTGAAAATCTGTAAATTAAGTGAGGTTAAAAGTGTTGACAATATGGTTTATGTCAACAAAGGAAAAATACAACAAAGTTTAAAGAATAATTTACCTGGATATTTTAAAATCAAAAGAAGATTTATTTGTTATCTTACAATTATATGGAATTGTAAACGAGTTATTTTTAAAATAAATTCAAGAAGATTTTATTTCCATTATCGTATTGAATAATCGATGGATTTACATTTACAAAATCATCTGACAGATTTGAATGCAGTTGTACCAATATAAAATAATATTGGAGTAAAAGAGATAAAGTACATCAAGATCCATTTACTTTATATACAAGGTTGGTCAAAATAAAAGGTTTTGATTTAATTTTTCAATAACAAAGTTATTAAGACAATCTGAATAATTTCAGAATTCATTTTTCTAACCTTAAAGGTTTTTAAATAATTAAATTGTTATTAATAAAAAAAAATTAAATTTCTTTATTAAAATGTAATTATCATAAAATAAATTTATTTGAACATTTGTAAATATTTTTATTTAATTACATTGATTGATGTTAGTTTGCTCAAGTGAACTGAGTGAGAACTGTTATAGCCCTATGTCAGGTTATTAACGACTAATTAACACACTTGAGAAAGCTTAGGAAAGAATTTCCTATTTTACTTTATTGTTCTGTTCTTTTTAAATAATTTTCTTTTATTTTTCTTTGAATTTGATTTTCATTCATTTTCATTAATAAAAATAAAGACCGTGTTTTCAATTTATCTATGTGTTTATTTGATGTGTATACAAGCATCCATTTCTTTTTCTTTTCCTATTTAGAGTTTAGCTTGCTGTTGTTCAGTTGCGGAAGTCCAAGTGTCTTCATTGTAAGTTTTTCTCTTCTTCCAGGTATAAGAATCAATAAGATTATATTATTTCAACTATTTCATGCTTTATCGATTTAAACCTGAGTTAGCCGATTGGGAAAAGGAAAAGTATTGGGGTGTATTTTATTTTATTTTATTAGATTTCACCGTAGATATTTTTTGGGTTAACCTGATTGTGGCGCAGATTAAATATCACCTCAATATAGACAGTGGCGAAGCGAAAGAAGGCGATGGAAGCGACTGTGTTTGCACTGACCAGCTCAGCGCCACCTGATTGTTCCGAAAGTAGCACGGACTCCGCAACCGACAACAATCACAATCCGACAACAGCAAAGACAGTCCTTGGGAGGATGAGAATGCAGCATTAACTAGCACAAGGAAGCATAACCCAACACAAGCTCAAATCTGTCTTCCCACGGAGCAACAAAGATGTGCCTCCAGCTTTCTGGTGAGGGCATTCAAATCCCAACTGCATGTCAGTCAGCAATCCACAAGGCTATCTACACGAGAGCTGCTCAATTGAAGAAGCACTTGGTGAGCACGCTTCATCTGGAGAAGTGAAGCATACGCTTTGACGGCAAACACCTTGAAGGCTTTGAATATCAGGCCGTGGTCCTCAAGAATAAAACAAAAGAAATTAAGTTGACTGCGCTCAAATTGAAGGATGGAAAAGCTGCAACAATTGCAGAAGGACTCCAGGATAGTAAAAGCTGTTCATTCATTTCTTACTGATGAGCTGACCATTGGTTCAGTAGCCAAATGTTCCGCGCTGGAGATTTTGATGAAGTATCTGCAGCTCTGAATACCTAAAAGATATATATTGTATTATATAAACTAAATATATTTATTTAAATGAATTGCAGTTAATTTAGTTTAACGATTTCTTTGTTCCTAAAATGTTGGTTAGGACGCGTACAAAAAGATTGCATGATAACCTATTTGATTTTCGCCAGCTTCGGAAGTTTTCCGTTAATAACGGATAGTATAATAGTCAGAATTTAATGTAATAGTTAATTGTGATTACTGATTAGCGTTTCCTATTTCAATTCCACCAAAAAGTCTTTTAATATCAAGTGGAACTGGAAATAACAGTTGATTGATTATTTTAAGTATAACTTTGCAATATTTAAGCATGTCATTGTGCAATCATTGTTAAAATCAAGCAAATAATAATAAATAAATATAATATTAAAATGCAATATACTCCCTATATTACCTTTTAAAATAATCATATCAAACCATTGCATTTACTGTATGTTTATGCAACCAACAATACATAAATGCTCAAAATGCGCTAGCCGTTAACCTTTTCATTTCACTTAGGATGAATTTAACACTGATTGAATTTATTAAAAAATACACCCGTAAATGGGAAAAACCGTAGAAGACCTAAGAACACTAGGGATACGAAACTGGGAAGAAAAAGCGAAAGAGAGGAAAGAATGGAAAACCGTTGTCGAGCAGGGCAAGGCCCACAATGGGCTGAAGTGCTGAGGATGATGAAATGAGAAAAACATTTATTGGAAAATAAAAGATGCTTAGGTTATAAAAAACCACGTCTGATCGTGGTAAAATGTATACATACTTTGCAACAACCAACCAATTTAAAACAATGCTTTTACTTGGTTATTTTCAAATGCAATATAGAATAGGGAATAGAGTAATTTTAATTTAATACCACTGTATGTTTATGTGTGTACACCTGTGTTTATTCAATTGTCTCTGAGCACCAAGTACTTTGTACTCCAATTTTACCTGAATGTATATAAGCTCACGTATCAGAAGATTGGAACTTATGATGCCCTAGAAGTAAGAATTCTATCCAAATACCCCGTTTCCACTGTGTCTCGTTGGGAGAGTCCGTTCTTGGTGTGAAGCTTAAATCAAAATGGGTGGTGACACAACGATAAGTGAGACGAAATGTATTCTTTATTTGTCAAATAGGGTCATAAATCAATCCAAGTGTCAATTTAAATCTTAAATTTGTTCTAACAATGAAGAAATAAATCTGAAATACTACAATACAAAACTAGCGAAAAATGATTTCGAGATATTATTATATAATACAAGGTTTATTTAATAAATCGCAAACAGTTTAAATTCATTTTAGTTAAATTGAACCTAATTAAACCTAAATGGCGAGTTGGGATAATGCAATATTAACGTTGTTAAATAAATCTAGATCCGCAAAATTAAATAACCATTCAACCTGAAAAAAGTACCTGATGGGGTTTTTTCTAAATAAAAAATAAACCTAAATAAAGATATACGCTAGACCTTCATATTGGGTGAAGTCCATTGAACAGCAATTTGATTGAGTCTGTTATTGCTATTACTTTCGATCGGCTTCAAGGATCTTATTAGCTGTTTTGAACGTATTCCTTTGTTTTTCTTTTCTGGTAAATTGCTGTACAGTAGAGATAACCTTGATTATAATTTGAAATTATAATTTGTTGACGTACCTAATTACGCATTCTTAAATTTTCTACGCATAATCTACACATTTCTGCCGTTTGGTAGTTGTACCGCGATAAGGTTTTATTGTCATAAATTATTTCCTAAAAATGTATGATTTCTTTCATGAATGATGTGTATCTAGCTCAAAAATAAACGGCAACTAAAACAGCAATAAATGCGCACTTTGTATTTCCAATTTGCTGTTTGAAAACCAAGTAGAATTACTAATACCAATCTAAATTTCTAAAAGAAGGAGACCACAGTATAAATTACTTTGTCTAAAGGTTAAAATTGGATTTATTAAAAACATGACAATCTCGTTTAAAAATTACCACAATCCCTCAGAAACCAAGCAACTTTCTTTTACACAGACCCTACAATATGTAAGAGCAGTTCTGTATGCATTGAAAACAAACTCCCGGTTAGGAATTGCGATTTAGAAGTACTATAAATCCAGATAGCAATCTTTCGCGCAACACGCACGGATCGGATGTAAAATATAGCAGATTTCCGGTCGCAATTTATATGAAATTGTGGAGCAATAAAAACATAAGAGGCGATATATCGATGGGATTGTTGTTTACGCCTTGTTTCCGACAGAACTATAGAAATGATTCGAGTGGCGCTATCTTACGAAGATAACTTTGTTATCTATTAATAAGGACAACTTAAAATCTAATCAAATAAAATTAGAACTAATTCACAAAGAAGGAGAACCCGTCGTGAAGTTAATAAAATTACTCAGGAGACGATACGAGACAACTAAGATTTCCGTTTTACAAGAGTGGGTCGAGGATCAATTAAAATGCTGCATTTTCTTCTTCTTGAAAGTATTATTATTATTCAATTTTAGGTAGATAATACTAAAAGATATTCTAATTAAATTTTATAATACTTCGGTACTTTAAAACGTTATATATTTACTTCGGTAGAATTTTAAACGTCAAAATGAAAAAAGACGGATTTTCAGGAAAATTTTCATGAATGTGCATAAAAGTCTAATATCGATTCAAAAAATCGGTTGCAGTAACAGACATTTTAATTTGTCTGTTATTTTTTAATTATTCAATCACAATTTACACAGCAAGAAAAATCTTTTTCGAATCCCTAGATGAAACTAGGTCACTAAAGATTCTTAAATACAACTTTAAACCTTAAATTTTCGTTACACTGTCATTTATTACGGTAATGCCCGTCGGTTTCTTTTTGTGCTACATCGGAAGGAATTGACTGTCCTCAGGATTCCACTCAACTTACAGGGAGAAGTACTAGCAATGTCGAACCGAATATCAAATTCATTCTCGAGCTGTGCTCGCGCTGTTGCAATGACACATCTCTTCCTTGTTATTCTTTTGAATTGTTTTCTTCTTCCTTTTTTTCTGAAAAGAGTCGATACCTATAACAGATACACCGGTTGTTTTTCGGAATACTTCTAGACTCCCCATGCATTTTCCTACACTTCCCATGCACTATCTTGAACAGTTTTTTCCAGTGAGGTATGGTTGTACAGGAACAAATTAGACATACGAGACTATTAGATGGCATCAGTAATGGATTGTAAGGACTGTGGTTTATCACAACGGATGGTTTTATGTCGAGAAAAAGGTAACATGGTTACCGAAATACGTATTGGCAGTTAGTCAAATACAATGTGTCGTTAAATATAGTGTTATTAGATAGTAGTTTTCCATTATCATGAATTTTACTTCGCTCATAATTCAACTCAAAATCTTTACTGCTGGTGTCACCTTTTCCATTCTCTATCTTCACACACAACTTATATATGGCGGTGATCTATTTGAAAAATAAAATAAAATAAAATATAATAAATATCCACCGTTCCAAATATAAGCATAAATTATATACGGTTGATTAAATTTAGAATACACCACAGATATTCTTCTTTATTCCTCTCAGCTAGCTCAGGTTTGCTCAGTAAAGCATACAATATTTTAATTACGAGACTCTTATTTACTTTTATGCCTGGAAAGAAGGAAAAACTTATTTTGTAAACACTAAAGCTCTTGCAAGCTGGACAACTGCTACTATAATTTGAATCCAAAAGAAAAGAACGCTGTATGCTTGTATTAACATCAATTAAACACATATGTAAAATTGAAAACACAAAAACTTTATTTAACAAACAAAAATAAAATCAAATAGAGCGTCAAAATAAAAATAAAAATGTTTTTCAAGAAAATACAATTGGTGAATGAGAAATAAATTCTCAGGTTTGCTCAAACGTTAGAAATAATCGTAGTGATCTGACATAGGATCAGTACAGTTATTCGTTTGAACATACCAACACAAATGAAATTTTATTTATAAATAAAAATATTTGTTAAATAAAATAAATTTTATATTAAAGAAATTTAGTTGTTTCAATTACTTTAAATCAAATAATTTCTGGAAAGAACTTAATAAACTAAACCAAATAGTTTTGTATTAGAGGATGAACTTTATAAATTAATTATTATTTATAAACTCAACAAAAATCATTTATATTAACCAACCTGGTACGTTATAAAATAGTTCCCTTTTATATAAAAATCCTTTTAGTGGTAACACTGTGACAGAACCTGTCATCTGACTTCTTGTTTATAAAATCGATACGTAAATCAATGAAGAGAAATAAATTCACTTGAATTTATTCAAGGACCTAAACATGGAGTCAGTGCGCGAAGTAATCAAAAATTACAGTGTTAAGTACCAAAATAGACTCACAGTGCACCCTAATGAACTAGTCACTGAACTATTACGCAATAATGACATTAGAAGGCTAAAGCGGTTCAAACCCTTGGACCTGTCCATCAGATTTGATTAAATGTACAGTGTACCTAGTCACATGAGAATAATGTCTTTGTTTTAATTTTACAATTAGTTAGATAATTTTATAAAAATAGAATTATCATAGGATTGTTCTAGGCAGGTCTATGTTATGTATTTAGATTTAAGGAAAAAGTCACAACATTTACTTATTGTTTATGTGTAACAGATTGTAAATATGCTATGTTATAAAAAAAAGAAGAATTTATTTGTATAATCACTTTTACTTTTAATAATTTTTATACAATAATTAAATCTTCTTTTAATCTTTTAAAACTTTATTTATTCAATGACATTTATGTCAAAACATATGGTTAACTATCTAACCTCAAATTACAGATATATTTTATCCGGAGCCGGGTATAGCTTCTGTCTTGTACGTTTTATCGACTAATTTTGTTACAATTTGCCCCAGCTTATATAGTTTCTACCAAAACAAATGAAATCTATGACACTTTTTCAAAACAGCGGAGCATCGAGTTAGTTTGTGACGTCATTAATTCGGCACAGCTGATTTTAATTGTCACTAATCCTAATACTGTTACTATAGAATTGTATAAGAGTCAAATCAACATGAACGACAGAAATCAATACCTTCATTAATAAAAGTGGCCAGAAATCTTGTAAACAAATTCAAAATTTAATTGTATTATATCAGTCATAATAAGATTGACCTGATTAATCTATTTTCAGCTAATTAACAACATAAACTTGAGCTAGTCTCCTGGAATATACAAAAAATCTATCTGACGCAAACATCGTAATCTGATAATTTCAATGTGGGAATTACTTCTTCCTAACAAGTGAAAAACCATCCCAAATGTAACATGGGTTGCATAAACCTGATTATAATCAAACAATCTAACTAATTCATATCCTTTTTCTGAAAATGAAACCTATTATTATTATTATGCATGAGAAAGCTAGGTTATGTTTGCATGAAATCTTTATTTTTAAGTGTTCAATTTAAACATTAATGAACCTAACTGTGGCCCTATCTATACCCTTTATATTAATTATGCCCATGACATAACATATCCCTCTTTTAATTTTAAATCCGATATAAAATATTTGTATTAACGTTTCCGTTCGGTTGTTACTAAGATTTTCAATTCGGTGAAATGATTACACCGCAATATATATTACTACTTATTTATTTTCAACCTATTTCTGACACACGAACAACGCACGAACTACCGACAGTATCACCAACAGTCTATTTGTATTAGTGGTGGTTGTCGAAACTGGTTATCACTAGCTTGGTAGGTGAGATATGAAAGATGGTAAAAAGGGAAAGAGTGAAGAAGGGCGGCCACAGTTACAAAATTGCGACTACTGCTTAACGGTTGGTACAGCGAAATTGTCTGGCAAACCCAGAAAGGACTTTATTTTAAAACGACCATGAAAGTTTTGCAATGGCCCTTTCTGCAAGCGTGTTCATAGCATTTTCTCGATGAAAGCATAGAATGTTAAAAATTATTGAAATTTTTCATTAAAAAAAATCAACGTGTAGAAAATGAGCGAGTTTGTTTACTATACTCTTGATAAAAAATTGTGGAAATTCTTTTTCTCATTCGTGTAACCTTCAATGTAATTTTTTTGTATTAATTCAGAAAAACTATTTTTTTTTCTAGTCAACCATTGATTTCAGTTGTTTTTTTCTGAAATATCTTGAATTTTAAAATATGTCAAATGTTAAATGATATTCTGAATGCAAATCCATATAGAAAAAATATCATTTCGATTGGGAATCGAACTAAGGACTTTCCGCTTTCCGGGTGGGTACTATACCTTTGAGTAACCTAAGGTGATGACCATCAAAATAAATACGTGCAAACATACAACGTGTACTAGACATATTTTACTATAGATCGACGATTCGCTGACGACACATCAGTAATCAAAGCTAAACTAGATTTATTTGATTAATCTTATAAGGAACTTAGTATTATAATTTAAGATATAGGAAAATTATTTTTTTTAACTACTGTTTTACATGAAATCATTTTTTTAAATGCAAATCAACATAGAAGAATTATTACCCCGACTGGTAATCGAACCCAGCACTTTCCGGGCGGGTGTTCTACATCTGAGCTGCTTAAGGTGATTACAATGATAATTTTTGTATACGAACTAGATAATCTCAAACATACAAGGTGTACTCGATATATTTCGCTTCGTTCAGCTCATGGATCGACAATTCCCCTACACATCAACTGTCAAAGCTAATCTAGATTTGTTTGGATAATCCTATAAGGAAATTAATATATAATTTACCATAAAGGCTAATTAATTGTTACACTTTCGACTTTATTTTCATACTAATTTTAACTTGCGAGTATTTAAAGTAATGCCTTTTATTAATTTTTTGCAGTCGCCCTTGTTAACGTAACACGAATAGAATTTTTCAATTTTTTACGAAACATTCCTAGTAAAACGAAGTGCAACTTTGTCAACACTTTTTTCCAGAAAACTGGCATCTACACACCCTTCACATGATTATAAACAACATCTCTAGACCAACATCAAATGGGACTACTTTTAGGGAAATTTGAAAACTGGCTTAAGGGTGAAAATTTTATATTATTTGAAGTGCTCTGTAGAAGAGAACTTTATCTGCGGAAGTAGCTTTACTACTAGTTGTAGAAACTATCACTAATTTTAATTTTATCTAGTTTAGGATGCAACAGTCACCTCATTTGGGCGTTGATAGTGAACTTAAAAATTTTGCAAAAAACACATTTTCCAAAAATTTAATCAGAAGCTCCGAAATAGCAGTAAATGATGCAACGTTCTGATAAAAGTGTTGCAAAATTGGCAAAATGTTACTTAATTTCCAAAATCGTTAACAGTGAGATTGTTATAGAGCTGACCATGGTCCATGGTGGTTAAGAAGAACAGACTCTATCCATATGGAATCCATTTTTCTTAAGGAATTTTGTCACTGACGAACTTTTAATATCTAGATTTCTGGTTATTTTCTTGGCATTTAACTCTGAATTGTCCATCGCTGGCAATAATATATATAATAACGACTACTTGTTCGGGTAGGAGGGGTGGTTTTTACTATTATGCAGGTTCATCGTGCGGTTACAGTCGACTTACCGATGTTATATCACAAACCTTAACCAGATTTGCCGGTACCAGAAGTCGTTCTCTGGTTGCTTGGGACAGATGATAGCACACTCACTGCTACATTACCAAGGCTATATAACTATATATATTAAAACGGTATTAGTTCCTGTGACTGTTTCATAATCAAAACTACCTATACGGTCAAATCTTTTTTATTTTATTGTTTTATTTGCTGAACTTTCTGAGTGTATATGTCTTCAGGATCCAGACACCACTGTCTGGAGCTAATGTTTTTAAAAATCGATAAAATGAAAAATAAAAATAAAACAACTTAGTAATAGGGAAATAGAGTCCATGAAAATATGTATAAAACATGTAGCTTTATTTGTATCGCTTTTTTAAAATATCCTGTACAATTGTAAATGTTTTTATAGTATGTGCCTTTGACCACTAAGAAATGTTTACATTGTGTGTTTTTCTTGATATTTAATAATTTACGAGATACCGAAGAATCATGCACTAAATGGATAAATAATTGCATCCGACCTTGTTTCTATCAAATTCACGCAAGGTTGACTTTTTTATCGACTAGATTTGGCTGTTTTACGGATACTCGCTCCAACGGAACATGTTCTCTTAGAATCTTCCACCACCAAAATGTAGAGCTCCGGTCTTAACAGTTGCAGACAAGCGATGAACCGCCCCAAAACTCGCAATAGGAGTCGAACCAGAGTAGTAAAAAATTCAACTGAAAAGGTATAAAAAAGACACAATCGGAATATGAAAAGAAAAAAGTAGAAGAAAGTCGTGAAGAAAGATAGGTCTACATTATCCTAAAACATCCAAAAATATATGAAAATTTTATTAAATAAAAAATAAATCACTCTCTCAAGATCTTTACTCATATGGCTTGTTTTAATTCTTTGTATGTAGGTAGTTGTTTTTCTTAAAAACCGTCTAACGAGATATGATGAAATTCTTCAACCAAAGGAGTGGAATGGGTGGCTCAGCGGTAAAGAGTTTTTTAAAGTAAGGGTTTTTCTCGTCAATAAATCCTCAGTACACTTCGACGTGCTGTCAGATGGGCACGTTAAGCAGTCAGTCTCGACAACCACATGAACATCTTTCTATGGTTGTCCTTAAAAATAACACAGCCGTATACCACGCACAAGTATGTATATTAGGGTAACCGTATTACAATTTTACTTATGTTTCAAAGAATAAAGTTAAACTCCTATTAGAAGTTGACGTGACCACGGCAGCTTTATGCGTGGGTGTGGGTATTTAATATTCGATATTAATTTATGGGCGCCAAGTCCAAAGGTAATTGTGGATAATCTTTTTGGTTGGACCACTTCCAAAAAAAACAAAACACCAACAAGAGTATAACCTATTGTTAGAAATAATAACACAACACAGTCTGGTAAATAGTATAATGTAATGGTTATTAATATATAACAATGTAAATGATTAGTAAACAGTTAATAGTAATGTATAAGGCGAACAACACAAAAAAATAATAAACAACAATAAAAAATGTAAGTATCACACAATAATAGCAAAAACGCAAGATTCGTTGGTAGTTTAATAGTACCTGATTAATTACATAAAAAAATTATTACGAAGAGGTAAGCTTACGTGTTCGTAGTTCGTAGTATATTTGTAGTTCAATCAATAGCAACAAAATTTACATTAAACAAATCAAATTGACCGGAAACGAATCACGCTCACAACTTTACATATTTATTTTACCGGTGTGGTGATCGTGAATGGAAGTATAAGATAAGAAGTAAAAAGATTTACACATTTTATCAATAAACAAACTGTCAACAGAGTAAATGTAAACAGTTAGCTTCTATTTAATTTAACATTAAAACAATTATGAAAACTGAATTATACCAAGGTAAGTATTTATATCAATGTTTATCAGAACAGATAAATTGTTATTAATTGCAGGAGATGTTGGACCTGCAGCTCCTGGGGTTTATGTGAGCATAATCATCCAGGGTATTTCTGGTTCAGCTGGTTATAAACGATACAATACACAGTACCTTATATTAGGGTTGCCTTCACCCCGAATCGACAACTAGTATACCTGAGGCCACCAATGCTATACTTCTTCAGAACGGTAAGTTGATTTACACATATTTGCTCCATCACAACGTAGAAAGGTTTCTTAAAAAGTATACACCCCAAAGGTATGGGAGACCATCATAAAAAGAGCAATAGATGATGAGTGCCCTCGCCTTCTCAATTTGCGTCTGGATCTACAAAGAGACCATGCGGTCCATCACCTAGTCGGCAAACAACACCAAGGGTGAGTATAATAGGATATCTTTATATTTAGAAAGTAATTTATGTATTACCAGCTAAAGAGGCCTCGATGATGGTAGAAAACCAACCAAACAAAAAAACTGCCACCCTCACAGTTGATGGGAGACCACCACCTTCTTCCAGAGATGGAACATACAAAATGGTTCCCTTATCAAAATGACACGAAAAATCCTCTTATTACCCGCCAAAACTAATCTAATAGATAATACTGATAACCAGGATATGCAACCAAACATGCACTATGTTTAGTGAGATATGTGTAATTAATTCTGAATAAACCTTTTCAATAATTTATTCAATAATTTATTATTTAATTAAGAAAATATAAATGCTACACTACCCCTCTCCAACAAAAAAAATTATATACCTAGAATTTTTCCTTTTTTTTTTTTTATATCAATCTAACCAGATTGAATTATACAAAACTATAGGTTAGGAGTTTACCGCTAAATATCTCTAATGGTTAGTAATACTATTTCATGCAATAAGAACTTATTTACAACAACGATAAGTATCGTGATAAAACTTTTAATTGTTCAATTAGGATTCTAGTAACTACGCGTACTAAACGTCCAAAAGGAGACTAATCAGGAAAAAACACAATCGAGAAAATCATCATAATTAATCAATCATAATCTGTGAGGTCTATCCTAAATGTACACGATACTATAATCAACGTGAGATCACATGGGACTCAATCGATGTGAAATCACAAGGGAACTCAAGCTTGAGATTTGGGGAGATACATTAGAAAACTATCCTAACTCTAAACCAACATGCAATGATCAGTACCCTTAAACTTAATCCTACTTAATAAAAATCTTGACAACTATCAAGGAAAATTACAACTAATTATCATCCTACTGATACATCAGAGTTTGAACCTAGGTATACCTTTAAATCTTTCACATGCCATATACCAGCATCGGAACCATCTACATTCTTTAAAGAATACACTAAACGTGAAATTTTCTTTTCCACTGTATTTAATACATACTTCTGAGCTAATTTGCCCGAAACATAATTAGCGGCATTTGACAAAATTTTATTTCGTCGCCACACCTTCTCACCTACATTAAAAGTAACATCTCTTTTCCGCATATTATAATTTTTAGCGCTACGCTGATACGCTTTATTAAGTTTTTCCTGAACTACATTAAAAATACCAGAAATTCCTTTAATATCCTGAACATAGCTATCTCGATCTATAGCCTGAAGCTCTATATCTTGCGTTGATAGAATCTTGCCATAATATTCTCCATTATTAGGAGTATTCCTACCAAAATTCAAAAAACTTGGGCTAAACCCTGTAACTTCATGCACAGCCGTATTCACAGCGTATTTAATTTTACTGAGATTTTTATCCCACTCGCGATGATTGTTGCCTATGTATGATCTAATAGCCGTACCAATAGTTCTGTTAGAACGTTCTACAAAATTAACCTGCGGATGGTATCTAGCATTATACCATATTTTTTGCACTTTATACGTATTAGCTAAATTCTTAAATACTCTTCCCGCGAACTGAGTACCGTTATCGCTTATTATAAATTGAGGAACTCCGAAAACAAGAAATACTTCGTTTTCCATGAATTTAACTATATTACCAGCTTTAGCATCTCGCATTGGTAGTAGTAAGGTATATTTCGTGAACCAATCTACGACCACTAACAAATAGGAATTTCCCTTTCTGGACCTGGGCAAAGGACCCATAATATCTACAGCAATTATCTGCCACGGAAATCTCACATTCTTTTGAGCACCCAATAGACCGATACGACCAGCATTTGACGCTTTCTGTTCCCCACATACAGTGCAATTGTTAATATATCTACTAATATCATGCCTCATCTTCGGCCAATAATATTCCTCTTGGATACGACATAAAGTTTTCGCGAACCCGAAATGTGACGCCGTAGGAGGATCGTGATATAAACTGATAACCTGTTTCCTTAGTGCCTTGGGAACTAATAGTTTCCACTCATTCACATTAGACCTAAAGGTAATGTTAGGTGAGACATGCTTGTAAATCAAATTATCTTTGACTTGAAAATGAGGAAATTTCCCTTGGTTATCTAAAATTCGTGTACTCATATTAACATACCATGGATCTAGATGCTCTGGAGCAACGTCAACGACATCTACCTCTAAACAAGGCTGCCTAGAAAGTGCATCTGCTACGACATTAAATTTACCCTTACGATGTATTAAGTCAAAAGGATATTGAGCTAACTTAACTGACCAACGCGCTAATCGGCCTGAAGGGTCCTTAAGTCTGTTTAACCATAATAACGAATGGTGATCTGTTACCGCAGTAAATCGGACACCTTCTACGTACGGGCGAAATTTCTTTATTGAAAATATAAGAGCCAACAGTTCACGTTCCGTCGTGCTATAATTTTGCTCTGCACGGGATAAAGCTCGAGAACAATACGCAATCACAACTTCCTCACCATTTATATTTTGGGTCAAAACCCCACCTATGCCTGTATTACTGGCATCGCTTTGAATAATAAACTTTTGCGAAAAGTCTGGGCTCCTTAGAATAGGAGCTGACACCAATGCTTGTTTGATTTTTATGAAAGCTTCCTCGGCGTCAGAGGACCAACCAATACTTTGCCGTTTTTTCTTTCCCTTAAGGAGTGCATTTAACGGTGAAACTAGACTCGAAAAATCTCTAATAAATCTCCTATACCACGAACACATGCCTAAAAAACGTTTAACTTCTGTATAGGTGGTCGGCCTGGGAAAGTTGACCATAGTGGCAACTTTACTTGGGTCTGTTCGTAAACCATCCCCAGTTCCATCGATTACGAAACCTAAATACTTGATTTTATTTCTGAAAAACTGACATTTTTCTAAATTAACGGTCAAGTGAGCATCCTTCAAACATTGGAGAACATCTTGCAACAATTGAACGTGTTGCTCTAAGGTCTTTGACACAACGACTATATCATCAAGGTAAACGAAAATGTTTGGTTCAAATTGAGGGCCAAAAACGGCGTCCATGAGGCGTTGCTGGGTCTGGGCAGCATTGCATAACCCAAAAGGCAAAACTGTAAATTGAAACAAACCCCGGCCAGGTACGGAGAAAGCGGTCTTCTCTTTAGAAGATGTTTCTAAAGGAATCTGCCAGAAACTACTTCGCAAATCTATCGATGAAATAAATCGTGCTTCTTTCAGCATATTCAAAATTCTATCGACCCTAGGAAGTGGATAGCTATCTAACTTAGTTTGTGCATTCAAGAACCGTCCATCGAAGCAAAAGCGATATTCGCCGGAAGACTTCTTTACTAATAATACCGGAGAATTATAAGGGCTATGGGAAGGTTCAACTACTCCCAACTCTAACATTTTATCCAACTCGGAATTAAGTTGTTCAAGCAAATAAGGCGACATGGGGTACTGACGTTGTTTAAACGGCTTATGATCACCGGTATCTATAGTGTGTACAATCTTATCCGTGCGCCCTAAGGTTTTCTCACTACTAACCGCATTAAATGACCTAATAACATCTTTAATTATTTGTTGTTGTTCTATAGTGTACTGGGTTCGAAAATCATTATCACTAGGAGCACTCTCTGAAGATATCACCTTGATTTCATTCAACTGGCTTTGGACTTCCCAAGTTGCATTTCTAAAATTAATTATTACCGAGAACTCTTTACAGAAATCGCTTCCTAAGATAATTGTATGATGTAAAGAAGGAACAATTAGAAATGAAATTACTGAACAAGCATCTCCAATCTGAATGGGGACGTCAACCATACCAGCAACTCTTTGTGCTTTTCCATCAGCAGTGGTTACCTGTTTAACTAAAGGGACTCTAGGTTTTAAATTAAATTTCCTAATAAAATGGTGAGCCTGATTCCCAATAATCGACTTATTAGCTCCCGAATCTAACAAAGCGATTACCCTCGTATTATATATACTTATTTCGATAAATGGTCTATTATCGCATGGTTTACTGATAAAGACTGGAGAGATTTCTCCCTCAGACCTCTCTACAGTGGGTTTACAAAATTTACCTACCACCTCTAACCATCTCTTCCACTCTAAATCCTTAATAGGGCTAGCGGCCTTTCTTTTAACAATTCGAGGTTGATGCCGGCCTATCCTCATCACCTCCCTACCTAGTTTTTTGAGCAACTACATTCTTTAATGGTGACATTTGCTTTACCACACTTGTAGCAAAATTTGTTCCGCTTTGCTAAGCAGTTCCTAAAAGCATGATTAGGCTCTTTACAATTCCAGCACACAAAACTCTTAAAACTTGAAGTACCACCACTACTACTACTACAATTTGCACTATTCTGATATTTATCTGCGTGAGCAGCATTTCTAAAATTTGGCTTACCCTTACCAACCCCACTAGTGGTTGGGCTTGAACGCTCTACTACTGCACTAACACGTACTTTACTCGAAACATGTTGCCGTTGTTTATCCTTGATGGCCTGAGCCTCATCTATCTTTCTACATAAACTAATAAGTTCATTGACACTGCCTACTTGAGCTAAAGCTAACTGTGTGACATAAATAGGTAGTAAATTTCGCTTGATATACTTCAACTTGGTACACTCTGCTACAAAATGTCCTACTCTATTAAATAAATTCTCCATAGCTGCTACGAAAATATGCACGGGTTCCCCTTTGTTTTGGTACCTTAAACGTATTTGTTCCCAAACATCATCTATATAATCTAGCGGTAAAAACTCTTTCTTCAATCTATCTACTAAAGCTTCCCAACTATCTACCGATGACTTAATTGACCTGAACCAAATCAATGCTTCTCCCGAGAATAATTCTACAGCTGAGTCGAACAGCTCTGTCTTTCCAACGTGCCTAGCAATGCATAATTCATCAACGCGCTCAAGAAATGTAATTACATCAAACTCTTTACTACCTGAAAATTTTATATCCCACTTATATACTGGTACTACTTTAACAGTAGTTTGATTAACCTGAGTGTGAACAATTGGAGTATGAGGACTAAGAACTGGACTCTGTAAATTCAAAAGTGGAGTTTCCTCTTTGACCTTATCTGACAGTAATACTTCTAATTCCAAAGCTGAAGCCAAGGATTCATTCTTAAATAATATGACATCGGGATCGTCATCATCTGGAATTTTAATACGTTTCGCTCGGTTGGTAAGATGAACAATGCGTGAACGGGTACGCTTATATAACGAATCTGTTTCGGGACCTTCGAAGTCATCTATCAATTGTTTAATGGACTCAATGATTTTATTAATTGACTCCTTTTCTAAATCATAATTATAACTTGGATCAACATACTCTAGAAAAGAACGTGCCCTATCTCTTTCTAATAATCTAGCTAACATTTTACGCCTTGTTGCAGCATCTTTGCGTTCGGTTACAATTCCTCTTATTCGCAACTCATAATTAAGTTCCTCACTAAGTAAATCAATTGGCCTCATATTATTCAGTTCCATTTTGAAATTTTTTTTTTTTTTTGATTTTTACTGATACCACAACTATACAAAATTATCCAATCTACCAAACTGTTTTCTAATTAGACTAAAACTCGGGCCCCACGTTCATGGGCTCCATTTCTTATTACAATTTTACTTATGTTTCAAAGAATAAAGTTAAACTCCTATTAGAAGTTGACGTGACCACGGCAGCTTTATGCGTGGGTGTGGGTATTTAATATTCGATATTAATTTATGGGCGCCAAGTCCAAAGGTAATTGTGGATAATCTTTTTGGTTGGACCACTTCCAAAAAAAACAAAACACCAACAAGAGTATAACCTATTGTTAGAAATAATAACACAACACAGTCTGGTAAATAGTATAATGTAATGGTTATTAATATATAACAATGTAAATGATTAGTAAACAGTTAATAGTAATGTATAAGGCGAACAACACAAAAAAATAATAAACAACAATAAAAAATGTAAGTATCACACAATAATAGCAAAAACGCAAGATTCGTTGGTAGTTTAATAGTACCTGATTAATTACATAAAAAAATTATTACGAAGAGGTAAGCTTACGTGTTCGTAGTTCGTAGTATATTTGTAGTTCAATCAATAGCAACAAAATTTACATTAAACAAATCAAATTGACCGGAAACGAATCACGCTCACAACTTTACATATTTATTTTACCGGTGTGGTGATCGTGAATGGAAGTATAAGATAAGAAGTAAAAAGATTTACACATTTTATCAATAAACAAACTGTCAACAGAGTAAATGTAAACAGTTAGCTTCTATTTAATTTAACATTAAAACAATTATGAAAACTGAATTATACCAAGGTAAGTATTTATATCAATGTTTATCAGAACAGATAAATTGTTATTAATTGCAGGAGATGTTGGACCTGCAGCTCCTGGGGTTTATGTGAGCATAATCATCCAGGGTATTTCTGGTTCAGCTGGTTATAAACGATACAATACACAGTACCTTATATTAGGGTTGCCTTCACCCCGAATCGACAACTAGTATACCTGAGGCCACCAATGCTATACTTCTTCAGAACGGTAAGTTGATTTACACATATTTGCTCCATCACAACGTAGAAAGGTTTCTTAAAAAGTATACACCCCAAAGGTATGGGAGACCATCATAAAAAGAGCAATAGATGATGAGTGCCCTCGCCTTCTCAATTTGCGTCTGGATCTACAAAGAGACCATGCGGTCCATCACCTAGTCGGCAAACAACACCAAGGGTGAGTATAATAGGATATCTTTATATTTAGAAAGTAATTTATGTATTACCAGCTAAAGAGGCCTCGATGATGGTAGAAAACCAACCAAACAAAAAAACTGCCACCCTCACAGTTGATGGGAGACCACCACCTTCTTCCAGAGATGGAACATACAAAATGGTTCCCTTATCAAAATGACACGAAAAATCCTCTTATTACCCGCCAAAACTAATCTAATAGATAATACTGATAACCAGGATATGCAACCAAACATGCACTATGTTTAGTGAGATATGTGTAATTAATTCTGAATAAACCTTTTCAATAATTTATTCAATAATTTATTATTTAATTAAGAAAATATAAATGCTACAACCGTTAAAAAAAGTTTCTTTTGAGCACCCCTTAAAACTTTAGAAAATGATGACAAAATAAGTAAAAAAATACTTTTTTGAATTTAAACCGTGCCTAAAACGGATTGAAATTTAAAAAATGGGTATTTTTATTTAATTCTATTGTTTGGTATCTTTCCAGTATTTCTTCGGCAAAATTTTTTTGTTTTGCAATGTTTTTGCTTGAAAAATGTGTATGTTTATGTTTTCGGTGTTGCTGAATACGAATCTAATTCAAAAAAGACTTTTGGCAGTCGACTTTAAACTACAACGAGCACTTTCGATTGTATTGAGGAAAATAGCGAGAAAATACTATTTTTATTTATTATTTTGTTATTTGTTTATAAGATTTGAATGTGGGCCAGCAGTGGACGAATGGTATTAGTGCACCGCTCGTGTTCTAAGGATCGTGGGTTCTAGTTCCACTTGGTGCGACGAGATCTTTCTAATTGGAAAATTCCGTCACCTCAATTAGGGGTGCGTGTATTTGTGTTGCATGTTAGATGGGCGACATATGACCTTAGCCGTTAGCACCGTGTAGTGTCAACCTGAAATGAAAAAAAAAATGAAATTAACAAGTTGACCGCTGTCAATTCCATTAAAACGTCAAATTTTTAAATCAACGATAGATCCTATTAGATCCGGAAAATCCTTATAATGCTGTAAATGTCCTAGAAAATGCTCATTGATGTTTGAAGTCCACTGTCAAAAGTCTTTTTTGGCATCAGATGCGTACTCAGCGACCCCAAAAATATAAAGATACAAATTTTTCAAGCAAAAATAATGAAAAACAAAAAGTTATGCAGAGAAAAACTCTGGAAAGACCCCAAACCCCAAGACCCCATAATATTAAATAAAAATACCCATTTTTATAAACTTCAATTAGTTTTAGGCATGTATAGGCACAGTTTAAATAAAAGGAAGTTCCACTTCATCATTTTCTAACGTTTTAAGAGGTGTGCGAAAAAAAGTTTTTTTAACGGTCACCCTAATGTATATACTTCAGTGGTTTGGTAATGTTTCGTAACATTTATACAAAAATTATACAATAGAACACAAAAATTCAAAAATTACCAGGATGTTTAAGAAGGGGTTTTTTACATCCATACAGAACTATGTCCTAAAATGTGCAAATTTCTTTGAAAATCAAAAAGAAACCGGAAAAGGTAGGATTTATCTCGGATCTATTTTAAAAATAAGTTGACCACAAAGATAAATTCAAAATGCACTAGAATAATCGAATGGAGCCATAAACAGTGTGAAAACAGATCACGAAAATTGTTGATTAAGCAACCTAAGCAAATTATTAACCATAGGTAGCAAACATAATGAGCTAAATTTTCAATATGGCTTTCAGCAAGGCAAGTCAACCAACGGCAATTTAATGAGTTTTGTGCAGTATACTATTGATGAGGCTTTTTCTAGAAACGCACAAATGGATGTCATTTACACCGATTTTGCGAAGGCGTTTGATAAGGTCGATCATTTCACTCTGTTAGTTAAATTATGCGGTTTTAATTTATCTCATAATTTGATTGAACTTATCTTATCCTATCTATCAGATCGCCAGCTATATGTTTCTATTAATGGGTTTAAATCTTCACCGTATATAGCCACGTCAGGTGTACCGCAAGGATCCAATCTTGGACCCTTGCTGTTTGTTATGTTTATTAATGATATTGCCAATGTTATTCAGAATAGTAAAATCTTGTTATTTGCTGACGATCTAAAGATCTTCAGAGTAATCAACAATGTTAATGACTGTACTTTGTTACAAAATGATGTTAATAACCTCATTCAGTGGTCTAACGAGAATCTTTTACCTTTTAATATTAGCAAATGTAAAACTATGTCTTATACATACTCCAGCACCCCTGTTCAATACATCTACACGATGAGTGATGTAAATTTAGCTAGAGTTGATAGTATTAAAGACCTTGGCGTCTTATTTGATGGCAAATTGTCTTTCAACCCTCATGATGCATTCATTGTTGGCCAGGCTTATAAGAATCTGGGTTTTATTCTAAGAAATGCTATAAATTTTACCAACTATCGAACGCTACTTTCGTTATATTACTGCTTTGTAAGATCTAAATTGGAATACTGTTGCATTATATGGTACCCCATATATGCTAAAGGTATTCATAAAATAGAGAGCTTGCAAAAAAACTTTATTAGAAGAATCAGAGTAACATTATCCTATACAAATATTAACTCTATAGATTATCACGATATTCTTCAGCAATTACATTTATTACCTCTTCATGTAAGGAGACAAATATCTTCCGTTCTTTATTTGTACAAATTAATACACGGGTTCATATTAGACGAACAAATGTTAGCTCAACTTAATTTTTGTATTCCTTGCATGAAAACTAGAAATAATTGTACGTTTTACAACACTACTCCACTTAGAAATTATAATCTTAAGTCACCTATTAATATTATGTGCATGAATTACAATCAATTACAAAATTGCTGTGATATCTTTGGTGATCATTATTCTGTATTTAGAAAAAAAATCATAGAAAACAAACTTGAAGTAGTTGTATATCTGTAATTTAGATTTTTAAGAAGAGCATGCTCGTGTATTACCTATAAATAATTTGTTTATGTACTGTATTACTATGTATATTGTTTTAACTTATATTTTAATATTGTAATTTATATTATAATTTATTATTGTAATTTATATGAATATTTCTACTATTGTTAGTTGGGGTTTATAATTGGGATTCTAATCCTGTAAACTTATCTAAATAAATAAATAATAATAATAAATTACTTAAGAAAAATATAGGTAAAACGAAGCAATTCTATGAGACGTCATTGCAAATATCAAACATTTATAGCAATGTGACAATTCGAAACCGATAAAAAGCTAACTAAATAAACATTAACAACGCTACATTTGCAAAGTCTGAAGTCCATGAAATCCAAAGGAAAATAAAACTTCTTCGAAAATAAAATCGGTTTAAAATTAAAATGCCTTGAAAGTAAATAAATTATTTTTCTGTATATTGCGGAGTCAAACTCTGAAAGAAAGCATTCACCAATATGTATTCGAAAACAATTGGTTCTTAGGAAAAAGTACTAATATAAAACAAATTCGCTTCCTTAGTTCTACTTTATCATTCAAAATTCGGAACTCTTGTCAATTTATTATAAATTGAGGATAATGTATAACCGGCTATTAGTATTTTGATGAAATTGGTTTTCTATCTAAGCAGATTTAAGCAAAATGATAAATCGAGGAGGATAATTCCTTGAGACGGTTATAAAAATTAATAATTAAACTTTCAGTAATTTTTATGATGGCTCTGCTTCTTATTCTATTACTGTAATAAATTCCATAACTATAATTAATTGCTGCACTCTAATTAACTTTACGGTGCTGCTGCTGATTATAAATCGCATTAGCACCGTAAGCAGATCACTTTACATCAGCAAGCATCTAGAATGTATTTGCATGCAGTTGTGGTGATGAAACAATCTATCTAAGGATAATCATTTTAAAGTGGAGGAGAACTAACTAAAATAGATTTCTAATTCAGTTGTTCGTAATAGAAACAGATAATCCACCTCGTATAAATCACTACCATAAATCTGCATTTAAGGTTCACTTAAATAAATTTCGTTATATCAGAATACTTTGGTAAAAACGTAAGGGTTTCTCAACGAAAACGGTTTCTTGCTTGCACTTGACATTTATTTCATCTTACTTTTGTTTGAAGTTTTCATTTGCGAAAGCTTTCCGTAAAAAATACGATGTCAAGTAGCTAAAAGTAAATATTTGTCGTTTTATTTTCCATTAAAACTGCTTGCCACTCTTTCTCCAAATATTTATTCTTCGATATATCCTTTTTACATTTTTAATAAGCATTAATTTTAATTTCCGCCGCTTTAATGTTCTAACAATAAAGGTGTTGGTAAAAATGAGTGTTCGACCAGGCATTATTTTCGGCGAAGCAGATTTTACTTTCAAAACTTTGAATAACAAATCCCATGTCTTGAGAGAGTATAAACTTACTTCAGTGTTTGTAGAATATTTCAAAGATAAACAGGGTAAAACGTCGTAGTGCTTTAGTTTTTGTTTCGTGCAATCTTTTTAAATCTCAATATGCAACTCGAGAAGATGATATCCTAGAGTACACGAAGATATTTCATTTTTCCACGAAAAAACTACATTAAATATTAGTCTTCCCGATAGAATATCCAATAGAAACTTCCCCTTTTTTATTCCGTTGTTTTCTCGTAGATTACATAAACATCCTGCAGATGCTTCAGTTTACAGAATTGCATATTGAAGAGATTTTAAATATGTTTTACTTCGATCAGTCTTGTATTCGTTAGTTATTGTTAGGTTTCTATGCGAAAGCATCGCAATTTGTAAGAGAGCTCTATGGGAGGTCGACAGTGATGGGTGAGGCTTCATTTTCAGGTTCGGCATTTTCAGATAAAAGAGAACCGATAAACAAGCGAATTTTCTAAAAGTTAAATATAAACGTCGTCAAATCCGATACTGTATCCGTTCGAACCCTTTCGACTATTAAGTTTTCGCAACACTTTTTACCCTTTGAAGTTTCCAATTTATTAAGACCTACAATTAGGAGACGATTAATTTGCCGCTCGTAATATTAATGCAACAACAATAGACGCAAAATTTAAGTTTTCAATAAAGCCAAACACGAAGCTTAAAAATGAATTTAAAGACGGATAATATCATTCTAGTGGTGTAATAAAGCTAATGGTAAAACCATTAATTAAAATCCTCCAGAAGCAAACATCTTCATTAATTAAACTTGTAGGTATTTGTGCGCGACGCGTACGCACACCAATCGTATTATTATTAAATAGATCCTCGCTAATCCTTGCTCTTAATACACCTATCATTCGTAGAAACTTCTAATAATAATCTCACATTGCCGAGGTGATCAATGAGGACGGAATTTCTCCACACTCTGAGGCTGATTTTCCTTGGATATTCTACAAGGGTGCGCACTTGCGCCAGAACCCAAATGCCGTGGAATGAATTAAAAGCACTTTAAGTGCAGGAATTTCATTTTATGCCATGAATAACAGCGGTAATGACATGTTCTCTTTATGATAGGTTACAAAGCTGTTTCCTGTTTTGTAAATAAGTTTCTGTTATTGGAACAGTGTACTCATCGTACAAATTTAAACGTGTATTAAACTTCTGCATTAATGTTCCATTGCATAGATCAATTGCGAACGAATAACTACCTCTTCGACAATTATGTCGTAGCAGTTACATCGAGAAATGTACTGCAGTACCGGGAAAATAACGGAAATGAAATGCAGTCGTAGCATAGAAATATAATACCTCGGCAGCTTACCTAATCTAAATTACGGCCATAAGCGTGAATAATTTGAAACTTTTGTGAAAATCCATTCGATGATGAAGTCTTTATATAATTATAACCTTGTAACACCATCAATGTGCAAGGAAAATAGTAAGAAGGAACTTACTGCAAGAACCTTAGATTCAATTTAAAAAACTTAATTATTCGTTCAATAGGTGGCTTGAATGACGAAGGAAGAATTTGTTTATTCAGAGTTGTAACCGAATAAGTTTTATCGTTTAAATTATCCATCTATCAGTTCGAAAATAAAATTGCTCGATGAACCTATTTATATTAATAGACATGCATAAAAGGGTCCGCTCATTCGAGTGCATACTAATTCTGTACGTCAACGTATTGTCACGTGAGGGTCGTAGTTAGAGGTAGAGATAGAAAGTAAACGCAGGTTACAAATTAATTATATACTCAATAACAAACCACAATACAATAGATTACAAACATAAGTATGAGGACGGTTAGGTCCTCCTAAAACTAACATAAACATGAGGGTGATCGGAACCACCCTGTACTAGCACTATGTCCTATAACTAAGCCTTAGAAAACCAGGTAATCAGTGGCCCTGGACACCAGATTCTAGGCTCCTAAATTACTACAACTAAGCACACTAGGGATCAAGTAATCAGTCCCCTGAACACCAGATTTAAGACCCCTAAAACTAAGCGGTAAGGGATCAGGTAATCAGTACCCCTGGACACCAAATTCTAGATACTCTAATTAATTAATAAAAAGTTTTCTTACCAGGTCTTCAAGTTGTTGATTCGTTGGAGTCGTTGGAACGACTGAATTGCAACTTGAAACAGCCGGGTTTATATACTGTATATTGCGAAAGTATTAGCATATTAATGTGAATCTATAGGCGCGGCGGGCGTTCCGCTTATCCGTTGTTATTTCCTTGTGCGGCAAGCAGCTGCATTCTAGCGTAGGTCGATCGCATGATATGCTGAGTAGAGGTTCTTCGAATAAGCGCAGCTGGCTCGCGTATGTGATTAACATTAAGCTATAACTATATAAAGTTAGGAAGAAATTTATTAACCTTGGATGATAATTGCACCAATTCGAATGCAACTTCCGGTTTGTATGAATTAGTTAATTAATCTAATTGCAAATAATTCCGTTTGTGATAGTATTATTTTTAATAAATCCTTTATATGAGGAAATAATTTCAAACTAAATTATTAATTATTTTTCAAGTTACATTTCCAATTAACGTAAGATGTTCTCCAAGATAGCTGCTCATATCATAGCTTATCTCGCAAGCCACAGCTGCATCCGATGCTAGACAAAAAACTACTGGTAACTTATGTAACCTTGCCACGAGCAGCATCTACGAGTTAACATTAATATGATAATGTATTCAGTCCTAAACGTTAATGCATTCATGTATACGGTCATAAAAGTTAACATATTAATTTACGCAACAACAACTTCCGCGATATTCATGAGCATATCGTATATAAACATGCTTGCTTCGAGACATAAGTCAGTCTAATCTTGACTCCATCCAACCATTGCAATCTCTAAAATAAATTTTTACTAAAAATTTTTGGGCACCAGGCAAACTAAGCAAATTCAAGACGGTCCTTGTGTCTGGTGGAACTATTATCATTATACTGATCATTCATTTAGTTTATTCCAAGCAAAAAGATATTCACTCTTTAAACTGTTTGTAGGTAATAAGTAGGTATAGGATTTGTATGCACTTAAAAATGCTGAAATATGCATGCACTTATCACTATGAAAACGTGAAATATGCACTTAAATATGCACTTAAAAATCATGAAATATGCGTTTATTAGAAATTTTTATTAGAAACACCTGTTTAGCGTTATTTATATTTTATTTACAGAAATTATTTTAATTAGACATCCTATGCAATAATTTAATTAATTATATTTTCTAAACATACAGCGTTACAGTTCACAATGACGTACATTTTTAAATTTTCAAAAGTAAACATATGCCTATTATCCCTAAATATTGTTTTATATTTTGAGAAACTCCGTTCCACATCGCAAGACGTAATTGGGGCATACTTAAAATTGTTTAATTCTACAAGCGAATAATGTTTTAGCTCGTCTAAAATGTCTTGGCCAGATAATGCATCGTTTATGCTTGTAATTAAGTGAAAACCAGGATTTTTGTCTATAACGGATTTAAATTTTTGTTTTATAGTCAAACCTTTTGGCCCTTTTACTTTATTCAAAGAAGCACCTAACAATTTTACGTGCTCAAGAGATTTAATGAATTTCCCTGACTTTCTAATTTCTGAATTACTTTAGCTAAAAGCACAAAATTTGTCAAAACAAACAATAATTCTGCCCTTACCTCCTTAGTATTAAAAGCATCCTGTGGGCTTTGTATGCATAGTGCATCGTGTTTATTAAGTTTATTTACAAAGCCAAGTACCCCACCTTGTTATTACAGGCTCAGGTGGGAGAGGCACTTCTTGAGCAGTTTCCCTAAATATTTGTTTGCGATATGGAGCTTTACAAACAATTTTTTTACATCTGAAATTATAGAGTTTACGTTAGGATATATTTCCCGCACTTCTTCCGCAACTCTATGCATTGCATGGGCAAGACAAGTTAAGTGGATCATTTTTTCGTACAGAACTTGTAAGCCTGCTCCAGCCTTGATCATGTACGGTGCCGCGTCGGTGACGAATAGGAGTACTTTGTTGTACTGTATGCCGTCCGGCCACAAAATAGCCATCGAATCATTAAACAATTTTGACACAGAACAATGATTGGTGCTCTTGAAAACGTCCATTGCTAATAGATAGGATTTGGGATTGTTCTACGAATTTAAAACGCCAATTATAACGTTAGCCACGTATCTGAAAATAAAAATTTGATTTTTATTTTATCGAACTACATAATTAGTCGGTTACAAACAATTAGCGCAAAACAGTTATTTAAAAAATTATTTTTTAATCAAGCAAAAATATTGTTGTGATTAAATTAGTAACTAACAAAATAGAAAATAAAACATCTGTAAATTGCTCTGCTGACTTTGATTAGTTAAATTTTACTAACAAAACGAAGGAAATGAAGTTTCTACGCACCTACCAGTAGTGTCAGTAGATTCGTCAATGGAAACCCATATGTAGTTATTCGCTACATGTTTTCTAATTGATTTTATGGTCTCTTCGTATAAACGACATAAATAATCTTTCCTGATTGTAGACTCGTCGGGTATTGGCATTTTTGAAATTTCTTCCAGAAAATTACGAAATGCTGAGTGATAAATTTTACTTAACGGGATATCTGCAGCCACTAATGCACTATATAGTTTTTTATTAAATTCGATCGATTTGCTGGACTCACCGCGGGAATTATTAAGGCACCCTGGTAACAATGTTTGTTTTTTTGATTTCAGGTCAACACACTTTTGATGTCGAACCGTGTTCAGATGTTGTGTAACTTGAAAGCGTTTCGTTGCAGTCACTTTATCATCGCACACTGTACAATACAACACCTTATCGTCAGTTGTAAGAACACTGAATTCCTTAATATAACTTCGAAGTGTAACAGACACAGATCTTTTTTCTTTACCCATCTTTACACTCTAAAATTTCAAACTGAAATGCAGTTTGCAAAATCTGAACCGTGTTAATTGAAAGATTACAAGATTAGTAAACAAAAGTACAGGCAAATTTTTCTATGAACAGGAAGTTGTCAAAGGGTTTTTGGAATTTCCTAATACCTATTTATCACAATACCGCAGGATGTAAGTATTTAAATTTTAGTTGAAACTTTTTCTTTCTTAGAAAATATTAACAAGTACACAGATGGTTAAGGCAGTAAAATATTTTAAAGCCTAGTATTTAACAATAAACTTAAATTATGGGTTTCCTCTAGACTCAACTAAGCTGCCCTTGGTTGGTTGTCTAAAATGATAAAATTATTTAAAAAATATTAGAAATTTCATAATTAAAGCATGTAAAACGCTCAGAAAATGCTAAAATAAGCATGCATTTATAAAAATACCTAAATATGCATTTATATGCACTTTCAAATTGACATATGTGATTCATATGTGGCTTAAACATGTAGAAATATAACTCTGCATATGTTTGCTATAAGCAGAAAAAACATGCAAATGCATAGAAATCCTATACATAGTAATAAGTAATAAATACATAAATGTGCCAGCAAGTAGACTAAACAGTGGTGGCACCTACCGGGTTGTTTGTTATTATTACAACTACTACATTTCTGTATTATTATTATAGGTTGCAAATCGTATCTTAGACATCGTTATAAATAATAAGTAAATCGGTAGCATAATAAAATCAATTAACAGTTAAAATTGCTGTAAAACGAAATATTAAAAAAGATTAGGTGTAAATAAGTGCCATGTTTCTTTGTAACATATGTTTTAATATCAACACAAATGCATATTTAGGTTTTTGCATCGGATCGTATTTCTAATAAGTATTTACTCAGTATAACTTCTGACCACATTATTTACGTTTTAAAGCATAGACAGCCATAAATTAGCTTTTTTATGTGACATACAACAATTTTAAAAAGGCAGGTACGTCTAAAAGGGTATGACATTTTTAAATTAAATTTGTACAAATTAAGGTATGCTAGTGTTACAGAGTCGGACTCGAAAATTAATAAAACTTTATTAGGAAAATTTGCTCTACTATATTCCACCTATCTACTATTCAGCTAAAACTCTTCAATTAATATACGAGGGTGGCCTGAAAAGTTTCCGACCTAACAAAGATACAAGACATTGTTTCTTTAAATTTATTTTTATTTTTCTACATAGTCTCCTTGTAAGTCTACACACGTATCCCAGCGATGCTCCCATCTCTTTAACCCGTCCAAATAGTACTCGGCGTTTTTCTCTGCAAAATAATTGTTCACGAAGGTGATTGCCTCCTCATTTGACGAAAATCTCTGTCCTCCGAGCGCAATTTTTAGATGAGGGAACAAAAAGAAGTCGCTTGGGGTTAGATCTGGTGAGTAAGGAGGATGGTTAAGCAGTTCAAAACGTAATTCGTGGATTTTCGCCAAGGCAATCGCGGAGGTGTCTTGGTGAAACAGGATTTTCTTTTTCTGCAAATGTGGCCGTTTTTCCGCAATTTTTGCCTTCAGCTTGTCAAGTAATGATGCGTAGTATGCTCCTGTAATGGTTTTTCCTGTTTGAAGATAATCGATTAAGATAACTCCATGACTATCCCAAAAAACAGTCGCCATCACTTTCCCAGCCGACATAACAGTTTTTGCTTTTTTTTTGGAGCCGATTCCCCTTTCGCAGTCCACTGTTTTGACTGTATTCTTGTTTCGGGCGTATAATGGTGTATCCAAGTTTTATCTACAGTAATTAATCGGCGCCAAAATTCTGATTTATTGCGCCTAAACTGCACCAACAGAGCGTTGGAAATGTTCATTCGAACACGTTTTTGGTCTAACGTGAGCAAACGCAGCACCCAACGCGCGACAGCTTTCTCATGCCTAAATCTTGATTCAATATGTGACAAACACGTTCTTTGGACATATTCATAGCCTCTGCTATCTCTCTCACTTTAATTCGACGATCGTTTAGCACCATTTGGTGAACTTTAGCGATGTTATCGTCAGTGGTTGCAGTTTTTGGACGTCCCGAACGTTCATCGTCTCCCAAGCTGGTACGGCCACGTTTAAATTCAGCTGCCCAAAATCTCACTGTGGTAAATGATGGCCCAGAGTCCCCATACACAGAGTCCAACTCATCTTTGATTCGCGTAGGCGTATTGCCTTTCAAAAACAAATATTTAATGACAGCTCGATACTCGATTTTTTCCATTTTCACAAAAACACTCACATCGACTCACTCAATCGATTGTCAAATAACAACTGCGCGTCCAAAATGGCTGAAATTTTGGTGAGTACCTATCAAAAGATGCACAACTATGTAGTTGTGCATCTTTCCCTAGCTTTTATTGACGAGTGCTGCCATCTTCACGTTAAGGTCGGAAACTTTTCAGACCATCCTTGTACAGGAAATCTACTTTGTATTTTGATAAATAAATATATGAAATTTTTTCTTGGTCAAAGATAAAAATTTATTTACATCGTCCCCTAAATCCTTAGAAGTGCTAAATGGGAACAAGTTTCACATCGCCATATAAGGTACTTTTAATTTTAATTTAATAATTACAAAGTATTTACAGGAATGTTCCCAAAAAACAAATACTTCCTTATAAAACAAAAAATAAGAACACATATTTTCGATACATATTAGATATAGATAGTAATAATTAAGATTAAATAGAAAATAGGTGACAGTACAACTTACTAATATATAATATACATATTACATACATGAATATAAACAATACTATAAAGAGAAACATAGAACTAAGAAAATGTAACAATCAATTAAAAACGTAAATTTCAACTGTTGTGACACATTACTTTTAGTTTGTTTTTGAATGAAGCTAGAGTAGTAGAAAAAGGGTCTAGCCGTGAATAACCGACATTATAAGTTCGGGCAGCCCGATTGAGTGAAGAATTATAAAAGGAGTTAGTTCTGGAGAAAGATGGTGCAAAAAGGTTTCTGTTTCTAGTAGAATATAGCGACAGGTTAAAATTGATTGATTCCAATAGGTTTGGACAATCTACTAGACCATTTATTAGTTTGTAGAGAAAAAGCAAATCAGATATTTCTCTGGTCTTGCTTAACTGAAGTAATCCGATTTCTACGCACGATAACTCGTAGCTAATTGTAGGCATATGAAATTTCTTATTAACGTAATTGACAAGTCTTCTTTTTACAGCTTCCAACGCGTTAATATAAATATTGTAACAAGGATTCCAGACTATACTTGACCAGTTGATTATATTGCGAACATAAGCAAAATATAGACTCTTTATGCTGCGTAAATTTGTAAATGATTTACAAATTCTTATTAAAAAACCCAGATTACGAAAAGATTTATTAGCAATATAATCAATATGTTTAGCGAAAGTTAATTTACTGTCAATTATAATACCTAGATCTTTGATAGATTGAACTGATAGCAGTTGATGACTAGAAAGAGAATACGGGTATGTGTAAACATTGAAATTTCTTGTAAATGATATAGTAAAACATTTCTCAAAGTTTAAAAATAGTTTATTATCAGAACAGTATTTATAGAAATGATTAGGGTCTTCCTGTAACAGGCGACAATCAGCTATAGTCTCTATTGTGCGGAAATTTTGATATCGTCGGCATACAGGAGAAGATGGCTGTTTTTAATATTATTGATTATATCATTGATATATACTATAAAGTACAATGGGCCAAGATGTGATCCCTGCGGTACGCCTGACGTCATCTTAACAAAAACCGAAACATAGCCATTAACTCGGACTGCTTGTAGTGTATTGGAAATATTTGATTGTACCCACCTCAATAAATCCGACGGTAAGCCCATAATCTCCAGTTTACGCATCAAAATATTATGATCGATTTTGTCAAACGCCTTACTGAAATCTGTGTACACGAGAGTCAACTTGGGTGCGTTAGTCAAGAGACTTCTCCAAGAAATTTATGTAGTATACTAAATTAGTTTCTACCGACCGACCAGGTAAAAATCCATGTTGTTGGATGCAAATTGTATCCTTTATTGTACCTAAGACTACTTCATACACAATATTTTCGAATATCTTTCCAATAACAGATAAAATAGAAACTGGTCTATAGTTCTTTGCAAGTTCCTTGTCACCCGATTTAAAAATAGGGACAATGAACGCTTTTTTCCAAATCATCGGAAACATCCCTTCTTGTAAGGAACAGTTGAAAATCCTGAAGATTGGATAAGCGAGATTAACAGCGCAACAACGCAGAAATACCGGAGGTATACCATCTGACCCAGGTCCCGTTTTAACATCAAGATGTAAAAGATGATTGTAAACAGTATCAGATGAAATGCTTAATACGGTGGAAGCCGGTACATGCAGGTTGTTTATATCGGGATCTGATAATTCGCCATCAATAAAGACTGAACTAAAATGTTTAAGAAAAATATTGCATATAGATAAACCATCATTTGCAACCTCATTTTTATTAATTTGTTTAAACTGCTTTTAAGCCACGTAATCTCTTTATAAAATATCGTGTTACCAAAATCAGTCTAAACACCTTCAAATTATTTGCCAATCAGATTGGTTTTTGCCTGATGACATATATACTTTCTTTAGGCGCATTCCTTCAGGGAATGACTACGTTTTCTCCAATGTCAACACAAATGTCCCTTTGTAAATTATAAATAGTTATTTTTGTGATTGTTCCATTCTTATCTGTAAAAATTTAGTTCGACTTCACTCTCCTGTATTGTTTTGAGTTTGTTTCACATTCTTTGAATATTTCTGGGTGAAAATAGAAATTTCCTTTGCTTGTAACTGACCTCAAGTGGATATCGCATTAAATAATTTTACCTTCTAAGCGATAGAAGGATTTTGACATGGAATTTTTCTCTATCCCGAACTTATAGTTTTTGAGATCATCTCATTGAGTAAGTGAAATTCAGCTCGTTTGAAAGTTGGATTGGCCTGATTTTCACTATTTGGATGTAATGAGGATCTAAACCACCTCGGAAAACTACAATTAAAAACTAGATAGTAACAAGACACACGACAATAAGGAATTTGTTTAAATATACCATTCAAGCAATTATTATTAATGAGAAGATGTAATTAAGTGGATCGTTAATTTGTTAAACTTTTATTATGCAAAAAATCAAGAAGATTAGTTTGGAGTGAAATAATAAAGTTCAAAGTTAAGGTGTTAATAATTTGCATCATTTAAACAATATAGCTTAATCTTTGTAATACACCTAGTCGTACTGTTGTACAGAAAGGCTTATAGCGAATTGGGATACAAAATCAATTAATTAATAATGCAAAAGTAAAAGAATCGGAAGAACATCGTGTTCTAAAGACAAATTTTTTGTCGGACCTACGGTTACAGAGATAATTTCAAAATAACACTTCATTTCTTCTTTTCAAAATGGCGGAAAAAGCTCATATGAATTTGAGGTCGAAAACTTCAAGTTAAGCTTTTCTAGACCTCCCTGCATACTGGAAATAAAAAATCCCATGTACTTCCATTTTCCATCTCATTTGTTTAGTTTGACTGGACTAATAATAATATAAGAAAAAATAATATATTATTATACGAGTTGTATAAGACACGAGTGTCGTCCAAAAGAACGAGTGCTACAATACGTCTTATAAAACATGTATAATATACTATTTTTTATACATTGCTCCATTGATTTTATAGAAATTGTAAATTCAAGCTATTAAAAACATTGCATTACATTCTAGTGATTTTTGCGTTTAACATGTGGTAACACTATAGAATAAGTTTTCGCATTTAGTGAGGTTAGAATGTGTCAAAATTAAATGTGTTTATATGTAATATAAAACAAATGTTACCAATCTTACAAAACAGTGTTATAATAGCCTCTATTATGAAATCGTTTTCGAGGTGTACAAAGTACGTTCTCATGGCGGCAATGATCGATTCATCCGTTCGATTTCCAAATTTTCTTGTATAAGGTCATGCTCTACAATAAAGCTAACGAAATATCCGACATGCGTTTGAATAGTGCAGATGGAGAAAAATTAATAATTCCTGAATTCAATCTTAGTTCATTCATTCATGTTAAAGTTTGTTAGACTATGAAGTGTTCCAAAGTTATAAAGGCTCCCTTTTTAAATTTCCAAATCCATCTTAGGAGAAAAATCACCACAAAAAGTGTTTCAAAGCTTTACAAGTACTACATGAGACATAATAAAAGTACATATAACTCGCTATAGTGGTAATAATAATACACATAAATATCAGCAAACCGTAATAACATCATAACGTCAAAACACATACGTATGCTATAAATATACAGAAACATCAGGGAGATTTCCCTGCAGGATGCCAACCTGGCAGCTATAAAAGTGCGACAAGTTAAGCCACTGCGGCAGCAGCTGCCGTATAATGAGACTCAAAAAACCATCCGTCTGCTGAATTCTCCATGGCTCATATTGCGGCAAATATTTTACATTTAGGGGCTGAAAACTACGGGATATTGAAAAAGATGTAAAGGAGGATGCGCGTATTTTCTATACTTATACAGTATTTAAAACAAACTCTCAAAAGCACTTACGGTGAATTTAAAAGGAATATTGATTTCCGTTTAAGCTTTACTAAAAGAATAAAGATGCATCAACGAAAAATGGGATTGTTCTAAAATGAATGATATCGGTATCACTGTCACGAATACAAAGTTGCAAGTACTTTGATGATGTTCACTAGATCAAATACATCAAAGTATATTTATTGATATATGTATGTGTGTAATAGAAGTTTTTGGCACTTAATTAATGAAATTCACTGCACTGGGTAGTTTGAAACTACGCAACTATACTATACATTCAATTAACAAGTTGTTTATTATTAGTCGATGATGAATTACCACGATGATGAAACCTCTGGTAATTTAATTTAAATGCCATTTACTGATGGAAGCAGGACCGTTTTGGAAGAGCTTAGGGTACAACCACAAGGGAGCTTCAACTGATTTTACATGTTAGAAAGTATAGTAGGCTAATAATCTAATATAAGTCTGATGAGATTTAACTGATGATAAAAATACAAATAGTTGTAGATTTTCTGCTTGGCAGTAAACAATTATTTTAAAACCATTTTACGAATAACAACAGTTTTTATTTATTAAATTAAATGTGGTACAGCACATTCTGTCTATTACTTTAGATTATTTCAAAAGTAATTTTACAAAAAATATTACGATCATGATTTTTTGAAGTTACTACCTCTAAGTAGTTTACAATGTATTGGTTGTGAATTTGGCTAATAGCTTATGCTACTGAAAATATATTGCTATAATATATGGTGAGTGATATTGATAAATGTTAAATTAATTTCAATTGAAAGTACAAACATAACATATAGCAACAGATTTCGGTAAAAGCACAGTGGTGATAGATACAAAATATAAACAACCTTTTACCATAAAAAATAATGCACCGGCTAATTAACTGTTGTGAAGCTTGAATCTTTTCACAACTGAGGCTCACAGGTGGGTCGGTTTTAATATAGAGCACTAAAAAAATATGTATTTAGGGAACATAGGTAAAGTACATACACAAAATAATCCTCAGAATTTTCTTTTATTGAAATGACAAAAATATATTAAACATTGAATACAAATAAAAAAGCACAAACAAATTAAATATTAAAATAAACTAATATTTTGATATCATAGAAAAAGAAAAATCAATCCTAAGAAAGTTAATGCCTTTTATCCGAGGGGTAATATTGCTGGCTTCCCCATATTTTCAATTTACTAAAATTATTTAAAACTAAATAAATATCTTAAAATATTAATAAAGTTCAAATCAATATTTGGCGCTAACAGTTGCCAACTGAAATTGTAACCATACAACAATTCTCTGCTTTCCATATGATTTGAAATTAAAATGGTAGAATGACAAACATTCACCTCTCGTATTAATTAAAATCCAAATAAATGGGATTAAAATCCAGCTGCTTAGTTGAAATACGGTAAGTCCATTAACCGATTGAAAAAATTATTTAATAATTCCTTTCTTGCATCCAAATTGTAACAAAGGTATAAAATTTCATTCTCCAATAAAAATAATTCTACTAAATAAAAAAAATTATTCCACAAATAAATTTATAGCGCTGAATATTAAATTGATTAAATGCAATTATTATTAAAATCAGAAGTTAAGATCAAATATTTATAATGATTATTACTATTATTTAAATATTTTTAATTATTTATCACTTTTACATTTTAAAAAACAATAAAATCTAACATTTTGGCGTTTACAAAAATTAACCAAACTCACTACATAACCTTAATTGTTTTTAAATTTGCTCTCAGCATAAGTGCACTGTGAGGGATCTAAAATAACAAAGAGTTTATAGTCAAATCGATCGCTATTTTGATATCTTTTACAAAACAAACGAATATTTTAGTGAGATTTTTGGTTATAAACAAAAGACAATTTAGAACTAAATACCACATGACCACATAATTATTTGTAACTATTAATTATTGTTTAAGCAAATTTAATAAATAGATAGCCAAAAAGATTCCGTTTTAATGATATATTAAACTTGTACTATCATAAAATAACAAGCTCACTAGAACATGTCAACGAAATCATCTTCCATATACAACTATCAAATAACTAAAATTAAATTAATTGCTCAATACTGCCTAGTTACTTCTTCCTGTGTTAATAACATCCCACCTTACATCCTGTTGAATATTATTCACTTATTTTTAGATGTGCAGACCATGAAATAATAGTTAAATTACCTTATTTCAGATTGCGTTGTTAAAACACAGAATTTTGCATTTTATTTCTATGATATCTTCTATAAAAAACAAACCCAGCATTTGTTTCAAAATTGTGCTCAAGGAACTGTTTGACAAAACAGCAGTGAAACATTTTAGCCACAAGCTATTTAATCCAACTAAAGAAAAAGATTTTATCGGTTTCACTATAAAATTAACAAAAGTGCATGTACGAACATTCCTACATAAATAACTATTTATTACATAAAATAACGCTATATAAAAACCCACAATTATAATGAGATGTGTGCAATTCAAAAGCAGCACCATAGGACATGTTTCGAACTGTTTAGTTCTCTTCAGCTAGGGGTAGTTGCTTGTGAATAACACACACTTATTCTCGGCTTATTTATATTGTCGCAATTAACATTAATACCAAGAGAAAACACTTACGACATCTATAGAGTAATATGCCGCATAAGCGGCGTTCTCTAATCGTAAAATGGAATGGATTGCCACTAACCATTCAAAACTTAAAAAGATACAATATAATACAAAATAAATTTGCATTATAAAAACAAAATTAAGTGGGATAATATATATATATATATATATATATATATATATATATAAACCCACAATTATAATGAGATGTGTGTAATTCACAAGCAGCACCTTAGGACATGTTTCAAACTGTTTGGTTATCTTCAGCTAGGGGTAGTTGCTTGTGAATAACACACACCCATTCTCGGCTTATATATATATATATATATATATATATATATATATATATATATATATATATATATATATATATATATATATATATATATATTTCCGCAATTAATATTAATACCAAGAGAAAACACTTACGACATCTATACAGTAAATGAGTCTGTTGAATTGAAAACTTGAAATCTAATAGAAAAGGCATTGAATATTCAACCCAAGATTTCTAGACTGTTGAATGAGCAATCAAAGATTGTTGAACTAACAAATTAAAATTTTATTTTGTTTGATTTAACCTTTTGCTCATATTTAACACATCGCTCATATTTAATGTTTAGAATATGTTGGTTCAACAGTTTATTCTTTGATTTAACAATTTCCTTCGCTCAGTGTACTTTTGTAAAAGCGAGAGTTTCTTAAAACGGAGATGCAGGAAAATATTCATCGAAATATACCAGGAACCAAAATTCCTAAAAGCTCAAAACAATGCAACTGGAAATTTTAAAACAATAAAAAAGAACTCAGCTCACTCCATTCAATTCGTGTCGTTATTATGTCGTTCTCCTCCAACTAGCCGTGAAATCGTAAGATGCGCAAAAATCCTAATCTCAGCAAAAAAAATCCACAATCATCCAAGATAAATAAAAAAGACAATTCTAAATTTAATTCAGTTAAACTATAGCAATACAACTGTAGCAGATTTATAACTAGCAAATGGCGATTGAGATCAGGGCCGTGTTTGCGAAAAACTCAGCAAGAATCTAAAAGAAAATATTACGATAATAATCAAAGACAATACTGTAACGTATTAAAATCCTCGATTTAATTTTAATGCAAATTTAAATGCATTATTGGCAAAGAATCTTATTACGGTCCTGTACATTTCAGTATATTTTGGTTTGGTTAAAATTGCTGACGATATTTCAAAACAAATGGTGTTTTCTTTAATATCAAAGGTCATTTCAAAATGTTCTCATGTAGTTGAATTTTGTTTTGTAATAAAATCTCGAGTTAAAATATTATTTTAGAAGTAAAATAATTTAGATAAATGCATTAAATCCAAATTTATGTTTTTTCTACGTGACTATTTTCGTTTTTAAAGAATAGGTTTTCAGAAGGCAGACATATAAAAAATAGTTTGCAAGCACTTTTAAATATCAGGTTTCTCGCCAAAATGCAAAATGTGGTTGTTGTGAATTTTTCGATGGAACATTCTGGAATAACTTGCTGATTGGTTTAAGATGTGTCAGTTTGAATTTTGATAGGGTAGTTAATATTTCCTCTTTAAAAATGTTTAGGAAAACAGATTTGCAACCTCAAGTTCAGTCGGACAGCGACTCTCGAAGCCAAAAGCTAAGGGATAGCCCCCGGCTACCATCATCGCGTGATTATAAGTTATATTATTGTCACATATTTACAGTACAGTTAGAACGTACCAAATTTTAGTGTTATACCGTATCGATTTTGTTAGGAAATTAATTCAGTGAAGAGAATTACTCCGAAATTTTAGTTTCGTGAATTTTCCTTCATGTAATAATAGTTCTAATGCGGAAGATTTGCTATTAGAGTTCAGTGTTAATTTCCTCTTGTTCGATCGTTGTATTGGCTTAAAATAATGCTATTCAACAGTGAATTTTTTATATTACCACAATTGACAATAGGAGTACGTTATCTGTTAAACCAAAAATTTAAAACAACCATGTAATTTAAGTTCCGTTCTAGTTATTGTAATAATAATAGAGAATTTATTATTAATGGAGATTATTGCAAAGTTAAACGAATTTTGTTAAGATGTAATAGTTCAAAATTTAAAAAGTGTTCCCGCAACGTTCCTGCTTCAGTTTGAGGTTTATGTGAAATTTTGTGTTATAATAAATAATGTGTTTCAGTGTAATGTCTTGAGCTTTTTGTTTGTGCCAGAAATTTATGAAAATGAAGAAGTATTATGGAGAACTGTATTAGGATTATGTTCCTGTTTAAGTATGTTTAGGTATGTCTAAATTTATTTATTTATTTATTATTATTTATTATTTATTAGTTAGTAGTTGGTTTGGGATTGTGAAATTATATAATATGAAGCATTACGAATTTTGTGTACGGTATTTTCAATTTTATCTTTATTCAATATACCGACTTCAAATTTATTTATCGTTTGATATAGTTAGGCTCAACGAACTGCTGATGTTTTTGTCAATTAAGATTTTGACTAATGACTAATGCATTTGATTAATTTAACGTCAATTTTAAATTTAATATAATTTAAATGGGAAGTAATTCCCAAACTGATGACTTCTCGCTTTATAAGTAACGAAGGTTTAATTGTTACAAATGGCGCCCAAGTGTGGGACATAAATATTTTGTTTTAAGAGTAAAATTTAATTGCTACAGCACAAAGGCTTAAAAGCAAAAAGAATAAGACGTCTCTAAGTAATAGAATCAATATTTAGTCAAGGTCTGGTGTCAAACGACAACAGGTGCCGTAACTTAAAACTCACTACTACAAATGTTCAACAAATAATCTATTAATGGTCTCTTCAGAAAAAAATGGGCTTATGCTTTTATAATGTAAGACGTATTCCTTACCAAGACAAGCTAAAATTGCATACCCTAAAATAATTTCTTCTTCTATCTGTCATGCCATCAATTTAGCACAATTAATATAGATGCTGATCAGTAGCTGACTTAGCAGATGCAAATATCTGCTTTTTTTTTGTTGTTTTATTTCTTGTGCTATCTTATTAACATTCGAATTTGTGGTGAAATGCATGATAATTAAAAACTTGAGAATTTTTTCTTGTGCATTAACTTTTGCTAAAAAATGAAATTAAGTGCAGCAAACCTTGAAAATACCCACACCACAAGCGTTTTATACTCTTAATTTCAGCACAAAACTACCTTTTAATCGTGCAGCAGTAACGCTTTAGAAATTTGATAACTTCTCTTTAATTCACTATCTTCGTCTCATTGAACATTCTATAGCTTATTAAGTTATCATTTTTAATCGAAAATTCACCGGTCTGGTACACTCCAAATCTGCAATCTTCTTTTGTGGTGTATGAAATCAGAATTACCTTTATTACTAGAATTTAAAGTACAAACCTTTGGAATCAAATTTCTACGCTTTATTTTTCATGGCGATCATGTTCATTATCGCATAAGGTTGTTATTAAAATCCTTTGTTTACAAGGACTTAGAATAAGGTGTCGCATTAAATTTTGTTTCTTAATTGCAACAAGAACAGGAAAGTCCCTTTATTCTTACAGCTACCTAAATTATTTTTATAACAGCACTAAAAACTTTGAAATGTTCTGAGAGGACGCTAAGCACACCCTCCATATCATTATTAAAATTACTTTTCTTACTTGAATCTCTTACACGGTTTCATTTTACGAGCAGATTTAAGAAATGAGGTCAGAAAAACCCGGAAAAACGGTATTAATCCCTTATCAGTCTATAAAATTTGAATTTTAACAACGATCTTATAAACTTACAGTGTACAAAGTTAACATCTCCCGGGAACAGTTTCACAACTGGAAGTTTTTCGCGTCGCCGAAAAAGAAAATCACGAAACTTTTGGTAGCGATTTGAATATCTAAGCTTTATATAGTCGTTGTATTAAGTAGAGACATACGGGCGCTTTCCAACTGAATAAAAATGGTCATAAAACCGAGCTGGACGGAAAATAGCGACAGGGGTGCGGTTTTTCCCACCCCCCGCGAAACAAGCTATTTATAAACTTCATGCCGTAACATGTTGGCAGATAAATTATGTGTTTATTTTTAAGGAAAAGCTCTCTGAGAACGATACGCGGTTTTGAACATAATATCTGGAATATTTTATGATTCTTCGCTGTATATTTTTAAAAGTTTAACAAAAAAGGGCAACAAATGGTAGTAGTTTTCAACTTTTCTATTAATATTTGCATGTGCCATCTTCTCGGACAGTTGTTAATAGCGTGCCATTTTTTCTTAGTAGAAAACTTGGGGAATTTTATAATCTTATAAGTTCTACTTCTTTTATCACATTTTTTGATGTTATATATGTTTTTTCTTGCAGGGAGCTTATTCTTATCGACGCAAGGGAGAAACGCAACATAAATGAAAATTTTCAAGGTAAGTTTCTTGAGGTTTATTTAGTACGTTAATATTTTATTATGAAGCTTTACTTCAAGTTAAATTACAATATATGCTTTTGAATGGTACGATATAATTAGTGCATTCGTTCTTGAACTCGTTATAGTATTTACTCGTATATATAACTCGTTATTACCTATTAAATATCATGAGCCACAAACAAATATTTTGTCTAACGTAGGCTAGATATCCACACCAACTGAGAGGAGGTCTGTCATTGAGTTTGAAGGCATGGCAATAACTAAAAATATCCTATAAGTATCCTACCTCGTTTTTACCAAATCCATGCAGGGTTGACTGTTAATCTCGCTTAGGTTTTTCATTAATGACAGCCTCTAGAGGAATATTAGTCATCTAGAATCATGGCTCCCTAAATGTGGAGTGGAAGTACGTCCTTAACAGTTGACGACGGAAGTGAACAACCACCCAAAACTCGTAGTAGGTGTTGACCCAGAAGCCTAAATATCAGATAAGTCTACATTACCCAAGAAACTCAGACCATAGACAACTGGCGATTTAATTAAATAAAAAGTAAATCACTCACTCAAGGTCCTAAACGACTTGCTTAAATTTCTTGCAGTCATTTCCCAAAATCCTGTAACGAGATGCGACGAAATCCTTGCCCAATAACCAAAATAATACCAAAAATATTTGTAAACAGGTAAACTATATAAAACCCATTGAATCCGCGTACATGCCATCCAAGAGTATCCAAGATATCTAAACAGTTTTTTTCACATCCACACCAACTAGAAGAAACCGGAAACAAGAAGGGCTAATTTCTATCTTTGGAAGTTTTCGATATTTAGTCAAGTTTAGCACGAAAGCAAAATGAAAGGTAACCAGAAACAAGACTTAAGCGGAATGGAAACAGACCACAAAAACTGTCGATTAAGCAGCCAAAGAAGTCTTTATAAATATGACAAGGGAAACCTCGTCAAGGCATGATGGTCAAAAGCACTGAAGAATTTCACTATATACAACCTTCGATGTGTGATTACGATACTTCGAATTTTCGTGAATGATTATTTAAATAAATGCAACCAAACATAACCAGTTGACAATTCTAAGCCTAGCATTACTCTCTCCTAGCTTACCCAACTCTCTTCCGACATATATTCCTCTCTGGCTTACCCCACCCCGCCGGTTTATTCTACATAAATACATACATACGGAAGTTCTACCTTACGAAATGATAAGAATAAAAACAAAAATCGATCTTGTTTAAAACATTCTTGAAAACGTCTATTAGTACATATTTCAAAAACATGACATTAACATAGTGTTGGCGAATTTCCTGCGTTTTATACAAACAATATGAAACTGCTTCTGAATAAGCAATTGCCATCAGCTATTATTTTAATTTGTTTGTTGTCCATAATTTTCAACTATGCAGGCTTTGTCTACGCAACCTAACAATTTTTTTAAACATTAGCCGTTTATTAATGATTGAAGTGGACGGCTGCATCACCCTTTTATATTTATAAGCGGGAGTACTTACGAAACTCACCACCGTAGAAAGTGAGAGGGCGCCCCAAGTAAATGTCCGATTCCCCTTCTCAAATTAAACATTTTATACTTTTTTTTTTAAATAAAAATATCAACATTAAAAATATATAAAAATTAAATAGATTGACCGATATACACAGCAAAAACTTCAATTTAAAAAAAATCGCTTAGATCGGCTCGGTGGAACTTTCAAACGGACTGGAACAAAAATAAGCTTTGTGTTTTAAATATATAGATTATCAAAAAGAAAAAAATTATTAATCATTCACAACCACCATAACTAGCTGAATTACTTAAGAGAAAGATAAATAAACCGAAACAATCTTCTAAACGAAATTCCAATGCAATTCGAAACAGATAAGATGCTAAAGCAATAAACATTGATAACGTGGCATTAGCTCCAATATCAATTTAAAAATTTAAATTATTGAAAAATAAATATGACTTGTTATGTTGACAATACTGACAGTTTACATGGGAAAATTAAAAACTGAAGAACTTGTTTCTATTAAGAAACAAATCTTGAAAAGAGTTCTTTGAAAAGAAAATAACTCATCATGCCACATTAGCGTTATTAGTCGTGTGGTAATTTCATGTTTGAAGATAAGTTTCAAGATAATTGTTCAGGGAGTAGACAGAACTAGATAATTTTTTCACTGAGCTCAAAACCTAAATAGTATCTCACTTTTTCTGGAACCTTTCTAATATCTTTTACTTATAAGAAGTTAGTGTCAATTAAAGATTCCTTTTAAAGAACTTTTATTGTGGAACTGAAATACTGAATTTAACTGCTTGTGAGTGACAGTACCTTCTCTGAGAGAGTACTCTCAGAGAAATCTCTCTGTAAATAGGTATATGCTAAAATTCTATTAAATTCATCTAAATTTGAAGTAAAATAAAATAAAAAAAGTAAATTTGATAGTTACACGAGATTATAAAAATGTATTTTTATAAATAATATTTTTAAACCTAAAAGGGTTATTATATAAAATTTTTAGCGTAGTATACTTCAAAAAGCGCAGAATATAAAAAGTTGTTCGAGTTAATGCAAATCATTGTAACAGTTCCAACTACAAATATTTCAAACTGTTTAATGGGTATTTTTAATTTGTAATTTTAACTTCATAATTTTTGTATTTTTAGAATGCACACTCTATGTCATTATTAAATAAAAGCCATTGCTAAATTTAGCTAGTTACTAACTTCATGTACAATTCTCTCTTTAACTAAAAAGTGTTGTAATTTATACACGGTTTGCTTAACATTAAAATGGTATACAAAATGTAATAATGACTGTTATACAAACTTTATCAGAGTGCTTTCAGATTTCCCATGTCAGGAAGCGTTTGGTGCATTAGACTGTAAGGTATCTTATAATTTTCTGGACATGGTTTAAAATTTAACTAAATATTTGTAAACAGTACGTCTCCTATTGTTAGTAGCTTAAGATTTGCTTTTACGCCTTTTAATGTATCTTAAAGCAAGATTCTATTGTCACAACACTTGTTTCATTCTTTATTCAGCAGAATGCACTTTTTTGAATAATCTACTGGATATAAAATTTGAAGAAAATTACAATATCTACTTGAATTAGAATGATACTGAAATAAATTAAATGAACTTTATTTTATCTAACCTTATCTCGATAAAACTAATAGTGTCCGAGAAAAACGACAAAAACCGTTAGGGGGCATGGTTTACACTCATTATCTCTTCGAGCTCACCACTTTAGGAGGTTATTTAACATCCCACAAGGAAGGCCTATGCAAAAATCCACGGACTTACTTCAACTTTCCGCTATTCATAAAAACTTGTTCTAAATTGACTGGACTATTAGCCATGACAACAGTTACACAATCGATAAAATAATAATTGAATGGTTTAAATGACAAATCTTGCAACAACTCTTTACAATGATTTGGCAACTGTTGTCAATATTTTAGAAAAATAAATTCCTTGGAGAATTTTCATCATTTCTTCCACACCGATAGCAACTGCAATACCAACTTTAATAAGTGATTTTGCTTCCTGAAACTGTGCTTAATAATTCTTGCATTTACATTTAATGTTAAATCTAACGTGATAATTGCTATTAGCAAATTTCTGATTTACGATGTTAATTTCCAATACCAGAAAATCACTTCTATCTTGGAAACTAACACAGAACGCTAAAGCGGAAGTGTTTTGAACTGTTAATATTATTTAATTTTTACTAATAAAAAATAACTTGAATGAAATTTCTGATTAGAATAATTGTTTTTTCGTCATTTTTCCACATTCTCAGGTTTGGACTAGACATTCAAAAGTTAATGTGTCTCTAAAAAGACTAATAAATTAATTAAAAGCTTCTATAAATAATAAATAAACTGCTTTCACATGCATTCTGATAGAACTAGTATCGTTAGAGCGATTATTTGAAGCAAAACTATGTAATTGTTTCTATTTGTCAAAATAGCGCAGCTCCATAACTTTTGGATCAGACTATCCCACCACAACTTCCTTAAACATTGGGCTTCTAAGCTAATTTGGAAATTACAAATAATTTCTAAGCAAATCTGTTCGAGAAGAGTGATCTACAAGCTTGTCTTGTAGGTTTCGCTTAAATACATTTATTTTATCTGCAACTGAGACATAATGTGTATATGTCTGTAGCATGAGCATGGTCGATTTTGCCAATATTTTTTGGTTGTCATATATAAATAATTCATGAATCTTTTTTTGCACATCACTACTTCTCTCGTGCATTTGCGATAAATTTGCATGACAGATATTCTCTTCTATGGAACAATGGCAATTCTAAGGTCTCAATGTATAGGTTGCTATTTGGGGAGCTTTTAAGGGCTCCTACCGATAGTCTAATAGACACTTTGTAGCTACAACATCCAATTTATTTACATGGGTTTTTGATGCTCGAGAATAAAAAATAGAACCATAATCAAGAACTGATCTAATATATGAGCGATATAATCAGAGCGATGTACTAGGGTCAGATCCCCAATTCGTATGACTTACGGCTCTGAGTATATTTAAACCCTTTTCTGTTCTATTAACTATATATATTGGATATATCTTTCCAGAGCAGTTTTTTATGAATGATGACACCTAAATATTTAATTTTATCTTCAACTTTATAATCGACATTGTTAATTCTTAAGATGGTAGGAAGATTTCTTTTTTGGAAAATATAAATAAATGTTTTTTTTGGAAAGATATATTTAACCCCTTGTAATTGCACCATTCTTCCAACGATGTATATACTTCCGTTAACTGTGGGTTATTAACTAATGGATTTGGAACGTTATCTTGATACACACATACGTCGTCTGCAAATTCTAAGATTTTAATATGTTTTTTACTTATATTAGTATATATGTTAGTTACTTTATGCAAATCATGTGTATTGCGGCGATTTAAATGATAAAATAAAATACGATAAAATAAAATAAAATAAAATACACCCCAAATATTTTCTTTTCCCAATCGGCTAACTCAGGTTTTATACGATAGAGCATGAATTGTTTGAATTATTAACATATAATATTGATTCTTATACCTGAAAGAAAAGAAAAACTTATATTGCAGACTCTTGGGCTTCTGCAACTGGACAACAACAGGCTAAACTCTAAATATGAAGAGAAAAAGAAATGGATGCTTGTATAAATGTATATACATCAGTTAAACACATAAATAACTTGAAAAACACAATGTTTATTTAATTTATGAAAATAAATGGAAATCAAAATTTAAAAGAAACTAAAAAGAAAAATTATTCGAAATAGAACATTAAAGTCAAATAGGAAATTAATTCCCAAGCTTGCTCAAGTGTGTTAAATAGTCGTAATAATCTGACATAGGGCTATACAGTTCTTCACTTGAACAAACTAACATAAATCAATAATCAAATGAAAATATTTACAAATGCTCAAATAGCTTGACTGTATTGTAAATAAATTTTAATAAAAACAAATTTAAATTGTTTTATTTATGAGAAATAAATTCTCTTGAAAACCTTTAAGGTTAAAAACTAAGATTCTGAAATTATTCAGATTAACTTTATAAATTTTGTAATTGACAAATAAAATTAAAAACCTTTTGTTTAGACCAACCTGGTATATAATGTAAATAGAACTTCTTCAAATATTATGCGATATTAGTACTACTGCATTAATCTATCAGATGATTTTGTATTGTGAAAACGTCAATTCATGAAATCAATAATGAAAAATAAATTCTCCTGAATTTATTTCAAAATAACTCGTTCACACTTCCATATACTTATTGCAAACAATTAAATCTTTTTTAATTATTAAATTGTTCAGGTAAATTCTTCAAACTTATTCCAATCTTGTTTATGTTTTATTTGTCGACCTAAACACAAGGTCAACCATATGATTATAACATAACCCAACTTAATTTACAGATTTTCAATCCGGAGTCGAGCGTAGATTTGCCAAATGCTTTTGATCGACTGACTTTGTTAATTTTGGCTGGAGCTTACATAGGTTTAGTAGAAACAAATGCCGACACTGTCACTTTTTCAAACAACAGCATCGCGAAAGATTTTTATGACGTCACAATTTTCACTCAGCTGATAGATTTTCTCACAAATCTTAATTTTATAAACACAGGATTATAGCTGGTAAAACAAGGATTAAAACAATATAGCTATATACTAAACTCATATCCTAAAATGCATCATAACGAAGATATTATACAAAAACGATTAACAATGAACAAATCTCATTATGACCTAATTACAGACAAAATTTATTAAATCCAGCTTTATCCTTTACAAAATGGATACATAATTACACAATATAACTAATACAAATAAATTTTTTACAGGAACATCTTTACAATTTAAGAAAAACATAAATTAAGATTCCATTCTACGGTCTTATAAACCCAATGATGTATCTACAAAAGCCATCTTTTACATTAATTCTAATGAAGTCAAATTATAGTCAAGTTCTCCAAGTGTTTACATTAAAACACTGGTGAGAAAAGTAGTATAAGAGTCAATAAGTGTGAAATACAAAGCATAGCACAAAACCGAAACCTTCAGTAATAAAAATGCTCAAGATTATTAAATACGAGTTTATAAGCTTATTGTGCTATATTAGTCATTACAAAATTGACCTAATTTACATGTTTTCAGTTAACTAGCAGCCCGAAACTAGGTTAGTCTCTTGGAAAACAGAAAAATTCAACCTGCGTTAAAGATCGTAGACTCTAAATTTAAACAAGAATATTAAATCTTCCAGACAAATGCAAAAACCATCCCAATATGCAGCTTGGGTTGTATAAACATGTATTATCATGAAACAATCTAAATGATTGATATCCTTTTTTTAAAAATCAAACCTTTTTTACATATGAATTGAGGTTATGTTTGCATGAGATTTTATTCTTGATTTCTATTTTAAATATTGATTAATCTATCTTTGACCCAATATGTAGCCTTTAGATTAATTAGACCTAACATCCTAGCATGACTATCTTTTATTTTAATTTGATGCGTGAAATAATTATTTTTAGGTTTACGATCATATCGTCTATTAAATTTTCAAGGAGATGAATTCATATCATCTCAGTATATATTATAAATGACAAGGGCCTTAGTATTCCTCCCAGTGGCAATCCCACATTGGATATTCTAGGCTCTAATAATTTATTTTTCACTCTAATATAAACATTTCTATTTGTGTAGAATTTATAAATATTTATTGCGAATTTTGAAGGTATGTATCCCTATATTTACCATTTGATCATATACAATATCCAACTTGACGTTATCATATGCCCCTTCTATATCTACAAATAAAGCTTTCACAGATTTTTCATTTGAAAACGATAAATTTATATTGGTAACCAAGTGACCAATATTTTCAGTTGTGGCAAATCTTTTTCTAAACCCATATTTGATGCGAGGCATTTTTTTATTTTTTCCAGCCAATACTCTAAACTAGTTTAATTATTCTCTCAAAAACTTTTAGTAGACTGTACAAGATGCTAATGAAATTCCTGGAGATTCTGGTGGTTTCGAAGGTTTAATAATGGGAACATCAATATATTCTTTCCAACTGTTTAGGAGCTGTTAACTTTTCCAAATCTGATTAAATAATTTCAACAAGTATTGCGTTGCATTCCCCGGTAGTTTGAGAGTAGGTATTATACAATGAATGTTATATAATCCTGGGGCTGAGTTAATATTGGATTTTAAACTATTTGCCAATTCGTTCATTGAAAATTCCTTCAGTAGAGGATGTACATATTTTTTTATTTCTTCTTCTGGCCTAATAATTAATTTTTCGACTTGTTCCCATGGGGGATTTACTTTATTATGAAACGAGTTTGCCCAATCACTTAATATTACCTTATTACACGATTCTGAGTTGTAATAAGTATTTTTTATTTTTCTAACTTCATTCCATTTTTGTTTGATAGGAGTATCTTTGTATAGTTTGTTACAAAATTTCCTCCACGATTCCTTCTTGCATTGCTTGATAGTTGTTTTAACATTTGCAGCTGCTCTGTTATAATTTATAAAATTTTCTATATTTGAAATATTTTTATATCGCAAGAAAGAATCGTTTTGGAGTTTTATTGCTTCTGTACATTCATTATTCCACCAAGGTTTGTTAAATTGGTAGCTTTTTTCTTTTCAGGGATTGATTCTTTATTTGTCTCGTTTATAGTGAAAATAAAAATTCATATTTTATTTAATTATTTTCATTATTTTCTGTACCTCTTTCTATTATGTTTGAAAAAAGTGACCAATCCGCTTTACCTAGTTATTATAGGGTAATGATCAGATGTACCTTTTGTGTAATTTTTTTGCTTTTCTCATTCACAAAGTACAGATATATCCATTGTGCAAATTGTCAAATCTAGTGCTGACTTGTTACGATCCTGAGGAGTGAAAATTCTAGTTTCTGATCCATCAGTTAAGTATATTCAATTTTCTTCCCCTATAGCTTCTAATAGTTTTTTCCGCGCAATGTCCGTGTCATAACCCCAAGTCCCATGGTGACAATTGAAATCCCCTCCAATTATGAACGGTTTTTGTCATTTATCAAAAAGATCTTTCCATTGTCTATTTGTTACTTTTGATTTAGGTTTTAAATATAATGAATAAAAATTCACTATTTTTCTACTATTTAAATATATTTCAGCACCTATAGACGTAATATTAATATTTACTTAATTGAATTTCTTTAGAGCAAATATCTTTCTTAATTAGAATGGCTACACCTGCGTAACTATCTTTTCTATCACCTCTCAATAGATTATGTCCTGAAAAATTTATATGTGTACCTGATTTAAATCAGGTTACACTTAGCAATGCAATTTAAATATTTTTATCAAAGATATACTGTTCTAAAACTCATTTGTTTGATCTTACTGATTTACCATTCCACTGCAGCACCCTAAACATATTTATCTTCATTAAAAACTGTTAATAAAGTACCTTTTATATTGTCCCAATCTAATTTTTCATCATCCCTTCTTAACCTGTTTTCCAATACATTTTTCACTACAGTCAATATTTCATTAATTGAAAATGTTTGCGTTTGATCTTTTTCTTGTGTATTGTGATAACTCGGGGTATTTCTAAATGATTTGAAAGCAGGTTCGGGGGGAATATGAGAAATTTCAAGTATTTCTCTGTGTTTTTGGGAATACCTGCTAGTTCGGGGATACTGTACCTTAGTTTTAGGTGTTTTTGTATCTGTGTAAACTGAACCTGAAGATTTATTTTTTATAGCCGTTGCGTAGCTACTTTTATGTTTTTCTTTCGCTTCATTATATGGTAAATTCTCAGTTGCCATTATTATTTTAATTGACTTTTGTTTTTTAGATTCTACACATTTTATTCTTTCTGTCGCATTATGATCTCCTCCATATAGTATACATTTAGGATTTTCTTGTATTCGCAACTTTCTTGGTTATGGTCTTCCCCACAAAATTTGTGCCACGCCCTACCTTTGCATTGTGACGTTACGTGCCCATACCTTAAAAACTTAAGGCATTGTATTACTCTTGGTATACTATACGAGGTCTGGCTATTAAATAACGAGACTGCGCGCACAGAAGACGTCCTAGAGGGGTAGGGGGAAACCGAATGCAGCGTTGGATAGCTGGAAGTGTCTACTATGCCAATACGAAAACACGTTTTTGTCGCTGTAGTAGTATTTTTTCTATAGAGGAAACGGAACGAACGTGTTTTTTTCTCGTGCCGATAAAATTGTGTGACGAGAAACACGAGCAACGGATCAATGTGAAATTTCTCGTTAAATTAAAAAAAACTCCGACTGAGTGCTATAAGTTGTTGAAAGAGGCCTATGGTGAGAATTCTCTATCTCATGCGCGTGTTTTCGAATAGTATAAACGGTTTTCTGAAGGCCGAAAAAGCACCGAAGATGACAAACGTCCAGGTCGACCTGTCTTTGTTTCAACTCCGCAAACAGTGACCAAAATCAATGAGATTGTGCGCGGAGATCGTCATATCAGCATTCGGATGATTGCTGAGACTGTAAACGCCGATAAAGAAACTGTCAGAAAAATTTTACATGACGAGTTGATCATGAAGAAAGTTTGTGAGAAGTTGGTCCCAAAAAATTTGATCCCTGAACAAAAGCTCGTCCGTTAACAGATCTGCCCAGATTTTCTTGAGAGGTTAGATGAAAAGCCTGAATTGATGAAAAACATCATCACTTGCGATGAAACATGGATATTCCAATACGATGTTGAAACTAAGCGGCAATCCATGCACTGGAAAACTCCTGCATCGCCAAGAATGAAAAAAGCAAGGATGTCGAAATCAAAATTTAAAGCCATGCTAATCGTTTTTTTCGACATCAACGGCATCGTGATGACTGAATGGGTGCCACAGGGTCAAACTGTAAACCAAACTTACTATTTGAAAGTTTTGGCAACACTGCGAGAGCGAGTTCCTAAGAAACGGCCGGAGTTGTGGAAAAACAAGTCGTGGATCTTGCACCAGGACAACGCACCTGCCCATAACGCGCTGTCTGTGAAGCGTTATTTAACCGCTAGAGGCACTCCAGTGCTCGAACACGCGCCATACGGTCCTGATTTATCACCCTGTGATTTTTTCCTGTTTCCGAAAATCAAGTCTGCCTTAAAAGGAACCCGGTTCGAGTCGATCGAAGTAGTGAAGCGAAAATCGGCGGACCTCCTAAATGCTCTTACAAAAGAAGACTTCCAGCATTGCTTTGACCAATGGAAAAAACGAATGGAACGGTGTGTGGCGAGGGGAGGGGAGTACATTGAAGGGGAGCATTCGATTGTAGAATAATTTTTAAAATAAAACTTTTTTCATAAGCAGTCTCGTTATTTAATAGTCAGACCTCGTATATATAATTCGACAACGTAACGTAATTTTTCAATTATTACTTTATTTTTAATCATTGGACCTATGAATGATACAATTCGTAGATATAAGAGTACCTCCTACCCTACGCATAATCCTTTTAACATTTTCTACTTTTATATGTTCCCCATATCGTGGTTTAATTAAAGCTTTTAACTCGATCTCTGAAATATTAACATCAACTTGTTTGACGACTCCTTTTTTTGTATAAAAAAGTTAGGAATGAACTCCTCGTAATTCTTTGCTTGTAATATTCTCGATTCTATTAGTTTATTAGCATTTTCAAAGTTGTTTAATTCAACTTTTACTTTATTTAATCCTATAATTGAGATATTAATAATATCGTCCTGAATTTCAGGACCTGAATTTAATATTAGCCTAGCAGTCCCTATCTAATGCAATTTTCCTAAATTACCTTTTTTATTTTGTATAAATACGTAATATCGACCTTGATCCTCATTACTATATATATTTTTAATTTGTTTTATATTTTGTGATAACTTATAGTTTTATCTCTTTATTGTTTTTTTTACCTGTTTTTCATGAACCTCAAAAGAAAAATACATCGCATTATTATTCTGTTTTCCCCCTATCAGGGGGAATTCTATTTTTATCAGGTATTGACATTCCTAAAAAGAACATTCGCTAATTATTGTCCAATAGATAAACACACCTAATCGTTGTGAATGCCGCACTCGAACGGTACGAGATAAAATTACAATGAAATATATTACTTGTTTGTGTGAAAATGCTATTATTATTTTTACTTTAAATAATAAACCTCTTTAGCACACTATTTTCAATACACTTAAAGCAATTTTCTTTAAATTTCGTCTTACACTCCATAAAACTCGATAAAATCGCTAAAATTTCATATAAAACTCATTGTTGTTGAACGGTGTTGAAACAAACTTTAAGTATTGATTGATTTTCTGGGTTGAACATGTGATTTTGTTTTAATCTTTATCCTAAAATATCTATTTAGCCGTATGTTATGGAAAAATCATTTTAATTCCACATTCACCTAATAGATTTTTCCTTTAATTGATAGTGTATATTTGATTTTGAGATTAAATAAAAAATTTATTTACCTTTAGTTTTATTTAGACGCAACAAAAGTTGTACACTAGCAGGAAAACCTTGGTGCCGTTTTTCCGAGATAATTCCCTTGTTTAATTTACAAACAAGGTAAGTTTTGAATTTTATTTTAGTTTAATCATTGAATTAGTGAACATACATACATAATTTTTGTGGTTTATCATTTATGATAACTATACCAAGTTTTGTATACACCGTGTAACTGATATAACTAGAAACTTCGTAATGGGGGAGGGTAGCTATAATGATTTAGAACATATTTTAAAAACATATTTTAATTAAAAAAAGGTTAATTAATTTTTAAATTTTTTTTATAATTTAAAAAAATTTAAAAAAACTTTGTTGGTTTACTATATTTAATGTAAGTATGTAAAAGGGGTTAAAAATCGGTTTATTTTGATAACCTCATCGGTTTTTGTTTTCTATTATTAAAGTGCACCTTTTTCACATATTAGCATTTTAAATACGAATTCATCCACAAAATCGCTAGAAAAACACCTATTTTTACTGTACTAGTACTTGTACTAGTATTTGTACTTAATTCGTAACACATCAAAAATGAATTCATTTTATGAGCATTTATTCATTAATCTCTTCATTACAAATATAATATTTACATTAGAACACAAAAGTTAAATACAATCCACTAGTAAAATAATAAATTTAGATATATAGGTATATTAAATTATGTTATTGTATAAATTATATCCAACTTTTTACTTCCAGCAAGCTAATTACATCAGAAATTTAATAAATTTAAGTATATCCAACAAAATCATTACACATTACTTATTAAAGTATTTTAATTAGTTTAAAACTCATAAATGAAACTGAGTTTACACAATTTGCAAATTCCCAATTTGTTTCTCTTCCCAATATTTGGATCGGGTGTTGCCTCTAAAAACTTCACCATTTTTTCTTTTAATAATTATTTGCTTACTACCAAATATAACGCACAGATCTCTGTCAACAATGAACATGCTTAAAACACTGCAATTTACTCAAACTGCGCGATCTATGTCCATGAAACATTTATTTGAATTACAGATACGATGTCATATGTGCTATGTAGTGGTCTAGGTTGTATCTACGAGCCTGTTACTCATTAATTGGACCATTGTATGTTTCCTGTAATTAAGATTTATCATTTAACAAATAAATATCAGTGAGTTCAGCGGCGTGTTCAGGGCATTTCGATAGGCAGGTTTTAGTTATAGAAAAAGGCGCCTCTATGTCTCGTAAATTTTATTAGGAACTGTAAACCTACAAGCATAACACGTTTAAAACTAAACATCGAAAGCAAGGAACAAGTAAATGTCATGTTAAAGTAATGATTAGAAACATAAAGGAAAATACGGGTAGTATATCCTGGGGAGTATATCCGTTCCCACCGACGGACGGACCGGTGTGATGGCCGACAGCTGTACACTTATAGTACAGTAAAAATAGGCATTTTTTAGCGAGTCGGTGGTAGTATTTGTACATAAATGCTATTATGTCAAAAAGATGCATTTTGGCAATAGAAAACAAGAACCTATGAGGTTATATCTCGAAAAGTAAGCCTAAAACCGAAATATAACCACAATTCAAATTTATAGATCACAAAAGATTCATGCGATTTCTTTTTGCTTTACCTAAAAAGGTTAACAATTGACCGAGTTATACCATTTTGAAATATTGTGAAAAAATGGAGAATTTTAGCCAAAAACAAGGGCTTTTCAGTTAGAAGTAGTTCAGTAAAACGCATTTGTAGCGAATGTCTGCTTGTATAAAAGAATTTGTAGATGAGAAAACAACACATCAATTTCGGTCCTGGTGAACTTATTTATCACCGAATTTGACCACGTTAAAGTTTTTTTTGAAAATGGTCAAAATGGCTAAAAAACGACTAAAATCATAATTATTGTTTTATATGAAAAAAATTTTATTTGCTCAATTAATTTGACCAATTTGTAATTTTAGTAAACAAAATATGCAGTTAAAAAATAAGTAAAACTAGATGGTTTTACTTCAAAAATCAAGTTTAAAGGAATTTATGCTATTTTACAAATTTATTATTGTATAAAAATGTACAAAAACAAAAACAAAAAAAACATATAATATTTGTTTCATACAAAACAATCAACTCGGTTAACTTCTATGAAAAATAAGTTCGCTAAAACTGAAATCGATGTATTTTTTCCTCCTCTAGAAATTCTGTTCGCTTGTAAAGGAGTTTAAAACACGTTTTACTTCCCTAAAATTGAGAAAATTTCAAAACCCTTGTATTTGGAACCTCATCGGTACTTGTTTTCTCTTACTAAAAACCACCGTTTTCACATATTAGCATTTTTACTGTACTATTACTAAACTACTGAAGAGCGCCGCTACTTATTTGAAAGCGTAATAGTTGGACGTAATTGAGACCGATGGTAGAACGCAAGGTGTGGCGACAGTTCCCCAAATAAAAAAAAATAAAGTAGTGTTAAATAAAATAGGTTTTGGTTTCATTTATATTGGTTTTTGTTGGTATACATCTTTGACATGTATTAAACGTTTTTAGTCAAAAAGGCGCCGTTTTCCTGCTTTCTTTGTAGTAGGGTCAGGGGATTCTGCTAACCCCCCCCCCCTAGACACGCTTCTGTTAGTGATTATGATCTTGATTGTGCATGATAGTGGCAACAAATAGATTATTTTAATTCAAGATGAAATGTAAGATATCAAACATAAATACAAAGTTTGTTGGCTTGCTTAGTCGAATTCATTTGCGTCAATTGTGTATGTAGATCCAATCAGTGACGGATTTAGGGGGAGGCTATAGGGGCTGTAGCCCAGGGCGGCAAAGTCTAGGGACGGCAGATTTTTGGAAAAATACCAAAAGCACATTTGACAACAATAAATACAATAAAATAAACACTTTAACCAATTTAAAATTAAAAATAATATATTTGATTGACGTTGTATGAATTTACAAAAAATCACTGAAAGTCTACGGAAGGAGAGTGCAGAATGCAGAGGCTAAAAGTACCTAACGTTCCCCATGTCCAATAAATAGGCTCGTCCAGATCCGCTACAAACTGATCCGCGCGTTACCTGGCTAGCTATTCAGCAGACGCGGCAATATTCAAATCAATTAATTATGGAATATTTATCCGCCTAATGGATAAATTAAATATTATTATACTATACTATATTTTAATTGAGTAAGTTTTTTAGAAGAACTTTTCAAACTCTTAGAATTTTTATTTAATATTAAATCAAAATTCGATTTCATGTCAAATCATCTAATGTTAAAACGTGAACGTGCTTCATTATTTCAGTTTTTGTGCAAATTAGTTTCTGGGATAGGGATCTGGCTCACTCCGGTATTAAATCAAAGCCAGTTTTTGGGTTTTTCAAAGTATATTAGAAACATGCAAAGACATTGCGCAGTAGAAAGGTAGCAGGCTGTCAAAGAAAATCTCAGTGTTTTTACAAATTTTAACATTGCTCTGCTGAGCTACAACTGTTTTTATAGAATCAGCTTGGCATATACGTGATATGGTTAACAAATAAAAAGGGTGTTTTTGTATTTTAGAAAAACAAAATCATTTTGAAAAAATTTGTCTTCAGAGCCTGCTACTATTCTACTGTGCAATGCCTGCACGTTTTTTGGCACGTTTTTTGGAGGAGCCAGATAACTAAAAGGTATTTATGACAATTTTAGTTAGATGATATAAAGCGTCAGATAGCAGAATTTGCAAAAATCAAAATTATCAAAAACTATCCAAGGAAAAAATTTGAACAAAATCTGAGACTTGAAACCTATGGTTCTAGGTGATTTAGCATGAAATTAGCACGAAAAGTGTGTGTTGTTGAGTCAATGCAACATTTCATTTTCATCAGCTGTTCTATTGAAATAAATTAGAATGATCGCAATAAATATATATATACCAAAAAACAAGTTTACTTTAAACAATTGCAACTTCTTTAAAGATCAATATGGAGTTGGATCTTTAAGTGGATGTCATTGCTGACTGCTGAGGGCAAGGAGGAGTGGGTGGGAAGGGGTGGAGACAGCAGTAGGTAATGGGCCACTTTAGGCAGACAGTTCTAGGGACTTTTTTTTTGTTTACAGTTGGTACCCCTGGGGGAAAATCTGGTGACTTTTTGTCTGTCTCTCTCTAATCTGGTGACTTTTTGTCTGTCTCTCTCTAATCTGGTGACTTTTTGTCTGTCTCTCTCTAATCTGGTGACTTTTTTGTCTGTCTCTCTCTAGGTGCGACCATTTTGAATCGCCATTTTGAATAGCCATTTTGAATCGCCATTTTGGATCGCCATTTTGAATAGCCATTTTGAATCGCCATTTTTAATCGTCATTTTGAATAGCCATTTTGAAATGTCATTTTGAATCTGTCAATTTTGAATGTCATTTACCATCGGCCATTTGTATCTATCATTTTCAATTTGTCATCTTAGATTTCCCGCCCTTGGATTTGAATTTTTAGTAATTTAATTCGCGGGGTCATTAGCGGATCATTTTTTTTTATCTCGCGGGATCATCTGCATATCTCATCTCTCATCTCTCTCTCCTCATTCCCAACTTGGATTTCCCGCTGAAAGATTTGAATTCCTAGCGCTGCTAAGGCCATCTATCGGTGACGTCATATGATCGGTATAGTAGATTTCTATACGCCTGTAGATAGGCAACCTGCTACACTTTTTTATAAAAATCAATGGTGCCAACAGGGTTTGAACCGGGGACCGCTCGAATGGTAGCCAGCCAATGCATCCACTACACCAACGAGGTAATCTATTAAAGCACTGTAAACTGGTTATAAAAAAAATTGTTGACTAGCGACCACGTACTCATAATATAATACAATTAATTTTAGGTATAAATCTAAATGTGATACATTATTATTACTAAATTAATTTATTAAAATAAAAATAACTCAGAACTAAATTATTAATATCAAGAAATTTATTTAAAAAAAACATTTCAATTCTAAACGTGTACAGGAGTTATTTATAAAAATGCTTTCACGTATATTTGATTAAATCCAATTTATTTAAAAATAATTCCCGGAAAATATTTATAAATATTGTACATTAATAATATTAAATCTTTAGGATTCCAAAATTATAAGCCAATTATGATTATTATCATGAGTCATTGAGATGAGACAATTATTAACCTTATATGAGCCAATCGTGAAGAAACTCAAGAAATTTTTCTTGATACATCTTAAATATAACAATTTGAAAACTATATACAGATATTATTACTACATGAGCCCCGTAACATCAGTCGATCCGCGGCTTTTTATATCAATACAAACTAATTAGTCGTGTTGTTTTCAACATTCTTTAACACTACTTTCAACCATAAATAAACAAACGTTCTTACGAATGACTGAAAGGAATTTAAATATTATAAATAATTTGTTAAGAGATCAAAGCTACTGTCATAGTTATAAGTTTAAGCGATAACAAAATGTCCATAGCTTAACCCCGAGACCACGGAGCTTGTCTTTTAAATTACTGCATACGAGTTATTTCTAAAAATGCTTTCACGTATATTTGATTAAATCCAATTTATTTAAAAATAATTCCCGGAAAATATTTATAAATATTGTACATTAATAATATTAAATCTTTAGGATTCAAAAATTATAAGCCAATTATGATTATTATCATGAGTCATTAAATGAGATCGGTAAGGTAAAAACATGACGTCTTGATTGTAAACGATGATTTCACCATTGCTAATGAATTTCCAATTAGCGGGTGTAGAAAGTTAAAATTCAAACATGAAAAACTATTGGTTTAATCGAAATATTTTAAAAGTTGCCGACGGCTAATTATTATTTAATAGCAACCGTAAATTTCTGAGTAAATCAGTTTGGATATTTCCTGAAGCCTAAATCAATTTTGTTTGTATTAAAATCTAGAAATTTCAGAAAAACGGTTTTAAAATAAATTGTATATAGTTATACATTGTGAAATAAAAAAATGCAAGAATAAAATACGTACACGGATTAAACTAAACTATATATTAAGAAATATTAATTACGGCTTTTATAGCATCTTACAGGAAAAAGATTACAGTCAATCAAGATCACAACACATATCATTAACAAGATATCGTAAATAAATATATTATATATTGAAGGTAAAGACATGAGTATATCCATCGTTTGACTAATGTCTATTTATTAAAACAAATAAGTTATGAAATGAAGCAGGGAGTCTATTCAATGAACATTGCCTAATACTTTTATGATTTTTCTAGCCTATAGATCAGCAGTTAGAAACACGGGCCTGCTAAATGCCTGCAATTCACCTACCCTATCAATATGTTGTACAATTTTAGATATGTAATGTATACGTTTTGTTTCTTACTTAAGTCTATTTTGTTTGTATGTTTGTAATATTTAGACATTTACGAAAATTAAATCAAGCTGAACAGCAGATTACTATTTTAAATTTAATAGATCATACGAATTATCTTACCCTGTTCTGAATGACTGCTTTGTATATCATGATGTGATATCATACAATTATATTCTAGTAAGAATTGTAATAAAGTCACTGCTATAAATAACAACATTCTTTATCACGATCATCTATCATTATCATAATCATCTAATGTCATGCAGAGTCAGCAGCTAGCTCCTAAGTTCGTATATGCGAGAATCGGTATTATATAACACACACATCAGTCTACATTCATTGCTCTAATATTGATAGGAACTTTCTAGAATCTATAAAGTTGTACTACATATATTCAACTAATTTGAATATACGATAACTGATACTCATTATACTTCTATGCATACAATCGAGGTATCAGTACACTCCAACCGCGTGATCAAGATTGTAGTATTCAAATCAAGCATCACTAAACGTATACTTCATATATGAAATCATAAAACTCGAGTCTAACTACTGACGAGGTGAAAGAATAGTTGCAATCGGTTTATGCCCATACCAGGCTCCCTATGATTATTATAAATGTCTTAACAGAATAAAAAAGGGTGAAATGAATATAACTTATAGGATTTAATCAAACTAGAAGAATATCGATATATCCTACGTTGAGAAAATAATTATACTATGTAAGCATCGATACGCTACATATGATTGCGAGTCTGAGTATAAGCATAAACCCTATACTACAGATTTTTATCCTTTTTCATTATATCTACTACAGACGAGGTGAATGAATAGGTACATTTAACATGCGTATGCTACAATTATCTAATTTTCTAGGTTTCTAGACGTAATGTAATTTTGAACAGATTTTAACCCTTTTCGTTATATCTACTACCCCTGTAAGCGATTTCTACATATACGTTCTTATTGTTTATACACCATATAGATATTCGTAGCATCTAAAGTAAACTCTTATTTAAACGTTATTTTACAATATATCATACATTTCAGCAACTCCGATATATGAAGATATGTAATAATTTACTATATACTTTTGTAGGATATTAACTCGTATAATTAATACTAATTTGTAATTATCTTCGATACCTTCGAAATATAAGTCTATAACATATCTACCCAAAAGATTCGCCGACAAACTTACTGAAGATAAAGTGGTCGATCTCAACCAAAAGATAGCGAATACAACTCTGTCTCTAGGATTGGTTTACCTAGGTAAAGTAAAGACAGAAAGATATCAACTGTATGCTGACTGTATGTTCATCGAGACGAATAAGGTATGAAATGTAACAGGTAGTCTATTCAATGAACATTGCCTAATACTTTTTTCTGATTCTTATTCTACCCTATGGATCCGCATTTAGAAACATGGACCTGCTAAATGCCTGCAATTCACCTACCCTATCAGTATGTCGTACAATGCAAAACATTTAATATTATTATTAAAATTTTATAAATAAAAACGATAAAAGAAGTTTATAGTTTTCATTTATTTTTATGTTAAACATATACGGTAGCAGGATCTAGATCGATGTATACAAATTCATATATGACAGAAATGTTATGTATCTCAATACATACCTAAAACGTATTCTTCGTATATTCAGTAAGAGCTACCCTTTTTTTTTCTTTTTTTCTAGACATTCGAATTTTGAACAGCTTAATATGTTTTCTCATTTAATCATAATTAGGTTGACTTTATATAGTATTTTTTAGGAAAACCTTCTTTAGAAAAACCCTAATGATTCTTTAATTTACATAAAAAAAAAAAATTAAAACATTTGATTACACAATAATCCCATTTTCGATACCTTCGAAATATAAGTCTATAACATATGTTTAGGTCTTTATAACTTTGAAACACAGGGTAGTTACCTCTTGCAAAATTTACAGTTATGAGAACCCCGAAGACTTAACCTGGAGAAATAAATCAGATAAATATTTTACTTTTATTGAAACGATAACTTTGCATACTAATATATGAAAATAATATAATGTATATCACCTGATAAATAAAATTGAAATTATTCTTATTCTTTTACAATGAAATGTGTTTTGAAAAAACACGATGAAACGTTATGTATATTAATGCAGGAGTTCTGTTAACGCATTCGTTATTTAGAGATTCACTTATAAGTACACTATCTATTTAGCTGATTCAATAAAAATTTCATTATTTTTAAAATTCCTAACGAGGGACCTACTGATAAGCGTTATATTATACCAGGTACGTATGATACTCTACTGCTGATTGCATACCCCATGAACGCAGTTGTACAAAGTAATGTAGGATATACGTTACAGAGAAGTTTAATTTTCCGTGCAACAAATGACCTATATATATATATTTTATGTACAATGCTGACATTAACATATTTAGCGCATACCTGTTGAACATAGCTCTACAAAGTAATATTTATAAGACTTAAAAGGCTTATATTTTAGAGATTGGATACAGGCGCATATATTCCTGTATATTACCTCTAAATTTTACTTTAACAATACATGTAGTCAGGTTTGGCGTAAATAACAATTAGGGATATCAAAGCCATACTAACTGAACGCTAACATAATATGCTCTACAGGTCAAACTCAATTAATTAACCCTGGGGCTATACATCCTTAGGCTAGAAACAGTCTTAAAACAAAAAAAAATGGCTGAGTCCACCCTGTTAGACAAGAAATCAGAGTATGGGTGTGATAAATAAAACATATAAAGTTATTTTACAAACATTTATTTAGTATACATAACATAATACAAGAATATAGATCATAAGTTGTTTTCTATGACGACTGTTGTAGTTCTACGGGTCTCTGAGTCGTCGTATGCCCTCGCAGCAATACTAATACGTATAAAGTCCGACGACTGACTCATTGGAACTGTACCAATAGCCCTTTCCTTGTTCAACTCTTCGTTACTATCATAGTTGGTAAACGAGGAACCACATTCATCAATACCCAAATGCATGGCTGAAGTCATATCTTCTTCTTCTTCTTCTTCTGTCTCAACGATATCAGTAGGTCCATTTGCTTCCTTTACCAGAGCTGTCTTTACAACATTTGCGTTATTATGTACGTTTTTTAAATGCCTTTTATAGCTGTCGATGCGTGAAAGATATTTGAAGCAATTAGAACACCGAACTTTGATTGATTCGTGAACGCTTTTAATATGTCTTTTTAAGTGGTCACGACGTGAAAAAGTTTTGACACAGCTAGAACACTTGATTCTGTTTGAATCGTGCTTGGTTTTTACGTGTCTCTTGCAAGTGAATGGCCTCGCGAAAGACTTGAAGCAAACCGGACACTGTATTTTGCAATCCTGTCGACCAGAGTCATTCTTCTTACATACGTCGTTAGCGTGCTGCTCCATTTCGACTAATGAAGGAACAGGAACACTACCCCGCCTATTTATACTGATCGACCAGCGCAATCGGTTGTTCTCGGTTATAATCGTAAGCGCTCGGAGCAATATGTATGCTCGAGAATGAATCGTAGGTTCTATCCTAAGTGTATGTAACCCGGAACCGATGTCCGTACATTTTAAATTATCAAACTTACCATATAAACATGAATATTTACTACATTTGCTTTAATTCTTGTTCCCTCCCTACCTACCTACCTACCGTAAACAATATGACATATCTGCGTCGAAATACAGTGAACGAAAGTACTAGAGGAACTTAATACCTTAGATCACGGCTGTTTCTGGATACGTGATTTCCTCTTACAATATCTATAGTTATGAGAACCTTGAAGACTTAGCCTGGAGAAATAAAACATCGTCAGTTTAAAAGAAATAAGTCCGTCGCCATATTTAAACGTTATTTTACAATACATCATACATTTTCAATAGCTTCGAAATACGCAGATATGTAATAATATACTATATACTCTTGTAGGTTATTCAACGTATCTATAGTAAACTCTTATGATTAATAATAATCTGTAACCTTATTGTTTTTTATTACATCACAGGTTAGAGCGTACGAATATAATTTAGGTTAGATTAGGTTAGAGCCTACGAATACATTTTTAGGGCAGAACGTAGGGAGCAGAGTAAGTACAAAACAACATACTTTCATACAAGAACGTTTATTGATACTAGTAGTTTCGACGCTACTTAAAACATCATACATAACTTATAGTATATATAATATCTATTAAAATAGTACATTTCGTTTACACTAATAATGGTACTACATACCCGACTATAAAGTAAACATGGTAAGTATAACAGCAGTTTAAAAGAATAGATAGTAAATATAACTATATCTAATTATTTTATAAAATACTATGTTAACTAAGAGGTTATATACAGAATATATACGCCTGTATTCGACCTCTAGAGGGTTCATAAGACTAGACTAGACCAGACCAGACCAGACCAGACCAGACCAGACCAGACCAGACCAGACCAGACCAGACCAGACCAGACCAGACCAGACCAGACCAGACCAGACCAGACCAGACCAGACCAGACCAGACCAGACCAGACCAGACCAGATCAGACCAGACCAGACCAGACCAGACTAGACTAGAGTATTATAGATGATAGACTGTAAAATCATGAACAATTATACCACCTGTAATATAATAGAGCTTACTTGATATTTTAAAATTAGTGGCTGAATCTAATTATTACAGAAATTCAATTGTAGAAACTGAAGATGTAATCTTTAAAACATCTAAAGTTAGAAGTTTTTAGTAGTCAGGTCAGATTAATAGAGGGTGTTATAATCAAATCGTTTTTAGAAACTATTTGTTTTGTAAGATTGGCTCCGTAAGGAAAAACAACATAGCTGTAGTCTTGATTTTGAAATTGAGATAGCTCGGGACAAAACGATGAATACAAAGTTTAGAAGTTTATTTCAAAATTCTGTGATAAAAAACATTAATTCTTCTTTACTTTACTTTAAAACCCAAAATTGCATGATAAATCAATATAATATTAATATAAATGATTAAATTAAATGAAGCAATCTAGGTTAGAACCCAAAAATTATATTAAGGTTATAGATTTTAGACTCCGGTTGTTGCAAAGATTCAAGAATCTCTATTAAGATTAGTTCATAAAACATTTATTAGGTTAGAGCATGTAGCTACTTACAAAAAAAAAAAATCTCTATTAAGATTAGTTCATAAAATATTTATTAGGTTAGACCATTGTAGTTACTTACAAAATCGTCATTAACATTCGAAAAACTTACATATAATATTAGTTGGGTTACAGTCTACGAATATATTTTAGGTTAGATTTAGGTCGCGTGCGATCTAAATCTAACCTAAAATATCTAGTTTACAGTGCTTTAATAGATTACCTCGTTGGTGTAGTGGATGCATTGGCTGGCTACCATTCGAGCGGTCCCCGGTTCAAACCCTGTTGGCTCCATTGATTTTTATAAAAAAGTGTAGCAGGTTGCCTATCTACAGGCGTATAGAAATCTACTATACCGATCATATGACGTCACCGATAGATGGCCTTAGCAGCGCTAGGAATTCAAATCTTTCAGCGGGAAATCCAAGTTGGGAATGAGGAGAGAGAGATGAGAGATGAGATATGCAGATGATCCCGCGAGATAAAAAAAAATGATCCGCTAATGACCCCGCGAATTAAATTACTAAGAATTCAAATCCAAGGGCGGGAAATCTAAGATGACAAATTGAAAATGATAGATACAAATGGCCGATAGGTAAATGACATTCAAAATTGACAGATTCAAAATGACATTTCAAAATGGCTATTCAAAATGACGATTCAAAATGGCGATTCAAAATGGCTATTCAAAATGGCGATCCAAAATGGCGATTCAAAATGGCTATTCAAAATGGCGATTCAAAATGGCCGCACCTAGAGAGAGACAGACAAAAAAGTCACCAGATTAGAGAGAGACAGACAAAAAGTCACCAGATTAGAGAGAGACAGACAAAAAGTCACCAGATTAGAGAGAGACAGACAAAAAGTCACCAGATTAGAGAGAGACAGACAAAAAGTCACCAGATTTTCCCCCAGGGGTACCAACTGTAAACAAAAAAAAGTCCCTAGAACTGTCTGCCTAAAGTGGCCCATTACCTACTGACAGCAAGTTGCCGGTAGCCCCTAGGCGGTAGAAGTATAAATCTGCCACTGGATTCAATTTTACATAAACAATTTATATTTACTAACACAAATAGAGAGAATAGAAATCAAAAAAACAGAATTGTTTTATGGATTATTATTTTTTACCCTAGTTAATTGCTTCTAAACTTATCATAAACTTAAAACAGTAAAATTAAGTATTGCGAAGTTTCCAATATTAGGGGTGACTATTATACTGCCAAACGAACAGTAAAACTATCTCTTCTAATTACACCCTAAAGTCTTTCTGTTTTCAGTAGAACGCTTTTTTGCATTTCAGCTTTTCTGATGAAATAAATTATTCATAAACTAGAGACTTTATTCGAAATGAGGTATTATTAAATAATGGAAAACAACTAGCTTGCATAATTCAAATGAATTGCTGTAATAAGAATTAAGCCGGTGATATGAAACCTTTCGAAATATAAACCTCAAAATCATAAATGCGGAGAAACTAGAGACTGCAATGAAAATCAATTATACACTAGTCGCGTTAATTAGTGAATTTGCGCATAAGTCAGGACGAAATCCGGAGTCCTCGTGATTCACATCAAATAATCCAACCGACTAATGAGCTGGACCTTCAAACGAGATAGAATATCGCGTTGCGGATATCTATCAGAACTATGCAGTTCAGTATAGTGCACAACACAACAGCGTTTGTGTGTTACAGGCATGCATCATCCCCTGCTCGACACATGTCGTTGATTAAACACCCCTTGATCGATGATGCAATGGATTATCCAGTCCTGATATGGCAATAATAATTATTTTACACCTTGTCTGTTATCTTGTACGCCGTGTTATTTTTTGACGTTGCATACATATTACATGGTGGGCATGTTATTGATAGATAGTAAAATTGATGAGAATTGTGCTCGTGGGTGTAAATATTGACCAACCCCTTTTGTGTATAAAATGCGTCCATTTGTAATAGTACAGCATGGAAATTTCCTGAATCAGCATTCACTTATGTTAAAATTTTCTAAATTGTCATTTTAAAAGCAACTATAAGCATTGTGGAGGGTTCTTCTCCATACAGAGAATCTACATAAAACATGCTTGGCGTATATTTTTTTTAACGGATTCATTTTGAAAGGAGCTTGATTTGTGAGTGGTTGTAAGCCTAGTAAGAACTGGAATATAGAACGACGGTGGAGTTCGGGTAAGCAGAACAGTGTAGAGAGCTCATTTTCAACAACATCCATCTTGTATGGTCGCATGAAGCTGCAATAATAAGGGTTATAATTCAACCACGCCCGCTTCTTGGCTTCTCTTTGCAATCCCCATACTCTCTTCTCACAAAGAACTTTGCATACGGTAAACACTACAGCATTATAACGCTAAGTTTGATATACAAAATCTCCTTGCTATTTGCGCTTTGGTTATAAAGCAGTGGGAGTCTTTAGAGACGCAATTAACTTAAGGTAAGAAGATTGACGGAAATTTTATTATTATGTACTTCACAACAATATACACAAGCTTAATAGCAGTAGCTAGAATAAAAGGAGTACAAATTTACACGGTTGGAATTGAGAATAGTTTTTATTTGGATCTCACTTCATAAAACTAAACGAGTATTGCACGAAGGTAATGTTAAGGTATATTTGCGATTTTGTTCACGTAACATCTACAAGGTTTTGCGCTGAATTTCTTCTTTCTCCACTGATCTTAGATTCATAATGCTACGTGAACTTGTAATACCCATAATTTTAAGACTTGTTTTAGAAAATGTTTCCACTCAATTTAGGTGATGTACTAAATTGGATTAAACTCTTTATTGCAGTACAAGAGAATGTTTATCTGAAACTTTCTGTAATGGTATTGTATTTTGAAAACAATAGCAATAACGATAAATAAAAAGATTTGGTATTATAAAGATTTTGGAAAGCCACATTAGCACATTTGTAAATACTAATTTTGTTTGAACTAGGGACTTCTATGACATTCACATTCATTATTACCATTGACATCCCAGCTCGAGAAAACTGCACCGATGATCAGAAAACACAAAAACGCTCCAGCCAAAATCGAATTTGTATCTGTCTTTTTTTAAAGAAGAAAGCGATTTTGAATAATGGTAAGCTATTAAAGGGGAGTGGTGTTTTTATTTCTTGAAATTTAACTCTTCAGCAAATGAGGAAATAAAACATCTGAAACAATTTCTTAAAGAAGTTAGAGAAATCAAAACTACCAGGAGCTACATCAAGAGAAATAAACTTATACTTGACGATAAAAGTTACACGTTGCAAGAACTTAATACCTTAATTAAAATAGAAGAAAAGGAGAGAAGTAGTGCTCCAAATACTCCTACAGTAGAAAAAAAACCTTGATCCGAAATACTTGACTTTACTAAGTATTCGGACAGTTCTACAAAACTCTATACAGCACAAAAACTAGTACAAATATAACAGATGTAGAAAGGAAAAATACTAAATGTAAATTCAGAAGATATCCCTAATATTGAAATATACGAAATAGAAAAAGTTTTAAGCTAGACAAAAAAAATAATAAAGCACCAGGCGAAGATGAGATACTCCCAGAAATGCTAAAAGAAGGGGACAGCACTATTACAAGAACTAAAAGTATTATTAAACCAGCAGCGTGCCGTGCGTACGAGACAGTGGAAGCAGTCCCGATATGACGTATGCGCTATCACGCTCGTACACATTGCGTACGAGCGTAATAGCGCATACGTGGTATAGCGACTGCTTCCACTGTTTCGTATGCACTGCACGCTGCTGTATTAAACCAATGCTTGCAAGAAGATAAAATACCTAAAGAGTGGGACAACGCGGTTATAATAGTACTATTTAATAAAGGCGACAAGCAAAGATTAGAAAACTATAGAACAATCAGTCTAGTACCACAAATATATAAACTGCTGACAAAGATCATTAATAACAGATTGGTGAACAAATTGGACAATTACCAACCACCCGAACAGGCAGGTTTTCGCAGCGGCTATAGTACCCAAGATCATCTACAAGTTATACGAAATTCAATAGAGAAATCAAAACAATATAATTTACTATTATATCTTGCCTTCATTGATTTTGAAAACGCGTTCGATTCGATCGAACACTGGGCCATAATACAACCTTTACAGAACAGCCGAGTAGATTATAGATACACGGAACTAATAAAGTACATATATTATTGAATTATTTGATTATACAATCAAACCAACTATTATTATTATTTTAATAATACTGAAAAAGCATAATTACCAACAAAAATAAACATTACACAGAGTAAGAATAATATTCCGATACCCCCCTGTATATTAAAATTATAAAATAATAAAAAAAACAATGTTGGGCGCCAGCTAAGCTTGTCTTAGCAAGAGACTGATACTCAAAGGGTCTTTTAAAATTATCAAGGTTCTAAAATTCGCAGCTCTACAACACTTTCAAAATTCAGAAAAACCTTCATCAAATTAAAAACAGAAACAAAGAAATTCGTATAAAGTGCAGTTTTGTGTTACAAATATACCTGCCTTACCTTTAAACAACATTTAATAAAGTAAGTATTAATAAGGTAATTAATTATTGTTACTGTTTATTGCTTATTAAACCTATGTGTTCAAATTTAATTTGCAAATGTTCACAATTTATTTTTCTTACCGCCACGAAGACGCTGAACTGTGTCTATCGGCTTCCCCCATGCGATAGCAGTAGGATGCTGCCAGATGATTGACCGCTTTCTCCGGCTGTCGAGACGCTCTCCAAAATGTTGAATCAGATGCTCATAACCAACAGTAAGTACTTTTGGATAAACTGATTTTCATAAACTGTGTTTTTATTATTATTTTAGAAATAATTCTTTTTCTTTTGTTTCAGGTAGGAACAACAATTACTTTTCAGGACTTTATTTTCGATGTAAATAATGCACTACTGATAGAACACAAAATTAACATTTTATTATACAACACTTGTAAATGACCTTTGTACAATTTTAAAGAAATAAATTTTCATAAACCAGTGTGGTTTTTAATAAATTGCGTATACTAAAAAACAACTGTTGATGTCCAACATAATCAGTCATTGATTATTTAAAAAGAACTCATTCCACAGAACCTTTTTCTTTTAAAACGAAAAAAAAAAAACTTCGCACTTTAGATTCTCTTCAAAACACTTTCCTTTTAACAATACACTAAATTCTTTTACTTAACAAAATTATTATTATAAACTTAATACTTCAACTTATCAAATTCTATTTCATTAACCATTTTTCAAACAATAATCTTTTAACATAATTAATACTTTTGCATTCATTTTAGCAATAAATAAAATAATACATTTTTAAATGGAAATGCATGACTGTACTAGTGTACTCTCCGGCTACTCCGGCTCGAAAACAACTCTCAAACAATTTTATTTTCGAACTTTATCTCTTTCTGGGTAAAGGCACTCTTTTAAATTTTGAAGAATCTAAACACATTTTCCTTAACATAATTATTATCACCAAATCCACACTCTATACGAATCATTCATTATGACTGACACCTTATTAAATTTTAGTATTAATTAAATTAAAACAAAAATGTTCTGCAGAGCTTAGTATTTCCTTATTCACCAATGTAATAATATTAAAACAAAATTAAAGTTTCTTGCTTTAAATAGCTTAGCCTGATTTTACTTTTAGAATCAAACATTTATTTAAATAAATTTACACATGATACGAGGACCGTTCAATAAATAATTGGTACCTAGAATATTTTATTACTTTATGTATCTAGAAACGAAATTATTCGCTGTATTTAATTTAAAACAATGCAATATAATAAACTTTGATTATATAATGTTTATTAATTTTGAATAAATCCTATTTACGACAAAATAATACAACAATATATTGCGATGAATTCGCATAATTAGAAAAATTTTGATTTGTTTTGCACCACTTTGGAACAAACCATAAATATATACGATGAATTTGGCTAATTAAAAATAAAATATTGTTTTTATATTCAATTTCATCAAATACTTTCAAATAACGAGTAATTGCTGTTAGATCGTAGATAAATGATTTATAATTCAATTGATTTTTAAAATGACTGTGAACTTTGAAATGGTTTTCAACTTCCCTCTTTTAAAAATTCTTATATGATTAGAAAATAACTTTTAATAGTTTTAAATAATGCAATAGTTATGTAAAGATAATATTACGTTAGTTCTTGACTAACTCAAGTTTACGTAAGAGAGTTGGGCGCCAATAAATAACATAAAATAACTGAATTAAATTATTATGAAAGACTCATCTCAGGGCGAATGTGGATTCTTGTGGTTTTAAAAATATACCAATTGAAATTGAAATCACTTTTAAAATTGCTAATCTTAATTAATTTTAATTATAGTTAAATTATTCAAATCACTTAATTACACCTCACAAACGATAGTCTTTTCTTCCGCAGATACCAATACAGAAGGAAATAACTTCCTACCTTTATTATAAAGTTGGTCTTCTGCAATACCATTGGCAGCGTATGTCACCTTATGTTGATCCAATCCTGGATTCCAATTTCGGTTGACTTTCCTTTGCATGGACTTCCAATATAACACCAGCCACACACTTGACCTTGATAGCTCACTTTTGGTTTAATTAATTGCGGGTACTATTTCCCTTGTTCGAAGAATATTGTAGTATTTGTTTTATGTGTTGAATTAAATAAAACACTAATTTAGCAATAACTTTGGCTAGTAATTTAATTTTAAAGGTGGTTCTTTATAAACTTATATACACTTATAACTTATAATTTATAACTTTCTACACTTTCGTCGTATAATAACACACCAACTAACTTGACTTGTCTAAGCAAGACTAATTATTTACATTTGTATTATATTTCTTACACGACTTTACTCCGTCGCTTTATAACAGAAAAGTCTATTTACATTTTTACTATCGTATTTTACACGACTTTACTTCGTCGCTTTATTTTACAGACTGATCCTGAACAATAACGCTCCTTTCGCTTATATACTAACTTACTATTTACATCATCACATTAAACAATTTGACGTCACCTTACGATCTAATACAATGACTATACTATTTACAAACATAATAGAAGATTAAAACATAATCATAATAGTTGACTCAATCTATTACAGTTTATTACATTACATTTGCAATAATAATGAACTATTTACATGAACAAAAACCTTTAAAGAATCACATAACCCGTCGATATACTCATTTGAAATTACACATAAATGAATTACATCATAACAATAAATTGCGCAAGTTTTGATTATATTTTGTGGCCGAAGCTTTTTTTAAAACTTTATTTATTGAATATAATAAAACACATTTATATATTTCGTTTGCAGTCGTAGAATATATTTTATTATTTTTAATCGAGAGAAAACTTTATCTATTTTAACATTTAGAATACAAATATTAATATTACTTTGTCTGTAATTATTCAACGAGTTTAAGACGAGTTTAAATAATTAGATTTGAATTAACACACTTAACAGAACAATTTTAGAATTCACATTTAAATGACATTAAGCAAAATAATTAATTAAAACTCGAATGAGCCTTTATGTTTTTACTAGCAAGACAATTTTAAAATCCACACCTAGTTTTAATACACACTCAGGATAAACACTTGTTGAATACTTAATAAAGACTTGTGTGTTGAATGAATATTTAATAAAGACTTGTGTGTTGAATGAATATTTAATAAAGACTAAAGACTTAAGATTAAAACAGAGGTATTTATACCTCTAGATATAGTTCTCATGGTCATGAGAGAATAAATGCCAAAGAAGTTCTAATAGAGATAACGTCGACTTATCAGAAAACTGTAATTTGATATCGTGAGTTTTATTATCTTAAGCAATTCTCATGTAACATGATCTTATCTATAGTGCGATTCTACGTACGTTACTCGCACAATTGGATGTTACGTATACTTAACAACTTGGTGAGTAAAATGTTTGATAATAAATAAAGAAAACATGTATTATTTAACCTTATTAAAAAGTATACACATTGATTGTATAATCAATGACACACCATTAAATAACTTAAAAATATTTTAAACTGGAAAAGTTGATAAAATATTTCTAAAGTTTTAGTTTTTAACAAAGATTTTAAAATTTCACAAAATTATACACGACGAAATTATACAACCAAAATGTACTTGCTGTTATAACTTAAGCAGCAGAGGAGACGTAGACGTTAACGGCAAAAAATATGCAAAAATTAAGAGTAGCGCAAAGAGGAATGGAGCCAACAATGCTGGGAATCATTTTAAGGGATAGGATGACAAATACATGGATTCGAAATAAAACGAAAGTAAAAGATGTAATAGAAAAGATATTTAAATTGAAATGGCAGTGGGCCGGTCATATTGCCAGATTAACAGATGAGAGATGGACGAAGATCATGCTGCAATGGAGACCAAGAACAGGTAAAAGGCATAGAGGCAGACCTCTCCTCAGATGGACTGACAATATCAAAAGAGTAGCAGATTACAACTGGATGCAGAAGGCGAAAAACAGGGACCAATGGAGGATGCTTGGAGAGGCTTACGTCCAACAACGGACCGAAATAGGCAGATAATGATAATGATCATATCATTATTATAGTATTGTGAAATATTAATATCTTACTTTTGTTTATTGTTTCCAGCCTTATTTTGTGGAACTCCATAATCATGAAATAAATAAAGATTATTAAAAGTTTCACAGTTTTATTAAAATATAACCTGACAATATTGTTTCGACAGCTATGCTGTCATTATCAAAGGTAATATAATTATAAACAAACACGTCGCTAGGGTAGATACAAAATAGGTAACTAGATAAAATAATAATAATAATCAGAATTAAATATCTAATACTTCCAGTAACGGAGAATTACTGAGCTCAAGTTGTTCATTCATTAAAGGTACCCTGAGTTTGTGTTTGTCAAGGCATCTCAAAGGCTTCTAAAATGTCTAAAATGTTATGTTGATGACATTTTAGCTTGTTTTGACAGTTCTTTTGAGGTTATCAATGAATTTTTAATTCTTATAAACAGTATCCACCCTAATATAAAATTTACACTAGAAACAGAACAAAACAGGGCTATAAACTTTCTAGACTTAAATATCAAGATTAACGCAGACAATCTATTTGAATTTTCCATATACAGAAAACCAACACAAACAGACATAACAATACCAAATGAATCTTGTCACCATAATACACATAAAATAGCAGCCTACAGATCATTAGTACACAGAACTTTAACTATTCCACTAACAAAATCAGATTTTAGCAAAGAGATATCAACCATTAAACAACTAGCACATGCAAATCATTATAATCCGAACATGATTGACACTTTAATTAAACAAAAAGATTATAGGTTAGCTATCAAAAGAATATATCCCATTGACAATCAAACAGAAGACACAAATTACATATCTATAGCGTATTTTGGCAAAATATCAGAAAAAATTGCACATATACTAAGAAAAACCAACAATTATAAAATAACATTTAAAACCAACACTAACACTTTTTCATTTTTATTTAATGCTAAAGACAGAACACATGATATGAAATCGGGCATTTACCGTTTAAATTGTTCTTTTTGTAGTTCGGTATATATTGGACAAACACTTCGAAATTTTGACATAAGATATAAAGAACACGTACGTCATTACAAAAATAAACATCCTGAAAAATCGAATTACGCCAAACACCTTTTAGAACAAAATCATATAATGACTCCTCAAAATAATATTAAATTCCTACATTTTTGTAATAACAAACGCAAATTAGACATTTTAGAAGCCTTTGAGATATAAAACACAAACTCAGGGTACCTTTAATGAATGAACAACTTGAGCTCAGTAATTCTCCGTTACTGGAAGTATTAGATATTTAATTCTGATTATTATTATTATTTTATCTAGTTACCTATTTTGTATCTACCTTAGCGACGTGTTTGTTTATAATTATATTACCTTTGATAATGACAGCATAGCTGTCGAAACAATATTGTCAGGTTATATTTTAATAAAACTGTAAAACTTTTAATAATCTTTATTTATTTCATTAATATCTTACAATTTAGCCGTTTCATTTATATTGTTCTCGTATTTGTATTGTCTTCTGTTTTCTCGCTACATATGAAATGGACCAATATATACACGACATAAATTATGACCTGTATAACACTATTGAGTGTTTTAGTTTAGAAAATGTAAATAAGCATTAAAAAATCAAAATACGGTTAGTATAATACATCAAAATATATGAGATCTAAATGCACATCTAGATGAATTCTATATCTAAAATAATGTTACTTATCTTTAGACCACTTGAACTGCAATTTTGATTGTAATGTACCGACAGAAACTTTCCAAATTGATGAGGATATTGGTCTTTTCAAATTAGATGGATATAAGATAATTTATAATTATGGGCAGTTAAATAAGAATGATGATGTCGTTGTATACATAAAAAATGAAATAAGTATTAATGACGAAACTATTGACATAGGGTGCTCAAAAGCTTTACAAATCAAAATTGATCTAAACACAAACAGAAAAATGTTATTAACATCTATATATATCGTTCGCCATCTGGTACCCCGAAAGACTTTGTTTTGGGTTTAAAGAAATATCTAGCACAATAAACTATTCGAACTTGGATTTTCATATATTAGTTGGTGATATTAATATAAGTATTAAAGAAGAATGTGACATTGTATCAAAATACCTAACTTTATTATATGAATACAATTTACATTCTATGATACAGAAATACACACTCGTCCAAAGAGATTCCAGTACCTGCTTAGACCATGTTTTCTTTAGGAGGGCGACACCCCCTTTACTTGTTGACCCTGTTGCTGCTGTGTTTGAAAATAATATTACGGATCATAGAGCTACCCTGATGAGTTTCCATGTAAAATGCAATATTAGAAACCTAAAAACAGATAACAATAAGACATAAATTGATTATGACAAATTACGACTGAAAATGAAATAAAGAATTTAATAGAAACTCTTAAATTACATAAAGCACCCGGAATAGACAACACGAAATCAAGAATATTTAAAAAGCTAACGTACAGTAAATTGGGCCAATTACAGATTTGACAAATCTTATCTTTACTAGTATGCCTTTCTCACTTTAAAACACCGATAGTTATACCCATTTATAAAAAAGGACAGAAAGAAAATCTCAGCAATTACAGACCAATTTCTTTAATTGCAATACTGGCAAAACTAATGGAAAAAGCAGTAAAGCAGAGATTGACAGACTTCATAACAAAACACAAACTAATATCGGAGCGCCAATTTGGTTTTCAATAAGGACTTTCAACAAATGAGGCTATTGAATCTTTGGTTTATTCTCTTTGTAACTTGGTATAGTTGAGTAAACGAACGGCTGTTGTGTTCTTGGACTTGGTTAAGGTGTTCGACACTGTGAATCATTCACAGTTGTTGGATGTTTTGGAAGATACAGGGATACGAGGGTTAGCCCATAAATTCTTTAAGGATTATCGAGAAAGTTGTCTATTTTGTGGTGCCTCAAGGAACTGTATTGGGTCCAATATTATTTAACATTTACCTCAATGATATTGTCACAAACGGAATTATTTTAAATGAAATCCTTTTTGTAACATTTCAACTTGCATTCATTTAGTGCAAATATTATCAAGAGTAGTGCGATAGCCACCCACACGCCGCCACGCGCGTGTACACAATCTGCATAGCCTTGGAAATAAAATATACAGCTTGCATCTCATTAGAAAATTTATGCAGTTTGCATCTCATTAGAATAATTTATACAGTTTGCATCTCATTACGCATTCATATATTCTTATCATCCTACTTAATTTATTCAATTATACAGCAAGGCTTCCGCCTTTAGCAGTATATAAACCCGCTTGTTTGGCTTGAAAATCAGTCTGTGCCAGGACTCACCAGAAGCCTCATCAAGAAACAAGCGGGTAAGTGTCTTTTGATTAATTATGGCTTAGTTGCTTAGTTGAGTGGGTCGCGCTAAAACGCTTACTCTCTCTGCGAAATTATGGGAAGTTGTCACCAGGCTCCCACGCTTAGTTGTAGATCACTAGGAGTCTAACTCCTACGCTTAGTTTATTGATCTTGTGCTAGAGCAGGGTTGGTTCCGACCACCCTCATGATTGTATTAGTTTAAGAGGACATGTACGTCCTCACGATGTATACTCATTATGTATGTAAACCTTTGTACTTGTACTCCCTTTATTGTTATTAGTATATAGTTGTTTTCTACGACTTGTGTTTATTTTCCCTCTACCTCTGACTACGTCCTCCAGTCACGAAAACCCCCATGTGACAATATGTTGCAGCCAACTCCTCTGGGAAAATAATCAGTTTTGCATATGATACCGCTATAAGATACTAACACATAGGAAAACTTAAAAAATAAAATGGAAATAGATTTAAAAAATATATTTGATGTCTTTATTAGTAACAAAACTCTAACCGTAAGTTATGAAAAAACGTTCATTGTCCCTTTTACTAGTTACAAAAGTACATCGCCATATTATAAAAAAAAACTAATATTAGAAACATTGATGTATGAAATAAAGTATCTTGGAGTAAAAATAGACTCGCACTTCAGATGGACATCTCACTTATCGGAAGTAGCTAAAATCTTGAGGTATTTGTTATATAAATTTAAATACATAAGAACAATATTTGACTCACCACATCTTGAAACCATATATTCGATTCGCTTACAGTTTGATTTTATCTGTTACTGTTTTTTGCAGCGTAAGACATTTTCTGTTTGTTTTGCTAATTTTTTATGATTATTCCTTTTAGATTTTGTCCATTATTCGACTTGAAAAAGACCTTTAGAACTTAAAAATACCAACTTAGAAGCGCATGGAAATAGCTACGTATACATACAAATTTGGCCACTCTGTAGATTTGTTCTCCTTGTTACGTCCAAATCACGTGCCCCCATTATTAAACCTAACGTAGTAACCCACTACTAAATTATAGTGTAGCCTCGGACTGCTCAAGGGAGCGGTTCAACCATTGCTGACTAGGATTAATAAAATCTTAAAAAGGGTTCTATATGGCTGGCTCATTCAATCTTGAGGGCGATGCTTAACGCGAATTTTTTGTCAACTTAAGAGTGCCAAATAAAGTTTTATAGATTATGAGAGTCAATTTGAACGTCAATGTCAACGTGAATGTCTTTAAGTTATTTTTTTTATAAAATCTAATGGATTTATTGAAATTTACTGAAGCATTAATACAGCTCTTTCTTTTCCTGAAGCTATATAGTTAAATATTTGACAAGAAAACACAAAATCAGTTTTAATTTTTGAAATTCTCACAGTTACATTTAGCTTACAGTGTTCTATTATACCGACAGACTACAGAAATTAGCCGTCAGATGCCGCCGACTAACGTGAAAATTAGCTCGCAAGAAAAGAGAACCAGCCATATAAAACCCTCTTTAAGGTTTTATTAATCTTAGTCAGCCATGGGTTCAACAACTACAATATTGAGGATATATACAGGACGCCACAATATTTATTATGAAAAATATTGAAAACTGGTTAACAACAAATGGTAAAATAAATACTTATCAATCATCAACAAAAACCTCAGGTTTTATTAGTTTTAAATATTTATTCAAATATGATGAACAATGTTATTGAGAATAAGCGATGACATTTTATTATGGTGTTTAAACAATGTAAGGTTAATCAAATCATTAATTGGACAGACGTAGAATTTAAAATAATTTAGAGAGCTCTATATTTACAAAAAAATATATATGAACAACTTAAAGGGGTTTTCTAAGAAAAAAATAGAAATTATTAAGCTCGCAGAGTTTTGACAATAATCAATCTAAAAACGAGCAAAACAAATTTTAGAAATTAAAAAAATTACTTATCTGTTTTTTATAACGTGAAATAATTTCAGGAATCCCCGAATTTATCACAGTTTGGTTTCCTAATTCATAAGTTGGAAACTGTGCTTGGATAGGATAGATTGCTCATGGGATACATTGGATTGGATACGATAACTATAAATCCAAGCAAAAAGGTGTTTTCCACGAATGCACAGGAAAATCGTCAGTAGGAACTATCAGAAACTTGACGAGATATCCCACGGAAAATCTCTAAAAGAAAGTACATGAATTAGAGTTAGGTACAGTCTTTCCATCTTTCAATAAATTTATCTAGTGAATGAATGTCATGGTTACTATTGCTTCTAAAACGTATCTATGACAATTAAAGATTTAAATAAAGTTATAGAGATGGAAAGATTAGGCAATAAAAGTAACAGAATATTTCGTGAAACTGTGATGAACCATAACACCCTATTCAAAAATGAAAATGAAGGAAACTTAGGCAACCAAATAAACAAAAGCAAAGCAGAAACTAATTTTCTTAACAAACACGCTACATCACCCCTCTAAAAAGTATACAAAGAATACTTTCTACAACAAAGGAGTGAAAATATCGGTAAACAATAAGTGTGCAGTGGTATGTTGATATCGTCTCGTAACATAGTCCGAATTTTGAAAACAAAAGAATTGCAAATTAGGGCAAAGCTTAATTAGGGACCCCTTTCTAAAATAATAAATTTTTACTAATTTACTAGATTACATGGGCAAAGACATTAAGGTCTTGGTGGTCGAAGGTTTGCTAATAATCAATGGACAAATAACTTACAGCTCATTAATATCCAAATTAATCTGAGGTAACATTAATACTTGTAGATTCTGTTAACCCAGATGTACCAACTCTTTGTGGTATCCTAAGACCAGTCTGGATGTGAACTGGTTTTTTCTAGTGCTTTTAGTGCTACCTGATTGTCAGTCATGATATAGATTTTAGACCTCTACATCACCATGACCTGAGTACAGCTAGAAATTGCCATTATTTCTGCTTGGAAGGCAGTTGCACATTATCCCAGGTTTATACTAAATAAACTGTTTGGCTGGTCCATGTATGTATGCCTGCTATCGTTTTAGTTTCTGTTTTGGGTCAATCTGTAAACCAGACTTTATTTTCTAGCTTTCATGGGTCTTCCAATTCTCCCGTTATTTCAAACGGTTTCTAGAATTCACAGGTATGCGTACATACGTACAAGTAGATGCGACATAGGTATGATTATCTTGGTGTATAGGTAGTGTAGCACGTTTGCTTTCAGCCCCCATGCTTTGGCAAACATCTTCTTGCATCTCCAAAAGGCTCTGGTAGCTTTATTTAGAAGGTTTTTTTGATGGTATTTCAGAGTTGATCAGTTTTGTGTCTAATATGATTCCCAAATACTTGACTTTATTTACTATTTGTTTCTTTTCGTTTTAGAATACCTGTTCTTTGTGATCTGTATGTCTTCTCCTTGTTATTACACGGAGCGATGTCTTTTCCGAATATACCGATAGTCCTTTTGCTCTGCACAATTTCTCCACTATGTTGAGTGTCAATTGCATTCTGTTGAATAGATTTACAGTGAGTTGAGTATAAATGGTTAAGTCATCGGTATAGTCTTATTCATAAAAGTCTTTCTCTTCTAGTTCCCTCTACAGATCAACCACCTTAAGGCACCACAGTAGGAGAGATAACACCCCACCCTGAGGACAGCCTTTGGTTACAGATACCTTGGCAGTTGTTTCGTTTACACAAATTGTAATTGTTCTGCTATTAAGCATTGTTGTTTTCCATTCGTCGAGCACAGGGTTAATACTCATGTTCCTTACTGCTCCACTAATCGATTCAAACGAGTTATTGCCTAATACTCTGTCAATATATAGGAAGGTAGGGAAACCAAGCTCTTTGAAGTGTACGATTTTTCTCTTCGGCTGGTAAGTTCGTGGATAGCCAGCTTACAGGATTTACTTGACTGATATACAAACTGGTTCCGGTGTAGTAGAAACTTTTCAAGAACTGTGTCCCTTATGTATCTGTCAATTATTTCTAACGTCTTTAACACAAAAGACGCGAGGCTTATTGGTCGGTAGGATTCTGCCTGGGCGTAACTTTCCTTTCTCGGTTTAGGTATGAACACTACTCTTACCTTTCTCCTACTGTTTGGTATGTAGCCCAGTACTATGCTTGCTCTTAGTAATATGCATGGTGTGAAGAAGGTTTTTCCTACTCTTGTTTAAAATAATGCTGTAAGTATTCTATCTTCACCTGGAACCTTAAATGATTTAAAGGTGCTTATAACCCATTGGATTTTGGTTATTTAATTAGCTCCCATCGTTCGTTTGATGCGCTATTAAGGAAAAATGGCTTAGTTTGTGCCATTCTCCTAAGCGATACTACTATCTCGTAAATGAGTTTGGAATAAGACCTCCAAGATCTTTTTTTCAGTTTGAATGTATGCTCCTTGTGGTTTCTGGATGCTTTTCACAATGTTGGGTGTATTTTTGGCTAATGCTTTTTGGAGTTTTGCACAATCGGGTGTTTCCTCAATACCCTGACAGTAGTTCCTCCATGACACTCTCTTTGCTTTCCTGATTTCTATTTTGTATTTAATTAAAGTCTGTGTGTTGATCTATCAGTAACCTGATTGTTTTGCTTGGTTGAAAAACTATCTTGTGTTACCCTTAGTTGATTGCTCCATCGAGGACCAGTCTTATTGGTGTCTCGCAATTTTCACATCTAATGTATTTGCACACTATTGGCAAGAGAGGGAGTTGCTATTGTTACATCAGTAACTTCCTTCCTTACTCTCGTGACAAAAGTTGGTTTATTGCTTACGTTTATTATCTCTAAACTGTTTCCTAGAATGTAGTCAAGAAGTAACTCACCTCATGGATTGTTGATGCTGCTGCGCCACAGTTATAATAAGCGTTTGCATCACAGTCCAGTAAAAGTTGCAGATTTTGTTCTCTACAAAAATCTACGACTCTTTTTACTTCTGGAGTTGGTGGTGAGCCCAAACGGCCATATGGAAGGTGTACCGTTCCAAGTACGACGTCCCTTCTGCTCCTTTCCATTTTTTTCATTCATTCCTTTTTCATTCTAACTGCTACTAGAAAAACAACTAAGGATAATATTTGGAGGAAAGATAGAAAAAGAAGAAAATTGAGAAAGCCTCCTTGGTTCTGACTATGTCAGCCTTTCCTACTTGCTTCATTTATTTGTGTTCTTGATAACAAATTAGCTATTTGATTTAGTGTGAAATACATAAGTCATCGGGAGACAAATACTTTGTAGAGAGCTTCAAAACTTTTTATACAGTATGATAAGTACCCTAACCTTAGTAGTACCATCTGAAGAAACTAACGGTTATACATTCTTCATACTTTCACAATTCCTGCTCCAATAAGTTAGAAGAAAATTTGAATTTTACTAACGAGCAAAATGAAGAAAACGACAACCAACGTAGAAAAATTAACTCATAAGTGTTGCATAATTTCTTTCCTATCTTGTTATAACTAGGAGATTTTTATCTCGGTTGTTTTTATGAAAATTCTCCTTTATAAACGTATCGCGTTTTTATATTGCACAACATTTTACATACGAATTTCAAAAATTATGAAAATTATATACTCATGAACAATAATATCCAGACCATATACCTTCAAAAGATTTTGTAAGTCTTGATAAAATTTTATTTCACAGTCGGTTTCTTAGAAATAAAAGTCTATTAAAAAAAGTCCAGCACAATCACCTTAGCTTTCCGCATTTCCAGACCTGTAATTTAGTGATTCGACACGAAACCGCAGTTTAAATTGTTACAAATCACTGGTACAAAGAGTCGTTCTTAGTAGCACAGTGCTTTTTTAACCGGTAATTTACCGGTTCGCGGCGGATAAGTTGCTGGACCTGTGTAAAAATCAACCACTATTAGATTTCACCGGACATTCACTGGCGAAACGCCATAAGATTTTTACTCTGTGCTTTAAATCCCCTGGCTGTCGAAAACTTCGAGACTCTCTGAGTTTTAAGATTGGAAAGTTACTTTTGCTGCCTTCTGCATTTTGTAGATTAGATAGACGTTTGAGGTCATGAATTCATCGCCCCGAAAATTTAAATTTGTAGCATCGGCTTCTTCGAATACAAACATTTAGAGTTTCAGACGCTTTTTATCTTTCTGCCTCCTGTTCTCTAAAAGGGACAATCATTGTTATCGTTTCTCCGTTCACAGCTCTTACGTATTTAAATATTTTTCTTTCTCTCTTTTTGTGGGATAATGATGGGAAAATCTCTATCGTGCCTGAATATCTACCTTATGCTGATTATAATGCCCCTATTATTTTTTCTTCGTTAGATACCTAACATATATTTATAAATACTAGACGCGATTATCTGCGGTTTATTAAATTATAGTTTTAAAAATTTCTTGCCGTAAAGTTTTCAAGTCAATCTCCTTTTTTGGATTTCGGAATGTTGGTGTTTTCCAAACCTTTTGACACCTTTGTCAGAATTTATAAAAATAAAACAAATGTTTTTTATAAATTCCCCCTTTCCTGAAAACATCCATTTGAACCTTTATTACACCTAAAAATTTTAATGTGCTTGCAATTAGGAAACTGTACAAAATTCAAAAGCGTGCTTTTATATGTAATTCATAGTAATGTAGTGATACCAACCCTAGTGGAGCCAGCACTTCTAGGATATTTTGTCTTGTTGCACGATAGCTGACCTAGCCTCATCCTTCATCTAACTCTTCAATTCGTTCTATCTTAACTTTTAATTTGATGGAGTTATCCATTGTCCCTTATCCGAGTTCAAGTTGCTTTGTCATCAGTGTCAATTTAGATTCCTGTGGACAGTTGGATTATTGATGCCATACATAAACCTTTTATCTTCTGTAAAGGAACTGAATCTGCTGCATGAGTTTTCTGTTATGAGACTTTCAAAGGCGTGGTAGTTTTGTCAAGCAATGGTGAAGTATTTGATTGAAAGATCGTAGAGCATATTAAAATGAGATTTAGACTGAAATTAACAAAACGTGCTTTAAATTTTCTGGTATGTTAAACGAAGCTCACGGGCAAGATTACATAGTTCTAGTAGTAGTACACAACTGTGTTTTCTGTACTCTACCATAAAATATTGCCACGTGGGGGTTGTCGTGACTAGGGTCGTAGCTAAGGGTAGAGATAGAATGAAACGCAAAGTTTAATGTAACACTATAAAAGGTAACAAGATTAGCACAAACTACACAAGCATGAGGACGGTCAGGACCTCATAAATAATTTACATGATAACACGAACGCTGTAGTGGTGGAAAGCTCCCTAATAACTACATACTATGACTAAGTTTAGGAGGACCATGTTAGCGGCATCCCAGGTCGCTAGCTCCTAGGCTCTTAATAACTAAGCAGTATGGGGGTCTGGTATGCGGAGTCCCTGGACGCTAGCTTTCTGAACCCCTACCATTAAATAATATAAAAGTTACTCGCCAGGCTGGCCACGAAAAGTCAAGCACTAAACTGCCTTATGTCTCGTAGCAAGCCTGTTACGGATATCCTCATGAATATCGCGGAAGCTGTGGATGCATAAATGAATATATTAGGTTTTATGACTGCATACATAAATGTATAAACGGTTACGACTGAATATATTATGTTATTAATGTTAACTCGTAGGTGCTGCTCGAGTTTAAGGTTCCACGTAGTCGTTAGTACTCCTTTGTTGAGCATGCAGGTGTTCCATAGCGTGGGTTACATCCTACACCACGTTCCAAAGACGTGTGCAACCTTGGTAGACATTAAGGCTAGTTGGAATTCAACATGAGTAATAATGAATTATTTAATTTAGAATAATTCTCGCTCTCACTCCTACGCACACCCTAAGTGGGGAGATCTCGAATTGAAGCCACTATAACAACAAAAACAAACTAAACCTGGAAAGAAAAACAAAGCGAATAACTTAATTCAAGGAATGTATCATTTCAGTCATGGAAAAAGTCAATAAAAGTGTTTTTACCAATATCTAACTACCAAGATTAAACTGTTAAACCATTACCGTAAATCAGGTATTTGCGCCAATTGCAGTTAGTAGGAAACAAGGCTATGATGATGTGAATGGAGATAAAAAGACATGTGAATGCGAAGATGTTTTTTCTCGTACACTCTAAAACCTTTCTTGGCAATTATTCGTAGTCGCACTATATGAAACTGGAAGAAAGAGCAAGAGAGCCCTAGTTTGGTTTCTGAAGTGGATTCTGCACACGACAATACAGGTGGGTGTAGTGGAAAAGTATTGCGATAATAACTGTGATGTTTAGTATACTTTGAGACAGTCTTTAATTCAATCAAGCACTAAATCTTGATCGAGGTACTTTAGTCATCTGGAACTAACGATAATGACGTCAAGATCATCAATATACTGACAGCAAGATCATCAATATACTGACAGCAAACAGCCAAAATCAAGCGCCACGGAAGATTCCTGTTCAGAAAATAATAAAAACCTGTCCAAGAACTGTATTGTCGACATTACCGTTTAACCTATTGTTGTGATAAGGAGGGGTCAACAGGAAAAAATGAAACATTTATTTTAGGTTATAATTGCAAAATAAATTTGTTATTGTTGAAATTCACAAATACAAAATCACGGTAAAACAGTCTGAAAATATACACAACTAAATATCACTTACTTTTATAAAAAAGAATTCTCTGGCTATAATTTCTAAACTGGAAAACAAGTTCCATAAATGCATGAGACGAAATCAGGCGGGTCGCTAATTAATTAGGAAGCTATTTAAATTATATCCGTAAAACGGTGTTAATGGACACAAATAAATACACAAATAAATTTCTTTTTAAACATTTAAGTGGATAATTTTATTTATTAACACAGAAAAGTAATAAAAATTTAAAATTCCATGAAGAGGAAAGAAAACAACTATTAAAATTCAAAATTAAAATTAAAGAAAATCAAATTAAATCTCGGTGTCAAATAGATTTAACAAAATAAGAATTAAGAGACATTCTAATTCTCTCTGTCCTTTTAAATTCTTATCTAATCAATCCAACATTCTTAAATTACTACTAATAAAAAAAATCAAAATTGAAAGTTATTTTAAATTTTAAAATTATTTGCGCCACACAAAAAAGTTAATCAACCTAACTGGAAAGTTAGCAGATTCCTGTTAAAGTTGCTGTTATGTATGGTTGGTGCCTGCTTATTTGTTAATAAAATGTTTACATTCCATGTCATCCTTCAAATGGATTTTATTTGTGATTGTTGAAGATAATTATAATTATTAAAGGTGCAACATGTATCTTCCATGACGTGTGTACATAAAATAATTCGGTTATTTCCAACAAGATTCCATTACCTTCTTTTAATTCGTTCCATACAAAATAAATTTCCAAACATTTCTCCAAATAATAATAACAGTCTGAACATCAAATTTAAACACTGCACTTTCGTTTATTTCACTTTAAGTTTACTTTGATTGTTCATTATAACTATTATTAATCAAATTATTAACTTATAAAAACTTATAAAACAAGATGACATTTGTCATAACCTTACTTTGTTGACATTTAAGTGACGTAAAATTCACCAACATAACCTCGAAGTTTTATCAAAATAACGTACAAACTGACATGACTTCTGCTCTGTATGAAAATTCAAGAGAGAGTAACCAAATTTTCGCGATGTTTTTGTAATAATTGGAAAACAATTGCGATCGCTAGTGATCTTCTTAATTCGGAACTAGATTAGTCTGGTTTCTAACTAGAAACAAAATAACATCTTTCCCACCAAAAACCTTTCTAACCAAATTGTTAATAAAAAATTAAATTAATTGTTTAAATAAATGTTATAAAATGAAAGAGGAGAATCTTTCCTTCATTTTAGTACCTAACATAGCTATTAAAATGCATATTTAGAGTTAGGATTCATTGACGACCACCTTGAATTTTCTGACAAACATTACTTCACAAGAAATTCAAATAAAAACATTTTAACATTTTGCTACATCCTTTTCTTATCACAAAATTAATCCTAAGATCCTATCAAACAAAAATTACATAAATTTCGACACCAAAATTATGAATATAAACTAAATTTTAACATTCTAGCAGACCCTGCTGAAACGTTACAATTTTGGGATTTCAAAAGCCTAAACCTTCTCTATACAAAGTTCCCCACTTTAACATTCTAGTGTCAAATGCACCTTAGAACCTGGTTAACAATACTGCAGTAAAATATTTTACTTAAAAATTCAAATAACATTGAAAAATATCCATTTACTATGGAAAATTATGAATCGTCAAAGAAATAGAACACTTTCTTGAAATTCAATAATAAAAACTGTAAGTAAAGTAATAAATACTTGTGTACACCTTCTCACCTATGCCTTTAATAATTTTCAAGTGAAAACATGCCATAAAATGGCTGCAAAATATTTAAATGTCAAAATATCAACCATCGACATAGGATCGTCCATCATGAAATTGAGTTTGTGAAATTCAAGTGAATAATCTGTTTAAAACTTATCCCTTATCACCTTACAGTGTTGCAGTGTGTATCTACAACATATTGCTGTGATTTTCAGCACTGGTAATTGGGTGTGTCATTTGGGTTGCCTATTTTTCAGGCGTTCATAATTTTTTTTTAAATTTGATAAAATTGAGTAATTTTGTTATTTAATAGGTAAAGGATACACTTTACATCACTTGGTAACAATAAGAAGTAGATCTTAAGAGGATTTTTCACTTAAAATTAAAAAATTATTTTGACAAGTTACGATTTGCATATCGTTAGATCGGTTGACTTGGTTTTTAATATTTGAAGCCATCATAAGGTGTATTTTCACCTGGAAATTATAAAAGGCATAATTGGAAAGGTGTATGCAAGTAATCACCACAATACTTACAGTTTTTATTCTTAAATTTCAAGTAAACCCCATGTTGGTTTAACGATGCAATAAATTTCAGCATAACTGCATAATTTTCATTAATCTTTGAACTTGCAGCCAAAATGTTTTTCTGCAATATTCTTAATTAGATTGTAAAGCACCTTTAGTAATAGAATTTTCAAGTGGGCAGCTCTATATAGAGAAGGTTTAGCCTGTTGAAGTTTATAATTTGTATCGTTTCAACCTTACCTGGTAATGATAAAATTATTAATATTTAAAATGTTGGTGCAAAAATTGTTGTAAATATTGTGTCATGGAATATGTGGATTCAGTTAATTATTAAAAAAGGAGGGAATAAGGTGTGAAAATGTAATTATCTATAATTTTATAAAACCATGTATTGTCAGGAAATTCAAGATGGTTGTCATTGAATCCTGGAGTAAAATTTGTTTTTTTGTTAGACATACAATATACCAAAATGTAGGGAAAATTATCCTCTTTCCGATTATGTAATTTGTTTAAACATTTAATTTAATTTTTTAACAACATTTTGGTTATGTAGTTCTTATTAGGTTAGATGTTCAATTGTTTCTAGTTACTTACCAAATTTTTGTTGGTGTAGAAATGACGATCGTCATTTGTTTCACAAGAAAACATAAAAGCAGATCGAAAATCTGGTTACTTGCTTGTTGATTTTCATATAAAGCAGAAGCCATGTTGGATTGTTAAAATTTTGAGGTTATGTGTGGCAGATTTTACGTAAATGAGATGTCAAAAAAGTGAGGTTATGACAAATGTCATACAAATTGAATTAGTTTTTTTTAAGTGTTTAATAATGAAAATAACACTGAACAATTAAAGTGACTTAAATAAAAAGGTAAAGTGAAATGTTAATTTTGTGTTTGGACTATTTATTTATCAGAAGAAAAATTTTTTTTTTAAAACGTTTTATAACTTTATTTCTGGATGGAAGCAAATTTTATAACTGGATGTAATAAGAATTTTTGAAAAATAGACAATTGATGTGTGTACTCACGTATTGGAGGTAAATTGTTCTATATTTAATAGTTGTAATAAATTACAAAAGAAGACCTACAAGAACAATTATGGAAATGCGTGTTCACCAATGCTACAAATAACCAGGTAAATTTACAGAGAACTGCCAAATAATAATAGTGTGTGCAATAATCCAAGAATGGCGCAAAATTTTTGAATTTAACAATTTATTTTCAAAATTTAACTTTGTTTTTATTTCGTTTCCTTTTTTTTTGTTTTATTTTATTATAATTTAAGATTGTGTGATTTATCAAATAAAAATCAAGCAAGACAAAGAACATTAACACTGCCTTTTGATTCTTATTTTGTTCAATCAAATTGGCACCATTAATTAAATGAATCCATTTTAGATAATAAGGTTTTTTTGTTTTCGTTTATTTTTTCATTTTTTTATTTTTTATGTGTTTATTAATAAAATATTTAAATGTTTAAAAACAGATTCATTTGTGTATTTTACTTGTTTTGTGTCCATTAATAGAATTTCGCAGGTAAAAGTTAAACAATATTTTATTTTTTTGTCAAAGAGCGACCCGCCTGAACTTTTCTCATGTAATTTTCTTGAGCTTGTCTTTGGCTTTTAAAATCATAGCAGGAGCAAATTTTCTTTTCATCACAAAGGTAAGTGGTGTTTGTTTCTTTACAACTTTTCAGTTTGCCTTACTACACTAAACATAAGTGAAGTAAATTGTTGGTCAAGTGTTGTAAGGTGTATACTAGTACAGCGCATATCACCATAAAATTTAATGTGATGTTTATTTAAACATTAAAATATAATATACCATAGCAATATGTAATGCAAAATTTTATTGTTTTTAAAATAAAAAAGATTGTGAAATCCTTTCGCCTGGAAGATAGGCAACACATCGTGCATACATGTAATGCGGGATGCCTATATCACATCACTATATTCTGAGGAAATCTTGAAGAAGACACTAAATATGTATAGTAACGGAATTATTATAATGAATTATTTATTTGTAAAAAGTGAGCTTGCAGTTAGCGTGGAACATGTTGCCAGCATGGTATAGGAGAAAACTAAAACTGAAGAAAGACAAAAAATGGTTATTAGTAAAGATCCGAATAGAGACATAATCAAATAGGTAAATGTCGTCATCTGGAGAAAGTATTCATTAGATCCAAAACAGGAAAATAGTAAAATGATCATCATAATATAAGCAGTGTGTTTGCAATACCAGTCTATGTTTGTCTCTACGTATTCTAGATTTTGATGTACGAATTCGAGGGGCGGACATTACGGAGAATTTTTGGAAAAGTGCTGAAACATGCGAGTTCTGGTGCTATAGATGAATGCTTGGGATCTCCAGAACATACTACATTAGTAACGATTAGAGAAAAACTGATAGTTGTAACAACTATTAAACTAGGTATAAGATAAATATACCCGACACATTATTAGAAACGCGAAATATGGATTGTTAAACTAATCATACAAAGACAAGTTAATGGAGGAAGGCGCATCTTGTGAAAAACCTCGCTGAAAAACTTCGGACAATGATCCGGAAAAACATCAACTGACTTATCTATATCTTCAATACATCGATTCTTAAGATCAAATAGGTTATTTTGATCCCAAATGCTCCCGAAGAATAAGGCACGAAAGGAAAAATAATAAATGAGATGGAACGCTATCTTGTTGAAGATAATATTTATAATATTTATATTTATAAAGTTCTAAATGTTGTACAATAAGTACAATGAAATATCTCCATTTGTAATAATCTCTGATAGTTTACTATGAACTGTGCAATAGAGTGGAACAGAAAAAAAGATTTCCAAAGGCAATCCTTCGGAATGAGAATAGCTGATGGGTCAGTTTACAAGGATCTAAAATCCGCATCTTGAGCGATTGTAAGCTTTTTGAAAAAATTAAAAAACAAAAATATTTATTAGCCAAAATCCACGTTAGAGGAAAGTGTCATAATAAAAATTTAATTTTCTTTCATAAAACAAGGGTTGACAGTAAAAAATATTTCAAAACGACAAATTTAATCCCTAAGTACACGAGTTTTCGATTTCAGCCCGTTTGCACGCGTATCATCCCGCTTAACATAGATACTCTTCTACCGGTCGAAACCTAATAAATCTACATCTCGTAAACTATAGATGTAAATTATGTATATGGTATATATGACATATGTTTTAGCTACATTAGCATATTAGCGAAGTACGTAGTACTCACCAAGTGAGGAACAAGAACCCTTAGTCCAGGGAAATGTTGCATGCGGCTGCAATGTATGTTTAAATGTGGAGTGCAGGGTTGCAATTCTTGTTCCTCACTTGGTGAATTTCCTTGTCCTTCTGGTTTTTGTTTCTGGGTTAGTGATTTTTTTGGTCTTGTTGCGGAATTGGTAGGTTTGTTTGGTCAAGGTTCGCAGAATCGGCCTTATTCGCTAGTCTATTCTAAACTTGCTACAAGCTTTAAAATTGAGTTGGTAATTTTGGTTCTCATCAGCTTATTTAACTGGCGAGGAAATTCGGTGTAAACCGATGCCCGTCGTGAACGATTCTGCGTTTACCTTTTGCTGGAGGCTGCGCTGGCGTTCGATGACCCCCCAATTAACGTCTTCAGGTACAATGGAAACATCCTCACATATCACCGCTTAAAACAAAAGGCATTTCTCAACCACTTCTTCAAAACAACACTAAGGTAAAGGAAAGTAAGAAAGAACTAAAGTAAAAAGGTAAAAACTTCTCTTTCTGAAAAGTCTGGATCCGTGCACTGTATTACTGAAACAAAGCAAATAAAGTTAGGATGCAATCCCAGTTCGTTCACGCTGACTTACATTAACTGATCTGCTTCTGCTAATTAAATAAACTGTTTTCTAATTTTCTATGCTAGAAATGCACTTAACTACTTTTAACTATTGAAACACTGTTAATTACCGGAGAAAACCTAGCAAACTGCTTTAAAAAACTTATTAGATAAAAAAACACCTTTACTCTAAAAAGTTAATTATAATAAAAATACATAACACAAAATTCTTGGATATAATAAGGAAAACTATTGAAATTTAAAAATGAGTTTGATAATTAAGTGTTTAGTAATTTATCTCGTTTTGTTGTAAATTTGTTATTTCCACTTCACCCTAACACTGCATGTGAAAGGGTGTTTAGTAAAGTTAAATCAATTACAACAAAAAAAACAAATTAATAACAAAAAACTATCAATGGCTACATTCTCCAAAGCCCATGCGTAAAAAAAGCGAAAATTGCATCATCTCGTGCCAATCCCCACTATATATTCGTTCGTGGAATTGACATTGATAGCGACAAGTGACTGTGGTGCCATCTATATTTATCGTATACGTATACCTTCCTCTTTCTGATTTCTAAGGTTCAAGACCAAGATCATAGATATTTGTATCAAGGGTGAAATCTGCAACTTTTAAACACCTTATAGTATATGACAGACATGGATGGCACCACAGCTAGTTGTCGGTGTCACTGTTAATTCCACGAACGAATATACAGTGGATTGACACGAGATGCACGCATTCATGTATATACAGTCTGTTTGATTTAAAGCGCCCCGCTTTGTAGCAACTTTATTTTTGGTGAGAAGTGGTATAAACCATATATATTCTTAAATGGCATAAAATTCTCTATGTTGTGGTTCAGAAAATTTGTATGTACTAAATCGGCGTGAGCGTGATGACGTTATCGAACTTTTTTTTAAATTACATGATAGGTATTTTTTTTACTGAAATGGATAGAGTATTCTGTTCTCTTTTGAACCATCATAAATATTCATACTCTTACATAAGAAAAATTTCAAGAAAAACGTGAAAAATGATTTACGACTAGTAGGCTTTGATTTCTGGTTTTCCAATTAATAAAACAGAATTATATAGCAAGCTTAGGTAAATAACGAAACTTTAGCTTTTCCAGTGTAGTATTTACAAATTTTTCTCTGGGGGAGGGAGGGTACTCTATAAAAATCCCAATTCAAAATACTTAGATTATCACATAACACAGATTTTGACATAAATGACCCAGACTATTAAAAAAAACGGAGGTGGTTCCACTCCGTTACCCCCCCCCCTAAAAAATAAGCTGTTTAGTTATTCTGATAGTCTTTAATTTTCAATAAGGGATAATGTAGAACAAAACATTACAAAAATAAATATTTAATAAAATAAATTGAAAAACTTATTTTGTAATCTCACTAATAGATAGAGCCGCAATAGGAAATTATTGATCTATTTTTTACCATGTCAGAAAGTATTAATCATATCATATCGAACACAAAGAACAAGAATATGACCATCTCAGTCGCCCTGCAGACGGCGCGGCGCGTGTTTAGAATCGTTCAGGTGGTCTGGCACCCACTCGCTATTATGGTTTGGTATTCTTTGCTATCTTTAGTATTAAGTTTTTCAATTTATTCTATTATTTATTTTTGTACTTTTTTTGTTAAAGATTAAAGACTATCAGAAAACCTCAGTGGCATATTTGGGGGGGGGGGGGCTAACGGTATGGAACCACCTCCAATTTGTTTAATAGTCCAGGTCATTTACGTCAAAATCTAAGTATATTAATTCGGAATTTTTATATAGTACTCCCACACCCCCAAGAAAAATTTGTTAATACGCAACTGGAACAACTAAAACTGTATTATTTATCTAAGCTTACTAGATATTTCTGTTTTATTAAATGGAGAACCAGAAATCAAGGCCTACTAGTCGTAAATCATTTATCACGTTTTTCTTGAAAATTTTCTTACGTAAGAGTTTGAATATTTATTACGGTTGAAAAGAGAACTCAATACTCTATCGATTTCAGTAAAAAAATACTTCATATAATTTAAAAAAAATATAGATGACGTCATCACGCTCACACCGATTTAGTAAATACAAAACTTTCTGAACCAAAACACAGATAGATTTATGCTATTTAATAATATATATGGTTTATACCATTTCTGACTGAAAATAAAGTTGCTACAAAGCGGGGCGCTTTAAATCAAACAGACTGTATAGTGTATACACAACGTAAATATGAAACTTTATTTGCCGCGAGAGTACATATCAATTTTTGGTGCTTGTTAATACCCAACAATTTTACATCTTATGTATTTGTATTATACATTTAAAAAGTTTAAGGCCAAGCTCATAGATGGTTCATTATAATAGCATAATGCCGGTTTTTAGAGCCTTGACCACTTCATTCCCTTAACTAATGTTATTATTTATAATGTGGGTACAAACCTTGAAATTAAGAAATTAAAGAAAGCTGGTTTTATGTCAGGTTTTTTCTTCTCTTAAACTTACAGTTTGCACCGCGCAGTACCTACAGCTGTAAGGACCACTTAAATCTGTAGGATACACCCGGATCCACCGCGCAGTAGTGCCTCTCAATTTACAAAGTAAATAGGAATATAAACACCGAACAAGCTCGTTATTTTATGTATAACGGATGGATTCCCAGATTAGGGACGCGATGTACACACTAAAGATATTAGCCAAAATAAAAAGTAATATGGAGAGTTTCTTCTGCAGAGAACTTCTCTAATTTTACTCCGAGGTGTTTTGATATGAGAAGAAATTGTGTTACTGTTTAGGTACTGTAGACATTCAAACTACACTGACTTACATGCTTTTAGATATTTTGCATATTGTATTGCGCTTGTTTTCAAATCAAGAACACTGTCAAATATCTAGGTTAACCAGGTAAATCTGATACATATTCATAACCCAAATATTCTAATTTAATTCACGTAGAATCTAGTTTGCTCTGGGAGCACGATACTGACTGAATACATAAATATCATTACATTTACAATAATTCAAGTTTTCATGCTTAGAGCATTGTAACGAATCGACGAATTAGATTTGTACTAAAGGTTTACAGAATTTTAAAAACATTACTACGTAATTACATAATTACATAGTAACATAATTACTACGTAAAATTAGGAAAATGGCTTTTTTACTTACTTATATTAAAAAAATTAATTTCTAGTTACAGGTTTTGTTCAAAAGGTGACTGTTGCAGTATTAATATTAAGTATTAGTATCTAATAGATATGTTTTTATATGGCATTGCGCTTTAACTTTGTGTCATCAAGTTTTATTACAAGACAGACCAATAATAAATACTAATTTTGAAGCAGGTGAAGAATAATTTATACTTTGGAAAACTTACCTGCTTAATTATTAGCCGTTAAGTTTACTAATAGCTATTTAATTAGTAAATTGATGTGCAAGTATTATGACATACTTTAAAAGTTACAACCCCACATTATTTGCCATTTCATTTACATTATTGACTTTATCATTGACTAATGTGAATTTTTTTTAATGAGAAGAGGAAAATCTTTAAAAGATACCTGACAGCCCGTACTCTTATGCATGTACGATTTCCACGTACTAAAAACCTCTCCCCTTTCCATAGCTATCTATCTGGAACTACCAATGGTATTACTTCGGATGGATGCTACACTTTTGCATGCTACGAGCTTTTTTCTACATTTCTCCGTTCTCTCTCTTTGATAGTCAAGATTTTTCGTGTCATGTGTGCCACAGTATTCCATTTGTCCTCGTTTTCTAACATTATGTCTATTATATTTCCTGTCTGTAATTCTTGTCCCAGTTTTTCTATTGTTCTATTTCTTATTTCTGTCTATTTTCTATAATTTAAAATTGTATGTTCTGCCGTATCTATTTCTCCGCAGTACAGGCATGCCCCACTTTCTCTTATTTTAAATCTTTGAAGATATTCGTTAAAAATCCGTGTCCACTTAGAAATTGTGTCAGTTGGTAATCCACTTCTCCGTGTTTCCTACTTAACCATCTTCCTAGGTCCGTTATTACCTTCTTGCACTACAATGCCTTTCCATCTTCTCTTGCCCATCTGTTTATCCATTTTCTAAGGATACTATCCTTGATTGCTTTCCTATCTTCCAATTTCGTGTACAATATTTCTCGTTCGGTTACTTGTACATCAATTGGCATAATACTAGAAATTATCAGGACTGCATCTGTTGATATTGTGCGATACGCACTGCAGACTCTTATGGCTGCACGTCTTTGTATTCTTTCCAGTATAATTCTTGTATTTTTGCTTTTCAATGCTGATCCCCAGATTGGTGATGCGTACAATAGCATAGAATGTACGACAGAAACTAGAACCTTCCTTCTAATTGCGGTTGGCCTGCCGATATTTGGCATTAATTTACTTAAAGCTGTCAGTGTATCTCTGATTTTTTAGATATGTTCATCACATGGTTTTTCATTATATTGTTTCTACTGAAGGTTACCCCAAGATACTTAGTGCACTCTTTGCTGTTTATCTGTACGTCATCCAAGTCCAGTTCTATCTTCGTAAATTTCCACCTTCCTTCCAGTACAACCACCCGTGTTTTTTCAGCTGGTAATGAAAGCTCCCTCTTTTCAATCGCTCTTGTTCTACTTTGTAGGACCGCATTTACCTTGGCTATTATCGCTGTTTCATGTTTTGCTTCTGCCAGTATAGCAGTATCATCCGCATATCCTATTACTTCCAATAATCTTTTGTATGTATATGCTTAGATTTCTTTTCTTAAGTGTTTCCACAATGATTTCCCATCTTGCCGTGTTGAAGGCATTTGCAATATCAAGCGTGATAAGTATACACAGATTTCGATTTGAGTATGAACTTTGTCTGATCTTCTCTATTCTTTTTATTATCCTCATCATTGCATCTATCGTCGAACAATTCTTCCTAAAGCCATATTGGTTTTCAGATAGATTCTGTTTGTTCTTAAGCTCTTCGCTTATTCTTTTAGCTATTAGGTGTTCTAATAACTTTCCATTGTTATCTAACAAATAGATAGGTCTGTATTTTACCTCTGTGTCCTCTGGTTTTTTGGCTTATCCAAGAGAACCAAATTCGCTCTTTTCCATAATTCTGGAAATTACCCCTCATTTACCGTACCACTTAGTACGCTCATCAGTAGATCATCTCTGCGTTTATTCCATCAGGACCAAGAGTTTTATGGCATTTTAAATAATGGTATATCTTCCTCTCTTAACACTAATTCTTCCCATATAATGTCGTTTATCTTGTAAAAATAACCTTTTTGCTGTTACAAGTTGTTCCTCCTCCTTTAGCTTTATGAGTGGTTGCAGCCGCATTCTCATCGTTACCATTTTGTAGCCATTCCCCCATACATTACCATCTATTTCTTGGCACAGATTTTTCCATGCCTTTTCTTTCGCCTTGCTTATCGCCTTTTTAAGCTCATTTCGCGTAACTTTGTAGGCTTGCTTCAGATTTTCCTTTTCGACGGTGTTCATTCCTTCATTTTTATTTGCTTTTGTACATTTCCTTTTTGCTTTCAGGCATGTTCCTCTAATCTCTCTTATACTTTCGTTCCACCAGTATATGGATTTTCCCTTATGCTTAGCCCCGTTTATTTTAAAAGCCGTATCTGCGGCATTCTTAACTGTAAGCATAACTTTATTTACATCTGTTTCATCTTCTCTCATATTTCGAAATTCTTTTCCTACTGCATCAATAAAGTTTGGCATTTTTAATTCGTTTATTTGCCATCCTATTCTTACCGGGATATTTGTTGCTTCTATTTCAGCATTAATCTCATAAATTATTTCTTAGTGCAGGCTAAGTTAACCCCATCTACCACTTCCCATCTGGTTACATTTCTGGAAATATTCTCAGTCGTCATAGTTACATCTATATATGATTTACTACTGTTCCGGACAGAAGTGGGTTTTCCTCCCTTATTTTGTACGACCAGAGAGTGTTCTCCAATTAATTCTAAAAGCTTTTGCCATCTCTTATCTTCTACTACTCCTCCCCACACTAGATTTTCTGCATTAAAATCAACCGTAATCAACATTTCTTTTCTGTGTCCTCTTATACTTCTTCCTAGTCGATGTAAGTATGCTTCATATATATCTGTGCTAATGTTAGGCGAAATATAACAAGAGTATGGATGGATAGAATTAGAAGACTTTGTAATCAAAGTCTTCTAATTCTATCCATGTATAGCGTATGATGTCTTTGGCGCATTTTAGTACCTTTATTTGCTGATTAAAGGCCTTTATGCCCACATCCCTGTCCTGATTCGTGAACCATCCCTTCTTTTTCATGTGTATTTTTATTAGGCTCTGCAATGATTGCAATGTCTATTTTTTTCTTCTCCATTTTTGTATAGAAGTTCCATCACTGCTCTACACCTTCCCAGATCACTTTGTAAAACTATCATTATGGGGCTTTTACACCAACACCGTTCCTTTTCCAACTCACATATTTTGGACAACTGCCTATATTTTGGACAGGTCACAGTTCCAGCCCGGTGTCCGTTTTCTTCACATTCTATTGTGAAGACTATTGTGAAGATTAATTTTAAAATTATTATTATTCAAAAAAACTAACTATTCATTAAAGAGTCTAAGCGACAAGGAATATAACATTAAACAAGAAAAAAACAGAAAAATAAAATTAATTAGAATTCGATTGTGTAATTGAAAAGGCCAACATAATGCACCTACTGATAACATGAACACAATGTATCCGACAACAATAAAGTAAAGGACTAAAACCAATATTAACAGAAAATAACTTCTCCAAAGGATAAGATCAGAGTAATACTTCAAAAGTAAGATATTACTGTAGAAGTCAACTACATAAAGTCGGTTAATCCGATTTGTATTTAATAAAGCAGTTATTCTCTCTGTTGGAATTCTTAAATTGAAAATAGTTTGCTTTCAATTTCGTTCAATGCTTTGTAAATTTATTTCCTATTATCAGAAATTCAATTTTCCCGAAATAAAATTCATTTTCATTGTAATATCTATGATTAATTAGTTGTAATAAATACATACATCTCTAGCCGCCCACAATGCGATTTGGTATATGAAAATTATTAAATCGATCATTTTCCAAGAAGCTTATAAAAAATTCACATCACACTGATTTCTCCTTTCAAAAACGCCCTTTAGAAAAACCTGCACAGTTTAATTCCGAATTTCTCCTATTGTCTACGAACGAAATGACATCGAGATACAAAAGTATTCTCATTGTTATTCCATAAACATTCGGAACTCTATGAAAGACTCGTCAAAACCAGTAACAGCTTTTCGGAGTCGCTTTCCTTTAATAGTTCCCTCCTCCCGGGCGATGACGGTGAGGAAAAGCGCTAGGGTAGTTAAACAGCATTTAAGTAGACCAAATAAACCGCGTCTTTCGTGTACCCTCTATTTTTTCTTCTCCATTCTTATATTGCTTACCCCCGTCTTTACCAATCGGATAAATCATCCCGTTGCCCCGTTGTATGATAAATGGATAGCCAGGCCTAGCGGCGAAAAGAATAAATTGAGCCGAGCTTTACCAGATCTCTACATCAAAGACCACGTCACAAAGCTGCCTTTTGTATGCCACAAACTATCATCGAAGCCAAGTCCTCGGGCACAAAATGTTTAGAGAACTGACTTTATGTATAGCGGACTCGAATTTCTGCTACAAGAAGTTTTAGTTGGGTATTTGTTTTCTGTATAATTATTGCGAAGTTACGTTGAACTTAAGGATATTAAAGTTCGTACAGGCAATGCAAGAATGTTTTGATAATGTAAAGCTCTTGTTTCTAATCTTATTTGTTTTAATTTTCTTTACCTATTTTTATTCGTATTAGAATACGCTTTCAGAATAAAAAAAAAATTTCGTTGTAAATTTTAATTGCGCGAAAGTGAATCACTATATAAACTAAATGATTATCTTTTAAAACCAGTGCAATGGAATTAATTGAAGCTATCTTTTATTAATAGAAGGGGTTCTAAAGGGTATCTATAAATTGCAGCATTCCATAATTAAGTATTTTCAGATCTAGGAATTTTAAACTTACCAATTCGATGTAATATAATAAAAAGACTTATATAGAGCATTGGTAAAACTTCACTTTGGAATTGGGTTTTCATGTGTGAACAAAGGAAAAATAGCGAATACTAATTAATCTGAGAAAGATGGATATCATCGTGCACTTGCCAAATCTTACAATTATAACAACTTGTTTGTAAGGTTGGTGCTATAGATTGTAACGGTTCATTTTTTGAACTTCCGAAAAATGCAATTTTATTTGCATAATCGATAAAAACCCTTAGTGCAGTCCTGCAAATTATTGTATATTTTTTTCTTGATTTAAAAAATACTTTGCATAAAATAAGTCCGTTAAAATATCAAGAGTCATCTAAAAGAAACATTCCCAGATCGATAAAGTTTGTTTCTAGAAAAATCTGCAGATTTCCTTTTAAAAGCACCGTCTTTGCAGTGTTAAAAGTTTATTTCCGAGCTTATAAGGGTAAAAATTTAATATTGGAGCTAACAAAAATCTCCTTATAGTTAAATATGTATGAAAGTTACGATTTCTTAAGTAAATAATTTACCGCCAAAGGGAATTTTCTCTACCGAATTGGCTAGACACCATGTGTGTTATTAGCTTCAGTTTTGTATGTATAGATTCAAAAGGGAATCCCCTCAAGATCCCTCAAGATTTTGCTAGAAGAATATGACGTAAACATATTCTATTGGCTAACGAATATCCCGTCACTTTTCTATTGGATTGTTTAAAGTTTCTCCCTCTTCAAAAAATTCAATACCACCGTGATATAGTTTTTAGTTTTGACAGTCAGTTTACAACCAGGGTTGAATAAAACAAGAACAGAATGCACACAGGGCGAAATGCCTTTATGTATCCGGCCGAAGTTTCGGTTCCCGTGCCATGAACTAGTATTTTTAAAGTTAATTGCCGAGGGCATTTTCAGAATATTTTTGCTGCGTTTTAGTTAATGTTAATGTATAGTAAATACAGCGATTGTCGAGAATCATTTTATTACCGAAATCTAAAGTTTAATACCGTACAGTTTCCCGATGAAAATAATAGATTGTAAGTAGTGTTTTGGTGGACGCAATTTAGTTTTGCAATATCGTCGCCTAGTTGAATTTTCGATGAATTAAGTTTTTATAAAATCTCGTCCGGAAATAATTTGAAATCGAATAATGTAAATTTAAATAAAACTTAAATCGTATGTTTTAGTGGATGTGACTGTTAATAATGGCAGTTTCTTCCTTCTACAAGATAATTAAACAAGTCAATTTTATCTGAATTGTCTGGTTGTGTCGGTTACTTGAAAGAATGAACTCTACTAATAAATACCTCTTTGTACTACAGTATTGTGAATTTTAATTCTCGCAGTTTTGGGTTATTAGTGATTGCAGAATTCTATGTTTCCAATTTCTAGTTCAGTGACAATTGTTTATACCTGTGTTGGTAAAAGGGCAATATAGTGTAAGTTTGTTCTGATCTAGTTTTGTGAATTAAACAATTTGATCAAGGTATTGTGAACTATCGACTCTTTGAATTCTGTGAACATTGTGTAAGTTGTATATTGTTTATGTATCGATTATTTGTGTCATTTTGTTGTATGAAAACGTTCCCATTTGGTAAGAATTCTTGTGCAGGGTATTGTGACTTTACTCAATAATTTTTCATGACTAGTTGTTATTTTTTTACTTTTGGTTCATTACTAAACATAATCTTTAAACTTAATTAGACTGAATAATATTGACCCATATAATTATGAAAGTCTTCATTTATATTTTATTCAACCTAACTTTGACATCACCGAATATAACTAACAAGTTGAATTAAATTTATTAGACCTGACTCCAGTTTCTGGTTAATGGTATCAGGTCATAATTCTAATTACCATCATTATCAAACTTTCATAATCAGATGGCGCCCAATTATATGCAGTTGTTATTTTTTTACTTTTGGTTCATTACTAAACATAATCTTTAAACTTAATTAGACTAAATAATATTGACCCATATAATTATAAAAATCTTCATTTATATTTTATCCAACCTAACTTTGACATCACCGAATATGACTAACAAGTTGAATTAAATTTATTAGACCTGACTCCAGTTTCTGGTTAATGGTATCAGGTCATTATTCTAATTACCATCATTATCAAACTTTCATAATCAGATAGCGCCCAATTATATGCATTTTATTGTGATTTAAAACCTTCATCTATTCTTTTAAAATTTGAACCTACTGGAAACAATACCTACGACCTGAAATTTAAATTTGTAAAGATAAGATCTCAAGCTGTGGCAATTTTAAGCATTACCGTAACGTAAGTATAATAATTTGAAGATTTTAAATGTAATTTTTAGTCTAGAAAAATAAGCTGTTTCCCTGTCGCCCAATAGCGGGGTTTCTATTTTGTTCCGGGTTAAAGAAAAGAACGAGTGTTTCAAGATAAGAATTTTTAAATACAATTGACGTTTGTCTTTTTGACACAATAATCTAAATTGTGCTTGAAACTTTTTAAAGTCGACAATACTTGTGCGTCTAGTAACTAAAAATTAACAACTGATAATTCTCCTGCACTAGCAAAAGAATAGTACCATTTTATAATTTGTATTTTTTTATTCAATTAAGTTTTCAGTTATGTCAAAATGAAAAACTGTATGAAAACTATATAAATATAATACTTTCTACCTAGCACCAACTTTATAAAAAAAAGGTTACTAAATTTTAAGACTTTGCAAGTAAGCCATAATATCTACCATTCTCAGATGAATTAGCATTCGCTATTTTTCCTTTGCTAACACATGAAAACCCAATTCCTAAGCGAAGTTGTACCAATGCTGTATGTTGAGCACCACTGTGTTTTAAATTTTTATGAGTAATAAAAAAATCATTAATAAATGCTTTTATAATTTATAATAGCTTCAAATTATCTTTACAGGTATGCACGTGCATTTAAATCACCGAAATGCAGTCAATAAAAGACAAAACGGAACATACTCGTAAAATCACATAAAATTTACAATTCATCAGTGAAAATTTATTTAATAATAAAAATGTAACCAATAAACGTAAAATGGCAATATATCGAGCGCAACGTCATATCTTTAGCCAAAAAATGGATCTTTATGTCGTGCAGCAGTTGCCATACAAGGATTTTAAAAGCTTTAAGGAATTTAAAGAAAAGATGATACCTAATTTGCGTAAGGCAAACGATGGAGACAACCTCAATTGAAAAAAGTACGTTGTTTAAAATTTATCAAATCAGCACTCAATACATTATTTTTTCTATTTTGCGTCCATAATAATAAGCTATTAAAGTAAAAGCACCCAAAACAATGCGTTTATAGCTCATTTGAATGCTATAATAGCTCAGCTTTTTCAATGTTGGTAGTATTGAAAAAAACCGCTAAAAAACTTTAATTTTCAAATGTAACATTAGTGTTTCCAACCACCACAAAACTTCCTAAATTTTGAAATTGCAATTTTTTTATTTAAAAAGGAAATAAAAGGCGCAAAATAGAAAAAAAATAGCATAAAAACTCGTTTCGTAAGTCATTATTGCACTCGTCCTTTGTACTCGTGAAATAAATATTGACTTATGAAGCTCGTTCTTTAATATACTATTATAAAACCGAATATTAGGAGAATGTTATAAAAAGCTAGACATGCTGATCAAACGGGGACAACCAAAAAAGAAACACAATGATAAAAGGCTTAGTGTTTCACAGCTTTATATAGTAATAATCTGCAGAACACCAGCAAAGCTAAATATGCAAATTTGATGGAATTATACAGAACTGAGGTTATATCTCTATTGTACCATCAGTTCTACAGACTGCCGCAAAAAAAACTTAAGAAAATACTGTACATTGTTATACTTATTTCATGCTTTTCTATTTAAATTCTTTAAGATCAGTTCTAGTTTACTTTTCTAAAAAATTTTCTAAGATAAATGTTTATTTTTCTTCTACTTACGAACTGACAAACAGGCATCATTGGCCATACAACCCTTGTTTATGTCATGTCCTACAGACATACCTAGACTTACTACAAAAACAGAAAAATCAATCGACCGTGTACATGAAATTTGAATGAAATGCTTAAACGTTTTTTGCTCTTCCTGTACAATTGAAGTTTTCGTACTTACGCCCTTTTGTTATGAAACCCTCGATATAATGTCATGATATTTTCGTGCTCTTTAAAAGATACAATCCGTTTGATAATAGTATATTAAAGTATTAGTTTCATAAGACACGTTTTTAGCGCACGCGTCCGAGTTTAGAAAACGACCCGCGTAGCGGGGAGTTTTCTAAAGGACAAGTGCGCTAAAACGTCTTATGAAACGAATACTTTATACTATTTTTTCTATTTGCGTTATTTTTAATCATTTTAAAAAAGAAATAACTTAATTTTAAATAAAATTTGTTAGGGGAACTCTCTTAACTATTTTAACAGTTGGCAACACTGAAAACTCAGGTTTCGCATTTGTTTTTCTTTACGGCATTAAATAAGTTTGGCATTTTTAAAATAACTGTTCATACTGATATTAACTTTAAAAAATAAAATGTTACTGTTTTCAGTATTCTAATAAATTTCATTAGGACACGCAAAATGCGTGTCCTAATGGCTTCATTAGGACACGCAAATATAAAAAGTTTATTAAGTAAATATCATGCATAAGAAGGATAGGAAGGTTACATAACCTAAAATTTTTAAATAAATTTCGGAAAGTGGTTCTTTATTTGAATATGTAGGATATAATAAAGATTAACTTGAAGGTGTAAGCATAATTAAACCGACTTACCTTGAATAATTGTTGATATGTATTGAATTATATTGTTATAGCAATAGGTTTGCTAGAAATGATAATTCTTCATCAATTATAACTCTGTGGTTCGATGTATTGCGGAAATTCATATAATATCTTCTTGACCACATGATTATTGTGGAATTTTGTTAGTCAGGTAGAGTTTCTTCTTTGAAATTAATAAAAACATGTTTAGAAGTTTACATTCTTAATCGTAAAGTAGACACATGTGATTTTAGTTGCATAACCATTTATAATTGTTCTAAAGGTATTATAAAAAGTAAGTTAGGTAAACATGTAATGTTTACAAGCTTGCAATAGTGTTTAAAATAAATTATGTTCATTAGTATTAAAGTTTTAAGTTTCTTGTTGACATCCAAATGTGAGGTTAATATGCAATATAAGCCTGAATGTTATATATTTTTATATTTAGGGAAAAAAAGTTAGTAATAATTTTGGTTAAATTTATTTAATAAGTCAAAAGTGTTTTGGTTTTGGAAAATTCAATTATTTTGTTAATTTGTATAAACGTAAGTTGCAAAAACAATTCAGTAGCTATAATCCATCAATGAGAAGAGACGTTTTTCTTTAGTGCTATAGAAAATTTGAATTAAAATTTAATTAACCTCTAGAAAAATAAAATCGTTTCTCCAAGCTAATTACTATTTAATTTGTTAAAAATTATTTAATAATAAATATTAAATTTAATTGACATCGCTGTGATTAAAAATTATTTGAAGAATTTATTGAACATTTATAAAAAAAACTTCAACTTAACTGTTTATAATTTTCACCAGCGAAGATTTTATTAATAAGAACGAGCTAGAATTATTTAAATGGAAACACCAAATTATCCTGATTAATAAATTACCTTGATCAATCAAAGCCAGCTGCCATTGTGTTAATTGGACATGTTACAATTGTTACATGGACATAATTAATAAAGAGGATAATTTCTCAAATAGAAAGATTATAAATTTAATTAATTTTTTATTTTTAAGTTTTTCTCTAAGTAATTTGTTTTTAAATAGGGTTGAATAAAAGCTTTTAGTGTTCGCCACGAAATACATTTAAAACATAATCTCTTCAAACACACATTTTTACAACAAAAACACTTTTAAGTAAATAATATCTATTTTAGAATTTTATTATAACAGAGATTTTATAAATTTTGGTTTAATAATCTTTCGAGAATGGCTTCATCTTAAGGAAGCCGAAACTAAAATTTATTATGTTTTAAATATCTTTCGTGGATAAGACTTAAAAGCTTTTATTCAACCCTATTGATTAACATTCAACTCCACTAAAAGAAAACAATGGACACTGGACAGATATAATTTGTTTTTTTTTGTGAAAAAATATAATTCTCTGTTATATATCCAGTATAAAATAAACCCAATCAGTTTTTCTGAGATTCTGTAAAATTTATTGGTATGTTGTGTGTTTATCCCTTTTGTATTGTGTTAATTTAAAAATTAATAAATGCAACGTTGTGTTCAAAAATTTGGTTACATTTTATTTATTATATGTGTCTATTATTTTGTAATAACCATAACAGTTAATCGTTAGCAATAAAAACAGCAAAGCGACCCATCCTGAAAACTCTCATAGCGATCCATTTTGAAAAGAGTCAAACAAATTCCCGTGGAAACGAAATCTCCACAGCAATATTTCAAATTGGAGCAAATTTTATTTTAAGGTTACTTACAGACCTTACAGTATTAAAAAAATAAAATAATTGCTTAAGCTTGATTGTTCAAATGTTATTATTAATTAGTTTTATCAGCATGGTAAGTTTTTTTCAAGAAATTTGTTTAATCGTTAAATTAAACCAAGTTATCAGAAACTAACGAGACTGGTTCTATTCTAAAATAGATTTTATTTATATATAAAAACTACTTCACTATTCTTCAGTTTTTCCCATTCTTCTCAATGCACTTGCTCTGAGAAGCAAAGCTTTTATACCCAATTCTTCAAGAACTTCAAGAACGCAGCTTACGTATCTATGGGCCGTGCGTTATCACGATGTAGGACCCCTCACGATCAAGACATCAGATCAGACGTTTTCTTTAATATCACTTGAAGGAGGACTCGGATATTAAAATAGTATTCTCTAATTACCGTTTGTTTTTTAGGTACGTATCATAAAGTAGATCCCCATAAAAATAATCAGGCCTCGTAACCTTTGCAGCATTTTTCAGTTTTTACTTGCCGTGACCTTGGGCTTCCCTTGTGTGTATATTGCATGCTTTGAAACTTTAATTCTGGATCGTAATAGTAAAACCACGATTTATCAAATTTACAAACGTTCCTTAGAACTATAGATTCCGTTTTACGTTCTTCAAGAACTGATACACAATTTGCTCATTTCTCATCCGCCATTACTGTAAGGATCCATTGTGCTGTTACATTCTGATACCCTAAATCGTTAATAATATTATTTCTTGATTGGCGCCATATGAACTGTTCACTTTATTTACCAGCTATTTATTTAATGTGAATTAAATACTGTTACGAATGTCAATACTCTCCCTTTTTTTGAATCAGTCAAGCTATTAGTGGACGACCAGAACGAAATCCATCTACTGACTTACAACTCGGTCTTAATCTTTTTGTGTAACTCAAACGTTCTACATCGAGACTATCGATAGGGTATGGAATGTTAATTAAAATATCTCAATCAGTCTGTAGTTTTGTTAGAGTTAGAAGTAGAACAGAGCCTGTTTGAATTAAAATGTTCATAATGCGTGAGTCATTACCCTCTATGAACATCAAAGCTGAGAGGTGTTTATAAAAAGCAAACTATATATGTTATTGCAGTATCTGCTCTGATATTACAGAGAATCGTTCGTTTGTGGCGGAATGCGTTCATTACTTTACGCTTTGTTTCGAGAAGGTGCCATATACTTGACAAAAACCCTTTACATCAAATTGCTTTCACGTACGTGCAACACCTAAAAGGCTAAACTGTGATACCCTGATCATTTTTAGTACAATGAAAGATTATCGCCCGTAGGAATTTAACCAATCCTTTTTCTTTTTCCTTCTTGAAAAAGAGAAGTTTTTCAAAAACTTTTTGTTCTTTATATTTGCTTCAAATGTACAACGTTTCTAAATAAAATTAAATTATAATTAATTTTAATTTAAAATTAATTATTAATTATTTATTAGTGTTATTTTGTTGCGTATTGTCAAACAAATTCTAATAAAAGCCACGTAAAAATAAATTTAATTTGTTGCAACGGCTAAAACTGTTATGGCATTTCGAGTTGCACAAAAGTACCTTCCCAAGCAGCATCTAAGTAGCAGTAACTAGAGGAACTTTGATTGAGTAGTTGTTATGTAACTACAACTAAATTTATAACTTTATAGGTTTAATTCAATTCGGAATATTTTAGTAAGTATGTAGTTGCTTATACTAGTTATTGGAACTTCGTAGTGCTATTAATTCTAAGTAACTTTTAAAGTACATTATATGGAACGGTATTATCTTAAAGTCGTTGCAACTTCAAAGTGGTATTATGATTGTAGCAGTAACTTGCACGAAGCTACTTTAAAGTTTTTAAAACTTTAAAGTAGTACTGAAAGTTCCAGCGACCTGCGTGTAAACATTGTTTAACCCTTTAAAGTAACAGAACCTTATAGTAGTATTGAAAGTAAAACTTACGTTTTTGCTACCCTGGAGAATCACTCTAAAGTAATTTTTCGTAAACTACTCCATCTCCATATTTACTTGTAAAATGTTGGAGGCCATTAATCAATTTGCAATTTGTTATGATTGTTATTAGATGGTTTACTACATAACCTTCAATAAAAATAACAAATTGGTGCCAAATTGTGCCTTAGGAATTGTTATGTATGTAAATTGTAGTTGTCAACATTTTTTTGTTTATTATTTCCAGCCTTACTTTGTGAAACTCCATAATTAAGAAATAAATAAAGATTAGTAAAAGTTTCACAGTTTTATTGAAATACAACCTGACAATATTGTTTCGACAGCTACGCTGTCATTATCAAAGGTAATATAATTATAAACAAACACGTCGCTAAGGTAGATACAAAAATAGGTAACTAGATAAAATAATAATAATAATCAGAATTAAATATCTAATACTTCCAGTAACGGAGAATTACTGAGCTCAAGTTGTTCATTCATTAAAGGTACCCTGAGTTTGTGTTTGTATATCTCAAAGGCTTCTAAAATGTCTAATTTGCGTTCGTTATTACAAAAATGTAGGAATTTAATATTATTTTAAGGAGTCATTGTGTGATTTTGTTCTAAACGGTGTTTGGCGTAATTAGATTTTTCAGGATGTTTATTTTTGTAATGACGTACGTGTTCTTTACATCTTATGTCAAAATTTCGAAGTGATTGCCAATATATACCGAACTACAAAAAGAACAATTTAAACGGTAAATGCCCGATTTCATGATATCATGTGTTCTGTCTTTAGCATTAAATAAAAATGAAAAAGTGTTAGTGTTGGTTTTAAATGTTATTTTATAATTGTTGGTTTTTCTTAGTATATGAGCAATTTTTTCTGATATTTTGCCAAAATATGGTATAGATATGTAACTTGTGTCTTCTGTTTGATTGTCAATGGGATATATTCTTTTGATAGCTAACCTATAATCTTTTTGTTTAATTAAAGTGTCAATCATGTTCGGATTGTAATGATTTGCATGTGCTAGTTGTTTAATGGTTGATATCTCTTTGCTAAAATCTGATTTTGTTAGTGGAATAGTTAAAGCTCGGTGTACTAATGATTTGTAGGCTGCTATTTTATGTGTATTATGGTGACAAGATTAATTTGGTATTGTTATGTCTGTTTGTGTTGGTTTCCTGTATATGGAAAATTCAAAAAGATTGTCTGCGTTAATCTTGATATTTAAGTCTAGAAAGTTTATAGCCCTGTTTTGTTCTGTTTCTAGTGTAAATTTTATATTAGGGTGGATACTGTTAATAAGAATTAAAAATTCATTGATAACCTCAAAAGAACTGTCAAAAAAGCTAAAATGTCATCAACATATCGAAACATATGATAAATTTATCTTTAACTTTACTGAAGTGTCTAGCATAAAGGTGAGGGAGGTGATAAATAACATTAAAAATAAAAACAGTAAAGACTGCTATGGCATAAGTATTAAAATATTAAAATATATTAAGGATCCTCTAATATCTCCTCTGAATAAAATCATTAATCAAATAATAAGGAGCGGTAAATTTCCCACCTCTCTGAAAATATCTAAAGTTATCCCTATTTTTAAAAAAGGGGATACTAAGGATATGAACAATTATCGCCCGATATCTCTAATTCCGTCAATTGCAAAAATCTTTGAAAAAATACTTTATGAGCAATTATTAAATTATTTCGAGAAAAATAAACTTTTCTCTGAAAGTCAGTACGGTTTTCGGCCAAATAAATCGACATCCTTAGCTATTAACAACCTGGTCGATTATATAATCGAGGCGTTTGAAAATAAATTATTTGCCGGATGCACATTTTGCGATTTATCGAAGGCTTTCGATTGTGTGCATCATCAAATATTACTGGAAAAACTTGAAATGTATGGGATCAAGAACAAATCCCTGAAATTGATGCAGTCATATCTTGCAGAAAGAACTCAAATAACTTACTTAAATAACAGGACGTCATCTGAAGGAAAAATAAAAATGGGTGTACCTCAGGGATCTGTTCTTGGTCCTTTACTGTTTCTAATCTACATAAATGATTTGCCAAATTATATTTCTGATGCCCGTTGTGTATTATTTGCTGATGACACGACATTGGTTTCATTAAAAAATAATAGTAATGATATTCTAGTTAATATGGATACCACACAGTCGAGGGCATCAAACTGGTTCTCAGCTAATAAACTTAACCTAAATCAGGGTAAAACAACTAAAATGATTTTCTCTTTGAGGTCCTTAAATGAGGATTTTACAAATGAAGAATCTGTTAAATTCTTAGGGGTTTGGCTAGATCCAACTTTGACATGGGAGACACACTGCATACGAATTTCAAAAAGCCTATCAAAATCAATCTTTCTTATTAGGAACTTAATGAATGAAGTGTCCTTAGATTTGGTTAAACTTGTTTACTTTTCTTTGTTTCATTCGATGTGTTCATATAATATCGTAGCATGGGGGCACTCCACACATGCAAATGGCATTTTTGCTATCCAAAGAAGGGCTCTACGCATAATGACTGGACTAGGTTACCGAGATAATGTCAAAAATAAATTTAAAGAAATGTCTATATTAACAATACCATCTCTTTATATTCTATCAACACTTATGTATGTTAAGCAAAACATACAAAAGTATACTGGTGTTCACGAGATTCATAATCATTCTACTAGGTGTAAAGAAAATAAAAATTTAAAAATTGACTTTTTAAGACTAGAGAAAAGTAAAAATGCTATAAGTTATTACGGACCAAAATTTTACAATAGTTTGCCAATTCACATAAAAAACCTTCCTGAAAAGCAGTTTAAAAATGTAATAAAAAACAAATTATTAGCAGAGGCGTACTACTCTTTTGAAGAGTTTTTAAATTGTGTAAATTTTTAAAGTGTAATATTTTTTCTGTAATAGTACTGTTTGTTATTTTTCTGTAATTAATTGTTATACCTTACACTTTTTATTGTTGACTTGTGTAAATCGATATGGATGTAAGCACGAATAAATATCTAATCTAATCTAATCTAATCTAAAAAAAACCAGAAGATAATGTGTTTAGAGAGGTTTAATTAAAATATTCGATCTTCAATCTTGTCCATAAATATGTTAGCTATAGAGGACTTAGAGAATTACCCATAGGTAAACCATCCTTTTAGAAGCCTTTGAGATATACAAACACACTCTTAGGGTACCTTTAATGAATGTACAACTTGAGCTCAGTAATTCTCCGTTACTGGAAGTATTAGATATTTAATTCTGATTATTATTATTATTTTATCTAGTTACCTATTTTTGTATTTACCTTAGCGACGTGTTTGTTTATAATTATATTACCTTTGATAATGACAGCATAGCTGTCGAAACAATATTGTCAGGTTGTATTTCAATAAAACTGTGAAACTTTTACTAATCTTTATTTATTTCATTGTCAACATTTATTTATAGTAATGTAATTATCCAATCCTAGCCCGTTCGTCAGTACCACTTAAGTCGGCTTGGAGGACACACATCTTGTACAGTGCATGCATTATGCACTGTGTATGCATTCTGCACTGTGTATGCAATGCTCCCTGCTTACCCAATGTTAATAAAGTTTACTAATGACAATAATTGAGTTTGATGTGATTGAGTTTAATTGCGAGCTTTAACGACTTTTACTCAACATAGGTACTACGATGATATAAACAGGCTAGATTTGGTAGCAACTAGGGAAATTAAAAAACCTACGATTTAACATAGTAAAATAAAATTGATTAAGTTCAAATTACTTAATGAAAAATAATATAAACATTAGTAGCGAAATATGCCAAAAAAGCTAATTTATTTACTGTAATTATTTTACATTAAATACATTTTTAAATATAGCAAATTACAGCAAAATAGAAAGTTTACAATTTAGCAAGCATACATAACCTAACTTTTTAAATTAACATTTCAATATAGGATTATAATAATAGACATATTAGGTTTATAGAATCAAAACATGCCTTACAGATCTGATTAACAAAATATAGGATACAGTATCAGCTGTTTTATTATAAATAAGTTTCACTTCAAATATGTGGCCTACCGCAGATAGGATTTGGTAGCTCTTCGATAAGTCAACTTTATTTAAAAACAAAAAATAAAACGAGTCGTTATTTAAAGCCGATAACGCTAGAATTACCTTACTTGATGATACGATGGTTGTCATTATTGAAAGTTATGTTTTACTTTATCGTTTTTGTCCAATGTTTCATTATTGTCGTCTGGATTACAGTACAAGAAACTGGAACTGTTTAAAATTTCCTTAGTTTAAGTTGTTTAAAGCCATAAAAATCTTGAGTTAAAGCGACTCTATCGTGGCGTTGCATCGTCAAATTTATTGTTCGGTTTTTCTTTATGTGTTAAATTGTAGATAATTTAAATGTATTCAGAAAAGTTGCAAGTTGATGTAATGCAGCTGTGCCATATGATGGAACTTGAAATTGTGTAATTAAGAAATAGTATTTTATGTCGTTTTGTTTATAATTTTATGTGCTACAGTCCTATCTAAATAAAATTAAGAAATCGTAACGTGTTAAAAATCTAGGGTCCCTTTTAATGCAATTTAAATGAATTAATGGTAAAAAATCTCAGTACGGCCCTGTATATTAAATATTTCGTTGGTTTAAAAATTGCAGACGATATCTCGAATTAAACAAAGACTTCGTTAATGAGAAAGTTCATTAAAAACGTTTCCACGTAGATGGATTTTGTTTTTGGTAAGAAAATACTAGATAATAAAATAAGTAATTCAATAATAAGGCAAGTGTAATTCTGATAGGGCATTTAGGGTTACGCTCTCTTAAAAAATATGAACCCAACAACAATTTTGATCCCCAGTCAGTCTCAGATAATCTACCGAATGAGAAGTTTTTAAGTCAAGGTGCCAATTTGACGCATCGTGACAACTAAGAAAAGTGAAATAAATGCAGTATAGAAGTCCTGTAATGTAAATTTAATACAGTACAAAGGTCTAGTCATGTGATTAGAAAAGTGTCAAAAGGGTGTAATTCACTGTATGCCATTAGCTGAGTTTTGAGTGTTTACTGTAATTTGTCTGTCGTCCTGTTATTGCAAAGATACATGCTAATAATTTATGATACCAAGGTGGTTTTCTGAAGTAATAAATGAAATAAAGAAACCAAAGACTTTATTGTACAGTGAGGAAATTTATCTGTTTAGAAATAACGCTGTGTCAACGTGGTAATCTTTTCTGCGTTGAGGGAAGTTTCTTTTGAAATTATACGGGTTCCTTTCTTTATTTAGGGAATGATAGTGCAAATGTAAGAATGACATCACTATTAAAAACTTTAGTTCATCAACTTCGGTTATAACTTCTGCATCGACAACCATATCTTCAAAGCTCTACAGTTTTAAAGTTGTGAGGTATTTTGTACCTGATGTTAAGTGAATATAAGAGCCTTTTTTTTGTAAAAGTGAAATAGGTGAACTTTAAAGGAATATAACGCTTTATTGATTTATCAAGGAGTAACGACCATACTGTATAATAGAAGTAAGTTTGATGTTAAAGTTTATTTGTACCATTATCTTCAACTCAGCAATAAGTAACCATGAGGTTTTTGTTTAATAATATTTTTAAACTATTTTATTGTGTACTTTATACATAATTTTTTCTATAATTTTTCATTTTCTATACTTGGGTGTATACCTGTTAGAAATAAACTATTATTTTCTTTTTTTTTATTGGATTTAAGGGACTCGACTACCAGGGTCATTTGTCGCATCTGCCATGTAGACATTATCGAATCTGCATTACTGATGTAAAGGGCCAGTAATGCACAGTACATAGATATGAACTTGAAATTAAATGATTTCATGAATCTAGAAAACTATATAGTATATCAATCACAAGTACTTAGAATTACCCATAGGTAAACCATCCTTTTAGAAGCCTTTGAGATATACAAACACACTCTTAGGGTACCTTTAATGAATGTACAACTTGAGCTCAGTAATTCTCCGTTACTGGAAGTATTAGATATTTAATTCTGATTATTATTATTATTTTATCTAGTTACCTATTTTTGTATTTACCTTAGCGACGTGTTTGTTTATAATTATATTACCTTTGATAATGACAGCATAGCTGTCGAAACAATATTGTCAGGTTGTATTTCAATAAAACTGTGAAACTTTTACTAATCTTTATTTATTTCATTGTCAACATTTATTTATAGTAATGTAATTATCCAATCCTAGCCCGTTCGTCAGTACCACTTAAGTCGGCTTGGAGGACACACATCTTGTACAGTGCATGCATTATGCACTGTGTATGCATTCTGCACTGTGTATGCAATGCTCCCTGCTTACCCAATGTTAATAAAGTTTACTAATGACAATAATTGAGTTTGATGTGATTGAGTTTAATTGCGAGCTTTAACGACTTTTACTCAACATAGGTACTACGATGATATAAACAGGCTAGATTTGGTAGCAACTAGGGAAATTAAAAAACCTACGATTTAACATAGTAAAATAAAATTGATTAAGTTCAAATTACTTAATGAAAAATAATATAAACATTAGTAGCGAAATATGCCAAAAAAGCTAATTTATTTACTGTAATTATTTTACATTAAATACATTTTTAAATATAGCAAATTACAGCAAAATAGAAAGTTTACAATTTAGCAAGCATACATAACCTAACTTTTTAAATTAACATTTCAATATAGGATTATAATAATAGACATATTAGGTTTATAGAATCAAAACATGCCTTACAGATCTGATTAACAAAATATAGGATACAGTATCAGCTGTTTTATTATAAATAAGTTTCACTTCAAATATGTGGCCTACCGCAGATAGGATTTGGTAGCTCTTCGATAAGTCAACTTTATTTAAAAACAAAAAATAAAACGAGTCGTTATTTAAAGCCGATAACGCTAGAATTACCTTACTTGATGATACGATGGTTGTCATTATTGAAAGTTATGTTTTACTTTATCGTTTTTGTCCAATGTTTCATTATTGTCGTCTGGATTACAGTACAAGAAACTGGAACTGTTTAAAATTTCCTTAGTTTAAGTTGTTTAAAGCCATAAAAATCTTGAGTTAAAGCGACTCTATCGTGGCGTTGCATCGTCAAATTTATTGTTCGGTTTTTCTTTATGTGTTAAATTGTAGATAATTTAAATGTATTCAGAAAAGTTGCAAGTTGATGTAATGCAGCTGTGCCATATGATGGAACTTGAAATTGTGTAATTAAGAAATAGTATTTTATGTCGTTTTGTTTATAATTTTATGTGCTACAGTCCTATCTAAATAAAATTAAGAAATCGTAACGTGTTAAAAATCTAGGGTCCCTTTTAATGCAATTTAAATGAATTAATGGTAAAAAATCTCAGTACGGCCCTGTATATTAAATATTTCGTTGGTTTAAAAATTGCAGACGATATCTCGAATTAAACAAAGACTTCGTTAATGAGAAAGTTCATTAAAAACGTTTCCACGTAGATGGATTTTGTTTTTGGTAAGAAAATACTAGATAATAAAATAAGTAATTCAATAATAAGGCAAGTGTAATTCTGATAGGGCATTTAGGGTTACGCTCTCTTAAAAAATATGAACCCAACAACAATTTTGATCCCCAGTCAGTCTCAGATAATCTACCGAATGAGAAGTTTTTAAGTCAAGGTGCCAATTTGACGCATCGTGACAACTAAGAAAAGTGAAATAAATGCAGTATAGAAGTCCTGTAATGTAAATTTAATACAGTACAAAGGTCTAGTCATGTGATTAGAAAAGTGTCAAAAGGGTGTAATTCACTGTATGCCATTAGCTGAGTTTTGAGTGTTTACTGTAATTTGTCTGTCGTCCTGTTATTGCAAAGATACATGCTAATAATTTATGATACCAAGGTGGTTTTCTGAAGTAATAAATGAAATAAAGAAACCAAAGACTTTATTGTACAGTGAGGAAATTTATCTGTTTAGAAATAACGCTGTGTCAACGTGGTAATCTTTTCTGCGTTGAGGGAAGTTTCTTTTGAAATTATACGGGTTCCTTTCTTTATTTAGGGAATGATAGTGCAAATGTAAGAATGACATCACTATTAAAAACTTTAGTTCATCAACTTCGGTTATAACTTCTGCATCGACAACCATATCTTCAAAGCTCTACAGTTTTAAAGTTGTGAGGTATTTTGTACCTGATGTTAAGTGAATATAAGAGCCTTTTTTTTGTAAAAGTGAAATAGGTGAACTTTAAAGGAATATAACGCTTTATTGATTTATCAAGGAGTAACGACCATACTGTATAATAGAAGTAAGTTTGATGTTAAAGTTTATTTGTACCATTATCTTCAACTCAGCAATAAGTAACCATGAGGTTTTTGTTTAATAATATTTTTAAACTATTTTATTGTGTACTTTATACATAATTTTTTCTATAATTTTTCATTTTCTATACTTGGGTGTATACCTGTTAGAAATAAACTATTATTTTCTTTTTTTTTATTGGATTTAAGGGACTCGACTACCAGGGTCATTTGTCGCATCTGCCATGTAGACATTATCGAATCTGCATTACTGATGTAAAGGGCCAGTAATGCACAGTACATAGATATGAACTTGAAATTAAATGATTTCATGAATCTAGAAAACTATATAGTATATCAATCACAAGTACTTAAATTAAGTAAGAAAGAGTTTGAAATATTTAAAATATGTAGCACATACGTACATATGTGAATAGGTAAATCGGGCATATATAAAGAAGGGAAATAAATAAAACAAAATATAAAACAGACATAAATAAATAAAATGTGTAAATAACTTTAAAATAAATATATAGTATTATAAAATATCACAGCTAATTTTTTGTTTGTTGTTTATCACAGATCAGATTCTCATAATTTAGAGATCAAATTCGTACTACGTACAAATTGTAGCAGTTTTAAGATATTTTCTTTGGAATTGCTCAGTACTTCTTTTAGTGTCTGGGATAATTTACAAGCTCTTCTATGGTTAGTATATTCTCTACATTCCATTAGAATATGTTCAACGGTGATAGGAGTCATACACGTAGGACAGTTAGGACTGTCCCCAGCTGTTAATAGAAAAGTTGACGTAAAGCGAGTATGACCTATTCTTAAACGACAGAGCACCGCTTGTTCTTTACGAGTAAGCGCAGTCTCCGAAGGTTGCAGTTTGATGCTGGGTTTAATCTCTTTTAGGGCATTATTCCTGCTATCCCACACTGTTTGCCAACGAAGCTCGAATTTATGCTTAATATATATTTTAACATCCTTTGGACAAACCACATCAGCATCATTCTGAATCTGAGCTGCTGCCAATTTTGCAGCTTGATCGGCTTTCTCGTTTCCAGATATGCCAATGTGGCTTGGTATCCATATGCACACAATACGTTTACCTTCGGTAGCTATATGCCTTGCACTAAAGTTTCCTTAATAAATCTGTTGCGTATTGATATTAGGGATGACATAGAATCTGTACAGATTATTTGAGTTGGTGATGTTGACTCATGACATATCGATAGTGCTTGGAATATTGCATATATTTCAGATGTAAATACACTAGAACATACTTTGACCATGATCTTTTACATTCCCGCCATTCTACCCCTCCAGTTTTAAGAAAATTCTTAAGCTAATTTATTGTAATCTTTTCCTTTCTTTTTTATAGTGCTTTATAATAATCATTTAGAAAAACTGCTAAATCATGTAATATAAGTAACTAAATCATGTAAGTAAAGTAAGTAATAACTGCTAATCATGTAACAGATATTATTTTCTATTTGTCAAATTGTTTTTAATTTATTTGAAAAATATAATAAAAAAATAAATCGCATTTATTTAGCAAAAGCTTTAAAACAAAAATAAACTTTATTTATTTAACAATAATTCTTGTGTAGAACATGACCTAGCGGTGCGATGTGTACTCTGGTGTCATGAAGTATCGAATATTAATCACGAGATCATTACGGTAGCGGTAAACGAGAATGTAAAAATTAAGCTGCGGTAAATACCATGCTTCTATATTTTACATGAAACGTTCGGAATATCGCTCACTCCCGTAAATATTGTCATGTATTCTACATGGATAGGAAAATATAGGCTTTCAGCGTCCCGAATTACATATATGCAGGGTGTGTTACCTACCTTCTAGACGACAGATTTGGGAAATCATTAATGATACATTAAATTTAATTTAAAATTGTTCATTTTGTAAAGGATACACTCTAGAACACTTTCTATATAACAGGAATAAGTTTTAAAGTTGATTTTCGTCTTAAATTTGATGATTCTTCTTAGTAAAACGACGTTGCATTGCCGTTATTAGATTTTTCTTTATAATTGGATTTTAAAGCAATTTCAAGGCTTGGTTACACCTGAGATAGGCACCGGGCATGTTAGTGGACATAAATGCACAAGTTAATTGCCTTACCTGAGAGTTTAGTCTTCCAAATTTGTGAAGTTGTATTTTATGTGAACGATTTCAGTAAATTTTTCATTATTTTCTTTTGTGCCAAGTTTAATTAATCTGTAAAGGCATAAATTTTATTATATAATTGTTAAGTAGGTTCTACAGCACAATTGAGACATAAATATTAATGTTTGTATTATTTCATAGGAGAAGATCTGACATAGTAATTAAATGTATGAAATCTAATGTTATTTGGTAGTTTGGATACCTAAAAATTGTAAATATTGTGCTATAGGTTCTAAGCAAGAATTCTATATGCAAAGATAGATGTAATTAACTATTTTAGATTAATTATTTTATATTTTAATGGGTAATTGAATGCATTCAAGATGGACGCCATTGTCAAGCTAAAATAATCTTATTCTTTAACCAAATTAACATTGTAATATGTCTTTTTGAACAGAAAAAGTTCCTCTACAAAACTATAATATTAATTTTGGGAATTATTTATAGTTATAAATAATGTTTGGTTAAAAAATATTTAGTTATAAAGAAGGCAATTGTTTTCTGGTGGAAACCACTAAATTTGTGTCAGTGCATCTTTTTGTTTCTTTGAAAGGTATAAAAGAAGATCAAAATCTGGTCACATTCTCTGTAATTTTATATCGTTCAACCAGCGTGTATGTTCACAGAGCAAAAATTCAAAAATTTTAAGGCCAAGAGCGAAAATTTATACCCTTCTCAAATTCTTAGGTTATAATTTTGTTATGTAAAGTGGTTGTCAATTATGAAAGGTTTTTTAAAAGTTAGTGAGTGATGATAATAATAAGCAATTTGAATTTAATTATTTAAACAATGTGGTGAATTCTAACTTGGACTTAAATATTATTTTGGAAATTAAATCTTACCTGCAGTTATAAATGTTTTACAGTTTGGTGTTTGGAACTTAGTGGGAATTTAATTTGTTTTTTTTTTGTAAATGGATTTACCAAATGGAAAAGAGCTATCTGTTGTTTTTAATTATGGATTGGTCCAGCATCGCAAATAATTGTTCGTTCAAAAGACAACAAATTTTGTAAAGTTGCGGCCATGTTGTTTCAAACAAGCTAATGACAGCAACCATTTATAAAGATATCTGCTAATACAGTTCGGTAATTTAGTTAAGGCGCTAAAATTAGTTATTTTGAATTTAAATAAGATAATTTTTGTTTGTTGTTTTTAGTTTTTAAAAAGAAAAAAATGAGTTAGCTAATAAAAGAAAGAGAAATTGATAAGACAAAAAGAATTAAACTGTTTTTAATTTATTTTCATTTAATTTAGTTAATTGTAGTAGGTATCCAGAATTTATTTGTTTGTTGTTTTCAATTTATTTTTGAGAATTTTGTTAAAAATTTTTATTTGGTTGTGTTGAGGTAAATAAATTAATTCGTTTGAATTTTCTTTGTAAACTTTGATTTTTTTTATTTGTTTGTATGTGGTCAGTTTTGCAGATGTATTTAACTAGTGCTTCATTAATAACGACCCACCTGAAAGAATCTCAAGTTAATTTTGGAACTTGTTTTCCAGTTTTATAAAAAGAACTTAGATTTGCCGGTGCATTTTTCTTCAATGATGAAGGAAGGTGGTTTATACTGTGTATATTTCCACTGTGTTTTTGTAGGGTGTTTGTTTCAAGTGTTAATGAATATCAATATTTATAAATCAAATTTGAAATTATATCCTGTTATTTTTCATCATCACCCAAGCAACACACAATAGTTGAATAAACGTGTAATTTTTGTTTATACCAGTAGTATAATTATGGTTGAATGTCAACTTCTTATAAAGGATAACATGTCCGCGAGATAAACGTTGATATATAGTATACAATATACAAATAAATAACGTTTATGAAACACGTTAAATAGTTGTTGATGCAATAGGTTTATATTCAGTATCAATTAAACGTCAATGCAGGTAGGTAGAATGGACGTTTCATGTTTATTTTGTATATTGTAATTAAGAAAAGAAAAAAACAAAATTGCAGAAAAAGAAAAAATATTATTTATTTATTATTTAATAATAAAACGGTTCCATTCCTGTTTATAATAAAAGTTATAATAACGTTATAATAAAAGAGTATTCGTTTTTAAGAATAGCTGATCTTGCAGGTAATTGGGAGAACAGTCACGGAAGGGATGTAGTATACCTTGAAAACAAATTCAAATAAATTTTTCTGCATCATAAAAACAGTGACAGGATATACATATCAAATAATCTTCAAACAAACACAAAAATTGAGACTGAAACAATTAAGTATACATAACAAATATTTTAAGATATGTACCACGTTGAATTATAAAAAAATTATACAAACTTAAATCCGACTAATTTTTATATATAAATACATAAAACCTAACTTTAAACTGAATTTGCCGCGTAAATTGTTTTTCTTACCTTCAGCTGCCAAGTTACTAGTCATTAATGTTTTTTTATTGACATTTATAGAATTTGCGAAGACTGTTAACAATGCGTATGCGTTTTTATCATGCTATACAACATGAGGCCGGAATAATGATTATCGTAATATGGTGTGAAAATTTACAGAATGAGCGCGTCAATTGCAGCAAACACCATTGAAAAAACTAGCCAATAATAGCTTAGGTAGCACATAACAAAAGATTCGTCATGACAACATATAACTATAATCATAATTGTACTCACCTTATTAATACTCCACTCCAGCTTTAATAACCTACTGCTACAAACTACAGTAACAAAGCACAAATACTACATACACGTATACACCGCCATGATAGCAGCAAATTGTAACGCTAATGGGGAGGCTGATGGAGGCCGATGACGCGTGAAATCTTCACGTGTTCAAACCATCAAACGCTATTGGTTTAGGCAAACGAAGAAATGCGAATAATACCGAAGACGGCAATAAACATGAGTATATGTAGACATTTAAATTACGTATAGCGTATACCACAATGAAAAACATTTATTTGTGTATTATAAGTACTAATGTGGCGCGAGTACAAGAAATATCACAAGATTTTCACCGTGCCTGTATCAAAATGGTTAACAATACACGTATATTACACGTTTCAAAACATATAGGTAGATCGTACACATTTAATAAATATACCATAACTAAAAAGTTACCAAAATATGATTGAATACACGTATATTAAACTATAACGCAGATTCCTGTGTTGCTTGGGCAAGTTATTTGGGATTTTCCCAATTATTTATTATAAAGCCCCCCCATACAAATATCATCTCATAATGTCTCCACAACGTGGGGCTTTTCCCATAATGTTTCTTTTTATTAACCCTAAGAGAACATTAATACCATCTTAATATGTACATTCGGTAATGTGACATTTTGAGTTTTACTACGAACTGTATATATTTTATTAAAAACGATATATTTAAAAGGTGTTAAAGGTTACAACTTCTGCAAAGTTTCAAAATATTTCTTCAAAATTGTACAATTACAGGGACATTTTACACAAGCGCAGGTTAATCCCCATATTCAATTTCTGAAAGAGACGTAAAATATATTTTTTGATTTTTTTATTTAGTCGAAGAAAAAATATACTGTACAACTTAGGTGGAATGATCATACCGCTCTCGAACGAATGATATGGACATCATTTCCACACACGTTGTACAAACTACTAATATACGAGGGTAAATCAAATATAAACGGTAATTTTGCTATTCCGCTTAGAATGCAGTTCCGAGGTAGCTGATGTTGTGTGGAGTAAATGTTTGGTTTATGAGGAGTGGGGAGCCGGCCGGGTTCGCCCACATCCTTAGCTTTATCGTCAGTACAGCCATGACCGAGCAAGAGGTACATTCGTCTGTTGCGCAACGGATTATCATAAAGTTTTTAACCAATAAAGGCGTTAAACCTTTCAGGAATATTAACTCGTTTGAAGGCACAGTTTGGGGACAGTACACTGTCTCAGAATCGTGTCTATACGTGGGCAAGAGAATTTAAAGGCGGACGAGAACTTGTTGAAAACGAAAGTCATGATCGACGCCCAAGGACAAGCCTTACAGATGACAATACCCGTACCGTTCGAGAGGTTATTGAACGTGATCGCCGGTTAACCGTGGAAGAAATTTCATCAGAAGTGGGTATCAGCTATGGAAGTGTTCAATCCATTATAACTGATCAACTTGGTTTTCGAAAAATTAGTGCTCGATGGGTTCCGAGGTTCCGAGGACTGGAAACCAAAAACAGGTTAGGTCGGAGATCGCTGAAAGGATTCTGAATCGATTTTAGCGAGAAGGGGAGGCCTTTTTGCAGCACATCGTGACATGTGATGAGACGTGGGTACATCAATACACCCCCGAATCTAAAATGGCAAGTAAGGAGTGGCGAAGGAAGAATGAAGGTTGCCCAGTGGAGTCCAAAAGTCGGCACTCAGCTGGAAAAGTCCTTGTAACGATTTCTTTTGACTCTAGGGAATTTTACTGATCGATTTTCTGCACGATCAACGTACAGTGAATGCTGCTTACTACTGCCAGTTGTTACGGTCTGCAAAAGCCGCCTATCGAAACAAAAGACGAGGCATGCCCATCAGAGATGTCATTCTCCTCCATGACAACGCCAAGCCTCACACCGCGGCCTTGACAAGGAATACACTGGAAAAAATGGGCTGGGAAACCCTCGAGCACCCTCCTTATAGCCCTAACTTGTCCCCCTGTGACTATTTTTTGTTCGCGCCTATGAAGGAATCACTGGGAGGAAAACGATTTGGAAGCAATGAAGAAGTCGAAGAGCACGTGCGCAATTGGCTTACAACTCGCCCTCAAACTTTCTATAACCAGGTAATGCTGAAACTTCCAAATCGGTGGCAAAAGTGTGTAGATCACACAGAAGACTATATTAAAAAATGTTAAAACAATGATTTGTGTATAACGTTATTCAATAAATGATGAAAAAAAATTACCGTTTATATTTGATTTACCCTCGTATATTCATGTTGTTATCATCGTTTATTTCTTGCTAGTAAATAAATAGTCCTATAAAAATTAAAATATCAAGAACTTGGAGAAATAATAATGCAATAACTATATGTTAATTACTTTTCCATTGCTGGGTCGTGACTGCGACTATTATTGCTTTAAAAAACCAAATTTCATCAAAGATGCAGATAAAAGATATTGGAATATCCTTAACGTAATAATGACTTCTGTGTCGGAAATTTTAATGCAACCTTTTTTAAATTTTTCTTTTATACTTATTATTAAAGAACTTGAATCTTTTTATCTTATTCAAAATGAATTTAAAATCCTTTTGTTTTACGAATTTGGGGCAACATTAAAAGATAAAAATCATTAATTACTTAACTACAACTTTCGAAATTATCCAAGATATAAGAGGGTTCTCATTTGACCAATAAGATTTAATTTTAGATTAAAATACCGAATTGGATAAATTTTATATAGCTAGACTGTATTATTGGTGTTCGAATGTCAAATATGTATAATAGAAATTCTCGTTTCTTCTGGAATTGAATTACTTACAGATATTACATGACCAACTACTGAAGATTTTAATCAATTTTTGCCTTTACAATCCAGATTGAATTTTCCAATAATTCATTTTTGTTAGATAACGAAAGCGGAAAATAAAACAGATTAAATAGTTGGGGCTTAACATTAGAGTATATTACATAACTGTTTATAAAACGAAAAGCGGTTGTAGAAATTTGATATTGCGGGAAGAATAAAATAGGACGACGAAAATAAAAATCCTCTATGTAATGTAAGAAAAGACGAATATACTCTTTTCTTAAACTTGCATTTTGAGCTTAATCCTATTTTTCATCAGGCGTCTACGCAGAGGAGATTTGGGTTTTAGTCTGGGATGTCTTGGTAACTCTATCTCAACCCATATATTGCAGTCACAGGTTTAAACGACTTAGCAGTGGCGGAGAATTCAAGAAGATTTCCCCCCCTTAATACAAGTTTCTTGTGGTTTTATGAAAATTTGTTGAAATTATTAAAGCGTGTATGCGTAACCTACAAACAGGGGAAGTGTTTGGGTTTAGGATCAAAACCAAAAGCATTCTTGGTATAATTTAGTTAATTTCATGCGGTTTGACTTCTAAATAATTTGTACTTTGTTTAAATATTATTAATGAAAGCATTATTTTAATGATCAGTAAGTAAACGAATTAATATCTTAACAGTATTTATTAAACTTCATTGATTTAATAACTAATAAAATTAATTATTAAAGAAATAAAAAAATTGATTAAGGTCTTTGAATTACTGTAATCTCATCCCTAACCTTTACAACTTTCTCAAGTTTAGATAGTTATTGCTTGCCCTCATTTAGCGTGAGGTCAAATTATAGCTTTTAGACAACCCACCCCAATATTATGAACCAACTTGAAATCAACCCTTCGGGTATAACTCTTGTTGCAAGCTATGTTTCATGGAGTTTTTAAATAAAATCTAGCAAGAAAACTTTTAAGAATGTAACATATTGAAGACAAAAAATATTCACAGAAAACTAAAAAAAAGCTCCAAGAATTCTTTGCGTTTCGCTTAATATAGTCCGATCAGAACTAATATCGTCTGGAGCACATTCTTTACCCAATAACCTTAGAAAAAAGAACGTCACTGGCGAATAAGTCGAACCAGCTATTCGATTGGAAGAAATGTGATTTTGCAGTCTGAAAGAGAGTCGCTCCTGTAAGAAATGTGATTCGGCTTTTAGCTTATACCTTCGCCGTGTAATAGTGTAGTACCGTCGACGAAGTGTACCCGACCCTCCAACATCTGCAGCCAATATTTCATAAATTTCCGAATGATCCGGAATAATCCGGGCGCATATCCAAACAACATTGATGCTTGAAATGAAAGTAATACGCAACGGGTCCTACTACTACTGAAAAAAGGGATGGGAGTTTATCTAAATATTGCAGTAGCAAAATTCAATCTGAGTTCTTTTTTGTTTTTATATATGGTGCTATTACTGAAATCGAAATTGTATGTATACCCTAGGGCTACAGTATAAATGTGATTTTTCAGAAAAATATAGGTTTTTAAAATGTCAACATATTTATTTACATACTATATCAAAATGATTGAAGTAAGATTAATATTTGCTGCTTGTTAGGTTATAGGAGCATGGAGATGTAGACTGAATTAATATATCTAAAGCTCCCTCATTGCATCGCACAAACATAAGCTTTTAAAGACAACTGAAATATGTTACATTTAGTTTAACAAACATTATTAATTGCGTTATTTAGAATTCTAGTAAATCTGATTAATCTGAAGAGATTTTTAGCTTAATGTTTAGGTGGATTTCGGAATTTTACCAACTTTAAGGGTCATCAGAATTGTTGCTGCTCAAAAACAATATGAATTATTATGCCTAACTATCTACATATTACTGAATAATATCCCAGTAGTAGCGTCATATATATATAAATGAAATATTTAAGTTTCAATATTGTTTTATATTCAAGTATTTTTTATTTAAAAAAACATTTGATTTTGAATATTATATAAATATTGAACTTAGAATGTTTTTAAAATATACTTTATTGTATCCACTTTTTTATGTTCTAAAGATTCTCAACGGTCTATCACGGCTGTGTAATTTCGACTTTTCAATTCTCATAGGAGACTTTCATTCGATGTGAATATCAGAAAAATGTGCAAAATTGATAAATTATATCGTTGAAAATCTTTCGACCGCAACTGTACAATGAATTATTGTGCCTTGAACAACTAGGGTCTTATAGACACCTTAAATATAGATAAAAAGTTACAAAAATAAGTTGTTACTCTTGGCTAGGACAATGAATGATAAGCCATTTAGCGCTTTTCCTAGAACAATAATAATGGTAACTACTACGTATGTATGCATATAAAATTAGGAATAGTCTTTTTTAGTTTTTACCAAGTTAAAGCTAAAAGTAAATGATTAATTAATGACTTTCAAGCATACTTCCGTTTCTTTAAAACAACTAGTGATTAAATAACAATGATTCTAGCAGTCTGTTATAAAATTGTGACCGTTGAACTAATGCGACGTTGAACCATAACATAAACACTTCAGTGGGGAGTTTCCCTGTATTTTGTAGAAAACAATGCGTCAGAAATGAGATCATACAGATTCATTGTCAGAAGGACGTGGTAATAACTATACATCTGACCTTACAGAATATTGCAAAATATCATCATTGTCATTAGTTTTGATTCTATTTTACTCGTTAATAAAATTTAAAAGATTAAAAAGGTTAAAACGTATTAAGTCATCTAAATCTATCCACCATTCCATTCTAATAATATTATCGTAATCGTAAATTACTTGTTACATGTTTAATTACTTTAAAACAGTATTTTTAGTACATGTACCTATTTCCGTCTCAATTTCAATGTTTCCGAAAAACATTGGCTAATATTCAAATTCTTTAAAACAATATAAAAAATAGTAATGAATTAAGAAAGATTCTACATAGGTAATATTCCGTTAAAAATTGTGACCGTGAACTTAAAGAACAAAACGTACAAACGCATGAATCTGCTTTAGTGTCATTCAACCTTAACATAACAATAATAAACTATGATTAGCGATGCAGACTAAACAGATCGAATTTCTGTTTTTAAAAACAAGACTGCCTTAAGTAACTAGGTCAGTTACGAATGTCAGACCGGATCCAAAATTCAACGAAACTTTAAAGTTCATTTTCTGGAAAACTATTCGTCTTTGGCCTATATTTGTCAAGGTAAATTAACTCTACTGCCTCCCCTCTACCTAACATTTAAAATATAATAGTTTTACTGAATCACCCTGTATATCGTTTTATATCTTCTATGGGTAATTTACTGAATCACCCTGTATATCGTTTTATATCTTCTATGGGTAAGTGTATTTCTGCAGTTGTTGGGAGTGAGGTTGCCTGTTTAGCTTTTTGGTCTACTATTTCGTTTCCGACTATTCCGATGTGGGGGTTTGTAGTATACATACTAAGATAACAGATTTTTCGTCGGGCATTTGGGAGATGATTTGTTGGATTTTAATAACGTATCAGTTTTTAGCGTTTAAATCTTCAATACTCTAGAGACTGCTTTTGGAGTCGCTAAGAATAATATGATTGTCTTGATCATGTTGTTTTATAAAGTCTAAAGATTTCATAATGGCTACTAATTCCTCTGTGTAAATTGAACAATGGTATGTTAGTCTCATTTGTAGTTCTTTATTCGCATGTCTGCATATGTATGCCATTCCCGTTTTATTATTTATCCGTGAACCGTCTGCATATGTTTGTATTGATGTAGGAAAGCTGTCTAAGATTTAGGTTTGAGGTGCATTTTATCGTAGTGGAAAAGATCGTATATTATTTTTGGGATGTTATTAAAGATTGGAAAATGTCGGGATGGAAATTGTTTGATTGGTAGTTGTTTAATGTTTCGTCTGTCTTCTATTTCTTTGGCTCTAATGTTACAAGGTTTTCTTTGTTGTATGTTTTTTTTGTAAAGGATGTGCTATGTGGGATGCTGTTACCTAGGGTGAAAAGCCCCTGTGACTATTCGAAGTGCCATATTATATAATACACTGTTTAATTTATCAGTGAGTTTTACTCGCGGAACTAAATGTGTAGCAAAATGCCGTATTCTAGTTTTGGCACAATTAACATTTTGAAAACTTTCATTAGTGTATTTTTGTCGCTATCCCATTTATAATGTGTTAAAGTCTTGAGAATTTCTACGGATGCTTTGCATGAATTAACTGTATTTATAGTATGTTGCGACTAGGTCAGTTTCTTATCTAGTATCATCCCTAGACATTTATATTCTGCTACAAATTGTAGATCGAGGTTGTTTAACTTAAGTTGTATTCTCGGAATATGACGTTTTGTGGTGAAGTTCATATATTTGGTCTTTTCTTCTGAAAATGACATACCATTGTACTTGGCTCATTACTGTGACTCGTTAATACTTTTTTGTTATATTATTTATTCTTTGTTAAGTTTTTGTTGGTATGATATATAACAAGATTGTCGGCAAACACGTGATATTTGACTGAATTTGGGATGTTGTTGGCAATGTCATTTATAGCTATTTAAACAACGTTGGACTAATAATGGTAGCTTGCTGGACTCCATTTTCTTGTTTATTCTTCGGAAAGTTTTCCGTTAATGCGGACGGGAAAACATCTATCCGCAAGAAAATTCTTAATAAATTTGGTCATATGGCCTTTCATGTTTCATTTTGTTAGGGTTTCTATTATTTTGTGGTTCCATATGGTATCGTACGCTTTGCGCAAATCGAAGAAAATGGCTGTAAGATGTTGCTTAGTCATGAACAGGTTTTTTATATCGATTTCTAATAGCAAAGTGGATCGAGTGTAGATCGACCTTTTCTGAATCCCCCTGAATGGGGGTTATTAATTCTACATTGCTTTTCTAGTATCTAACGTCGGCAATTGATAATTTTTTCTAATATTTTGCAAATCGAGCTTGTTAATGCTATTGGTATGTAACTTTGTGGCTCACATTTGTTCTTGTTTTGTTGTCTATCGAGTTGTGCCATTCATGAGGAAAATCTTCTCTCAGTCATATTATATTATAAACATTCAATAAATGTTGAAGATAATCCGAAAGAAGGTGTTTTATCATTTCAAAATGTATAGTATCTTTACCTGGACTGGAGTTGTGTGTATCAGAAATTGCCGATTTTAGTTCTTCCATAGGTTTATTGTAATCTTGCATATTGTCACTTTGACATTGTAGTAGAATGTTTTCCTGCCTAACTTTAAACTGATTAAAATCTTCGTCGTCATTTATAGAATCTCTTGCAAACTTTTCGCTTTTAATGTTTGCTATTTCGTTTTTTTTTTTGTTATATTTTTATCTTTATTGTTGATTGCTGGTATATGAAAGATTTGTCTATTTTCTTTAATATTTCTGATCTTGTTCCACATTTCTTTGTTGTTTTGTTTCTTTACCAATTATTGATTCTGCATATATGGTTAATCTAGTTAATTTTACTTTATAATACAATTTTTCTAGCGTTAACTCTAGCTTTTCTAAATTTAATTACTCTTTCTTGTGTATATTGTTGTCACATTCGAGTGTATGCTCTATTTTTTCCATGACTTGCAGGACTGGTTCCACCATGGGACACGATATGGCTAGTTGGTGTTTTTAGATTTTGGAATAGATGTGTTGGTGCTCTAAACTATAATATCACTGAATTTTTTTATTAAACCTGCCATTGAATAATTTTCATTAATTGTGAATGAGTATTTTTTAATGTTTTCTGTAAGTTTTGGCCAGTCTGCCGCTGAGGTAATCCATTTTGAATAAAGACCGTCTTCTGGTTTCGGTTTAGTTCTCATTTTAATTATAATTGGGAAATGATCGGTAAAAGAGAGGTTTTCTGCTGTTGTCCATTCGAGGTCAGGTGTTAACTTTGGATGGCAAATTGGCAAATAAGGGGTAGTTTTCGAATTCCAGTGGATATTGAATTTTGTTGGTAGGCACGTGTTTAATAGGGTCATACAAGGTAGTTCTAAGTATCTTTCTTAGATTTTCCCATTTATATTTATGGTTTTATCGACCCCTAGTGGACTATTCGCATTAAAATCGCCTGTAATAATGAATGGTGGGTTGAGTTGTGATATCATCTCTATAATTTCAGATTGTTTGTACATATAGTAATTTTCTGCGGAATGTGGGAGTAACGTGCATGTTGTTTTTAACAAAAATGCTAACACCGCCATACATGTGTTGCATAGTTTGGTATCTATTAAGCAATATGTATCCTTTAATGTTGGGGTTATTATTTAGTTTTAAATGTGTTTCTTGAAGACACACTGTTTTAAGTTTATATTCAGAAATAAGCATTTATATATCTGTTGTCTATAGTTGATATAAATTCCTAATCTTAGTTAGCCATAAACGTAGACTATTGTTTTATATCTATTACTATACCTAAACGATAAATATAAGAAATGAGTCATCACAAATTACTTAGGCGACAGCGGGTTGCTTCCAATGTATTATTGTATTCTATCTCTCTCTCTCTCTGTCTCTCTATTGTGTAACGAATATATGAAAAGAAAAAAAAGTAAACAATAAAGAGAGAGAAATGGAATGCACTAAAGTGTTGGGAGTCCCCAGCTGTTGCCCAGGTAATTTGTAATGACTCATTTCTTGTATTTATGGTTTAGGTATAGTGGATTCTGCCGCGGCTTTGCCCGCGTGGATATCATTATCACATGAGTGAATGTAGAGACTCAGAATGAACAATTTATTATTAGCACGTTTTTATTATTGCCGAGCAGATGGTACATTGCAATTGTGACAGCGTGGAAGACCATCCGCGGATAAATGCTGTTCCTTTCTACTGTTGTACATTAAATAGAAGTATTTGCAAAAATGCAGAAACAAATATGAATTTATATAGCTTACAGTTAAAGATACCCATTTATAAATTATACACGCTCCTACATATAGATTATGTTCCTATTTTAAATGTTTTATATGATATTTGGACGCCAACTCAAATTAGACCTGACTAGATAATATTTTTGAAATGACATATTTTAGTTTCTAGGCGTCCAGTAATCATGCTAGTGTACAAAACTGTATACGTCTAAAACTCACGTTCGTAAACATCTGCTCTCAAATGTCATAGTTTTACCTTTGCACTTAACGTAAATAGCTATTGGTGTCAAACAATTGCATTCGAAAGCAATTCTGGATAAACGGCAGTCTCTACTTTGAAAGATTTAACGACCATTAAAAATATTATAAGACTTGCAAATTTTCTGTTTAAATTTCTTAAGGTTACATTTATATGTTTCGGGCAGTAAGTTGGTATATACGTAAGAATAATCGTTCAGAATGCAGCAATTTTCTTTAATTAGCAATTAGAGAGTTTTATGTATATTTGTATATACTGTAATAGCTTTAGATTCTTCTAGATCAGATTAATTAAAAAAGATGAAACGTCTTTGAAAGTTTTATAATAATCGATCAATTAATTCGGTAACTGTATTTTTTTGTTTCATCGTTTATTTACAATCTGTTGGAAACTAACAATAAGTAAACGTCTTGATTAATAGTTAACTAACTAAACTACTATTAGCTTGCCGAGAATAATTCATCGATAATTCTCTTATAAAATTAGAGGTTACATGCTAATCATATAATTACATACTCGTATATACATACATAATTTATGGTAGGTAGCTAATCGAATCTGATGGTGGACAAGTCTGAGGGTTCGAAACGTTTTAGTCTTCTGTTTTCATTATTGTCTAAAAGTTGGGTTGCTAAATTATTAGGATGCATAGACATTCTATTTTCGTTCCGCACACAATGCTTTTTAATCATTTCCTTGGGTGCTTCAATATTAACATCACTTTGTATTACATGGTTAGGCACGTACCATGGTTCGTTGACTATGCATCTAAGAACTTTATTCTGGAAATTTTGCAAAATTTCAATATTAGAGGTGCTGGCAATTCCCCACAGCTGTACTCCATATGCCCCAATGCCCACATACTTTACCTCTTCCGTTTACGGAATGAAGATATTGTTGTGTATTACTGCTGGGCATGTACAGCTTCTCAGGCTAAACATAAAAAACGATTTGGAGTTATTTACTTGTATTTTCCGTTTCCTTAATAACCAGTCCTCAATCGGATTTAGATTCTTCTGTAGATACCTAAATCCAATGGCAGGGACAGTATCTGATGCTGGTATGGCCGTGTCGTCAGCAAAGATGGCCATGGTTGGTAGGTTGGTTGTATGTATATCGGCTGTGTAATGTGTATATAGCTCTGGGCCCGACATGCTGCCCTGGGGAACACCAGAGCCAATGGGGTGCAGTTCTGACAGTTTCTCTCTCATCTTCACCAAGAACCATCTGCCTTCTAAGTTTGCCTTCTATCTTTAGGTATCCGGAACATCGTTTCAAAAAAGGCACGCTAATCGACAGCCGGGTAACACGTCTATAACAATCTTCCATTCGTTATGATCTAACAGTGTTTCCTGTTTTGTCGTATAAAATAAATTCAGTTACTTTTATATATCGCGAAACCGATAAAGTCGTACAAAAACGCAAAACATATAGAAAAAGTTATTTGATTGATGAGATTTGATTTAACTTTGAAAATGATTATGAGTAAAAGGTTTGCACCATATACTTAAAAAGAGTATATTATGTAACAAGTTTGGAATATAGCATATTCTGCACGAGTGAGAAGTTTGTCACACAAGTCGAAGGCGAATGGAACGGTTCAACGAGGACGGAATAGTCATTTCATACGCATTGCAGACTATACTTACGACTATACTTAGACTTACTATACTTATACTGCGAATACAAATTATAATTTAAATTCAGAAATTCAGAAAAAGAAATTTAATCAGAATTTAATAATATAAAATCATAATAAATAATTTAAAGTGCTTCATATTTTTGCGTAAGAATGCCAGAAACTAATATAACCTAAATATTATTTCTGTAACCTAACTGCAAAGTAGAAGTTTGTGCGACTCACACTGTATTCAATTTTGCAAACTCCGAGTACTATTATCAGCACTATTACACTAGAACACCAGAAAAATCACTAAACCTAGTTGTTTTAGTTACTATTTCTGTAAACAAATAGATTAGAAGTAGTTTCGGTTCACCCCAGTATAATAATTTACGAGTAGTAGCTGTCCTCTGATAAGATTTTATAGAAATATGAACCTTGTTTTTATAATAAAGGACTTCGAAGAATTATAAAATAAAAGATATTTACTTGTCACGAATATACATCGATTTACTGAAAGCGCGCACACTCTTACAGTTTCATGTTCATTTTCATTCTATAATTTACAAAACTAAGCAATTTCAGAAACAACAATAAACCAATTTCTATGTTTAGACTCAAAATATAAAATTTACAACCAATTGAACCAATATTATCTTACTCATCAGTTATTAAGGTATTTTGTAACTATTGTCTTCAACATGGCTGACTACGATAAATAAAACCTTAAAAAGTGTTGTATATATGGCTGGCCCATATATCAATTAGGAGGGCCATTTCTATGAAGGAATTTCTTCCAACTTAAGAGTTTCAACTTTTATTTGATTTTAAAGTTGATTATTGTTTTAATAAAATCGAATGAATTTAGTGAAATTCCATTTATTGAAATTTACTAGTAAGCATGCCTTTAACCTGTATATAATTTTAGTTAAATAAGTTACGCTTTTATTATAACCCTTTGCTTTTATTTTTTAACAATTAACTTCTTTCAGTAGTACACCATTTCTCTTCTAAATAACAAACGAAAGTAAAGCTCACAGTAATGAAAGTTCATTTTCAAACTTTTCTACTTAAAGGTCTCTTCTGTTTTAACATATTTTAAACGTAGACTAAGTAGAGTAACCCATTAAATGTAAAATCGAAGTTATTACTGATGTAATATGATCAATTAAAATTGTAAAGTTAAAACTTAGATAACGAAGTTTGCTCTTGTTTGAAAGATAAATTAAAGAGAGTTTTTAAAGATAATTAAATAAAGTAAAGGTAGGCGTAGCTTTCTCAAATGTTTCCAACAGGAGTAAATTGAAGCATATTCTAGTAGAAACACTCTAGCCGTTGAAACCCTATCCTAAAGTAATCGTAGAAAGCATTTATTCCCTAATAAATCGAAACAAGTTTACAAGCTTTAAAGTAGCTGTAAATTAATATAACGTATTAGATGACATAATATTGTAAAGTTCTTTTAAATAAAGCTAAAGATGCTGTTTTAAAAGTTTAACAACAGAGAAGTATTACAGATAACTAAGGTCTAAACTAACTAATTAAAACAGAAATTATGTATTATAAATAAACGAACTTACAACTAATTCATTTAAACTATTTATTTACTTAATTAACTAGATTATTTATTTGGAATACACAGTTGTATATTTTTACTGAAGAATGTCTGCTTTACATTGCAGTAGGCACTTTCAATTAACCGACCCCTAACAAACAGTCGACGGTATACATGTTTCGTGTGTTGCAGTCTCGAATGTCTATCTGCACCACCAGTCTAAATGCTTCGAAATACACGGTATTTTCTCGTTCATTATAATAATAATAATAATTGCTACAACCCATAACCTGGAAACCAGGCCCCAGAAGCTATAAGCTTGTGCGGGTGGGAGGGGGCGATTATTATTATTACGTAGGCCATACGTGCGGCTACAAATCCCACATTTGTGTCACAGCTAAGGAAAACTGCATTACCATATAACTAATGATTTATAAATGTTTAAAATGCTAAAAATTCTTATATAAAAGATAAGGGTGTTCTGATCGAGAGTAAAACAGTTTGTGGGATTTCAAGATAAGATTTTACTTTTAGGAACTCTTCAGTCGTGCTTATGATCTTTTCATTTCAGTGCGTTACACTTCGGGTAGGTTGGTTTTTTGTGAAAATGTCTAACTGTAGACAATTTTGTTTGAAGGAAATCGCACCTATAACAAACACTAATGGCAGTACAGTGATAACATACTATACGGCTACATGTAGGAAAAAATGGACCAGATTGAGACAAAAAGAACAAATGTATTTTGTTGTTTATTGTTTCTAGCCTTACTTTGTGGAACTCCATAATCATGAAATAAATAAAATTAAGATAAAGTTTTTCAGTATTTATTAAATTATAACCTGACAATATTGTTTCGACAGCTAAGCTGTCATTATCAAGGGTAACAATAATATAACTAAGGTAAATACGAAAAATAGGTAACTAAATAAAAAGATAATAATAATCAGAACTAAATATCTAACACTTCCAATAACGGAGAATTACTGAGCTCAATCTGTTCATGATGCTCTCAAGACAGCATATGAACGGGGACCGTTTATGCAGGAGATAATGCCTCTTTGTATAATTTTTTTGTAGATAAGTTTTTAATTTTGTTTAAACACCTTTCTAAATAATTATTTAGTTTTGTTTAAAATTTGTTGTTGAAATTTTATATTGTAAAAATCATTCTTTAATTAATAAAATAGTACCATTATTGAGATAAAAGCTAGCAGTTATCATTGCTTTCCATGACACACTAGAAAATTTCGTGGAAAAAACAGCTAACTGCAGATGCAACTGTTTTCATTTTTTTTCAAAGAAGTATTACAGTAATCATAACTTGCAACATGTGTCTGAATTTAGAAAAAAACACTTTGCAAGGATAAATGAATGTACATTAAAAAATAGGACCATAAATAATGGAGTTATGGCTTGAGGTGTTTTTTTAGTAAACAGCCTGTATAATGTATTATTATAATAATTATAGCTGCGATAGCTGTATTATAGTGAAAAGTGATACATTTTAAATTTGATTTATAATTGTTTAGAATTAAAACCACATAAAACAGACTCAGGCAAAAGTAAAGTGAAAACATACACAAAATATAAACCACTTACCTTGATCATCAAAGAAAAAATGCTCCGGCTATTATTAGTTGGGAAATAAGTTCCATACATAAAGCGAGAAATTCTCAAGCGGGTCGCTTCATTAGGGACGTACTAATATGAATCTATGAAACATTGTTAACTGACCAACACAAATAAAATAAATAAACCCAAAGTTAATTTTTAAAAAATCTTTAAATGACAAAATTTTATTTAACTTAACATAAAATGAACAACTAAATTAAAATTGGAAGAGGAAAAATTACTTAAAACTAATGAAACAACAAGAAAATTGAATATCAATTGAAGAATGAAAGAAAAATGAGTTATAAGACAGTATAATTTAACAGTTAATACCCTTTGTCTTGTTAATTGATATTTCTATCATTAATAGAACTGCTTAAAAAAATAAATAAATACCTTACATAAAGTATTAAATTGAAATTTTGGCGCCTTAGAATTAGTAATAAACCGTAAAGTTTGCATTTTTCCACATTATACAGAATGAAGAAGGTTGACATTCCACAATATTCCAAATTACTTCAGACAAAATAAAAACCTTGGATTAATTAACGTTGATTTATAAACAAGCCTGTATTTCAATCATAAGGTAGCTATCATTTGATTAAGGCCCCCTAGAATATTTAGTATATTAATATATTTTCTGACTATAGAGGACATTGGAAGTCGTTTAAAAATGGTTCCATCTATCGCAAATGAAAAACAAGGAAGTTGTGAATAAAATAACAAATTGGTCAATTTAGATGTAAATGATGAATGTTTGGTCCATTTCTTGGTTGACAGCTTTGTTTTAAGTTATGTTAGGTTAGTTTGGGTTAAGTAAAAAAAAATCAACCATTAATTTCCGGTGGTTAGTCCCAACACCATTCGATTTCTCATTAAATATTCCAGAGGGGCAGAATCAAATTTTTGCCCTTCAAAAAAAATTCTTTTTCCACAAAAAGAAAATTTTAAACACTAATTACCTTCAGAGCACTGTTTGTTTAATTAAATTTTAATGGTTGATTATTAATATCACTTCTTAATTTCAAAATACTTTAGAACTATTTGACGTAACATTAAAACATAACCTTTAATTGTATTGACATAAGGTTGACTTTGACGTTTGATAACACAAACTCTATTTTTTCAAAATTTTACTCTGCATGAGAACGCGTGTTCTGTACAATTGAAATTTTTCGAGAGAGAGTCACCAGATTTCCTGCTATATTTATACAATTTAAAAAAACAATCAAATAATTTGGTAATTTACCTGGTTCCAACTAAAATTCTATAGTGCATTTTCTAGTGAGAACTAAATGTTTGTTGGAAAACAAATGAATTAAACTGTTACTAAAATTACATAACCATATTGTTAATAAATATTAAACTAATAAAATGGTAGAGGAAAATTTCCTCTCTTTAATGATATCAAACACTTATACTAAAATGAAAACGTAAGCTTGGGATTTAATGACAACCATGACAATTGATTTTCCCCTAGATAGAAACATTATTAAAATTGGATTAATTTAGTTTGGAAAACTTTTTATAGTGTAAAAGATATATGTTTTATGTTATATTTATATTATATATATATATTATATTATATGTTATTTTTTTTATATAAAATAATAATATACAAGTGGTGAGAGAATTAAAACTTTTCTTTTTATACTTACATGATAAAATATAAAAAAATTTAAATTTAAACAATATTTTAAAGAGGTGGAATTTACACACCGTTAACTATATTAATCTACATATTGATTTTATTTGTTTTAAGTAATAATAATTTTATATTAGATTCAAATAGAATAATAATTTTGTTATTGTGATTGTTCCATTCAATATGTTTAAAATTGATAAAATATCTAATGTCAAAGATTGGAAAATTATATGAAGAGCGCATGTCTCTTCTAAATTTGTATTAATATTATTATGTCTAATTTTCATGTCAATGAAAATATTATTATATTATTATTTTATATAAAAAAAATAACAAAACATATATCTTTTACAGGTAACTAACATATTGTAATATGAAGAAGAAAGATTATTATTATTCTTATAATATATTAAATCAAATGGTGTTTTTATTTTATTCAAACAAAAAGAAATATTACGACTATAAAAAGTTTTCAAAACTAAATTAATCCAATATAAATAAAAAGTCGTTTTAAATTCAATATTATTATTAAAATTTGAAATAAATGTTTATAAATACTTTGTTGCTTGTTTTCTTATTATTAATTTAATCCTAAAATTCTATAGAACAATTATTACACAAATTTTTGTACCCTAAACTTAAATAAAGGTTATTTTTCATACTTTCAGAAAACTATGACAAATCGCAGCAATATTTGTTTTTAAATGCCCAGATCTTCTACAACAAACACAATGACAACATTACAATAAAATATTTAAGTTTTAGAACTTCTCAACTATGGAAACTATAAATTCATTATCAAAATACCCTAAATTTTTGGGTCTGAAGGAAATTTGCTAATTTTCGACAATACAAACAGCAGGTAAACAGATAAATACCTGCGTACATCTTTACAACCATATCTTGGTTTTATTCAGGTGAAAACAAGCCTGGTAATGGCTTTAATATCCATTTATAAACAAATTTCAAACAACGATAGAAAATCGTCAACCAAATTAAAAAAGGTATTAAATTTAAAGGAAAAATCATTTTAAAATTTATCCTGTTTCCACTGAGTGTCTTACTTAATCATAATTGAAATATATATGCTCAAATTTCTATATAAAAAAATATTTCTCTGAAATCCCCTTACAAATTAGGCAACCCAAAAATCATAGATTTAATTATTGATGCCTAAAGCATGTCGTCATATCATGGCAGTATGTATGAATGAAAAGTAATAAAACTACATTTTGAGAAGAGAACAGGACTGATTTAAAAACAACCTTTTAACTATGCAGGGTTTCATAGCCCATAATATGAAAATCATGACTTCACTAAACTTCTTAAGCCAAAAACTAAACTGTTCTACATACATTAGCGTTTGCATACTATATGAAAATTAACGCAGGGGAAGTTATGAACTTCTTCCTTTTTGCATATTTGCTTTATAAAAGGTTTTTTGTTTTGAGTTTATTTACAAGAATTTTTTACTCGCCCGTTTTATTTATATCGCTTGCAATATTTTTTGCTGCTCTTCTCTTTCTGGAAGGCATATAGCACGTTTAATTTTATATGTCACTTATACATTTTATGGTAATTTTGACATACGTATACTGGAAAAATTTAGGTTCCCTTTATGTGATAAAACCAAAGGTAAACAGAAAATTCACCAGAAACCTTCTAACATATAAATATGAAAGATTTCTGATGCAAACACAAACAAATCTGATAAAGCGTTTTGATACTGTCAGTATTAAATTAGAATATCAGTGTTCAAAGTGTTTGTATACGTTTCAGAGTTTTATCCAGACAAAATTGCATAGATTTTAAACAAACTCCTAACCTCGAAATATAGAGCAAACACATTTTAGAAGATCGAGACAACAAAAATTCGACGTTTACTTCCCTTTTAGGTTTATGGAGATGCGCATAAATATAAAAGAAGCATCCTCGAAAATGTTCAGAAGTCAAAATATCAGCATTTTATGTTAAAGGTGGTTCTTTTATTCCACGAACCTTAATATATTTGGTTTGCTCGGCATACAAAATTTCTTTATGTTACCGTCTCTATTTCATAACCATCTTTATTATCTTGTAAACACATAAAAGTAAAAAAAAAATGTGGTGCAAACAACGTGCCAACGTATTAAATAGGGGAAAAGCTTAATTTATTCCCAGGGTGAAGGTGCGGAGCGTTGATAATGCTTTAAGGCACAGTAAATCGCTTCCACGGAATAAGAAAGAAGAAAATACCGGCTTATTAATCAACGATAATGATTACTAATGACTTTATGCAGAAGAACAGGCTCTGTTGTTCAAATAAAAAGGCATCGTAAATTCATTACGCCCCTCAGAAAAAAATAAAATCTCTCCGCGCATTTTATACTCGCTCATAAAAGTGTTGCCTATTTGAGTTTCATCTGGGATATCGTGAAATTGAGATTGCTTTTTAAAACTTTCGCAGTTTTATTAAGTTTTCATCACTTTATCTACTAGCGAGGAGTTGCGCTTGTTTTACACTCCCGTAATTGCGAATTTATTTGCAGATATCGAAAACTTCTAACTAAAATTTGCAAAATTAATCTCGGGATTATTAAGAACTTTTATCAAAAACATTGATGATATCCATCTGCTGTTTGCTTTGTTTAAGATTATGACTTCAGTTCCATTATATTGAAAACTTTTTACTCGCCCCTTGGCTTTTTTCTTGTACAAATTGATATAAAGGGAGAATTATTACATTTTTGTCTGTCTTTATAACTGCACAGATTTCTAACTGCACCTTTATACTTAATAATACTTGATCTTTATCGAAATATAAAAATAACCCAACTCGTTCTATATTAGATTTTAGTTAACTAGAACTTTGCGCTTGAATTTTATGAACCTTTAAAAAAGTTATGAAATTATATTGGATACTATAAGGTGATTGTTATTTTTATTATTATTCATTTTTAAAGTAGATCCTTAACCACACAAAACAATGTGGCAGTATGTAACGTTTTCTCCTAACTTACATTATAATAACCATGATTAGTTGTGTTGAACTTGGTGAAGATACTTTATATGACCTATAGGAGATAATAATACCTTAATACCTTAAGGGACTCCATATATTATTCAGCTATCATCGTTTTGGACATAACCTCGAAATAATCTTCTGTATTGTGGGTGGATTCGCTTGCAAAAATATACGCTCAAATTGAGTAATTTGAATTATGCATTTCTTACCCACTCATTTTCTCTCTTTTCTAATACCGCAACGCATGTAATTTTGGATTTCAGGCCTTTTTTACATGCGTAAATGGTTTACTTTTAATGAATATTAATCAATTGGTAAGTTAACGTACTATAATTAGCAATATTGTAAAAAAATTAAAAAGTAATAAAACAAAAAGCATAACTGGGCATTCATTAAAGAAGAAAGGTATACCAGCAGCCTCCATGGTCGAGTGGAGGGTGCTCCAGGTTTGTATTTACCAAACCCCAGTTAGGTTCCCGGTCTAAACTTCTTTTTTTTATAGAATCATTTCTGAAATAGTTAATATATTTTTAACTAAACAATTTTTTCAATTCACCAATTTAATTTATAAAAATTCTGTTCTGCGGTGGTGATTTGTATACAAATGATTTCACAAAATACATGGTATTTTTTGGCAATTGTAGAAGCCAAAAATATATATGTGTCTTGGCGTTTTATGGAATGCTCTATAGTTATCCACAAACATTTTTTTTAAATATCGCGTCATACAGTAGGATTTATGAATAGGCGCATTACCACATCCAACTACTATCTACGTGGCTTGATGTGTAAGATAATATAGTTTCGTGACGCGTGGATCGCAGGATCGATCCCTGCTCCGGTAACTTTTTTTTTATTTGAACTTATTAGTTTTGGAAAAATTAATTACTGAATTAATATTATGCAAATTGTATTTTTAAATGTTATTTGTTTTTTTATTATTATTAATACTGTTTATACTTACCATGCTTGTTACGTAAATAACTATTATTGTATTGATACGTAAAAGAGTAGATTGACACATAGTAACAAATCTGGTAAAATCAAAGTAAAAGTGATGCATCCATTAAAGATGATCCAGTTCTGTGAAAAATTAATGTTATGTTGCAACTAAATCTGAACTTTTTAAATATGCAATATTGCTTTTTATAATGAGGTCACTTAGTAAATCGTACCGCCATAACTGCAGATATTGGCTGCAACAAAGTCCTTAGTGGACGAAAAATCTCACAGCAGTTAATTCGCTGCAAAAATGAAGATACTGATATACTGTAACATTTCAAGAATTTTATTCAACAAGATGAAGCCCTTCGCCATTTTGGCGCAGTAGTCTGACAGTTTCTGTTATCCCTAGTAGATAGACAGGCCAACAAGATCTGATTGAATGGACAGTGCGATCGCCTTACAACACTGCTGCTTATTTTTATGGGGTGATTTTGTTAGGTCTAATTGTTAAGTTTGTTCTAGCTACTGCTTTATGTATTTTAGTCTCGAATTTCAAGATTATTTTCAGTAAAAATAAAAACAAAATTTGTACGCCAGAAAGTATCTCCGGTTTCGAAGTTAAAAAAAAACATTAAGTAACAATTTCTTTGCTGTACTTTAATCGGCGCTCTCATCTTAAAATGTTTTTTCCATATCAGCATTTAAAAAAATAAGCTTCTTCACTTGTCATTACAGAATTGAAAGTTGACGTTTTCTGGATAGAAGCAGAACCGTCACTTTTACGTTTGTCTCGAATGATAATGTAGCGTCTACTTTCTCGCTCAATCGGCAATCTATCGCTTTCTGTTCGAAATACACAAATAGCTATTACAATACAAAAAATATAACATACGATTATTTCAAAGTTGTCAAACAATGAGTGATGGAAAATTTTTATACCGCTGCCAATACAACCGGAGGACATAAACTTATTCTTATAGACGTGCATTTTAGTAACGTATAAAACCACTATGTCAACGGGGCGAAGCAATTTAATCTACAATAGTGCACTGTAACACAAGTGAGCGCTTGAAAATGGTGGGTTTGGAGCACCTTTACCGCAAAAATATAAAGTGAAAAGGAATCTATGTAAAATAAACAACGGGGAAAAATTGTCAGTGGCGTGGCAAGTCTTATATAACAGTATTCATATTTGTAAACTAGATGTCCCATAACTTGTAGCGACGGCGCTTATGAAAGATGAACTAATCAAGAGTTGTTTCAACCGAGGTCAGCTAAAATGCACGGTCTCTGCTTATTCTATAACAATTCTAGAGTGAACTAATTGTAAGTAGATTTTTAATTGGAAAAGCATTAATTTATTTTTAACTCTTCGTTACTGATTTAAATGTACAATAGAAACTTTAAGTGAATGCTCTTTCAGATTTCAAGAGAAATATAAAAGTTCTTCTTTTCGCGGTTTAAGAAAATTATCAATTCGTAAATTATTTTCCAGTTTTATCTAACGGTCAACGTAACCTAATTCTTTTGTATATGTATAAACTATGTCGTCTTGAATCTGTACTAAATCCAATTATATGTAGCTGCTCTTGTTAGATGTAGCTTTAAGACAATTCGTAGAGGAAGCCGAAACCATTAACCCTACATATCTAAGAGTATTACAAACACAGCTTACAAGACAAGTTATTTTAATCCACACCAATTTACAAAAGTACCAGCAGTTGCATTTGCATTGAAGTCGCTAAGCAGATAACAGGAATATTATAAATGCACTAGGAATGCATTCTGTTGTAAATTGGACGCCGTCTTCTTGTTAATTGGTAACACCATGTGCACGAAACAACAAGACACGTTCTTAAAACGGCGTCATTGTGCACTGATTATATACAGGAATGCAAAATCGAATTACATAATCAAGTCCAACACGTAGTTTACACGTATACAGTATTGCTTTGTTATCTCCCACTTTAGTACATAACAGACAACCTAAATTTCAGCTACAACAGTGGGAGAGTTTCACACCTTTAGTTCGTAGTAACTAAATGCCTTTCCTGCAGTAGAACAAACACGAAAAACTTAATTTCCTAACAAGAAATGACATTTGGAATCGTAGTTTTATAAGTGTACTGCTCGTATTAAAGCGCAAGAAAAGATACACAGAATTAGTGTTGTAATACGTTTCTGTCGTACGAGATATTACATTCGAGTAAAAACGTGCACGGGTAGGTCGACGATAAAGCTATCGCCCCCCCGGGTTATAAAATAACTGCAGGATTAGTGGCCAGCAGGTCTGCAGGATATCAGGATGATTCAGCTCCTTGCTGTGCACTTTTTTAAAACATTTTATGGGAGTTACGTTTTATTTAAGGAGGTGGGGTTTATTAAAAAGCATTTCCTAAAGGTTAATTGCAGTAATCAAAGGATTATAGAACCGTATTTCCTCTGTAAGAAAGATGTTTCTTATTTAGAAATTTTATGATAAAAATTATTTGCATGAAGATTACCTTTCTATTATCAACATGATAACTTTGATAATCTATGTGATTACTGAATGGATAATAACCACCATTATCTGTACTATCTTGGTTTTACAAATGTACTAACTTACGCGCTAGAATTTTCCCAGCGGAAAAGAGAAAATTATATACATTACTAAATTGCAAAATCATATCTCCTACTTGTTTACAACAGCCTTCTAAGCTGTTACGGAATCATGGAACAACTGTAGATATTCAAAAGTGTCGTGGAACACTTTTAATTATATTATATTATATCATAAATGCAAATCCATATAGAAAAATTATTACCCTGAGTGGTGATCGCTTTCCGAGAGGAGCTTCAACCATGAAATATGCAATTTTTGGCATATTACAGTACGTAACGCCTTCAAGATCTAAATTGACTATTAAGGGCATCTTAAAACAAAACCACACGTATGGCATCATTTTTGGTATTTGTAAGTTAGTATTTATAAGTAAGTATTTGTAATTTAAAACATATAAGTTTTTTTATGAATAGTTCCCAGAACTATTGCAAAACTTATAATTACCTAGTATTAAAATGTCTCCACTTTGTCACTTGTACATAACGCACATTTTAGCTTGATCTGCTTGTAAACTGCACCAGATATACGAAAACCAAATGTATTTTTATTAAGAGCAAAGAAAATGCTTCAAATTAAAAGTTTAGTTGCTTAATGATAATTTCTGGGGATTCGCTAATCATAAAAATGCATCGGAACGCGTCACGGTACGTAACAACGGAATACGCGACATAGTCTTCAGACGTTGGGTTGCTAATAAGCTTCAAGCTTATCAGACAAACGAAGAAATAGATCTTCTACTAAAATATGGGCAACTTCCAATATTTTGGTCGTACCGGACATATATACTTACAAATGACGAGCTGGAAAGCAATATTAAAATCATACAAACAAATAAATAATAAATAAATAAAACACACGTAGTGAAATGTAAACTTTCTAAGTAGGGTTTTATTTTAATTGTAACTATTGTCTATTGTGCAGATCAAAAATTTTTAATGTTTAATAAAAAAAACGGTGAATGGTGATTTGTATCACAGTTGGCTTAAAACTACCCTAAGACAATTCCACTACTCGAGATCTCGTGTTGCTCTTAAAATTAACATGCATGAATAAATTCTAAACACATTGAATAAATATATATATACATAAATAAATTGACACAGAATACATACAAATTTAGACAAACATCCCACCATTCGAAGACCCACGGCTGTTTTATTTAAAGCCTTGCTTAGGGGTTTTCGCTTCACCCTTCGATATCTGTTGTTTTGTTCGACCCGGTACATGTACAGATGTAGGTACGGACTCAAAGGGAAATGACCTTCTAAATGAACCCAAGATCAGAGAGGCAGGAACAAGAATAAACGACAACGAACAACAAAACCCAAAACAAAAAAAACCTTTCTATAAACTGAAAGGTCTTTTACAATACAATTCCCTCAAGGTGACGGCTAGGGAAATAATATTACCTAAATGATTAGCACCAGAACGTAATCCGTCTAATTTGACGATTGATCGCATATAACTAATCAAGCGATCATTCTGTTGAATGCGAGAATTATTCCGCTAAGGGCCGGTATTATAAAACTTTTTACTTCCTAGATAAAACTTACTTTGAGAGTAAATTAATTTATTCTGTCAATTTGCATATGAAATTGACAGAACAAATAAATTTACTCTCAAAGTAAATTTTATCTAGGAAGTAAAAAGTTTTATAATACCGGCCCTAAAGCGAATTAATATCCAAAATCAATTTTCTAACATATCTCGAACATTCAACTTCTAGTACCAAAACCAGCCATTTTGTTCTATCAACGGCACTATCGAGAGAGCGCTTAACCGCGCAGGTATGACTTTACGATAAACAGAGGGAAGGGAAAACCAGTGACAACCAAACTACGGAGAAGCTTGGTTTTAAACAGTGACCATCAAACAAACAATGGGTTGTGAATTTCAACGTTATACACTAACTACTCTTTTACGACCAACAATCAACGAAGATTTATTTTTATTATCTGTATGTAAATAATTGTATTATTTTAAATTTTCTTTTACAGATTTATTTAAATCTTATGTTTGTGCTTTTGTCTTAAAACAATCATATTTCAGCATTTACATTTACATGCACTTTTCTATAATCAGTGTTTAATACAAAGTGAATTTTTGTGAATAAAAAATAAGAATAAGTGTATTAATTTAGTGCTAATAAATTTTAGTGTAAAAAATTTGTGAAACGAAATTTTACTCAATGGCTACACAGCAAAATCCTCCAGCAGCTCAACCTCAACAAATACATTATCAGCCCTACTTGTCATTAGGAACGATTGCTATTACCGTCAAAGGTTATTCTGGCAAAACTTCGCCAAAACAATACTTCAAAGAAATTGAAGAGCGTGCAGAACTAGATGGCTGGACAGCCGATACAAGGCTTAAAATAGTGAGATACCGTTTAGAAGGTGAAGCTAGAAATTCTTACGATACTGAATTAGCCAGTGATAATACTCTCACATGGGCCATTTTCAAAGATAAATTAACAAATAAATTTGCTCCCAAAAAACTACCTGGTGTATCAGCACTCCACTTAGCAAAATGTTATCAACGGATGAATGAACCCGTAGCACAATACATTACAAGATTGAAAATTTTAGCTAAAGATATGCTAGAAGAAGATTTAAGAACGGCGACAGAGCAGCAAAAAGAAGGTATTAAAAAGAAGTATAGTGATATCCTTTTAAATCAATTCCAAATGGGTATTAGACGAGATTTAAAGAAACAAATATTACCTAAATTAGTAGCCGAACAAACTTTAACAATTGACAAAGCAGAGCAGATCGAATTACAACACGAATTGTGTGACGAGATGCTAAATGGCACAACAAATAAATTATCAATGATATCCATAAATAAGAAAAAGTGGTGTTCAAATTGCCGCATGTCAAATCACTCACGTGAAGAATGCCGAAGAACTAAACCAAAGAGGGACCTGTCAATAAATAGAAATCAGAACTCAACAAATTATGGACAATCAAATTATAGGCATCGACCTATTATTGGAAATAATTCCAATGCTACAAGAAAGCAAACTTATACAAATACATTTTCACCTCATCAAAATAATTCTTTTCCACAAAGGACCACAACAAATCAACACAATGTTGCAAATCGTACTTACAATCCGGGGTATCAGACTTCTAAATCTACACCCAACCCACAGCTCCGAAATGCACAGGGAAATTATCCGAAGGACATCAACATAAATAGAAGAAGACATCAAGATAGAGGAATTGGACCAAAGAATGTCCACAGTATTCAGTTTGAAGATATAAACGTAATCGAAGAAGATTTTTTAAACGAGTACCCGCAGGTAGCTGCAACCCAAGTTGCCTGCGGAATGAACAAGTTGCAGTAAAAGAAGCAAAAATAGTACAGAAAATCAAAGGGAGCATTCCACATTTACAAGATAAACTTGCAATGGCAGAAGTACCAGCAGTTATCTATTTATTCCTAAATCAACACCCTACAAAGTTTTTGGTCGATAGTGGCGCACAGGTCAGCACTCTAAAGTGTGGAGTCGTCTCCGGACATATATCCAGACCACATGGCCACATAGAATTGACAGATGCTTCAGGTCATCAGATCGGGGTCATTGGTTGCATAAACGCAACAGTGGGATTTCATAAAAATGAAATTAAGTGCTCTTATGATTTTATAATATGTGATGATTCACTAAAAGTAGATGCTCAGGGCATACTCGGAAGAGATTTTCTGTACCATAATAAAGTCATACAACGATATGGAGAAAATTGCCTAGAAATGTGGGGCTATAAAATCAAAATGTATAATTTACATGAAAAAATAGAATATTTTTGCAATTGTTCACATGAGGGTACCAAATCAACAAACAAAGCAAATTTTGCAGAATATACAATAATGAAGCAGGATAATGCAACGAAAACTGAAAACTATGAAGAAATAGTTCATAAACATAAGAATAATACTTATAATAGAGTTGCTAAAATGAATAATGAAGTCATTATTCCCGAAATTACCATTATTGAAAATGGATACATCAGCGAAGATGAACCTGATGATATTCCCTTTTTAGAAATTTACAAAGAAAGGCAAAGAATACACAATGAAATTAACAAGTGTAATCTACTAGAAGAAAACTTAAACAAAGAACAGCAAAGAGTCGAGATAACTGACTTACATCAACTTGATAACGTTATAGGTCAACATAATGAAAGTAGGTCAAGAACCTGCAATCAAATATTTCCAGAAAAGGAAGAAATCATAATTCCAAATTGCAACAACAGCAATACTTCAACAATTTTATTAAAAGATACTATTATTCCAGCATATTCTGAAATAAACATTTCGACAACATTAAAAAAAGAAGTAAAAAGCGACCTTTTGTTACTAGAACCAAGTAATTCACTCATCAATGGAATTTTTGTGGCAAGGGCAGTAACTAAAAATCTACCTGTTATTCAATTACGAATTTTAAATTTGACATGTGAGGACATTACCCTCCATAAGAAAGAAGAACTTGCCATAGCGGAAGTCATAACGTCAGAAAAATTGCAACAGGGAAATATTAATCAACTTTCAACCCGACCTTCAATGCAAAGGGATAAAGGCAACTTTAATAAAAAATTTGATTTATCTCATTTAGATGAGCCAACACGAAAATTACTTCTACAACTACTCGCCAATTACAGAGATATATTCGACGAAGGTGAAGGAGAACTATCAAGTGCTGTTGATGTTCAACATCATATAGATACGGGAAATTCTTTACCGGTATCGAAAAATCAGTACCAGTATCAAATACTTCAACATAAAGTCAATGAATTACTTAAAAGTAGAACTATACGTCCAAGTACATCGGAATGGAACGCACCAACAGTTATGGTTTCAAAGAAATTGCCTGACGGTTCAATAAAACACCGGCTATGCATAGACTATAGGCAACTGAACAAAATAACCAAAAAAGAAATTTTTCCTATACCTAGGCTAACAGAATCATTAGATAATTTAGGAAATTCAAATCTATTTTCAACTCTGGATATTACAAATGCTTTGAACCAAATTACTTTAACTCCAGAATCTATTCTAAAGACAGCTTTTACGGCATTGGGAAATCGCTATGAATACACTAAAATGCCATTTGGACTAGTCAATGCTCCAAGAACATTTCAGAAATTCATGAACGCAACACTTTCAGGACTGCCGGAAGTCATGTGTATGGTTTATCTGGATGACATAATCATTCACAACGGAACAGGTGTTGAAAACCACCTACAGAAGCTCAGCATTGTTTTCGATCGTTTTCGAACTGCAAACCTTAAACTAAAACCATCAATATGCGCTTTCCTTAAACCAGAAGTTAAATATTTAGGGCATATTATTTCAGGAAAAGGTATTCAAACAGATCCTGATAAACTACAGGCATTAAAATCATTTCCTGTGCCAACAACTGTAAAGAAAATCAGAGAATTTCTAGGACTCGCTGGATGGTATAGAAGATTCATTAAAAATTATGCAGAAATATCTGAACCCTTGACAAATTTAACAAAGAAAGATGTCAAATTCGATATGAACGATAAGTGCATAAAAGCGTTTAACACATTAAAAGAAGCCATAGAAAACGACAGCATACTCATGTATCCAGATTTTACAAAATAATTTTTCATCGAGTGCGATGCATCCAAAGGAGCTATAGCAGCAATCCTTAGTCAAGAAAAAACGGATTTCTTCAACCGATTTCATTTGCATCCAAAAAATTAAATAAAGTTCAACTCAATTATAGCGTAACAGAAAAAGAATGTTTAGCTGTAATTTTCGCAATTCAACAATTTCGATGTTATTTATATGGAAGAAAATTTACGGTCATCACCGACCACAGAGCCTTCATTTGGCTTTTATCTATGAAAGATTCGGCTTCAAGATTAGCCAGATGGAGTTTAAAACTCTCTGAATACAATGTTACCGTCATCCATCGTAGCGGAAAGCAACATGGAAATGCAGATGCACTTTCGAGAATGTATGAAATAGAAGAAAACAAAAGTATGATCACTTATAAAGAATTTTTGCAAATCAGAAACGTTGAGAAGATAGAAAACGAAGATTTCAACGAAATCCCAGGAAATTTATGGAAGTGCAATGAAAACATCTCATTAGCCCATTGCGTCTCAGAAGATTTTCGAATGGGAAAAGGTATTGCTCTAGAATTCAAAAAGAAATTTGGCTGAACAAGACAACTATTGGCACAAAGGAAAAAATTAGGAGAAATAGCATTTTTGCCTCTCTAAAAGAAACATTTACTACTTAATTACCAAGAAGAAATTTCATCACAAACCTTCATATGAGAATCTTTGGCTTCAGGAAAAAACCATCACAATACCAAAAATTGCTTGTGGATTAGATTCTTTAAATTCGGAAAATTGTACGAGACATGATTAAATATATCTTTAAAAATACAAACATAAAAATACTCGTTTACTATTTACATGAAGATCCCCAAACATTAAACACCAAAGAAAATAATCCAAGAAACCAATCGAAACAAATTTTTAAAATCACCAATAGTAAACCAGACTTATTACCAATTCTGGATAAAACTGTAATTTATCAAGAGCAACAAAAAGACGATTTTTGCATTTCAGCAAAAGAAGATTTAACAGAAAATGGTGAAAATAATGAATTTTATTTAGATCAAGACAGGATTCTATATAAGAAGAAAAATGGAAAGTTTTGCGACTTACTAGTAGTTCCAAAAACACTAGTTAACGAAATTTTATATAGTTTTCATGATTCAGCTTTAAAGGGGCACGAGGCATTGAGAAAACATCACTCTACATTAAGCAAAAATGCTTTTGGCAAAACATGCAAAGATATATTACAAATTATGTGTCTAGCTGCATTTATTGTAATCAGCGAAAGACCAACCCACATTTAAAAAGAGCGCCTTTAAAACAATTTCCTTTATTGGACACCGTCCTTTGCAACGTTATAACATGGATATTTGCGGTCCTTTCGTAACATCAATAAATGGTAATAAATATATACTTTCGTTTCAATGTAATTTTACCAAATGGTTAGAAGTCATACCTATACCAGATCAGAAAGCAGAAACAGTTGCGAGAGTTCTGGTGAACAATGTATTTGCTCGATTTGGAATTCCAGAGCAAATTATAACAGACACAGGAACCAACTTCGTTAGTGAACTTTTTAAATCTCTATTCGAAAAGTTAAAAATAAAGAAAATTACTACAAGTGCTTTTCATCCTCAATCTAATGCAGTAGAACGTGCTCATCGAGTTTTAAAAACTTCCTATCTCATTATATCTCAAAGGATCAATCTGATTGGGAAGCATGGTTACCATTATTCCAATTAGCGTACAACACTAACACCTACAGTTCTATAGGCTTTTCACCTTACTACTTAATGTTTGGTCGTGATCCTATTTTACCCTTAGAAGAAATTTTAAAATTAATTATGCTATCGACAGCAACTACGTAGCTGAATTACTTGCAAGGCTTAATACTGTTTTTAAAGAAACTAAGGTAAATCTGCAAAAAGCAGCCAGCAAACAAGCTCTGCAATACAATAAAAATTCCAAAGAATTAACGTTAAAACCTGGAGACCTAGCATTTCTTTTAGATCCCCAAGGAAAAATTGGTGTTTCTAAGAAATTACTTAAAAAATGGACTGGTCGCCATAGAATAATCGAACAAATTGGCGATACAGATTTCAAAATAAGAGAACAACATAAAAATAAAAAACAAATTGTTCATGATAATTGCCTCAAGAAACTTACAGTAAGACAGCAAAACTGTTTATCAGCAAACATTATAATTCAGAAGATGTAGAACACGAGGAAGATTCTATATTACCAGTGGAAATTCTAATTCCATTAATGCTTACTGGTTTCTATATTTACCAACAATTTATAAATTTTGAAAACATTCAAAAACGTAAATATAGTAGTGATGAAGAAATATAATGTCGATTTTAATATCTATAAAAGAAGAAAGCATGATATTGGCAGAAGGTCAGAAACATTTATAAAAGATAACTACAGAAAATTCAAACATTTAAACAAATATGGATCATCATTTGAAGGGGGCAAAAGAAGATCTACCAGACATCAAAAATAATTCTTTTCCTTTTTTTAACTTCAATCTACTAATAGTACTAATCAAAAATATTTCAAAATTTCCGATGTCTATATGTTCGCCAATAATATTCAAAATTTACAATTTTTTTTATTCATTCATTCAACATTACAAATATAAATATAATACATTCATACATTGCATGTATTCATTATATGTGTCAATTACATTTAATTACTCGTTGATTATTTATCAATTCCTCTTTTTGCATTTAGCAACAAAACACTAATAGGTCTATTCGACTTTTGTTTTGAAATTAAAGAAGTCGAGTGCACCAAGTACATCTTACTACTACTTATTTTAATTTAATATTTATATAACAGTATTTAAAATAGTTTAATTACGAAAAAAAAATTTTAAACCCTCCTCATTAAAAAGAAATTTGTATATAATACAAACTTCATTGGTAACTATTGGTTTCCAGCAATCAACATGTTTGCTCCCATGTTACCATATCAATCTTCGCGACTTTTTCTTTTTCAACATATGCTTTGATTGCGTTCGATTGTATCAGCGAGAAAACAAATACCAATTCGAGATGTAGCAAAATGCTCCGATTAATCTAGTGACTTCACAACAGAAGATACACAAGTGACAATCATTTAATACAATGATTACAAGTTACAAAAAGTTTTCACATGCTTGGTGGAAATCACCAGACACATTCAGCATTGTGGTATGCACAATCACACTTCAGCAGTTACAGCAGGCTTATCAAGCTTACAAGCTATGTTACCAGTAACCTTCTATATACAAAAAAATCTACAAACAAGGCATTGGTAAACTCTGTACAGAGTCAATTTACAACAAATGTCTTACTCATGCAGCCATATCAAGAAATAACTATACGTTACGCATAGGTTACTATACGTCGCAACAAGTCATGCTCCAATGAACTACAAATAGTGGCCAACAACATGTCCACATTGGAAGATTGCATCAACTCATACCATGGAAGAGTTACAATTGGATCAACCCATATCAACTTTGTTTCCACGAAGCAAGATCCAAGACGTACCATATCAAAGATATATATAAATTTTTCTTCTCTTAATAATTCAGTCTTTATTTAAAAATTTCGCTATATTATTACTAACTTTGAATACTAGGTAAACATGGGAACCACACAGTATATTTTTACTTACTCTTAATTTTTATTTAGTAAATTAGTATTTTACTAACAATTTATATTCGTCTTTTTTTTATTATTACTATTATCTAAGTAAGTTACAGGTTACTTTAAACATTTTTACTTTGTATAGGTACCATATAAAGATAAGCCATAGAAAACTTTTGGGATCAATGTCTGCTTCATTGCTATCAGCCACTAGACCAGCCACCAGCTACATGAACCAAATGAAACCAATATCATCACTACAGCCTAGTAATCTAATCATACCTAATTGATACTTTTTAACCTAACAAGATTTCCATAAACCAATCCTACTTTTTTTTGAGAGGCACCTAAATCTGTGGCGAAACCTCCCGCTACACAAACCTATCTCCATTAAACTTCCTCAATTATGAAAGGCTATTGGTTTCACATCTGATAGTCCAGCTCCAAACGTTCTTCGTTATCAGTAACACCTGGACATGGACGGTTCCTGTGGAGTTCCTGGCACTTTGGCAATCGAATCAAACACAACCCATTAAGGATTAATGTTTGACCTTGGTGGTGGGGTATTGTACCCGAACGGCTACATTGATTTATCATAATTAGCTAACCTGATTAGTTAATTAGTTTGTATCATTTATTCTTAAACTATTTTAGCTTAAGTTCATATTTACTTAGTTTTGCAAATCATAACTGCATTTATAATAATATATTTATTTAGGGTTGAATAAACTGAAAGATGCAACTTATTAATATTTAAAATTTAGTTTTTGCATACCTAACATGAAGAAATTGCAAAATTTAGTTTCCCACGGGAAATGGAAATTCTAAAACGTAAAACATTTCCTTTTTGCTAAAACTCTGAAATTCTATATTTTATTCTTTCATATGCGATAAGGCGACTTCCTTCAAGGCATGCAGAGTTGCATTTTTCTAATAGTAATCAAAAGAAAGTAAGTTTTGTCTTAGGGTTTATTAAACACACGTACACTGTTAATTTAATTAAGTTTGTTTTGTCATCTATACTGTTTTCCAAATGTTTTCATTTTTACATAGGGTTTTTGTTTAAGACAGTTCTGATTAGGTCCTCAAGAAAGAAGGAACTCACTTTCGGTTTAAGTTTTATAATTTTTCAATTTTAAATTATTTAAATTCAATATATTACTTCTTTCTACGTGAAAGTAACAAAACTTCAATAATTTATGTTGGTTGTGAATAATATTATAAATTGACTTACTAATTTAATTAACAATAATAAATAAACTCGCATTTAATTAATAATTATAAACTGTGTTTATATTATTTGGATTACCTCTCTCCCATTCTGTAAGAAAGCGAATTTATAAGGTAAGTGCACTCTTTTATTATCTAGCCTAGCACTTCAACCCCTGGCCTCTGACGACGACGCTATCAACTATAATTTATACTTAAGTTTTCAGCTTAGGGGTACGTGCGGACAGGGTTACACCGGCTTCATCATATGTTAAGTCTATGATGAGGATCAAATTAGTAATATCTATTAGGTTTGAGGCAGCTGATGCAAAGTGAAACTAAGCACATACAAAGACTATTGGTAAGTTGTGATATGAAGAAGGTAAACACAGTTCTATAAAAACAATTTTGGTAAGTTTCACCAAATTTAATTAACTTTAACTAAAGTTCATCTATCGTGTTTATAACTGTTACAGCAAATGTCTCCATGGAAACTAATTTCGAGTTAACTGAGATTGATGAAACAGATTATCAGATCTTTAACGTAACATACTGAATAAAATTCTCAGTTGAGTTAAGTCATAATTTATAAAATTAAGAAATTATGGACAAATCCATATTTGTTGTATATAAGTTCAAACAAACATTTTAGCAAAATACCAGCCGCAATTTCATTGTTGATCTTAGAACTTTATTCGAAGTGGAGAGAAGGAAGTAGTCACATATATTTTATTAGGAATCCTCTACAGATCTGTATAAATAACTGTGGCATCGATGTGTTAATTTTGTTTGCCAAACAAGCTCCTCAATTTTGAATTAGTTTTTCTTCAGTTTCCCTTCAGAATTTGAAGGAAATACATTGAAGTAGTATGTTGGAAAGCAATGCAATGAATTTTCGTGTCTTATGATAAGCTTCTATCCGAGAAGTTAATGTGACCTAAATTAACATAATTACCTACGTACCTACAACAGGTACACAGGTACAATAAATAGCCTACCTACAACCGAAGGATGCTATTCGGAAAAAATGAACCAAAGTAAACAAGACAGGAAATATAAGAAAAAAACGAACCACTTCTTCAAATACAACGTTAAGATTTCCAAATAAAGATCGCCGAAAAGTAAAATGGTGCAAATGTCCACAAAAGGAAAGAAGATAAAATTAAGATTGTAACAGAGCTTTTTTACTTACTCTACTGAAAATACTTAACACAAAATATTTAAATATTACTTACTGAAAACCAAGAACGATACTTACTGTACTTACTTATGCACCGACGGAGATCTCTTTTTGTTGACAAATTATCATCAGGGGTAGGTACTGGATTCTTAAGCTCATAGATTCTAAAGAAAAGATAAGGTTTATTGAAATAATAAGAAATATGGGCACCATTCATTTGAAGTCATTACTCTATCATCGAAATCCACGGAAGAAAAAAGATTCAGATTAAATTGAACAAACTAATCTTAATTAGTCAGGTTGACGTTAAAGCAGATTAATGTAACATAATAACTTCAACAAATAATTGAGCCAACATTATCACAATCATGTCTAGTTTTAATTCTCATTTATTCGTAGATGAAAAATTCTTGTTTTATAAAAAAAACACTGGAACCATATTGCGATGATATGAATTCATCTGATTGAAAATGTATTGGACGATTTGATCGTAAACACAAATATAATTATTTCATGCAATAAAATAAAATAAAGGATAGACATGCTAGGATGTTAGGTTTATTTAATCTAAAGGCTACATGTTAGGCCACAGATAGATTTATCAATTTTTAAAAAACAGAAAATATATAAGGACAAATTTCATGCAAACATAACCTAAATTTTTATATAAAAAGTCTGAATTATAAAAAGGATATCAATCATTTAGATTGTTTTCATAATGATACATGTTTTATGCAACCCAAGTCACATATTAGCATGGTATTTCCACTTGTCTGGAAGATTTAATTTTCTTGATTAGATTTGAGTTGAACGATGGATAACGTAGGGAAATTCTTTCTGTTTCCTATGCGACTGATTCAGCTTCGGGATCATATTTAACTAAAATTACGTGAATTAGGTCAATATTGTAATGACTACTTTAGCACAATTAAACTTACAATCTCTTGAATACTAATAAAGAGCATTTATCCTTATGAAGCTTACGGCTTTGTTGATATGCTTCGTTTTTTTCCAAATATTGTTTTTAATATAACATTTGACGCCATTATTTGAACTCAAGCACTTGGAGGACTGTATGCTGGACAAGTTTGACTACAATTTATTTCCATTCATGCTGTTATTTGTAAGGAGTCTTGCAAAGCATCGTTGGGTCTATCAAATCGTAAAAAACAGATTTTAATGTGAATTTTTCTTCTATTGTAAATATGTTCTTATGTAAATTTTATATGTATCAGTTACCTAGTGTAATTATGTATTCATTATTTGTAAAGGATTGAGCTGGATTTAATGAGTTGTGTGTATAATTAAGTCCTAATGAGATTTTTTCATTGTCAATTTTTTTGTTAATTTTCTCACTTATGGTAAATTGTAGAATATAAGTGTCTTATACTATTTTCTTCGTTATTTTGCCAGCTACAATCCTATCTTTTTAGATTTAGACATAGCCGGCAATTGTTTTGCTAAATCATATATAAAGGCTAGGAAAAGTTAACAATTTCAGTCGATAAAACGCTTTGGAAGAATCCACGCTCGACTCGAGATCAAAAATCTGAAAAATAAGTGAGGTTGTCATAAGCATATGTTTTCATAAACACGTCAAATGTGAATAAACTGTTTATGGAATATTTACCTGGATATTTGAATTAAATAAGATTTATTTTCGTTCTTCAACGATTGTATGGAATTGAGAACGATTCATTCATTAAATAAATTGAAGAAGAATTTTGTTTTCAATATTGATTTGGATAATTGACGCATTTACATTATAAAATCACCTGTCTGAATTAAATGCAGTACTACGAATTTAAATAAGATTGAAATGGATCTCGACGTACTTTATACACAAGGTTGGTCAAAATAAAAGGTTTTGATTAAATCTTTCAATTAACAAAATTATAAAGACAATCTGAATAAATTCGAATTCATTTTTCTCATCTTAAAAATTTTTCAATAATAAAATTCTACAAAATAAAACAATTTAAATTTGTTTATTAGAATTTAATTGTCCTAACTGAATTTTATTTTAACATTTGTAAATATTTTTAATCGATAACATTGATTGATGTCAGTTTGCTCAAATGGGGAACAGTTATAGCCCTATCTCAGGTTAATAACGACTAATTTACACGTTTGAGCAAGCTCAAGGAAGATTTTCCTATACTTTTAAACCTGAGTCAGCCCATTGGGAAAAAGAAAAAATATTGGGGTTATATTATTTTATTAAATTTCACCTCATATTTTAATGGCTTGCCCAGTACGTGGGTCATATTAAAAATCACTCCAATATATTATTAACATGATAAGAGGTACATACAAAATCTTACCAACTAAAAAACTACTTACTTAAGAAATAATGTAGATCGGTTAATCCTTAATAGATTGTAAAATCTATATAAACACACCAAATCTCAACACTAAATAGCCTTGTTATTCACTTTTAAACTACCGGCACTAAGTGCCTTACACATTTAGAGCAGGAAGAACAATGAAACCTGGTAAAGATGCTGCAGATAGTAATTGCATTTAAGAACGAGAGTTTGCTGAAATTATGTTTATAATAACTTGGCACTTGCCACTCAATACTAAAAGTTTTAAACTCATATAATCCCAATAAAAACGTCCGTTATTTACAAGTTTTCATTGTTGATACAAATTTAATTACCAGAAGGCTGCATTACATTAACTCGTTAATCCCACAATATAAGTGTTTCGATGGAAACAGAAGTTGAAATATTATTAGTTATGTTCAAATTAGTATTCGTTCGTTAACCAAAGTGATAAACTTTAAATTTCAATTCAAAATTGAATTTTCCTTCACCAATCTGTAACTAACGTCACACTGGATTATTTGTTAATTTTATTAACACGAAAGACTAAACGGTAATATAAATCGCTTTCCTGGCGATTTCCTGTACTGTAAACGGAACGAAAAACACAAAACAATATCGGAAACAACTAATTTGCACTTATCAAACCGTATCATACTCTACTTTTAATTTTGTAACTGTAATTTTGAAAACGCAAACACGTAAGAACACCATAATAGGCTTTGGGGCAACTGTCCGCAGCTCGCAGCAAAGGGAAAATAGCCACCCTATCGGAAACTAGAATGACACACATTGCATCACTAGAAAAATCATACTGGAATATTTTTAATTTTATTTTATTAAGACGAAGAAATAAACTTCTCACGGGAGGTCCGATAAAAAACGGGTTAGACTTGCTTTTATCTGTAGATTTTTGAAGAATCTATTTAGCAAACATGAAATAAGAACGTAGCGGGAACATAAATTTTGGTTAAATGCACTTATACGTGTCATTTTAGCTATAAAATAAGTTTTATCTTGATATTTTGTTACTAAAAACTAACTTATCTGCGTGAGAAGGCCTTTTACAGCTGCTTCTAAACTGACGAAAAACATTAATATGATCGGAATAATATCAGCAATTTTAAACTGACAAAAATATATTCATATATGTTATACAGTGCCGTGCTATGATTATTTTTAATAAATACATTTTCCAATGTACTAAAATGGATCTTGAAATTTTAACACGTTATAAGGTACAGAATCCAATTAAAAATGATGTAAACCCAAAAATCAAGTCTACACGAATAGTGAAAACCCCCGAAAATACGAAAGATATTTCTATTATTTGGAGACTGACGGTAAGACATACAGATTATAATTGAAAGAAGTAAAGGTAAAGAGAAGATGCTACAACTGCAATGGTTTTGGCCATAAGGCAAGTGAGTGCAGAAAAGAAACAACATAATCTCGATGTATCGCTCCACATTGTCTAAAAGAATGTAAAACTAATGGAAAAATGCATACACTGTCTTAACCTTGTATTATGTAATATTGACGACTATTAATTGTTTAAAACAACATTTAATAGTAACATGCTAAAACTAGTTGAAAATGCTGTCTAGCATTGTCAGACAAACTCCTGGACGCGTTACTTACAAACCATTACAATCAAATTATTTGATTTATAACGCCGGATAGATCAACTTAAACATGATCCCAGCTGGTTATAGGGCATGTTAAAAAGATAAATAACAAATAAAAATGCGTGTAGCTCTAATTGCACTAGTTTTAATGAAAATGCTTTAATGACACAAAAAATAATCCAAAAGTCTTAAGCATTATTTCATTAGTAGTGTCGAAGAAATTGATAGGAGCATCAGTAGCCATACTATTTCAACTTTACTCCAATTTTATTACAAGATTTGCACAAAGTGATCAGCTGTATCAAAAATATTTCTACGAACAAGATCGATAGGTGTAATGAGTTTACGCTCATAAACTATTATTATTAGACGCTCAATTATTATTAAACTACCTTGAAAATAATAAATTATATTTTTGTTTAATAGTTTTGCTGATTATGCCTTACTACTTTAATAACAGCCTCGGGCATTGATATTAACATAGCGATACAAAAGGTAAATTCAGATTTGATAAGTATATCAAGATGGTTGAAACTTAATGAACTATTAGAGCTTAATACTTCAAAAACTAAAGCTATAATAATATCAAAGTTTCGCTACTCTAACAAGTAGGGAAAACACTGATGAAGAAGAAGTTGTTTGATTTTTGAAATATTTAAAAATTATTATAGACTAGCATAACTCCTGTCGAAAAATCAATGTTTCCTTTCTGGTGGCGTCAGCTATCAATGAAGAAGTAAGTAATCTATTTACAAAAAACTTATGTCTCCGTAAAAGCTGGCGAACGAAAATCACTGAATCGATTTTTATGCTGTTTTCACCATTCGATAGCTTGTTTTTTAGAGAACGTTTTTATACAGTAATATTAAATTAATATGCAACATGTGCAGTATTCTCTATGTTGAATTTTAAAATAATCAAGTAAAAGCATTATGCACACATAGGCAACCAGTTATACTGTACGCTGTTTTATACGATTTACATACAGTGCTTTTTATTTACCATGCAGTATAAGTAAAGCGTATAAAAGAGCGAGCTGTATAATTGGTTGCCTATGTGTGCATAATGCTTTGGCTCGATTATTTCCAAATGCAACATAGGGAAATTCCACATATTGCAATTTAATATAATAATAAGTATAGCAAATAAATAGCGCTGTTTATACAGACTTTTCAGAGGGTCTTTCGAGAGTTGAGTAATAAGCAAAGTGTGAAAAAGATAATCAAGGAAATTGGTTCAGAGACAAAACGAGAATGGAGACAAAACCATAACAATACGGCTTTCAGAGTAAAAAGAGTTGAAATACCGAACACAGCATTAGTCTTCTAGCTTTCGAGATATTTTTCGGTGGACATCGGATATCGGAACTGGCTATTATTATATGTTTGATAATATAGTAAAGTATGGCCGTGGTGAAGCCTGATTATTATCAGAGTTTTCAGACCGCGCTAGCGTTACTGACATGACCCAACGACTTTCAGTATAACTAAACAGCAACCGACACCGACGGCTTAACGTGCCCATCGAATAACTCCGATTTAGATTTTCGTACCATTATAGGGTCACTCACCCAAATTCTGTAGAAAATAAGTTAAAATTAAATTCATACCGCTATAAAAGGATATGAATCAAGAAGCACCGTCGTAACTGAATATATCCACGAGAACGAGGCATAAACGTTTTATATAACGCAAAATACTAAGGTGTAATCCACAAGAAAATTTCGCAGAATGCCTTTAAGACATGATAATGACGGATTGTACGAAAAACAACGAAACGCTTCCACCAATTTAGACGTCCAGTTAGATGGATTGCATTCGAATTCAGATGAAATATAAACCGTGGAATCTTGTTTTGAACATAGTATAGTAAAATTCAAAGACCATATCACAGTAATAATTAGCAATACTTTTGATGGATGATAGCCTAAAAATGAGTTGAGTATATTCTTTTAAAAACGTCTGTTTAAGTACAATACGTATTGAAAATTACTAGATTATTGCTTGCGTAACAGTATTAAAATTAGCAATAAGTTCTATGGTCCAAAAATACTGAGATTATTTCTAATCATCGGGTTGAGAATTTAACAATTTAATAATAAACAAATAATATTCAAATGCTGTGATTAGAATCGGAAGGACCAAAACAATCAGGATTATGTTTATATAAAGTATTTATGCAAGAAAAAGAAAAATAGACATGCTTGGATACTAGTTTTAATTATTGAATAGGTTACATGCTAGGTTACAGATAGATTTATCAAGTGAAAATAGAATTTATAGTAAGGCGCAAATATAACCTAAATTTTTATAAAAAAAGTTTTGATAATTGTGTTGTTTTATAATAAAACATGGTTTATGTGACTCAGGTTACAAGTTTAGGATAGTTTATCCGCTTTTCTAGAATAATTATATTCTCATTAGATTGAGATTGACGTTAGGTTAACGTAGAACAGAATTTTTTTTCCCACAAAACTAAATTAGTTTTGTGTAAATGTTTCACTGGAAATAGTTAAAACAGATCATTGCCTTGATGTATACAAGGTTATAAGTAACTTACTAATTCCGGTATTTGGTAGAAATCATGTCATGTAAATGAACATATTCGGTAGTATTGATGTTTATTGATTTTGGAAATTTTAATATTAATTCGATGATTTTCATCATTGTTTAGAGTCAGTTACCTGGAATACTGTATTCTGGATGAGAATAGTTTGTCTCAGTTTTATTCAGTTTATGTTTTTATTTATTATTTTCACTTGCAGATGCATCTTTTGATTTTAAGAACGGGCAGTCAAACCTATAAATTCAGTTTTTTCTAGTATGTATAATTATAATTTGTGTAAACTACATATGTTTGGGTTACCTTGTATAACAATGTAAATATTCTATATACTGAAATAGCTACAAAACGTATAATTTCCAATGTAATTAAGTTTTAATGAGTTTTGGTGACAGCTGATCGTTTTATTGATTTTCTCTGTATTTGTTAAACTTAGACCATAAGTATTTTATGTTGTTTTGGTTGCCTTTTCACCAGCTATCTTTTTAATATTGGTGTTAATTATTAACATATGTTTTTATTTGCGACGTCATGATTTTCCGATGTTCAGAATTTTTGTACGATTTCATTGTTTTTTCATATGTTTTTCGTTAAACTTATAAAAGCATCCTCGAAAATTCAGTCGATAAAAGCATAAAGGTGAGACCACGTCGGCTCCAGATTAATTTCTGAAAATTAAAAGTAGGGTTAAAGTTGACCCACGTGTTTTCCGTTTGTAAACAAACGTCAATTTGTATTCAAGTTGATATTCACCTTGATGGTTTTGGAACAAAGAAGATTTATTTATTTCCATTTCAACATTTTGTATGGATTTTCGACAACAGCTGAGGTTGAATCACAGCTGAGTGGAACCTAATGGGAGTTTGGTGTTACCAATTGCGCACAACAAAAATATTTGTGAAGTGAATTTTAGCGTCTCATATGTTTTGGATTATTATTACACTATATACAAGGTGGGTCGAATTTAAGATTTTTGTTTTCTGATCACAAATATTAACAAGTTGATTATAATTTTTTAAATACTTGATTGTTTTTATTATTCATGTGGATGCAAGTATCTAATTTTATGTACAGAGTTTAAAGATTTTTTTCGTTTGTTAAAGAAGTTTTTCTTTCCAGGTACAGGAATTAATAAGATCAATTTTAATTTTTATCTCGTGCTCAATCAAATTAAACTGAGTTAGCTTACTAGGAAGGAGAAAAGCTATTGGGTTGTTATTTTTAATTATTATTAAAGCCAAAGCTAATTAAATATTCATAGTTTATTGTTCGTCAGAACGTGGGGCTTTCTTATAAAATAATAATTATCCTTTATTTGGTTATTTAGCTTATAAAATCTCTTATAAAAAAAGTTGAATTTTCGACCGAACGTGGGGCATTTTAAATAAAATCATATTTATTTATTGAATATAACATTTCAATACATTATGCATTTTTAAGAGAACTGAGACCCAAAATACTTAAAACGAAGTGGGGGTAATTTAAAGTTGTCCCAAAGTATTCACTTTTCTGGTTTTTTATATAGTTAAAAATACCTAGCTGTAAATCTAGATGTTTTATTAAATGCCACTTAATCTTCTCGCAATGTCGTTTTTTCTGTTGTTTCTATCGGTGATAAATTGTCGCTTACTAATTTAGAGTTTAGATTAAAAAAATCTTGGACCAATTTCCTTGTGAGAAAGTTTTATTTAAATTCAAAATGAAGCAATTAGTGCATTTGCGATAGAGGACATCGTAATCAATATTTTATAATTATAACGAAGTAAGCGAAATGTCGCAGTTAACTTAATAAAGATAGTTTAATTACTTAAATCACCGGGACTGGCCAGTGGCCATTGGTCTAATGAGGGGATTTACGAATTTTGTGTCTAGTAATCTGAATCACCCTGTATACAAGGCACAGTATAGCGATTAATAATAATTTTTATCTACGATCACATAAAAAGTAACCACTTTTTACACTTATTTTGTTGTAAACGGTTAACGTTTTTTCAGATAGTGTTATAAAATTTTTATTGCACGCTAATGTCAACAGGAGCGTATGATAAATGATTTATGAATATTTTACAAACTGGTTGCTAAATAACACGCACATAAAAATCTTAGCATGCTAATATATGTACACAGCATAAATCACAAATTAAAGGAAAAATCAAATACAATAAATACTTTAGTAAAGTGTTACGATCGTAGATAAAACGTTGTGAGATACACGTGTAAAAAGTCTCTTCATTGCACTCGCATCTTTTAAGACACTCGCTCGTACCTCGCTCGTGTGTTAAACTGTTCGCGCAATAAAAAATGGCTTTTTAAATTTGTAAGTTTATTCACAATCGTTTTTGTACTACCATTCATAAAACACTTCAACTCATTAATAATTGATAAGTATGCCATTTATATACCATAGTAATAATACTAATAATAATTTGGTATTTTCCTTATCAATTTCATTTTACTAAAATAAAATAACAAACAAAAATCAGAGAACGCCCAAGGTTCAATAAAAACAATAGCGAGAACACGATTTATACTGTTCCTTATGGTCAATGTATTCGAAACCATCACGACATTAGTATCTTCTGTTGTTACTCCTACTTCATCTATTATAGTTTCGTGTTTCGTTGATCGTTAAACTTTTTTTGTTTCCTTCCTCTCGCAGATGTAATTAATAACAGTATAAGACTCAAATCAATACAACGCCTACAAATAAAAAAAATTTGTTTAACACAGAAAATATAAATCAAAGTAGTACGTATACTCACAAAAATCTACCAAGTTATGAACTGAAAATAATATTTTGTTCAACTGAAAGATTAAATTATTTCAAATGAAATTCTTCTGAAATATAGTAGCACTTCTCGTGTTTAGTTTTCTTCGTGTTCTGTTTACTGTTACACGGAATGAAAGAAAATGATGTTTGATGTCTTGTAAAAAGAAATTGTTAAACTTCTATCTCACTACCATTGTTTTTAGTATGTACGTATTTAGTAGTGTCTATATATCTGCCTGTTATTTAAATGTGTTATGGTTTTTATTTTAAACATAAACTTTTTATTCAACTACCATTGTATTTCGATTTCTAGTGAATCGGTAAGTTTTTACTTTGAAGAGTTCAAGAGTAAGAAGATATGAATCCTATCAGCATCTAATGCATATTTCGCTTAAGGATGTAATTGAAACTTGACATACAGGCTCTTGTGCTCAATAGTACAATTTTGAAACACTTTGCATCTTTGTTATGTTTGAAGTAAAATTCTCTTTCATTTATTTATGTGCAGATTAAGAGGTAAAGTGAAATTCATCTTTAAATTTTTATAACTTTTGGAGCTATTGCAGCTCCAAGTTTCTCTAAACCAAAACGGCAACTATACGATTTTAGTAGAATGCTTTTGTATAAATAGACCCGATAAGGGTAAATCTCAGACATTACATACGGTAGAAGCAAACGGTAGATAATTGAATTTTCCATACAAGTTGTGTCATTCCAACGTCATCCTGCGGTTTGAGACTCCTTCGTATTAAGTTGTTTCAGTTTTGTGTTTGACAGAAATAGTCTGATTTTATAGTTGGATAAACGAAACGAGATACTTATAAATGTAATAAATCTGCATTAGTTAAATTAACAATTTCTGATCACAATCTAGTAGTATTAATTTAGTTTTTCAGATTGGGTATACATCTACAATCTATGTACACAAGCACCCACAAGTCTAGTAAAAACCTAGTTGCATTAGCTTGATTTTTCTTGTGGATTTGACCATAACTAACTTCAGAGTGTATAATAGTTATTTATGTACCAAGGGCGTTAAAATGATTACCCATCGGGCGACTTCCATGGTCAGGCCCTTCAGGCCCTCGGGCTGGAACATCGTCGCCCTTCTGGCATTATCATCTAGTAACACTTGAGGTGCATACAAAATTTTATTTTTCACGAGAATATGGGTATGTAGAAAATTAGTTTTAATTTATAATTGTTGGCGTTACCAAGGGCGTTGTTTATATATTTATAAAACCAATGGCCGGTTTCACAAAGCTTGATTAAATTCTAATTAACTTAATCATGATTAAATTTGAAATGCAGAAATATAATTGGATAAAATTTCAGGTCTCTTAAATCTCAGCCACTGAAATTTCTGGACTTCAAATTCAATCACGATTAAGCTAATCAGAATTTAATCAAGCTTTATGAAACTGGCCATAGGAATTTTTATTTTTTTAGTTTGTCGAACGGTAACAACTTGTACTAAATTTACAAAAGTCAAACAGATAAATGACAATTTAAATTTAAATGTTTTTTAGTGTTGTTAAAAACATAAAAACAAAAAAAATCCTAATAGCACTAATGTCATCTAAAAAATAAATTGATTTTAGCTAAGAAATCTTTGTCGGCAATTAAGTCGGCGCAAAAGAATTCGTGAATCATGCGCCCAGTAACTATATGTGCAAACACTCGTTGTTTGTTGTGTGTCGCAACATTCTCGTACGCAAAAATTTAGTTTCTGACCTAATGATTCAAATTACTATTGAACGTAACGCTTACTATTGACGTAAACCATGAGCGGGCTTTATGAATTATAACGCCCGCTTATAATGCCCTGGTTGTTATAGAATTGTTTATGTAGTTCGTATCACAGGTATAAACAACAAATAATATGCAAGTGAAACATAATAGTTATTTATCGTATTAGTGGGATGAAGGCATTATTAAACATACGAACGCGTTGCAACGACGAGGGCGTTAGCACGAGTCCGGTAACCGCGTTATTATGTTAGTAGGCCTTATCACACGTGTTAAGATAAAACTTTTTATCTACGACTGCCTATACTTGAAGAAAACTGTATTGTTTAATAAGTTGAAACGGTTTTTTGACGTACATCATGGCATTTTTTATTTAAAATCAGAGTAGCTTAGAATTCGAAGCCATAGTAACCAGGCAATTATGATCATGATTTCCTTATACCACTCAGTGTAATAATATTCACTCAAATAAATGAGATAATGAGAGATAAACAATAATAGTACTTTTCGTTACCATTATATATAAAGTTATAACTTTGTATATAACCGCAACTCGTTCCATCTCGCAATCACAATATCTTCAGAGTGTTTTCAAAATCAATATCTTCAAGAGTGTTACCATATAAGAGTTGCCGTTAAACAAATTGTAATTTTGCTATCATAATTAAATCTTAAATAATACCCACATAAAACGTTTCTATACACTGGCTTTCTAGAAAATCGCATACATTTTAAAAATCAAGCAACCGAGTTTTTATAGTTTTTGCGCTATGTAAGTGTGATTTTCCTGACGGACTTACCATGACATTCTTTACTGATAAATCTGTTATTAAGAAAATAAAAAAGAATAATTTTAACTGATTAACAATGACAAAGTCAAGAGCAAGAATCAAAAATAGGTGTACGCGAATTTTTTGCTTGCCAGTGTACCATTATTGCGGAAAGTAGTAATACTCTTATAAACAGTGGAAGCTGTAATAACACCCATAGTAATCTTATATAAATTTAAGTAGCACTATATATCCAATGATATCCATTAAGTGATATAACGTTACTGAAAGTGTCGTTATACAGGGTGTTTTGAAAAAGATGCCTTTCCCGTTAAAGAGCAATAGAGAAACATGTGTAGAGTAACATCTTACTAACAATTTCCTGAAATGCCCCTTTGAAATAACAACCCCCCTTATAAAAATAATAGGCACGCCACTGCAAATAGTAGATAAAGCTGTATGAAATGAAAATTGTGTCTACTAATACATACTTTTAAATGTCATGGACAAATAAGCCATAAACTAACCCAAGATTGTAATCAACACCAAATTGCAGTACGTGCTTTTAAAACGTTTTTAACTATAAATAATAACACTCATTTTGAACATCTGTAATAACTGTTACTTACTCAGATCTTTGAGATTTGTAACTGCAGTATGCAGTTTGTCGTCAACTTTCTTTGTGTTAGGTGTTGGTAAACTTGAGTTTCGATTAATACACGTTTTTTAGAATTAATAACTTGCATTAGGTAGTGTTAAGTGTTTGTTTTAGTGATATGTAAGATAATTAGCCAGGTAAATCAAAAGCCGATAATCCAATCTTTAATGTTTAATATAAAAATGTATCAATACATGGACCGAATCCGACCAGTGTTAACTAATAACTAAAACTTCCCTTTCTTTTAATAATCGTCTTGCCGTTACATGGCAGACGTTCAGCATCATTAAGCATTTACGACCCTTAAAAGTTATGTATAAAATCAGAATGTTTCAGACCAAACATTAGTAAGCGTGAATTAAAAATAACCAATGGTAGAAATATAAAGGGCTTATTCATTCTCGTATCCCTACAGATAAGTAGTTTATTTAAGTGTATTTAGTTACTGTTTAAATTATGGCAGAACCAAACACGCCTGTTGAATGAACGGAACTTTTCAAAAAGTACACTTATACCGCGAGTGCAATTTTGCCAATGGCTATTGGAACGCAAACAGGAAAATACCCAGTTTGCACAAAATGTTTTACTCGTAAACGGTAAGTAAGTAACTACTCATTTTGTTAAAATGACATTCGTAAAATGAAAAACAGACAATGTTTCCATCACAATTAGGTCAACGAACGTATGTTACATTTTATTTACCGACCTTAATAAGTGATCAAGTCATCAAGGTAGTGAGTCACTCGGCAACCGCTGCTGAAATTCAATTCTGTTGGTTCTGTAAATTGATACGTACGTAGCGGAGGTCAGTTACTATTGTTTGCTTTATCAGTAATTCAGGGTCAACAGCTTAAAAACAATCCATAGTCGACTCGTGACTTGTAAAAAATACGGAAAAATCCGAAATTTGTTTTATTTTTTATTTTTATTTTATGAGTTTTGTGGTCTCAATATGGTCACCTTTCACCCCCTTAAAGCATTGCATATTTTTCCGGAACACCCTGTAAAACCTGTGATAGGTACATAGAAAAATGGCCTCTTTCATCATTTTATTGTTCAATCACTTTACAAGTTCATAAATATTAAAGAATTAATAAGAGTCAATTTACTTGTTATATTATAAAACATGCTTTAGGTAGCTTAGGTTACAAAATGAGGATGTCAGCTTTTCTTGAATTTATCTTTATGTTAGATTTGTGTACTATCGTTGGGTATCGTAGATAATATTTTTTCGTTTCCCAGAAAGCTAACACAGTTTTGAGTAGATGTTTCATTGCAAATAGTTAAACTAAGTCATTATCTTCAAAAATATATTATATCACAATTAACTTGCCTATCTTTGTATCTGGCCAATCTTCTGTTTTATGTAAGAAGGTATCGGGATTAGATCTCATTTCACAGTTTATCAAATTATTGATGTTTATTTAATTGTTTTCACCATTGTTCTGATTCAGTCACTTGAAGTAGTGTATCTTGGACGTGCATGGTTGAAATTTTGTTAAATTTTTCAGATTTTATTAAGCCAGTATATGCGATGGCATTATGTTTTACCATTTAGTATTATTTATTATTTACCAGTTAGTATTTAGTTGTAATCAGTGTAAATTTTGTGAGTGTGTATGTCTAATGTGACGACGTTGCATGCCTTATGAGGTAATTATTCCATGTACTAGATTAGCTGGAAATTGTATAGTTTAGATGTAATTAAGTATTAATTAGTTTTGTGCCAGCTGACACTTTTTGTTAATTTTCTCAGTTAATAAGTATTGACACCATAAGGGTATTATATTGTTTTATTCGGCTTTTTACCAGCTCTTCATGTAAATAAATCTAAGAAATTCGTTAATTTCAATCACTTGTTTAACATTTGTAACAATTGCTGTCAAATAAACTTGAAGTTTTTCGATTCTTTTTTACCCAAAGGTATAAAAGAACCTGCAAGAAAAAACAACTTCAGTCTGTTAAAACCAAAGACCGAACCTATGCCTGTTTGGACTCAAAAATTATCAAAGAAAAGTTGGGTTATGTTGTATTTCCTTATGTTGTGCGTAAACAAAGGAGAACCAATATCCCTTTTATTACGCAATTGTATGGATTGTGATGTAAGTTATTTTATTTAAATTCAAGAAGAAATTATTTTCACCATGTTTGTGTAGTGTTTGTATTACCGCTTTATTTCCTGGTGGGAATTTAAGGTAGTAGTCTCGTGCAAGAAATTATGATAAAAGTAAGTGGAAACATTTTTCTGATCAGAAATTTAAATAAACAATTTTATTAAATTTAATGTTAAACAGTTTTATTAAACTTACCTATAAAGAATAAAGCCCTTTTACAATATTCATATTTAATTAAATTTTAGTTTTGGTTTGTTGAAATGAACTTTGCTGTAGCACCTCTCGCATGTTATAGGCAAAAAAATAATCCTGTTCAGCAAATTTAAGAAAATTTCATTGAACTCTATTTTATGCGTCTCATTTTATTTTTATCGTTCTTCTATGCTCAATAAAGAAAATTAGCGTTTATAATTTTAAATCATTTGTTTATTATTCATGTGTTATGCAGTATTCAATCATTCTATAACACAGATTATGAAATTATTTCTCGTCCAGCAGCAGAACTCCAGGTGTGTTTTGATATAAGTTTCTTTACAGGTATTAAGATTGGTTGGTAAGATTAATTTTGGTGTTTATGTTAATTTCATTCTCAAACAATTCAGGGCTGAGTTAGTCTACTGGATAAATGAAAAATTATTGAGGTGTTTATATTTTAATTTTAATTAAAGTTGGGCAAAGCAAGATTCATTATCTAATTCATTACATATTTCAAAATGTTTTATTTGTTTATTATTCAAATATCATCTCGTAGTTTATTGTCGCCCAGAACGTGGGGCCATTTATATAAAATCTTATATTATTAGAAAATCGCAATAATTTATTTTTAAAAAATAAAAAACATGGTTATCATTAAAATTTCGTTATTCTCTCCCCGTAGTTTTAATATATTTTTTATTCTAATTAATATAAAACTGTGTTTAATATCTAAGCTTGTCACTCCTAATTCGGCCATGTTTTTGCCTAAACATTTGTATTGATGTTACCATATTTGATTATGATTAGGTTTGGGATTCTTCATTAGCAAATTCTGCTCATTGCCTTTTTTCGCAGTCTTGTAAAAGACAATTCCCTCTGTTTACCAGTTTAGCTGTGAATCCTCTTTGAAGAAGTTGTAGTGTGCATTGCGTTCGTTTGTGAAGTACAAAATATAATTTCCCTCTTTGAGGCTTTTAAGTGAGTGGAAACTAAAATATTCCTACGAATCTAATTGAAGTTTGCTTTCACGTAGGTGAACTCGTTGACATCTCCGGAAATCCAATTTGGTTGGGATTTTATCGCTACATTTCCAAGAAAGTCATACTTACCACGAGAAGTAATTGGTACCCTTTCAGACATCGTGCAAGCCTAAGAAAACTCAGAAAGATAAACTATACCCTTCTATACACCAACTACTGCCAAACTTTAAATCTTTATGAATCTTTTCTCTTATTTTTAGATTATGTATTGAAATGTAAAAACTTTGCTATTATATTTAATTTGGATATAATTGAGCGTTACACGGCTGCAAGATTTACTTGAAAGCTACCTTTTCTGCAGAAATCGAAAGACGTAAGACTATCAGAGATTAGATAATATAATAGCTGATTGATACTACTTAAATATTAGTGATTTAAGAACTATTTTAACTATTGTTATAAAATACTGATTTATCTGTTTTCAATTTAATCAACTGAAAAATTACTATTTATATTTATTTCTTAGTAAAGGGGATACTTGTGAAGTATTTGCATTTTAAGTTTTTGTGTGTAAACTATTATAATTTTAACTTGATTCTTTGTTATTTTGTATTGAATTGATTTAACTTTTGATTGCCTGATTTTTTGTAATTATATTTTTTACTGACTGTAATTTTTTTATTGAATAAATTTCTTTCTGTTTCTTTAGCATCTGTCTTTTATTTCTGTTATTGCTTCTGCTCAGTTCAAACGGCGGGTGTTATTTTGTAGACAAACGTCTCCAGCAAACGCTGGACTAAAAAATTAGTAAAGTTTCAGGTTAATGTCTTATTTTATAAATTTTAATATAGCGCGACTACTTATTAACACCGCGAGCTAGCCGGTCAGCAAGTTTTGAAATAACTCAACATGAAGATTAAAAAATCTATTTGACTCAGAAGTTACGGAGATCAGGGTGTAGGTTTCTTGAAAACTTGTCAGTGCAAATTGAAAAGTCACAGTCAACTCATTATTGATCATTGCTTGCCAATTTTCGTTTTTCAAGTTATAATACCCAAAAGTCAGAAAATCTCTTTGTTCCAATATTTTTTGTTAGGGTTATTTTAGGGTTAGCATGAATCTTCTAGCCAAAACTATGCATTTTAATAGGAAAAAGGAAACCTTATCACACCTGACAACAAATTATAGCCTACTTCAACATCAAATAAATTTCCCGGAAAATATATTATGCATGTAAAGATTCTTACAGGTTAATAAATCAAAACTTATGGGTATTTTGACAGAAATTTTATGTCCGTTTGAAATTTTTTAGATATAAAAATTTTATTATTTATGTAGAGCTTACGCTTGGGTTTTATTTCAAGATGGTGCTACTGTGGAAAATCTTTTACGAACGTTGGAATTTAGCCAAGTTCCCTTTATTAGTAAAGTGAAAGATAATGGAAATTTTGCACTTTCGGTTAAGTTTATATGATGCTTCGCGTCTCCTATGCTTTAGAGTTCCATAATTTACATTGTTTTGCTGTTAAGTAAGAACCATTTAAAATTGTTGGTTTTCTAGTAGAAAATTAATAGGGAAATGAAAGCACAGTGCAAAAGTAAAACATTTGAGATGGTCGTTTAGTTAGCTCATTCATTCGTTAAGAATTTAAAATCAGGATGGAAACTAGTTTTTCTTTTAAGTTTCTTTCTTTTAAGTAGAACTTATATACAACAGCAAAATGCGGAGCTTACAATATATTTTATCTGATCTCCAAGAAAACTCGACCACTAAACATAATAAGGCAGAGCCAGACAACATAAGTTGAACGTCATACATTTCTTGTTCGTATATAGGAGAAAGCTTTTCCACAAGAGCTTCAAGCTTTTCTCCGGTCTAGAAAGCTGCAGAATCTTTGGTGCAAAGAGTATACTAGTTTTAGTTTTTATTTTACGACTGGCCAATCTCGTAGATCGGCAGACACACAGCCATCTGGATGCTGGAACCGTATAGATAGGGGATGCCGAGGTAAATGGTGTACGTGAAATTGGATTCGGTAAATACGGGCAGCGCATTACCAACGGCATAAAGAAGAAGACCTGGAGTACTACGAACGATTCTCTCACGCTAATGCGACGGACTTTGCGCTTCAGGAAAATTGGCGAATTGGGGGAAAAGGCTTTAAACGACAGAAAACAGATCTAAAATCCCTGTTTTATGGTAATACCGACCAAAACTTTAATGTTTTTGAATAAATTCCATCGAAAGTTAATTAAGAGATAATCAGATTTATTATATTCGATTTTCATTTTTATTTCAAAATTTACTGCCGGCACTTTATAGCAAGGTATCAAATTAAAATCAGGCAGCAATTTAAGAATAACCTTAAATAAGTAATTTCAAAACTGTAAAATTAGAAATCAATATTTTCGAGGCAGGATGTGGAACTGTACTAAAATATTATACAGCTATATTTATAATGATCCGATACAAAAAAATTGCATGGTATTCACATATGAAAGATAAAATATTCAGAAGATATCTACCTATTTTTCCAGAATTTGTTAAGGAGCTGACCCGTATTGATACATAACAAGCCAAAACATTTAAAAATGAATATTTTATTGATTTGAATATTTTACATAAAATATAAATTGTTTTTAAAATATTAAATACGTTGTTTTGACTAAAGCCTTTTACAGTATTTCAAAGATGTTTAGAGTTTGAATTAATAATTCTTAAGTTTTTAGTATGACGTGTGTTTTCCCAAATTCTTACGCTTTCTATTACCCGTATCAAGTTTAGTGAGGCCTCGTTGTAAAAGTCTACAGTACGTAGGAATATATGACCCTTATAATGCTTTTCGCGCTATACTTCTCATTTAGTTATTTCTTAAAACTTTCACACCCTATTTGAACCAAAGCAAAGAGGAAAGTCCATTCTCTCCGCGTGTTTATTCGGATTTGACGGTAAAATATTTTTCATACTTTACAAAAAAAAAAAGAAAAATCTATCGATTTTACAGAATCCCAAAATATTAACTAAACGTAATTCTAAAAAACCGCGAGTAGTTTATTAATCGTATTTCACTTTGCTTTTTGTCTTAGTTTTATAGATGAATTAATAAGATTACGGGACAAATAATAGTAAATCAATTTTATTTGGTTTTTTGTTAATATTAGCTCAGAAGAGGCTACTGCATCAACTACATTTGCGAATGTAGTTGACCAAGCGTGGTTCCGCTTATTCTAGAGCGGTTTCGGTATTTTTTTTAAATAAAATTATGATGAAATATTGAATACATCAATTCAATTTTAAAACATATTTTGCAGAGGTGATTTGTATACAAATGATTTTACAAAATATAATCTACAATTACAAATCATAATGTATGTGTCATGTTTAATAACCACCATAATAGCGCAGTGCAGGGCGCGCTAGATTTCTAATTACAAAACGCAAGTTCTAATCACAGTTTGGGCAATATTTTTACAAAATTATCTAACATTTAATATATGTTATAAATAAACAACTTTTTTTATAAACATAGTATTTAAAAAAGTATTCTAAAGGTTGAAGACTATGTTTATGTATTTATTAGAATTAGAGTGAAATAGTGTGAAAATACTAGTGTAGAGAAGAACACGAAGGACTCCAAGAATGTAAAAAAGTTACGGAAATATGAAAATAAAAGTACAGAGAAGTAAAGTGAAACTGTTTTAACTAAAATGGAAATTTCTAAAAATAAAACAACACGCATGATAGCTACTTATTAATCGTTTGAGTAAACAAACTCATTGAAAATACAAGAGTAAAATTTCAACAATATTTTACTCATGTGATTTGTAGATTCTATTAGTGTATTTTTGAAATCTACTATACCTAAAGTCGATTCCAGTAGATAAGAGTAGGTTCATTTATGTGCATGTGTTCTTTACTTTTTCCACAGTTTAGTATTAGTGAGAGTGGCGTTTTTCGCTCTGTTCATAATTTTTATTTATGTTACGATAAATATTTTTTTAGAATTTTTCGACTTTCTTGTACGTAGTTTATGGTTTCTTAATTTAGTAGTTTAGTGCAAGATAAAGTATATTCACTACATTCATCCTCAAAACTGATAAAACTAGAAGACAATTTTTTTTATGAAGTGTTGGCATAGGTGAGTTCAAGATTTGATACTCATTTATAACAATATTTCATGTTAAAAACTGCTTACCCATTTCTAAAATCATGGATTTTTATTTCTAATGTTAATAGGTTACAAAATAATTTAATTTGACATATAAACATGTGTGACTAATAATTTTGCGTTAGTT